>CM057450.1:255816666-256460000 GCA_016271365.2 Neoceratodus forsteri | reverse complement strand
ATTTCCCAGTCTGTATCAGGCAGGATTAAATCACCCAATAACACCAACTCCCATTTTATAATTGATTTTGTGATCCTGCCCCCAGCACTCTTCCCATGATCTCCTTCTGGTTTGAAAGTCTGTGCATCGCTCCATATCTGATATCCCGCTCCGAAGAATTATCTGTACCCAGACTGATTCCATTCCACTTTCCTCCTCATGACTCTGTTCTGGGTAGCATGTATGTTGGTTTCACATACTGAATCACCCCTTCCCTCTGCCTTGTAACCTGTCCTTTCTGTAAAGGGGTGCATCCAGAGATGCCTAGTTTCCAATCATGGTTTTATGTTGTCCATGCTTCAGTTATGGCCATGATATCAGGTGCACCTTCTGCTTCTACAGTGTGCAGGTTCTCTATTTTATTGTCAATACTCCTGGCATTCATGCTGGCTTCTTTCATGGGGTCATTTTTTTCTGCACTTTTCCTTCTATCTCCATGTTCTGCCTCCCCAATATTTTGTCTGTCCTGTCTATCTTGACCAATTAGCTAAGTGCTAGCCAGGCCTCCCATTTCTAAAATAAAGACATGTGTTAAAACAGCACTCAACTCCCTCCATTAGTTTTAATTATGTGAGAAGACAGAGACATCAAATGTCTGCCAGAGACACTAGTTTTCTCACTATTTGTGTGAACTCTATTTTTTGAACAGCTTCCCATCCCTTAAGAAAGGTATTCAATGTTTCTATGATGAGGATGCCTTCCCCTGCATTCCTTCAACCATTTATAAACATTTAACATTTTGATCTGCTTTGCCATACCCTTCTTGAATACCAGTAAAACCTCCAAGAAAGTCACCACATCTGCCATACCCCTCAGTTTGCTTCCTGTGTAAGATATATTTCACCTCTCATTAGAGTCAGATGGCCAGGTCATTAGTCTTCAGATGGACTGCCATGTCTGGTTTCCCCCAGCCACTTTATCAACCAGCTCATCTACCCTTGTGAGCACCATATCAGCAATCACCATAGGAAAGAGCACCCAACCCCTCTGGGTCTGCATCACAGACAACCCTCTCTGTCCCACTTACTCTGGAATCCCCAGTTGTAATAACCATCTTTCCTGATTTCCTAATGTTTGGATCCCTTACCTTTAGGCTTTACTTTTTCACAAACATTTGGTGCCCTGGTTGCAATAGGTTCTATTTCCCTCTGTAGGTGGATAGATCACTTTTCTTTGACCAGTGGGGCAAAGCAATTATTTGTTGTTACCGAAGGGTTCCAATGACCCCTGATGGTAGCATTTTCTACCCACCCACCCTACCTACCACTGTTTATACTCCGCACTGAAAAGTCACTGTGAAGGAGGAGCAGCAATAAGCACACTTGGCTCATACCACAACCTACCCTGCAGAAGGTGTATTTCAGCCCAGGCTATAACTAGCTCTGAGGTGAGTGCCAACAATCTTCTATATAGGGCAATTGGCAAGCTTACCTAGCGTGTTGTGGTGGATGACTGCATCACAGTCCCTGTGGCTCACTATACCCCTTCCCTGCCATGAATGAATGCATGGTGTAATGAAGCACTAGTAACATCATCATTGTAATCTTGATCATCATGAAAAATAACAGCCTTTATTTTACCAAGCAACAAGTTGTGAAAACTCAGATTTGTTATCTGCAGTATAGAAAACATTTATAAAATAAACAAGATCATTTAGAACTTGAATGAGGTTGAAATTACAATCATACAGTAACTGCAGGAACTACATACTCCTTATTAATGCAACAATAAGTATCACTGACACCAGAGATCAACAAAGTTTGAAACTGTCTCTGGGACAGCAATATTTGCAGCTCCAACTGAACTTGCAGACAGCATGACGCAAAAGTGACTCTTAATGTTTTTTGTTAGTATTGGTACTCATTTTAGGCACCAATGAAGTTAAATGAAATTGAGAACAGAGCCTGTGTCAAGTGACGGCCTGACTGTGAAGAACAAAAACATCTGTAAAATATTCAGCGGCCTTGGCCTGAGCATGTTTGAAACTGGAAGTGTGATTTGTGATCACATTCTGTTGTGGCCACAAAGTAATAAAAAGGACTTAATAATAAATGAAGGCAGTAATCTTCAAATCACCAGCAATTCATCACTCTGCTGAAATCCTTTCTTTTGCAGGTTGAGCTCTTATTATAATATCTGCTAGCAGAACAGGACTGAGGTTACTCATTGTATATTTACAGATCCATTTACAAAACTGCTAACACCAATCAGAAAAACATATACTACTACTGGAGCTTCTGTGCCATCAGCTGTTTCAGCTAGAGTTTAGGTCAGCCTCAAGAGACAGACAAGGGCACTTAGTATTTGCTCAGAGAGCTGCAAGTCAATGGTTTTCAAAAAAGGGAACCCAGATACACCTTCAATAATACAGATCACTGTGGGGAAGCAGGTTTACAAGACCAGATGGTTAATAAGTGAAATAAAGATGTATACTTACCTACTATGAAATCTTTCTTTAATATTTTCTGACTGGGAAATGAACAGAGGCTGCTGCTGAGAAATTGGTCACTGGCAGCACATCCTAGAAGAGAAAATCATGTGGTTGTTGGCTGCACACAGGGCCTACTAAATTGGTATCAGTTAGTGGAACTCAATCAAGCAGCAGGACTCTGTTTCTTAAAAAGAGAAACAAGAATTGGCTGACAACAGCAAGGCTGGCCACAGTAGACATGAGGTGGTTGTCAAGGCTTTGATTATCTGGGATATTTTGCACTCACAAATGGACACAATATTTTTTGTTTACTATTTTCCTCTTATTTTTTTAAAGCATTTCTCCATCCATATGATTGGGGTTATATAGGATGAACATGTCTCCAGTGCCACATCTTGGTCAGTCTGTAGGAAGTGTATGCCTTGCCCCCTAATAAAGAGGTAATTTAAAAAACTAGGGACTTTTATGTTCACGCACCTTCATGTTTGTGTTTTGTAAATTTGGAATTGAGCTAATATCTGCATTTACTGCCTCTCTTGATGATATATGGGAGTGCTCCCAGCCATTTAACAGCAGAGCCTCTCACCACCATAAGGATCTCAGACCCAGTGTAGGGTTCCAGTGCTCAAACTTGAGCCCTGGTATTCCAGGAGGTAGAGCAATTTACTTTTTAGTCATGCTATGATCTACATACCAGAATGCTTGAGATACTCAGATCAAATTTAGATGACATACTGTACACCACTTCCCCTCCTATCTGTGGGAAAAATATTCAGCCCATAAAAACTCAACCCTAGGCTCTCCATTTTGACCCTGCTGTTACTCACACACCTTTTCTTATTTTCTGTTGATCTTTTGATCACAATCAGTAGCAGCTTGACTGGAACCTCCTTCCATCTTGATTGTCCTGGGCTGCCCTCCCCGCCAATATTTCTCTTTAGACAAGCTGAAGTTGTCACTCACTCAATCCCATCAGTTTGCTTCATGTTGCAGGGCCCAGCTCATGGTGTCAACCCCAACAAATGAGAAACAGCCTCAGACATGGGACATGACTGCAGGACCAGGTAGGCGGTCACCAAACAGAGTACCCCATAGGGGTGTGGGGGGGTGGAGTTAAATCCATCTGACCTGGACACACTAATTTGTGTCCTTTTCTTTCCTCTACCTTAACTTTGTCAAATGGTCATGTACATATATCCCCCTAGACAGGATGGTATCTCAGTGCAGCTCAGCACAACTATCTTCCTAAAGTGTTCTGTTTGCATTGATTTCCAAACCCTCAGCACACCAAGGGTTTAGGTGAAGATTCAAGCCCTCTCCCTCCTGGAGTAGGTAAGCATCGCTACACCAATTGGG
The DNA here is from genome assembly GCA_016271365.2 of Neoceratodus forsteri. Taxonomy (NCBI): domain Eukaryota; kingdom Metazoa; phylum Chordata; order Ceratodontiformes; family Ceratodontidae; genus Neoceratodus; species Neoceratodus forsteri. The sequence goes on along the minus strand of CM057450.1, from coordinate 256,456,174 downwards.
GACAGGTCTTGAGTATGGGTATCTATGGGATGGCCCACCAGCGCATGGGCAGGGCACCATCTGTGATGCTGATTACCCAGTTTGGGAATGGACTTGAAACATCAGAGGGCCAGCCTGGGGAAGAGGGATTGAGCATCAAAGGGACTGCTCTCCTTCTGTGGGGGAGGGAGTAGAGTGTCTGGCACACCATGGACCCCTGGCAAAGGCTGTGGACACTGCTGTGCCAGTGCCATCACTTGAGGGGGGGTGGACACAGGACATCATTGCACATCCCCATTCCCAGGGAAGTATTGAAAAAAAATGCCAACCCCCCCGGCATGACAGCCTGCCCCTCCGCCATCTCCACTGCCTTTGATGTCCAATGGGGGGTCCTGTTCCCATGATCCCGACCCTGGGGGTAAGCTGGTGCTCATCTATAGTGTCTTTTGGGGGGCCCCTGCCAGTGGCCCCACCTGGGGGGGGTAAGTCTTGGCATGGTGGGATGGTTAGTGGAACAGGTCCGATCTCTAAATGGAGGTTTGGGGGGTTCAGAAGAAGGAAAAAAAGGTATGGTATCTAATTGAAAAGATGCCTTTCCCCAAGACCCTCCACATAAATCATATCAGTAGTGACACTTTACCCTCTGACCCACCTTGATATTGCCTGCCTGCCTGTCATTTTCTATGGCTTTAGACACTAGTCATGCACTGCTCTCCTATATAATGATAATTAAATCATGGCAACAGTTAGAATGGGGTAGGCAACATAAACTGAGATTGGGCATGGCTGGATGAGTTGAGGGTGAGATAGGGAACATAAACATTTTACTGGAGGACTTGGGTAGAAAGGAAGCAGAGGGAGATGGGGGATGGATCAGGGAAATTTACTTTTTAGTGGGGCTGTGGGGAAGACATACAGGATGGGATATTGGAACTACATTCACATTCGCAAATGGTGTTATCCACTCTTAAGTTATTCATGCAGGTTACGAATACCAAAGTATAATATAGGTACTTCAGATTCATACCAGGGAGTGCTTTGGTTCAATTCATACTAAAGAATTCTCTGTACAGATATAATAAACTAGTTAAGATACATAACCATGCTTAATGCAATCTTAGATTGAAGTGTGCCAAGGAAATTGGAACAGTGGTCATGCTCATTCACACGTTAAATGGAGTTGCATGCAATGGTTCAGAAAACTGGTGCCCTGTCAGGTAGGAAAGGAACAGTTTAGGTTAGATAGTATGTAGCAAGCTGAGATGAGGCCTTAGATGAAAGGGATTGGTGTGGTGGTATGAGAATGCAAAAAAGGCGGTAGATTTGCTGAGTACTGAGGTTATGGCACCACCCCTCAGTGATTGTTAATGTGCAATGCCCATCTATACTTCCTTCATGACCTCCCCCGTGCAGGCTGTGCATGTGGGGAGTTCTTTATGTATACTGTATTGGATCTTGATTTATGTGTTGAAACCATGTATTCCAGAGCTGAGTGCATATTTGCCCTTTACTCTGTGGCTATAGATACTGTAGTTTGTGTGTAGGGTGCAGTTCTAGCGAAAGCCTAATCCCACTTTAGAAGGGAAGGAACAGAAAGTTGCCTCCAACATATTAGCAGCTGATGTTTTGCCTCCATGGAGACAGCGTAAAGAAAGACCTAAATGGGCTTCCCCACTGCCCCCAGCTGTGTAGTGTCCCCCAAGATCCAGAAAATGGGAGATGCCAGGCGGTATCCTGGTATGACACAATATAGGTTAACTTTGATAGTAGTCCAATAAGCCTGTACTGCAGGGCAGTCCCAAAGTATGTGAACAATGGTAGCCAAGGAATGTCAGCACCACCAGTACTGGTTTGGGATATTTATTCCCATGTGGATTAGCTTGTCTGGCGTTTATGCCATTTGGCCAGTATTTTTTCTGGATCAGTTGATACTTAGGGTCTGGTGTGAGAGTGTCTGCCCCCATCAACCTGCCTCCCATGTGTGTGGAGTAATGAGAGTGCCGGCTGCTCCTCCCAATTCAGTCACTACATGTCCCAGCAAGGTAGGAGGCAAGACTGTATCAGTTGGTAAGACCATAACCATGGTAAGTTCCAGCTACCTTTCTGCAGAGGTGCCGTTAGGGTTTTCCAGCTACAGCTGGGCTTTTGCTTATCCCACAGGAAGATGGAAATGTCTGCATCAATACATTGATAAAGTACACCAGGAAGAAAGATTGGTAGATTGTTAACACAATAAAGCAAGAGGGGCAGAGCCACCATTTTAAAGGCCGCAGTTTTGCATATCAGTGTGAGAGTCAACTTTTGCCATCTGTTGAGACACAGGCAGACGCTGTTTAGTAATGGTGTGAGATTTTGATATATTTGGGCACGTACTAATGAAGTTATTGTTATACCCAGATATGTAATGATACCTGGCACCCAGTGCAACTCCTGTCCCCCACCTTGGCCCATTCAGGTCAACATCCACTCAGAGGAAGCATTACTAATTTGCTCCAATTGACTCACAATCCCGAAATGTCCTAGAAACATTCAAAAACTTGTAGAGCCTTCAATAATGACTGTTGTACATCTATAATTGCCAAGAACAGGCATATAACAGGGTTGTGTGTGATGTTGAGCCCAAGAGTTATCCTTGATGTCCCTGTCACTTCTGAGAGCTTCATTTAGGGGCTCCTTAGCCAGCAAAAAGAGTAGTAGGCTAACGGAACATCCTAACCTCATGCTCCTATATAGACAAAACTCTGGTGGCAAGTGCCCATTTGTTAGTACTCTAGCTCTCAGGCCTAGAGTACAGTATTTTCACTCAAGTGATGAACTGAGGCCCTAGGTCTGCTGTGGCTGAGCTCTGCCACTGAAACTCCCAATCAATGGAATCATATGCATTTTTGGCATTGATGCTGACCAGGGCTGACAAGGCTGGTGCATAACTCTTTATCTTTACCTGGTTTTGGGAGCACAATAATGGTTGCCTCCCTCATAGAATGTGACAATGCTTTTGAAGTCAATGCTGCCTGTAAGACCTTTAGTAAGTGCAGGGTCATACAGTCCTTGAAGAATGAATAAGTCGGCACTCAGTCCATCAGGGCCTGGTGCTTTATCCTTTGGTAAGACTTTTATCACAGTGGATATTTCCTGATGATTGATATTGGCATCAAGTGTACAGGCTTGTTGGGGTGAAAGAGTGGGCATGTTCAGACTTCTGAAGAATTCCTGCAAGGCCTGAAGCAATGCACTTATCTGAAACATATAAAATCATTTATATAAGTTCTGCAAAGCTTGACAAATTTTAGTGGGGTCCCCCAAAGTGTATCCTGCTGCCTGTTTAATTTGTGTGATTTGTATCTCCATCTTCCATCATTTTTATAGTAGGCGAGGAGTTTGCCAGCCTTTTTACCACCCTCCCAATAGCTTTGCCACATAAGGAATAATGCCCTTTCTATCCATTGGTGGATCAAACTGAGTTTGTGTTTAAGAGTCAGAATCTATCTGCCATGGTACACTGTAAAATTGTTATTCTAGACCTTTAAGCTGGTGTACTAACTCCATGGTCTCCTGTTTTCTTTTCTGGTTTTCCTTCACTGCATAGGCAATAACGTGCCCCCTAATGAAGTCCTTGTTAGTATACCACAAATATGTTGTGGCATGTTCAGATGATCACTGGTGAGAAAATATTCTCTTGTTTCCTTCCTCCGAAACTTATAGACAAGAACTAACTTTATTAAGGGACTCGTATCTCAGGATATTAAATGAACAGGCTAAGTGGGCAATTATAAGAACTGGAGCAATATTTACAGACCAAGGTGAGAAGGCCGGCCGATTATTAGCCAGAAGAATTAAGCAATTAGAGTCCTCCAGGTGGGTGCCAGCCATTCGTTCTCCGGAGGGGGGCCTAGTTAAAACTTCCCCCGAAGATATTTTAGGTGAATTTGTAAACTATTTCAAAGGGATCTATGGACCCATGAAGGACCCTCCGTCAGATGAAAAGATTGGTCTTTTTTTAAGGGAGTTAAATCTTCCCTCATTGAGCGAACTGGACCAACTCCAACTTCTGGCCCCCATTACTGAAGATGAAATAGATCGGGTTATTAAATCCCTTCCCTTGGATAGAACACCTGGCCCGGACGGCCTTTCCGCCAACTTTATAAGACGTTTCAAGGAATTAATTCTTCTTTGTTACTGTTGTTTCAATGTATTTTGGATAGTGGGGTTACTGATCTCTCTCTTTTGAGGCTTTAATTGTACTTCTGCCCAAACCGGTAAGCCTCCAGATCTGGTTTCTAATTATAGACCCATATCCCTTCTGAACCAGGATATTAAAATTCTTACTAAATTGTTGGCTGATAGAATCAGTAAAGTCCTTCGGCTTAATTGGACCTGAGCAGGTTGGATTTATGAAGGCAGATCTTCTGCCGATCATTTAAGGGTCTTGGCTCATGTCTTCTCGGCCTCCAGGGATTCAGATCACCCTATGGTATTAGTCTCTCTGGATGCCGAGAAGGCTTTTGATAGGGTATATGGTAACTATCTTATTAAGGTTATGGATCGTTTTGGTTTCCCTCAACAGTTTTCTGGGTGGACTAAAGCTATATATAAATTCCCGTCAGCAAGAATTACTTGCAATGGAGTAACCTCATCTTCATTCAGACTTTTTCTGGGCACTAGACAAGGTTGTCCTCTTTCCCCGCTCCTTTTTAATTTGTACATTGAACCTCTCATCATGCAGATTAAACAGGAGCAGCGGATTCAGGGTATCCAGGTGTGGGGGTATACTTTGAAAGCGCTTGCATATGCAGATGACCTGCTCTTGCAAATTTCATATCCTTCCTCCTCTATTCCAATTTTACTGGACATTATTGATAAGTTTAGTATTATTGCCAATTATAGGCTCAATATCAGTAAATCGGTGGTTTTCCCTTTAAACTTTAGGACATACGTGCATGATATCTCCCCTTTTGGGCTGGCTTGGAATGCTGAGTCTATCAGGTATCTAGGCCTCACTTTAACCAGGAACATTTCTCACCTGGCACAGCAAAACTTAGACCCGGTTCTGCATACTATAGAGGCTGATCTGCGGAGATGGGCAATTATCCCTCTGTCTATTTGGGGTAGAATTAATTTGGTAAAAATGAATGTTTTTCCTTGCCTATTTTACCCCATTGATATGTTAGATATATGGCTTCCAATAAATGGTTCAAAAGAGTACATAGAGTTATTTCTGACTTTATTTGGAATTATAAGCTTCAGACTGTCCTATCATAAACTGACCGCTCCTAAATTGTCTGGTGGTTTGAGACTTCCCCAATTTGCATTATATTATTGGGCCAGTCATGCGTCTAAGTACCTTCGCTGGCTTAAGGAAACTGATGACTCCCAGGTCAATATCCATACGCCGCTGTGGTTAAGTTTAGAGGTATCCCGGATTACTGACTCCGGCCTTACGCCTGGGGCCTTGCTATATTGTTCACTGAAAGCTCTCTCCGTGGCTTTGCGTAATTCCTCCATTGAGATTTCAGTCAAAGTTCATGTACAATTATGTACCTTTCTAAAATATTCTCATATTGGGGATCCAGCTCAACCATTATTGGGTAATCCCAATTTTCTAATAGATGGCAAACCTATTAAAGATACTTGGTTACCATTATTGGGGAAAGTTTTGGTTAAAGATCTGTTTGCAGACGGAGGTAAATTACTCACGTCAATTGATATGCTGAACAAGTTTCAAATTCCTCAGGGTTTGATATTTAAAGTATTTCAACTTTGTCATCTCCTGATGGGGAAACTGGGCACCTTTACTTTTAGTAGTGGTCCATTTGAATTCGAGGGTACTTTGACTCCATTGGTTGGAAAAACTCATGCTGTATCGGCCGTATATAACATGTTGGTTAGCTGGTTACACCCTAATATTCTCGCTCCCAAACAGTATTGGTCTCAGTTATTTCCGGAATATAATTTTGACTGGGGTAATATTTGGAGTGCGTGTCATAAATTCTTGTTGCAGGATAGGCTCAGGTTAATGCAATTCAAGCTATTGCATAATATTTATTATTCCCCTTTAAAGTTGGTGGATCGGGGCATGGTCTCCTCCGCCTCCTCCTCCTGTTTTAAGTGTCAGCAAGGGGTCGGAGATCTGCTCCATATTTTTTGGAACTGCCCAAAAGTAGCTGTATTATGGGAGTCTATCAAGAGGAATCTGGACCCTCTTTTGAGTCTGGAAAACCTATTTACCCCTGAGGTATGTATTTTGGGAGACATGGCCCCGGTTGGTGTCCGAAGTAGGAAATACCACATGGGTCTGATCTCGGCCTCAGTCGAAAAAGTGATTTTGAGGCATTGGAAGGATACCGTAAAGATTTCATATTGCGAGTGGTTGCAGGAATTCCTAGCTAATCTTAGAATGGAAAGAACCATAGCAAGCTTGCAGAATAAGCTTCCTAAGTTTAATCATATCTGGGGTTCCTTATATACTTTTTTTTCTGTTCCTAGGTAATTCGCAATTTTTTTTTTTCAGTCAGTTCAAATTTAGTGCTGTGCATAGGGTGGGTGTTTGGGTTGAGGGGGGGTTTTTGGGGGGAGAGGTAAGGATTGCATCCTGATGTTCTTTCTTATTATGGCAAGTATTTCCATTGTTACCCTGTTTCCTTTTTCTGGATGTACTCCTTTATTGGTGTAAAACTTTCAATAAAAGTTGAATTGAAAAAAAAAAAAAAAATTCTCTTGTTTCCTGCTGAATCCATGACTTTAAGCCCAGAGACCTAAGCAGTAGGGGATTAAGCCTCTAGAAACATAGAAACATAGACTTTGATGGCAGATAAGGACCGCTTGGCCCACCTAGTCTGCCCATTTCCCTACCTATTTAATCAACAGCCTATTTCTTCCTACCTCCCACAAAAATTGCCTTATGTCTATCCCATGCATTCTTGAATTCTCCAACAGTTTTAAACCCCACAACCTCCTCAAGAAGGTTGTTCCATGTGTCCACCACCCTCTCTGTGAAAAAATACTTCCTCACATTGCCCCTGAGCCGCCCCCCCCCTCTATTTTCAAATTCTGTCTCTACCTTAGGGATTTCCCTTCCAAGCCTTGAGATGCCATCATGAGAAATATCAATGCATGGTCTAATATGAGAATGGGATGAATGGAAGTATCCAGTACCTGATATGTTCAGGAAGCGCTTATAAGAAAAAAGTCCAGCCTATTGCATGTGTGAAATCTAGCTGTCTTAAAAGTGCAGTCCTTATCTGTGGAATGGAATATTCTCTAAGGGTCTACCAATTGAAGCTCTTGGCACAAGTGTTGCAGAGCCTCCCTAGCCTGCATATGAGATGGTCTACCCTTTCCTTTTGGGGATCTGTCCATAAAAGGATCCAGTACCAAGTTGAAATCACCCCCCCACACACACACACGCACACAAGCAGTACTAGTATTTGGGGTGTCACCATCAGGGAAAAGTAGTTCTCCAGGAAAATGAAGAAATTGGGGTCATCCTCTTCAGGGCACATATATTCCCTATGGGAATGTGTCAAGTGTGCAAATAGCCCTTTTAGGACTGCAGGTGGGTGGAGCCCTCCAGTCCTCTTGCTAGTACTGGGAAAAGAGCAGCTTGTGAATGCACAATCTCATGAGGTGACAAAAGTCCCCTCCACCTCTGTGCACCATGGACCACTGTGTGCTCACACTACTTTTTTGTTTACCCTACCTGGAGGAACTCCGATTACTTGACCACCATCAGCTACATTAATGGAGGTGATTACTTATGTGTCCAAATTGAAGTTGGCATCTTGGCTCCATGCTCAGAAGCAAGGATTGCATGTTACTATTAATAACACATTGTGTTACCATTCTACATTGGTATTTTGTCATGAAGCGATTAAAGCAAAAATATAAGTGGTATTTTAGGCAAAGAAACAAAATAAAAAATAACAGTATACCCATAGTGCAAGGAACATAATACCATGAGCCACAGTTGGGATTGGTAAAACTGGCTTTTTCACTGAGGGGACCAGCATCGGCTCCATTTGTGATAGCCCTTGTAACTGTCCCAAGAGGACCTTCCAGAGAAAAAAAAAGTTTGGGCAAATAAGAACAATAAGGAGTACTGTTCTCTGAGGTGGACACTATTTGCTAGAAGTTAGGTATCCAGTGATTATAGTGACTGTAAATGAATGATTCTCACTGTGGATCATGGGGTTCTGCTCGAGCATTTGAGGTTCATCTGTGGACTGTCGGGAACAGTTCTCAGATGGTTTACATCTTTCCTCGCTAGTATATCTTGGAGAGTTGTCTCAGGAATATTTTCTTCCGAGTCTTTCTCTCTGCCTTGCGGGGTACCTCAGGGCTTGGTGCTGTCTCCCATGTTATTTGCAGTGTATATGCTGCCCCTCAGAGACATTGTAAGATAGTATGGGCTGAGGTTTCACTGCTATGCTGATGATACCCAGCTTTACCTGTCTTTTGTTCCCAACCAGGTTAGTGCTATCTCAGTATTGAACAGCTGCCTTGTAGAAATCCAAGATTGGATGAGTTCCAGCAGTTTAAAGTTGAACCCAGGAAAGACTGAAGTTTTGGTTGTGGACCCAGGTCATAGGACAGAGAGGTTGAGGACTGATCTCCGCTCTGGTCTAGTCCTGGGGGGAGGCCCAGATTCTTACCTCTGAGTAGGTGCGCAACCTGGGAATGGTGCTTGACGATGGTCTGACCCTTCAACATCAGGTGTCGGCAGTCATCAAGCTGGCTTTTTACCATCTTAGGAACATTGCCAGGGTCAAGCACCTTGTTCAGTCCATTGACCTACCTGTTTTGATCCATGCCTTTGTGACATTGTGTCTTGACTACTGCAACTTCCTTTACCTAGGGCTTCCTGGGGTTGATATCTGCCTCTTGCAGCTAGTGCAGAATGCTACAGCACGTTTATTGACTGGGGTATCAAGAAGAACCCATTTTACCCCAGTGCTGCATGATCTGTTCTGGCTGTCTGTTCAGTAGTGGGTCACCTTTAAGGTAGGTTTATTAACTTGCAAAGCCCTACATGGACAGGGTCCTGATTACCTGAAAGAGATCCTGGTTCCTTGCACCCCTTTGCAACAGCTCCACTTGGCTGACGAGGGGTTGCTGGAGATTCCGAGGGTTTGTTTAAAGTCATCTGATGCTTGTGCCTTTGGGTTTGTTGCTCCTACCCTCTGGAATTCTCTGCCTCATTAGCTACTTGAGTGCAGGACAGTGGGGTGCTTCAAGCAGGCACTAAAGACCTATTTGTGGGGTAAAGCTTACCCCAATCTTCTGTGAACTTCTGTGATTTTATCTGTATTTATTGTATTTTGTTTTTATGTGACTGTGCAGTGCCTTGATTTGTGACAGGCACTATATTAAATAAATTTATTATTATTATTATTATTATTATAAGATCGACTAATTTACAGTGCTATCCTGTTGGGCTACCCTGTAAGGGTAGCAATGGAATGCAAATACTACAGTAAGGATAAGCAAGGGAGGGTTAGGGAAGAGGGTTTTTGTGGGGTAGTGTGCCATGCTGCCACCAAGCTAATTGTGTGGTGTGGTGGTAAGGGTGACTAGCTTCGGTGGAGCAGATACTGGGTTCAGGGCTGGGGACTGGGGAATATTTTATTGCTGTCGTTGTGTTTTTTTTTTTTATTTTTCAGACTGTCCCCCCTCCCAAATATGCACCTCCCTTGACTTGGTTATTTTTAGTCAGGGGGTGTGGTAGAGTGCTGCTCTCCCTCATAAATACTGTTTTAACTTGCAGGTATGTTGTTACCCGCAAGTGTACATCGCCATTGTGCTTTTCAGCAATGTACACTCACTCTAATGGCAGTCACTCTTTTGCAATCACCATTATGATATAAAACCTAGAAGTTATGACCCCTGCTCACTGCACATCTCCCACTCTCTAGCTCTATATCTCTCTCACTCAGACTCTCTGCTTGTATTACTGAATACAAGAGAATATAGAAAACATCAGAGTAAACCATGTATTCATCTCTCTGCTTCTCTCACTTTCTTTCTCACGTCTTCTCAATTTTTAAGTGCTGCTTACAGTTGGCCATGGTTCAGCATTTAGCATTTTATAGACACCCTCCCACTAACATGTCATAGCTGTGCCGCACGTTGCCCCTAATAAACAGCAGAATGAAATACTTGACGGAAACTAAATAATTGAAAAGCATAATATTAATGTAACATCCATTAAAACAAGCCACATATGAGAGTCAGTCTAAAGAAAGCGGCTGGCAATTAGAGTTTCTAGTATTTATTAAACTGCAAACTTCTGTCTTAGAGTAATGTTCCACTGTTATAGATTTGCAAACTTCTGGAAGTGTTGATACCTCAAGGCAAATGGAAAATGTTACACAATAAAGTCCTGTCAACACTTCTGAAAAAGTTCCTAAGGAGGATAATCAAATTACCAAGGAGCAAACTTTTAATGCTGACACTTCAGTTAACACAGTGGTTACAGACCCAGCACTGAATTCGAGGCAAGTACTGTAGTTTCAGAGGTAAATATAAAAAATAAACGTATTAATCCTGACTTTTCAGATAGTGCTGTTCCTTATAAAACACTACATTTTTAAAAGTAACCAAGCACAGGCAGCGATGCAGCAGCCAACTATTAGTAAGCAAGCCATATATGAGAGTCAGTCAGTCAATGTAAAGAAAGCAGCTGGCAATTGGATTTTCCAGTATTTATTAAACTGGTTTTCCAGCAGTGCGTCGTGCTGCTTGACATTATTTTTACTTCAGTTACACAACCACTAAAGTGACTCTTTGATGTTTGCTCTGCAGACAGCCCAGTCATACTCAACATTGCAAAACAAAAAAGCTTGCTTTGTCACACAGAAGTGTGAAATGCCTACTAATACAGCTTCAACCCCAAAAGTGTTACCTGCCAACCACCTACTGTGAAATAAATAGATCCCCATTACATCTTTTCCCTGCTATTCATGAATTTCAGAACACTTGCAAACAACTAAATGTAATGTTCCGTTTTATCCAGGCACAGTATACAGTGGATATCACGATCATACGGGTTGAGTATTGAGAGCACACCATTTTTAGTCCTCCAGATGCATGGTGACATGGCATCAATGCCCCATGTTATGCTGCAGATGAGTGGTCACAAAATGCATATTTGCACACATCTCAGAGCTGCAATTTGAAGAAACATACATTGAGGGAGGCAAACAACATCAGTGTCAAATAAATACAATCGTGACACACATTAGTTGCAGAGGAAAGGATACGTTGCAATACTGTCATATGCTAACAAACACACAATGACATACTTTGATCTGATGCTAGACATACATGTGCAGGACATGAGATTGAATGTGATCATATGTATGCAAGGCTACTTGGGGCAGTAAGATGGTACAGAGATGGCTTGTGGTATGGTGCATTAGACAATCCAGGGCACAAGCTGCAAAGGCTTGAGGTCAGTAGCATTGACTGTTCGAGTACATAGATACAGAGACTGTGTTGGCAGATAAGGACCACCTAGCCCATCGAGTCTGCACATAAAAAATAACAGTAGTTCATGCATTTCAAGGGGAAATTACATTATAAAGTAGGCATGCGTTTTTTTGTTTTTTTTTGGTTTTATGGCAACCCTGTATTTATTTGGCATTGCACACATGTACTGTCTGTACATATTCATTTGTTTTGGCCTTATCATTATTAGAGCACAGGCTGTGAAGAGCAGGACCACTCTCTCAACAAGTGCTTGCAGCAGTCAATGGATGAGATGAAGTGGCCCGTAGGATCACTGGCATTCACTCATTAGTACGACTACTGTGCAATTTCCCCATGTGTCCTTTTTAAAATCGGCATTGAATATTTTCATCCCGTGGAAAATGGGAATAATACATGCAAAGTTTATGGCCCTAACCATCGTGTGGATTGGTTGTGACACACATCACTTACAGTGCAGGTATTTTTATTTTGCAACAGCAGCCTATTTTTAAGCACACGTAATTCTTTTTCCTCTTTACAGTGTACTTAATTTATTTTTGCTGTGCTGTTAAGCGAATGTAAAACCTGTGATATGATTACCAATTCTATTTCTAAAATTAATCTAGGTGTCCCATATTCCTAGGCATACACATATATATTAACATGGCAGCTGACTGAACTGATCAACTTTGCAAACTACTGCCTCCCGCCCCCTCACCCCCACCCCTCAATCGACTGTCTTGGTTGTACTTTTATTTTGGTAACCTAAGACAAGTGGCTCAGTTTAAAGAAATAAAGGGTTGCAAAAACAAAAAAACTTGTGACAAAACAAAACCCAGTCTGCTGTGTGTTTGGCAGGCAGCCAGTCTACACTGGAACTAGTGGGAGGAAGTCTGTTGCTGGCTGATCGCTCCTCTTCAGGGCTTAAAAGCCCCAAAACCAAGTTGCCAGCTAATTGAAAATGTTTCTTCTCAGAGAAGTGCTGTAAATATCCTGGCAGGCATGCAGCTGGAACAATGAATGATATGACAAAAATCTCAAAATGGGAGTACGAATAAAAAAGAAACAGAAAAAAAACACTGCATTTATGCATGACTGCTACCTTATGTGACCGTAGGAGACACTGTGTCAGTGTAAATAGAAACTAGAAATGTATTCCAAGTTTCATTGGTGAACTGTTAGTTACAAGACATGCATTGTCATGTGAGAAAGGCTATGTGTCACAGTGTTTTTAGTGTTAAAATTGTTGATTTTCTAGTCAGAGATTTTCTATTATGCCCATTACATCAGAAATGATTGTCCATGACTATGTTCAGTGCCAGGTCATGTCTGATGTAGAAAAGGTGATGTCTTAGCTGCATGCTTGTGTTGTCCTGGAGAAACACAGAATCGTACCTGCATTTTGGGGACCTGGTGACGATAACAAATATTATTTATGAATCACCGAATGGCACAAAAGATAAATTTATTTATCTGTTTTATGTTAAGTCAGTGTGCTCATTGTTGTGATGGTTGTCACAGACAGGAAGGGCTATTTGCAGCCGGGATGCTGCATCCTGCCATCACCCCACAGAATATTCTCTGTCACTGTAATATAACGATCTGAGACATAGAGAGAAATTATGGACACTGTAACTATGCTTTATCTTTCTCAATATGCTCTGAATCATAGAAACACACACACTTCAGATGAGTCTCCCATATACTGTGGCATTGCTAACACACAGTCTGAGTGGAGACACATAATGGGTAGTTTTTGAGTGAATAGCAGAGAACTGTAAACCAGACAGGAACAGACAAATCAGAAGACAGCCAAATTGAACCGTGGGGGGGTGAACTGCAGTTTTAAACCATCACAGATGAGCCTGGACAACTAATTGCCCTTGCATGCACTACAGAACACGTGCAAATGACAATGTAATGTTCCCATTTTAGCCAGGCACAACAGACACCAAGATCATATAGATGAAGTATTGGGGGCACACTATTTTTAGTCCTCCAGACGCGTGGTGGTATGGCATCATTGCCTCATGTTATGCTGCAGATGAGTGGCCACAAAATGTATATTGGCACACCTTTCAGTGCTGCAATTTGATGAAACATATATTGAGAGAGGCAAACAGCAACACTGTCAAATAAAAAAATACAATTGTGAGACACATTAGTTGCAGAGGAAAGGATATCTTGCATTGCTGTGCCATATGCTAATGAACACACAATGACATTCTTGGATCTGATGCTAGACATACATGTGCAGGGCATGAGATTGCTATGTGATCATGAGTGTGGAAGGCTACTTGGGGCAGTACTGCTACAACTAGCTTTTCCCCTACTTCAGTAATCTATCTTTATGATCATCTACATCTCTAGTTTTTGCCTCTGGTGTACAGTTAACCAAAGCGTTATCCGTATTGTCTTTCTAGATTATGGAGTACTTGTAGCAAATTATAGCATCACCAATTAACAACATTTACATTGGTCTAGCTTCAGAATTTGTATTATTGTGTGATATGCCACTTGTTTTCAGGGCACTAAAATGATTGCAGGTCTGGAGTTTCACTCTTTGGGAATATATTGCTCTACTTCAATGTTTATTTTTGTTTTATATACGAATAGTATGCCATTCATTTAAAACCAAGTTGTTTTTCTCCCTATCCCTTTTGGCAGTTCTTTCTAAAGAAGATGGACTGTCTTATTTGTTCTCTTCCCACATTATTTTCCTATTGTCAGTAAGAAGGTTTGTCTGCAATATATTATCAGCTGTTAAGGTATTAATGAATTATTCTATTTTGTTTAATTTATAAGGGTCTCTGTAGCTCATTTTAAACATTAGTCATTTCCAAAGAGATGGCAGAAAAGGTTAAACACTTCCCACAAGTGTAATTGTCTGTTATAGCATCATTTGAGGTTGGCATATACGTGCTACACTTAACACATTTTACTTTGGAACCCTTTTTACTTAGTATTTCTAGAGAACTTATGACTAAGTCCATTTAGGGTGTCTTGGATTTATTGTAATAAAGCACAGAGAAAGGGTCTTACCAGCTATACACTACTAAAGATGGTTGGTGTCAGCTTCTTGGCCGTCTCGGATGACGCAGACCAATGCACTTTCTTCTGCCTGTGCATCACTCAGCTTCTCGATTGTCTTGGATGATACAAGCAGATGTGCTTGCCTCTGCCTGCATGTCACCTCTGCCCTGCGCTTACTGATGCTTGCTAGACCTCATCCTTTTATGGGAGGATGGACTAGAAGTGAATGTCTGTTTGGCTTCTGGTTCAGAGACTCTGAACTGAAGGCATTTAAGTGATTTATAGGCTTATTTATAGCCTCAATAGTATAACTCAATCTGTTTTTAACAGTACAGCCCTGAAAACTGGCTTAGTAACTCTTGTGAGAGCTATCTTGAGTGCTCCTGCACCTGGTCTAACAGAGTTCATATGCCTCACAATAGCTGCAACAAATATCACTTTGCACAATAATATCAGGCCATTCTTGAGGCATTCAACAATCATTTTACACTTAGCCCTTCCAAAGACCAGGACCCTCCCCTTTGTTTGCTTGGATACTTCCCATGTTCTTATGTTGAACTACACTGTAAGATGATCACTGGTCCCCAGATGGCTTCCAACTTTGATATTTCAATACTGTCTCTGTTAGTAAGAACCAGGTCCAGTATTGCCCAATAACCAGTGGGATCACTGACTACTTGCCTGAAGAATGCTCCTTGCAGTGAGTCCAGGATATCCCAGCTCCTAGCTAATGCTGTTGCTGAAAGGCTCCAAACTATATGTGGCAGAATGAAGTCCTCTACCAGTAACGCTACTCCCTTTCAGCCATTTTGCCATTTACTTCTTACATTTATTTATTTGAGTTCTCCTTTGTGTCAAACGCCTGAAGATGACTCCTGTCCAAAGAGTGGCTCGGTTTCTCTACTACAGAGTGACCCACCTCACCTTGGCCCCCGAATTCCCTGTACCTCCATCACTTTTATGTTTTCCTTCAAATAAAGCACCACTTGGCCTCCTTTCTTCCCTACCCTGTCTCTCCTGAACATAGTGTAGCCTGGCATGACCACTTTCCAGACATAGTTGCCAGAACACCATGATTCAGTAATGGCCACAATATCTAGGTCTGCCTCCACCATGATGGCCTCTAGGTCTGGAATCTCATTTGTCAGACTCTGGCATTGGCACACATCACCGTCCATGTTTTGTTAGCTCTTTTCTTGTTGCTGTCTCCTTTTTCTAGATGTTTTTCCCTTCCTCACATTTCTGCTTTGACTGCTCCCTTCTTCCCTACTTTCTCCTTTGTTAACTTGCTACTTCCTTAGGTAACTTGTATCCTGTTGGGACTATCTTCCCTAGAGATCTCCCAACTCTCTAGCACTGCCTGTGGTGGGCCACTTTCTACCTTCCTATTTCTACCGTCACTCCCTTCGACTGCTTTAAATGTCCATCGAAGTGACATTTAAACCATCCACTGAGAACTATATTTCACTCATGGATGCAATTAGGTCATCACCTTGATATAGGTTCTTATCCTTCCAGCTTGGTCCACAGTCCCCAGTGTAGCCATACCTCTCCTTTCTGTATCATTTCTTCTACCATTACTTGAAAGCCCTAGTGCGGAGTTCTCTCTCCTTCCCCATATAGTACAAGATGCAATTGTGGCTCACATTTTAAACACATGGAAGGCAGTTGTCTGTTAGTGCCATGAAGCCAGTGATCTTAAGAAATGAGGAGTTTAAAACTTGAATGTAGTCAAATGAGTATTCTTTTAAAAGCTTGGAGCTCCATTTAGAGGCACTTTCAGTAAGCCACATTTAACATTGAGGAGTTTGTAAGCCAGCATGAATGAAACTGAATGAGGTCTCATTCTTACGAACCTCGTTTAATGAACAAAATTTCTTATTTTGAATGAGTTCCGTTATATATAATAAAGTAATGAATGGAACAGGGCATTTAAGTGCTCTTTTAAGTGCTCGTTAAAGGACATACAACATTATTCAATGACCAGTGGAAGTTAATTAAATGAAAATACTAACACTGTTTTATACGAATGGCCTAAGGAAGTGACGTGTTCAGCCACGAAACTGTTGCCTACAGTATATTGGTGTGAAGAGAAGAAAACAATAAATGTATTAATTTTAATGGACATATTAGACTGTATCTTACAATTATTACACAAAAACAGGATCAACCACATAAATGATCTAAATTTACCAATAACAACATTTACACATGGAGCTGACTATGGCACTTCAATTTTATGTTTAAGCCCATGACACACACTTATCAAGTTAATGCATTAACAGCCCTAGTGACTCTGACCAGACTTTGTTTTTCAAGTAATTGGTGGCATATTGTGACCCTACTGAGCCTTTAACTAGTTTAGTGGACTCTTTGGAAAGCAAATCTGTTTCTTGTAGAAGGGTGATATCCCATTTGGCTGACTTCAAGTACTTTATATGAGAATCTTTTTTCTCTTAATGGGGAGATTAATGCTCTGGACATTCAAAGAAATAACCTTGGTTTTAGCCGTAATGTGTGTAGAGATGTTGTGAAGTTAAACTTTGCTTGCAAATTTTGTGTGAAGCACTGAAAATTCACACTTTACGGAATTCACGGAGTTCCGGCTAACTGCTAAGACTTGGATTTGCACAATTTGTATGAAATTTTAAGTGAAATTCAGAGTGAAATTCGTGGTTAAACTTTCATCTTTCAAGGTAGAATTCTCAAATTTTGCAGCAATGAATTTTGCGAGATCGCTATTTGAAATCCTCAAATTACATTGCTGAGTGAATTTCACAGGCTTCACACATCTATAAATGTGAGGTGATGTAAAACTGGTGGAGCCATGTAGAAATAAAAGTGGTAGACTTACCTTGTTATCGATAGTGGTCAGCAGTTAGGTGGCTGGATGGGGCTCTCTCTTCCTTCAGGTGCCAGCTGATAGGTAAGAAAGAATTAAAGTTAGAGACACAAAGTAGGTTGCAATCACGTCCCCATGCTGGGTTATAGCAGATGTAATATTCTCTTTCTGGGATCCCTGACACCCTAGTCCTTGATTCTGCTTTGTCATAGACGAATCTGGTTCTGGTAGTATAAAGCACTGCATGGTAAGAACAGCTGCAATCTCCCTGAGAAAAACTGGATAATGCTGCATACATAAGACACAATAATTTCTATTAACTGGGTTATTGGCAACTGGTCTGGTGTTAGCTGAGCTCTCCTCTACCCATCTTATATAATTCAGCAACTTCTTATTGCATACATGACTAGTCTTGAAAGAAATGCTGTCATATGCTATTCACCCAGACTGTTTCGTCTGGGTGGAGGGTAGACCTTCAAGAGGGATACACTTAAAGAATTCTACTCATATTACCCTCCCTACCAAGGCAGCAACTGTTGCTGTATCATGTTCTCTCACAGGAGACCCTCAGCTGTCTAGATATCCAGCTGAGTTAACTTAGTTATTGCCCTATATGTATTTCTAAGAAAAAGCATACCTCTCCTTATACAGTACATGTAATGTAGTCTGAGCTCCCACCACCTTTTATGCTTCTAGAATTGTCAGTCTGTTTCCAGTTTCACTGTAAGTGCATATGTGCCCAAAAGCAAAGTTAGTAAAGTCTGGCAGACTTCAAGTGACCCTGCCTGTGGTAGGGCCTCTCAGTGTCTAGTCTGCAGAGCCAAATGGAGTAGGAGTTGGGTCGTCTCCTGGGATACCTCCTGGGGGAGAGGCATGTCTACATTACCCATGGCTATGGGATCTCTACTTTCTGATACATACTACTGTCAGGGGTCCCCTCCCTTTTAGGAGGAGTGTTCTTGTCTTCCACTTAGGACCAGCATGTTTGCTTGAGATTTTTAAGGTTTTCACCGATCTCATGCCCCCAGGCTAGGTGCAAATTAACATCTTCCATGGTGACCAGAGAAGAGCTGTCCCCTGGCTTGTGGATCTACCTGTACACTTTTTTATTATGATATTTGTTGGCGTCTTGTGTAGCAGAGGAGCCCTCCTAATGGGGTGATTCCCTAATCTGCCATGAGGGGATCCTGAGTACCCTTCGGAATGTATTGTAGAGTACATTGGCTGTTATGGCCCAAGTGACAGCCCTGGTGACCAACCCCTCTCCTAAACCCCTTCCTTCAAAATTCTGAAGGATTCCACCAGTACAGCAGTCTGAATCCCCAAGACCTTACTCTGGAGGGAGGGATGGGCAGGTGCCAAGTTAAGCCAGATCCATAGCTGGTGGCTCCTACTAAACTGTGATGTTGTCTCTGATTGTGAACACCCTCAGTGTAGTCCCAGCATTCCCCATGCCCCCATAATGGCACCTCCTAACTGCCTCCCTTCTGGTTACCATCAATGATGTGTGGTTCTCAAAAAAAGGGGAGGGGTGACTTTAGTTTGATAATCATTGTTAAAAATCCTTGGACCCCAAATCCTAACAATTATCTATACCCCATATATGGGAGCAGATGAGTGTGATAAAAGTTATTAGGATGCCCTATAGGCCAGGGTATTGTAAGGACCATCATTGGTTTCCTCTCTTCTCTCAGGGATGAGTTGCACTGCCGCAAGGTGATGCAGTACCTTGTCAAGTGCCGTAATGGCATTCAAGACAAAAAACAGTATAGATTCAAAAAATTGGGGAAACCAGTGAACTGGAAAGGCTGTAGAGATACTAGGTGGGCATCTTACACTGTTTCCCCAGATGACTTGCTCTACATAAGGAAAGTTACCTCACCTACATTTCCTTGAACCAGGCCCTCTTCTTAAAAATGGTACCCTAGAGTACTTCAATATGTGGTCTGTCAGCCTTCCTGAGCCATCCTACAGCTGTAGAAGCAACAAGATTAGATTAGGAATATGCTTTCGCCAATACTACTTCCCCCCACCCTCAGTTCCCAGCCCTTCCATGAGATCCATGTCTCCACCCCCATGCCACCCATAAATAAGGACACAAGCCTGAGCCTCTTGAAGCATAGGGTTATACCTTGAAAAAAGAAAAAAAAGGTTACATGAACAGGTAAACATGTCCCTTATGTCCAAAATGCAGGATATTCCAGTAACCCTTTTGTTAGAAAACAGGGTATGAATTTCTAGAGGTAATCCACGGTAGTCAAATGTCTAGACTTGCGATTCATTTTGCACACTGATCTGGCCACCTCTGTGTCCCTTCCAGCACTGGGCTGCTTCTGAAGCTGTATTAGATCATCCCCAGAGGCCTCTACTATGGCAGCCCACCTAGGTCTAAGGGAGATCTCAGTCTCTGGCAGTATTACTCCAGCTGTGTCCATCTCCATGAGTTCCTCCATTGCTGTACTGTCTATAGGAGTGGGTACCTTGTGCTCCAGGCTCTGCTGTTATCTTGCAGCAATGCTCCTGCTAATAGAATAGAGGGCTTGATCCTTGAGTAAAGTGGTGGGAGACCCATCTTCTGTATCTTTGAAGGGGATAGCCCTGTGAGTTGCAGGATGTGCAGTCTTGGCTCCTCGATCTGTGCCTCTTTGGTTTCACTACTTGCCACTATTCTCACAATTTCATGTTTACCTGGCTTGTGCCTGGCTCTGTAGTTGGTGCAGTTAAAGATCTGTATTTGGATTGCTGCTGGCTGGGCATTTGCTTTTGGGGAAGGGCCTGCTGTTTGTTATGGCCTACTTTCCTCTCAGTGCTTTGGTTCTTTTGTTGGAGAAAATGTTCGGCTTCAGCAGGTGTGGAGAAAGATAGCCATTTGGCAACCTGTGGCATTTACAAAGTGTCTAGATAGTGTAGGGCATACTGCATGTTTCAGTGAGCTAACCCTTTCTTCAGTGGTCTGTCAACTCTTCAGCAATCTGCGATGTCTTTTGAAAAGTCTTAGAAAATGAGCATCTGGTGGCCAGTCCTGTGCAGTGTGTAACTCTCCCTTGATATCTGCAGGACTTTCTCTTTCAAGCTACTGTATACCTGAGAAAGTGAGCCAGTATGGATTGTGGGGGGGCTCCACATCCTGGACAAAGCCTGGAGGTCCTATGTGCCCAGTTAATTTTAAATGAGTAGTTCCAATAATGGTCCAGCATCATTGGTACATCTGCCTGCAGAAGGGAAATTACATCTCTGTCCTCTGTTCCTTTTGTGATGCCAATAATGTTGACATTGTTCCACCTACTATGGTTCTCCAGGTTGTCTATTTGCATCTGAAGCATTTGTACCTGCTGTTCGAAAAACTGTGTCCTGTCCTCCTAGATCAATGATTTAGTGTCTACTGCATTGGTGCACATAACCTGGTCAGCCATCCAGATTTCTAATGCCTCCATACATTCCCCAAGGTCTTTGACATCCTTTAGAATAAGAGGAATGTCTTGAATAAGAGTGTGCAGCATGTCTTTTATCTCTTTAAGGTCAGGATTGCCAAAAGCCATCCGATTCCCTGATGTGGCTTCCATTTTACTACCTGAGCAGTTGCAGTCTGAGGTAATTTTTAAGAAAATTATAACTCTGGTTCTCGATGGGTGTTCAGTCTGATCAAAGCATCGACTGAACATGCAGACCAAGCAGTCACTGAGGAAGTAAGCTATTTGATATAAGAAATGGATTTGCAGGCAGAGTTTCTCAAATATACTCTGTGGCTGGAGAGCTATAGAACTGAGCTGTCATCTTGTATACTGCAGATGCATGTGTCCTGTGAGTCACTAACCTGCTTATGACTGGCCTTAAAACATGCCGGTACACCTATAAAAACAGCTGATAGTGTCTTGTATATAGACATACCAGCATGCTGGAAGGTTTGGAGAAGTAAGTAGCTGTTAGCTCCACACAATTTACTGCCTTCCCAACCATGTCTAATGAGCTGCAGTTCCCTTCTTGCAGCCCCGGCAAACACCTTCCTGAACTTTATACATATTTTCTCTTGTGTCTGGTGGTCCCTCTGCTCTGAACATCTTACCAAGCTTAATAAATATTTTCCGTGATGTTCAGTACTCCCAGCCCAAACACCCCACTGAGCTTTATAAATGCTTTCCCTGGTGGTTAGTGGTTCCCCCACCCCTGATCTCCCTGTCAATCCTTACAGAAATTTTTCTTGCTTACAAGTGATTCCCTACACCCTCTGATCTTCACACCAGGCTTGATAGATATCTTTATTGGTGGCTAGGTATCTCCCTACCCCATGATTCTCATCCCATAAGCTTTATAGATATTTCTCTGATGGCTAGTAGTGATCTCCCCCCACCTCTCTGATCTCCCACTATTGCATAAATGCCCTTTTGGCTAGTGGTTCCCCCTCACACAATTTAATTTTCTCTCCCCACCCACTCATTCCTGCCACTACCACCCTCCAACCACCAACCAAGGCCCTGTGCATTACACAATGACTTGGTTTGACTGTGTTGCATGTATCTGTTTATACTTACTGTATACTGGCCTGCACCTTTGCTCTTTTCCAAAGCACTACAACAGAGAAATTAAGTGCTGAAGTGTGTTTTTGTACTAATGTTAAAGGGAAACTCTCTGCTTACCCACCCTCTTGAAATATATGTATGCCTCCTCCAGGATGCATTAGAAATAAGCTGTTACAGCTCAGTAGACCCTTCCTAGTAAAACTTCTTCCATGAATATATAATAAATGCAAATCACATATACACACACACAAAAAAAAAAAACAGGATTGGATGCAGATCACTGCAGATAGCAAAAAGAAACAAAAAAAGCATTCAATATTTTGTTTTAGTTGGAATAATTATACTTCCTCCTGCCCTCTAGTGAAATCCTTATGGATGGCATCACACAGACACATACATGCACACACGCGCGTGCACACACACACACAGACACATACACACATTCCTGATCACTCTAAACTGACTAATCACAGAAATACTGCCATCTGACTATTCTAAAAAGTACTACAACAACTCAGTAACAGGAGACAAGACAGCCTTCATGTGTGGAGGAGGGGCTGGGAAAACATCCCAACTCCCCTTTACTGGAGCTTCTTGAGAAAGACCTTTCTTTACCCCTCTAACTCCAACTACTATATTCTCAGATGTTAAATACCACTTGAGCAATCCACCTTCCCAGTCTCTGGAACAATAAGCATTTCAAGCTCCACTCCCCATCTTCCCGATACCCATATTCTCTGACAAACTGTCGACCCCTGCCTCTGGGGGAACTTCCAAAAGAAAGTCAGCAACTCACAAATACAAATATTGATAACGTCACCACAGCCATCATTTCCGCCCCTTTTCCTAGCATGGTCGGCATCATGCTGGCCTACCCCATCAAGCCGTATGCCAAGGAGAGCCCAATGTCATACCACCAGCACTTATGGTTAGCATACCGCACCAGAAAAATCCTCGCAGAGGAAGAAGCCAACCAGGACCAAATCGAGTACAAATCCTTATTTATCTGGAACTTGATTCTGGCAATCCGTGACAAGGACAAACCAGTGGTATTTCCCAGAACAGATAAATTTGAGGATATCCTTGTGAGAACAGAATGAGTTTTCCAGCTCTACCTGTGGGATCTCAACTCCAGCTTGAAATCCAAGGTGGCAGCGGTGCAACACACCAGTGAGCCCATGACCCGCTAACACTGTGGATGGCAAGTCCCAGGAGGGGAAGGCTGCTGTCTCCGATAATAAACAACCCCATCGGAAGGGCAACAGGACAAAAACAGAAATAGGTGGAACAGGAACAACCCCAATCAAAACAGTAATCAGGGCAACTGGAATTACCATACAGGCCCTTCCTATTCACAGGTAGTGGGGGAAAACAAAAACCTCTATAAACTCTTTGAAAAAGTTCAGCCTGTGACCAAGTCTATCCTGAAGCAGGCAATAGTGGTATTCATACCCATGGTCCTGCCTTCACTAGGCCAAGGAGACACAGGAGCCTCTGCTAGCCAGGCCACAACAGGCCCGATGTTCAACCCATTGTCAGTTGCAGCCACTACCACACAAGAACACCTGTATCCCATCCAGGACCTGTAAGAGGCCTGGAGGGACCCCGCAGGCCTACGGTTCCAGCAGTCACCAAATGACGCAATTGACAATGATACTTTAGAATGACTATTACAGACCCCAGTCCGCATTGTCAATAAAATCACCATTGATACTAACGGACAGCCTTGCACCAATGCCATGCTCAGGGGCTCCAACTTGTTGTACTTTTGGATACAGGCGCAGTGAGGTCTATATTGCATGATGAGGGCCCTTCCTTTTCATCTTGGTCCACCAGATGGAGAACACATGCCTACGATGTAGATGGCACTACACTGATTACCTACCACTCTATTGTACTTCCAGTGGTATTGGGGGCCATTATCATGGATTTCATTTTTGACCTCATGCTATTATGTCATCGCACCAGCATTTTAGGAACTGACTTCCAAGCAGTACACAGCTGTGTAGTTGACCTAGCCAATAGGCTTCTGATCCAGAATGGAACAATACACTGCTGTCATGATTCCTGACTCACATGTTGTCGCTGCAATCTCAGCTAACAACAAGGAGTATGACGTCATCACGGTACTCCAAAACCATGAGTTTCTCAAAGAACTCTTGCCCATTTTGCAGAAACATCTTGATGTTTTTGCCAAACACAAACAAGACTATGGGAGGATGCAAACCAGCATCGAAATCCCAGGTCCTGTGCCTATTAGACAAAGATAGTATCATTTTCCTGCAGAAGCATTACCATCACTTAGAGAAACCATTAACTAACTCCTCCAACAAGGAGTGATTAGACCATGTGTCTCAACCCTTAACACACTGATATGGCCTGTTAGGAAACCCAACAACTCTTGGAGACTCAGTATTGATTATAAGAGATTTAATCAAGTCACTCCTAGCTGCTCACCTACAGTAGCATCAGCACCTGATGTGCTCAAACTGCTAACACCAGACCACTCCTGGTTTAGTGCCCTTGACATCTCTAATGGTGTTTGTTCACTTACTTTCTTTGGAACATGATAGCCAGTACAAGTTTGCTTTCACCTTTGAGGGACACCAGTATACCTGGACCTGTTCCATCATGGCTTCCACAATAGCCCTGCCATCTTTCATCTCCACATGAATGATGCCTTACAGAATTTCTCTACACCCCAATGCCTTCTGCAATATGTGGATGACTTACTGCTAGTCACCACCATGAAAGAGAAGCACTTTGAACTCCCTGATGAACTTCTTACTCCCTTACAGAGAGCAGTCCTCATGTGCAACCATGCCAAGATACAACTTTGCAAAAAGGAAGTAATCTTTCTGGGTCTGCATATCACTGAATCAGGATGCAGCACTGACTTGAATAAGATTCAAGGCCTATAAGACCTGCCGCTGCCTACCAGCATAACTACACTCAGATGTTTCTTGGGAATGGTTAACTATTCCAGGGACTTCATCTGTGATTTTGCACAAAAGGCTGCCCCTCTGTATGAGCTACTCAAGAATGAAGTCCCATGGACATGGGGTCCTATTCCTGCAGAAAAAATCTTTGACCTCTGCTCCAGCCTTGGTCAATCCAAACCCAGCACCACCTTTCCATACAAAAACTACAACCTCTGACATTACCATGTCAGCAGTGCTGGCTCAAAAGGTTAATGGAACCCTTAGGCCTATTGGCTATGCTTCCAGATGTTCTCACCAGTAGAACTGAAGTACAATCTTTGTGAAAGAAGCCTTTTCACTACTTACTGGGCTGGCAAACACTTTTTGTACATCATAGGGTATTCAACCATTGTGTTACACACAAATCACACTCCAACCAACTTTTTGTTATCAGAGAGAGTGAAGGGTGGATCAGTTTTAAACACCAGACTAACTCATTGGTCTCTTCTTTTACAGGATTGAGATATTCAGGTCCACACCTCCAAGATGCTTTCCATCTAGCCCATGGTCTCCTCTAGACAGGAACACCACACAATTGTGGACTTTGGCCTCCTGACTTGCCTGATCCAGGCCCCTTTCTTCCGGCCACACCACAACACTTACCTGACACTTTCCTGTGTCACATCTTTACTGATGGCTCAGCCTCATACCATGAGGGAGCACAAGTGGCTTGAATAGGAGTGCTGACCCAATATCCCAATGGTAACACTGTGCAAGCCTCCAGATGCTGCAGTGTTACATCTTCCCAGTATGCTGAATTGGTGGCTGTTGCCTGTGCTCTTGAACTTGTACACCATGGTACTGCAAATACCATCATTTTCACAGATTCTAACTGGGTCTGTTGCTCTTTGACAAAATTCCTACCTTTCTGGCAAAGAAATTTGTCACCTCTTCTGATGGCACACCTGTCAAGTACAGAGATCTCTTTATATACATTGACACTTTGGTCCAACAGTTTAAACACAAGATGTACATTCACAAAATAAAAGCCCACTCTAAGTCAGAACCCTATCATGAGTTCAATGAGCAAGTAGACACCCTTGATAAGGATGGTGCTTGGGGGGGGCACTTGGACTATGCCTCATCCCATTGCATTGGCAGCAATACACATTGAAGCCATCAAAAAGAACAATGATAAATTTTCCCCATTGGATCTATCAACAGCATAGAAATCTGATCCACAGATAAAGGAAGTGTTCAGGTTCCTAGACAAAGGGACTGAACAAGAGTTACCTACCAAAAACCCCTACAAGAATCATGCTGTAAAACTGCATCTGTCACAAGACAACAAACTGGTATGGTACCAGTGTGAGAAGCTAAGCTGCAAATTGTAGGTGTTTCCAACATCACTGTGATCTGAGTTTATCCATCAGGTACATGATATCCCAGCTGGTGGACACAAAGGGGTGAATAACATTGTCAAAAGACTGAAAACCGTGGGTTGGTGGCCCGGTATGACCATAGATGTCCACATTACATTGATAACTGTCTGATCTGTGCACAAAACAATCCCAACCAAAATAAATTATAAAGTACTTCCCCAGAGACATTTTGGCCCCTGGCATGCAATTCAAATTGGTTTCATTGGACCATTGACCAATACAAGCAGATGCAACAAATACTGTATGCCTTGGTAATCACTGATGTGTTCTCAAAATGGGTTGAGGCCTTTCCCACCCATAACTGCAGAGCAAAGACAACTGCAAAAATCCTGGTAGAACAATTGTTTTCCAGGTGGGGCCTACCTCTCAAGGTAGACCCTGCTCAAGGAACCAGCTTTACACATGAGTTGATGCAAGAAACACACAAACTTCTCAGTGTACACCAGAAATTTCACATTTCCTATCGCTCTCAATTTTCAGACCAGGTAGAAAAAGCCAACAGATGGATAAAACCATGTTATCCAAATTCATTGAGGACAATCCCAAGGATTGGGATTCCCAATTGCCTTCACTCCTATTGGAATTAGGAGCACTATTACAGCCGATACCCAGTGTACCCTATGCTTCCAGATGTTAGCCCAATACTGGAGGGAGGAAGAATGGGAGATGAGGGAGGGTGATTTAAGCCAACAGTGGTGAGGAGAGGGTCAGAAGAAGGGAAGCAGGGACAAGGGAGCCCAGGCCAGGAAGAAAAATTGCCTGGGAAACCAGGTCAGGAGACAAAAGACAAATGGAAGGAGGAGATAGGGGCTTGTGAGGGGAGGCAAAGAAGTGGCAAAAGTCATGGAGTGGAAAGGAGAGAAAAGGTTACTATGAAGAGAGAGGGAGCGGGCATTTGTGAAGGGTCTTCAGAAAATAGTTTTGCACTGCTAGAGAGGAAGAAGGTGGAGGAGGGAAATGATGAAATTAGAGGAGTAATTGATAAATGCCTGGACCAAATTGGAGTGGGGAAGTTCTGCTGGGAGAATTGCAACAGGGGCAAAAGGGGGAAATAATGTGCAGGAGGAAGAAGAGGAGCCGGAAGGGAGAGAGGGAAATGAATGGAAGCAAGCAGGGAGTAAGAGTGGTGGAATTTTAGTGCTGGGGGACTCAATACTAAGAAGGGTCAGGTGGGGTAGCAAGGGGGAGAGGCATAGTTGCATTTGGGTGGAGGCCATACTAGGAATGACAGCAGAAAGGGTGGGACAATCTGTTCTGAAATGTGCTAGAAAGGGTAGAGACAAACCTCATTTAATTATACATCTTGGGATGAATGACCTGGCTGACAAGACAGTAGATATAGTCCAGAGGAGGTTTGAGGAACTAGGACAATTATGTGAGGGGGCAGGAAGATCAGTAATTTTTTTGGAGATACTTCCAGTGCCCAAGGCAAGCACAACAAGAAAGCTGAGAATAGATGAATTTAATGGATGGCTAAAAACCTGGTGTTGTGCTAAAGGGTATGAGCTGTTGGGGGTGAGGGACCTGGGAGGACAGTAGTCTCTATGCCAAAGACAAACAACACTTGAGTGAGGGGGAAAGAAAGTGTTGAAACAGAGGATGGTGGAGTACATAGAGGAAGTAGGGAATTTAAACTAGGAACGGGGGGTGACAACTGGGCAAGAGACAAGCAGATACCACAGGTTGGGAAACTATATGAGCTTATCCCCCATAACAGTGACAAAGGACAAATGGCAAGTACTATTGGTGATGCTAATAAAGGAGAGCAGGATGGGGGGAAGGGTGGAAGGTGGTTTCCCTTAATGCTAGGAGCCTTGGGAGGAAAACTGCAGAGTTACAGGTGTTCATGGCAGAGGGAGCAGTGGACATTGCAGCCATCACAGAAACATGGGCCACCCAATACAATGACTGGGACCTGTGTGTACCAGGGTACAGGTTATTTAGTAGGGACAGGGTGATTGGGAAAGGAGGAGGTGTGGCACTATATGTGAAGGAAGGATTGAAGTGTGTAAGGGAGGAAGGGGAGGAGGGTAGTATGGAGTCACTTTGGATGCAAATCCAGGATTCCAAGAATAGGATTCTTAGAATGGGAGCGGTGTATAGGCTGCCATCTCAGAAGGAGAAATTAGACAGGGAACTAGTGGGACAGATCAGGAGGACCTGCAAGAAGGGTAGTGTGGTGATTATGGGGGACTTCAACATGCCAGAAGTGGACTGGAGTACCCCAACAACCAGGAACAGAAGGGAGCAGGTACTGCTTGATGCCTTTGAGGACAGCTTCCTGCTGCAAATGGTCAATGAACCAACCAGGTTAGGGAACACCCTTGACCTTGTGCTGGCAAATGGGGACTTTGTGACAGAACTTACAGTGTCAGGGAGTGAACACCACTCAGTATGGCTCACATTGGATATGGGCAAGGAAGGACGGGAATCTGGCACAACAGTGCTGGACTTGAGGAAGACCAACTTTGGGAGGATGGGGGAAGTGGTAAAAGGGTACCTGGCCAGAATTCAATCTTGTATGTACACTAACCAGAGGTGGGAGCTCATAAAGCTGGGGATAGTGGAGGCAACCAAAACCTGCTGCAAGGCCCAGAGCAAGGAGGCTATGGCTAAGAAACTGTGCTGGTTGAGCAGGGAGGTCATGGAAGAGGTAAGGAGGAAAAGAGCTGCCTTTAGGAAGTACAAGAAAACGGGGAGAGGGGAGGATAGGGAGGAGTACTTGAAGGAATCAAAGGAGGTGACAAGGGCAGTAATGGGGGCCAAGGCATCTACCGAACTCAGGCTGGCACAAGGCATTAAGAAGGGGGAGAAAGACTTCTTTAGGTACATCAGGGAGAAAAGGAGCTATAAGGACCACATAGTAAGGATTAGGAAGGAGGAGGGTTGGGTGGAAGCAGGGTGTGATAAGGCAGAAGCACTAAATGAGTACTTCTGCTCAGTATTTACTAAAGAGAAGAGGGGGTGACACCTATGGGGGGAGAAATGGCAGAAACGCGGGGGTGACAGATGTGGAAATCATGGAAGGCAGAGTTCTGGAGGGTTTGAAGGCACTGAGGGTGGATAAGGCACCAGGCCCAGATGGCATCCACCCCAGGATACTGAAAGAGTTGGCAGAGATCCTTGCAGGACCTTTGGCAGACCTATTTAATGCCTCACTACATTCAGGGTGTGTAGCTCAGGACTGGAGGATGGCTCATGTGGTGCACCTCCACAAGAGTGGCCCCAAGGATGAACCGGGAAACTACAGACCAGTGAGCCTCACATCCATCATAGGTAAGCTAATGGAGACTATCCTGAAGGAGAGGCTGGTGGCCCTCCTAGAGGCCAAAGGACTACAGGACAGCAGACGGCATGGCTTCATATGGGGCAGATCCTGCCAAACCAACCTGGTGGAGTTCTATGACTGGGTAACTAGGCAACTGGACAGGGGCCATGCAGTGGATGTCCTGTATCTGGACTTCAGTAAGGCATTTGACTCTATGCCACATGGAAGGCAGGGAAGTAAGTTAGTAGGCACAGGGGCAGGTGCAAAGCTGGTGAAATGGGTAGGGAACTGGCTTCAGGGAAGGCAACAGAGGGTGGTAGTGGGTGGGGAGCTCTCACACCCAAGGGTAGTGACAAGCAGTGTTCCACAGGGCTCGGTGTTGGGATCAGTGTTGTTTGGGATATTCATTGCAGACATATCATTGGACATCAAGAGC
The DNA here is from genome assembly GCA_016271365.2 of Neoceratodus forsteri. Lineage (NCBI taxonomy): Eukaryota > Metazoa > Chordata > Ceratodontiformes > Ceratodontidae > Neoceratodus > Neoceratodus forsteri. The sequence goes on along the minus strand of CM057450.1, from coordinate 256,426,273 downwards.
AAGATCATTCTGTTTGCTGATGATACCAAGGTAGGAGCAGTGGTGGATGACCTAGAGGGATGGCAGGGGTTGCAGGATGATCTGGCAAAGCTTTAAACCTGGTCAGACACCTGGCAACTGGGGTTTAATGCCAAAAAGTGCAAGCTGCTGCATTTTGGGATGAAGAACCCAAGGAGGAGTTACCAGCTGGGGGGAGTGCAGCTAGCCCAGAAAGAGGAGGAGAAGGATCTGATGGTGTTCATTACAGGGTCAATGAACAACTCGGCACAATGTAGGAAGGCAGCTGCAAGAGCCAACAAAATGCAGGTTGTACTGCGAGGGTATATCCTCGAGGAGGAGGTGATTCTGCCACAGGTAGGTCATTAGTTAGACTGCACCTGAGTACAGGCAGTACTGGCGCCCATCTGAAGAGGGACATTAAGTTACTGGAGGGGTGCAGCACAGTGTGACAAAGAGATGATCAAGGGGCTGGGGGACTTATCATACGAGAGATGCTGAGGAGTTGAACATGTACTCACTGGAGGAGAGGAGGGACAGGGAATATGATTGAAACCTTTAAGTACATGAAAGGAATAAACAAGACAGGTACAGTGGGACTGTTCAAAGTAAGGGAGGGGAGGGACACCAAGGGCCATGATATGAGACTGGAGGGAGGAAGATTCAGGAGGGAGATAAGGAGACACTTTTTTACAGAGAGGGTGGTGGCTGGGTGGAATGCATTACCTGCAGAAATAGGATTCAGTAGAACAGTGGACCACTTCAAAAGGGGATGGAACAGGACAAGGGTGGGTCAATGAAGGGGAAGGGTGGAAGGGAAGGGCAACTGCAGAATAAGAGGTGCTAGCTGCACATTCGAGTAGACTTGATAGACCTCTAGGCCTTTATCTACTGGCAAATTTCTTATGTTCGTATGTTCGTACCCCATTTGAGGTTATGACTGGTAGAACCATGATACTACCTGAGCACCTGCTGATTGATCTGAACACACCTACTGCAGACAGAGTGTCCGTAGACACCTATGTTGCTAAACTTAGGCAAAACATTATCCAGACCCATCTGTATGCAGCACACAACATGGGTAAATATCAGCAACAACCCAAGGTCCATTTTGACAGACAGGCAAAATAAGTGGACTGTCAAGTTGGTGACCAGGTAATGGTGCTCAGATTTGCTCATCCTACACACTTCTTCAACAACAAAATGGGAAAGACCCTCAACTATTATTAACAAATTGAGTCCCTCAGTCTATCAAATCAGACTCACATTTGAAGAAGACCACTGATAAGTGGCTACATGTCAATCAGATAAAATTGTATAAAGGAAACTAATTAATTTTCCTGATCCCATTGGGCCGAATAGTACCAACTCACCATATTCTTTCTTCCTTAGAGATTATACCCACAAGATGATAATCTTGTTACTGTTCCTCATTACAGGAATATTCTTCATTATCTATTTAAAGGATACAGATCATGGTCCCAATGCCAACACACACCTAAGGTGGCTCCCTCAGCTTCCACAAGCAGCAGACAAATGCTACCTACTCCCACACAATGTGCCCATCACCATACCCAAAGGAATGAGCATAGATATTCCTAACAAATTGATTGCTGCTCAGGAGGGAACAGACACTTGCCTGAATGCCATGGTCATCACCTGAAAAATCATCACTCCAAACTGAATGGCAAACTGATAACAATGGACAACAAATCCCATTGCCTGCCTCTCCAAAGGTACTTTCCAAGGTTGGCCCAAGACCAGAATTGCACCTAATGGCACCCTGTCTATACGTCAGGCTAACCACAGACATACAGGTTTATATAGCCTCACTGCACTAATTATTCCAACCTTTTGTGACAAATTTCCAGAAGACTCACAGAGTGCCCCATCCAGGAACCAGGACCAGCTAATGCTCTGGCTGCCACTTCACTCCAAGGTACACTTGTGAACAACATGCAATTCATGCACATCACAGTTATTTTTAAACTTTCACATCGAATAATGATCAAATTTGGTTGGTGTCCCAAAACAAACACTTCTAGGTTTCATAGTACCATGTTACTGGATATTCTTGCAGCATACCAGACACATACTCAGGACCCAGTAGCAGGTCCACATAATACTAAACACTTGGGTTTATTTAGAGCATGATCCAATCCCAACATCAAGAAAAGCAGCAGATGTGCTACTGCTGATATCACTGGTGCCACAGGCACTGTTTCCGGTTTCTTCGGAACTGGTGTCTCCATCTGGAACTGGGAAGACATAGTTGCCATCAAAGGTCAAACTGTTCAATTCTAAACTGGCATGAAGAATGATGTTTTACCCCATTATTGCATGGTGTAGATGGGCTTAGTCAGAAAGAGAGATTTACTATATACAACATGCATGACATAGCTAAAATCTCTAACAACACTAAAAACAAGATCAATGAACTTGTGTTCCAGAATAACAAGGAAGCAGACAAACAATATATTGCCGAGGTATCGTTCATGTTCTGCTTATGGCTCTTACATAATTACCACCATAAACAAACTCTCCCAGGATTTGTAATCTGGGCGCATCCTAGACATAATCCATGACAGGCGACTGGCCAAATGGTATTGTCCACACTATAGATCTGGCTCATGTACCACTCTTTGTATTTCTAGATCTGTTTCTATTCCAGTATCAACTGCTAGAAATCTAGGCTATGTAACATGCCACCCCAACCGAGGACCCTATTACACAGCTAAACAATGTAGCATTCATGACACCATGTTCATAACATTTACTGTCTCACTTTCGCATTTTGATCCACAGACAGCTGTCTTTGCTAAGCTGCCTACCATCCACTCTGTTGGACATCTCAATGATGACATACATCCTCAGGGAGAGAATTGACTTCCCACCTCTTTTGGTTTTCCATGCCACCCTGGACGCTTGGGTCACTACTCATAGGGACTGTTGCACCAAAAAGGGGTTATGACTATCTCTGCAGATGTAACGTATTCAATGTCGTTAAGCCTGTCTGTGGGTACTCACCAGACAGGATTGATTGGTCCCTTACTTTGGACTCTGAACTTTCTTCAAATGGAACTCTTAACCCTAGTGCAACCACCTCTACTTTATCAACTTCATCACATGTCAGCCAGACTGGACATCTCTACAAGGATTACAAGGAGAACTTTCACTGCTTCACTACCAGGATGACAAATTCATCTTTCACCTGTCCTATTCGACTTCATAAATGGTGGATCCCACAAGTGAGTGTTATACCACTCTGACTGCCAATATTGTGTTGTCTCTAATCATAAATCTTTTGCATGTGGTGATAAACAATGTGATGTTATTGCACTTAACTTTTGTTTATTCCTCATCAAACTACAGCTATTTATCATACTGTCATGACCCCTGTTCCCATCCTGGAACAAGATATTATTAACACAGACCCTGAATATTTGCTTGCTTTGTCTCAGTATTTACCCATTTTCAATGTTCACATCAACCCACTTAATCTGGCACTCAATATACTTTTAGAAAGAAAGGATATCCACCTCATCTATATCAGCAATGACATATCCAAGGCCAGAGATGCTCTTAATACCCTTTTCCAGGATGGTGACCTTAGCACTGCATTCTCCAGTACCTGGTTAGAATGAACTCACAAAGGTTTTGTGATTATACAACTAATGTTGATATTTTTCATGATACTAACACCCTGCTGTCTCAAGAGTACTCTGAAACAACACTGTGAACAACTATAGTTCCTCTACGAGGCTTGTGCAGCTGGTCTGTAATGATGCTACCACCCACAACTTACCCATTAGTTGTTGCCTTTTCAGCAAGGTAATAAGGGGGGTTTGTTAGACCTGGTCTCCTAAACCTATATTGGAAGCCTACAGTATATTCCTGACAACATCCATAGTATTATTTATTGATGGCACCAATAAGAGCTATAATCAGTACCAACCTATTATGGCATAGGTACTGTACCTACTATATAAGAGTAAGGTATCAGAGACAATCTACAAGATTGTTGTTATGATTCATTGGAAATATATAGGCAATGTACTAATAATGTATTACTGTGTTCTGATTCTAACACACATTCTGATCTTCTGAGACGTCTAATGTGTGATTGCCTACACTGCCATCATGTGGATTTACATAACACCACACTTGTTTTCTGCAATTTGTAAGACCCCATTATGTTCACAATTTTATCTGACTTTGCTACAAATGTATACCTCCGATACCGAGGAGCCACCTAGCATTTTAGCCAATAAGGTGTGTTTGTACATCTACAGTAATGTACGTAATTTGAATGTGTTGCTATAGTAATTATTTATAGTATAAGAACTGTTGTCTGACATTTTTGCCCCAAGTCCATCTTCATATACAGGGAATAATCTGGTTCCCAGTATCTAGGTAAGCGTCCATGTAGAGGTTGGTTCTGATTTTGTGTAATAAACCTGTACATAAAATGAGCAAAGAACCCCCAGCATCCTGATTGGCTGAGACTTGGTTCTAGCCATTGCAGTAAGAGAGTGCCACCACTGGCTAAAACAAGTCTCTGCCAACCAGGGCAATTCACAGAATTCATAAGCCACCTATTTCCTAATTTCCATCACAAACATGGCAACAGCCTTTACTCATACATAAAAAACTTCAACCAGGCCCTAAAACTAAAAGTCCATTAAATTAAATAAAGTAACTAAATAATTTAATGTTATTTACACTCATGAGCCACCCCCTTCACACATACACAAATTAAAAAAACTCTGGTACTATTCAGAGCTTCCAATGCTGGTGTTTCTTTGATGACCATGAAAAAATCCACCACCTAGCCCTACCACTTTGCCAGTGAACTCCCTGTTCCTTACCTGGCAACAGATAAAACTGAGGCTTTGGCTTCACTTCAGGCCTGTGTATATTTTTCTTTGTATGCCAGTTGAGCGCTGAAGAATGTTGAATTAATGTATTCCATGTTACCATTCTATGTGTGTTGGAGCTTTGAATTCTGCTATTCCATGGTAAACAATCACACACTGTATTGAGTGTGAAGAAAAGAAGATGACTGACATGTGAAAAACATTTGTTGACGGGCTTTTTTACATTATTTAGCAACATTTTAGTAATTTTGTTTTGTGACTTTGAAAACTTTTAGAATGTTCTTTCTTTCAAAGTTACCTATGGGACCATTTTATATAAGCAATAAAACATGGCTGGGTGTTGGTAGTTCTGAGATACCTGCACACCCAGAGGCTGAAGGCACTAGACCTGTAGTCTTGTGCCTATCTATGCGGGTGTCTCAGTACTATCAATGCCCAGCCATGTCTTATTGCTTACTTACTTATTACTCACTGATGCCATTTGTCTATAGTCTCTTCTGTTAGCCTCTGACCAACAAGAACGTGAGAGGTAATACTCCTCTATACCTTCAACACTGTTTCAAATTATGTAGACCCATGTATAGGGTTTACACGGACCTGTAGTGAAATTAAGTTAAACTGATGACTGGAAAGACGTCACCCAGTTTTATAATATACTGCATACAATAAGTAGTGTGAATGATGGAACTACAAATGTGATATTGTAAATACAATGTTTATCTTTTAACCATGATACCATGCATAATACAATCATAAACAGAATCTAAACAGAATGCTTCTGATTAATATATTAAAAAAGCTAAGAAAGCCATTATCAACACTGGACACTGAGTATGATAGTTAGATCATGGACAATGATGATTACTTCCAGAAATAATTTAAAATTTAATTTTATCACCATGTTTTTTTTTTCTTTAGTTACCAAACTAGAAATGGATTGACTGTCCATGTTTAGTTTCTCTTGATCTTATGGTGTTCCAAGTATTTGTGCATTTTCAACAACCATGGACAATCTTGTTCACTATTCATGAACAAACGATGGATAGACCTAAAATGGACAAAGATCAAGGAAAGAGCAGGGATTAACAAAGAGGTCTACAGACAACCAATGTCTGTCCATGAAAACATCAACAGCTAGAGAGCAGGGGGACAACAATGCCAGTCTAAGAACCAGTCAGAAAATGCTGCTATAGAGGCCAGGAGGTAAGGCTTGCTGCTTCTATCACTTAAATCAGACCTAATGCAGTACCAGTGCCATTATATGACACCAGAAGCCAGTAAACATTTACTTAAATGGAATGAACAGGAGGAGTTGTCCCCCACAGCATGAGGCATGTTTACAAGACTCAATGAGTTGCATTGGTACTGAACAAAAAAACAGTGAACACAAAATATTCAAAACATTCCACTAAATTGTAACAATTGTAAAGAAATGGTGGGCTGCGCCACTGGTGTTGTGTCACACTGTCACCTGATAGACTGGGACTCAAAAGGCAACCTGCCTGGAATCATACTCTCATGCAGTGTAGGTGTCAAGCATAGTGATATGTAGATAGCAAAACTAAGTAGCATAGACATAGCTTTAAAAGAGACTAACCTAGCGGCAGTCTCAGGTAGATGGGATTATGCCATTGAGTGGATTAGTATGAGAAAGCAAGTGGAGAAAAGAGAAAAATATAATTTGAAAACAATATTGTAGGGTCTTCAGGTTACGTTTATAGGTCATGAATTAAGAATTACTTTTTTGTTGCTTTTTCATTTTAAATAAACACATCTATTGGGTTTGACAGAGCCCTGTATTGAATTTACTTATTCTAAATAAAAGTTGCTCAGAGACTACGTTGACATTCTGTATATGCCTGGATTATTTGATTATGGACTGGAGCAGTTAAAACCAATTTTATGGGCTCTACCCTGAGATTACTGGAATTCTTAATCCTTACGGTGCTCTAGGAGTATACATATGCTCAGAATCTATTTTCTGTAGTGGTTGTCTGGGGGCTCTGAGTATAGAGTTATGTGCATTTCAAAATGAGAGGCATGAGTGACTATTCCTGAGGCGTTTCCAAGTCAAACTCATCAGCAGGTATGTTTTCAGTGCCAAAATCAGTACTCATGACATGTAAAGCCAGACAAAAGCCACACATCTCAGCTCTCTGCCGCAACTGTGAACATTTTGCTAAAAACACTTTCTGGAGACAGAAAAAGAGGAATTAGTTGAAATATGTGAACAAGCTTAGTGATGTGAATTGCCAAGCAGGCATGGGCCACATAAGGTAGTCATAGAGATGAAAAAGACTTCTGCCTGCCCCAGAGGTTGAGTGCACCCTGTAAGCTTTTTCATCTACCTGCTGCCAACCTGATGTGGTGCTCCCAATTTTAGCTTGAACCAGGGTCACACCCAACAGTGTGGCAAGCAGCACCCCTGCAGGTGTGCCATTGGGGCAGCCTACTTAACCTAACTTATTTGGTATTGTTTTATATCCCTTGATAATGCAATTATGCGAAATAAGGCTCATCTGCAGAGTTCATAATGCTGAGTAGTAGGAGAGGCTTGGCATGCTGGTGACTCCTGGATCTGGCATACCAGGAGCTGTGGACAGAAATGAGCAGGGAGGGCTTGAGTGTCCTACTACTTGGTTGCCTCCCAGCAAAATTTGGAGGTAGCTGTAAGCATGTCTAATTACTTATGAAGGGAGGACACGGGGGACATTTGGTGCTCAGACAAGCATGCAACATCACTAATGTAGAATTCTGCTAGGTGTGCAAAAACACAAAAATACTAATTGAGGTATTAGATGAGGCAATTCTCCCCCCTGACACCCACAAGTTCCCCCCCATGGGGATTCCTCCTACACAGATACCTGATATCCTGGCCAGTCCAAAAAGAGACTTGCTCATCTTGTCTGCCAACATGAATGAGCACTGAGCCCCATTCCATGACAGATGGGATCTGGTATAGAACAAAAGTATGGGGTCAGAGGGAGGGATGCCCTACATCAGCTGTGCTGTAATCTGGAAAACAAGAATTGACAGTGCCTAAAGGAGTGACATTTGTACAGTATGGTAAGGAAGTAGAAAGTCCTTCCATTGACAGACTAGTAGAGATTGTACAGGGGGGTAATAATTGTGTATGAAAAAGTCACTGTTTGGTCTCCCTGCAGTATTCTAGCATGTTGTTATGTACTAATATCATTTTATAGCACTATGTACTCTACCACCATGTAGGCAAACATAATACTGTACTCTATTGTGTGTATGATGTGCATTGATGGGATTGTGTTGATAAAGTTAGTTGTTGAAAGACTTCTTGATGAACAGCAGTGTGGATGGCTCTCTTTACATTTTCTACAGTCAATCTCCCTCAAAAACACTACATATAGTGATGTGGATGATGCTGCTACAATAGAGAAGTACTTTCAAAGGCTGTTTCATCTCAGTCTTTCTTCAGTTAGTGACTTAAACTGTGTGCAACTGAATTGTTCAACTCTGTCTGCCAAGGCACCGAGAAATCACAAGGCTGGAATAGATTTTGCCATGTAAAGCCAACATAGTAGCTTCTGCATTACCCAATTTAACAATATTTGATGTGCATGAATCAGCACCAACCATAGGTGTTCACTGGGAGAAATGGTTAAAATGTTTTAAAAATGTATTGCTTGCTTTAGACATTTATGATGCTACTAGAAAACATACATTACTGCTACACTATGCAGGTGAATGAGTGTAAAAAATGTTTAATACACTGCTTGATACAGTTGATCCAAAATATTATGACTATCCCAAACCATATTAACAGATTATTTTAAGGCAAAGAAAAACATTGAATGTTAGTTCTGTATATTTAGGCAAGCAAATCAACAGAGACAGATGAAAGTATGGATGAACATTATTTCAGATTATAGAATCATGCTGCCATTGTGAATTTGTCCTTGTTGATAAAGAAATAAAAACACAGATAGTGAAGGAGTGCCTACCAACAAGGCTAGAACTCCAGATTTTATGTTATTCAAAAATGACTTTCTCAATACATTTAGATACTGCAAGAGGTTATGGAATGTCCAAATTGTAGACACAAAAAATTGAAAGGGAATCTACTGAGCAGTCTGCTGAAACAGCATGAGCAGTTAAAGCTTAACTATAGCATATGCCGCTTTGCCTAGCTGCTTGTTATTATTTGTATTATTTTCATGATATAAATATATGTTTCTTTGAATTTCTGCTTGGTAAATATGGCAGTCAGCACAGACCATCATGGGATATTCCATTTTTTTTTAAAAGAAAAACGTTATGCTGGCCTTGTTGTTATTACCTCTGGCTTGTAAAAGCTGACTTCCTGGGACTATAATAATACCAGGTTGTAACAGATTATAAAACACCCATTTATTGTGAAATCCAGAAAAACTGGCCATAAACAGGCTGCATTTTCTGACCTACCAGCAGGAAAACAACTTCTGACAGAGGCCTGTTACGTTTCTCACCACTAAGAGAAATAGCTCAGGAATTTCCTCTGAAGATGAAATGGGTAATTTTAACCAGCCATAAAACAGTCTCAATAATAATAATAAAAAAATACACATATATATATATTCTATGCAAAAACTTCATTAATGCATCAGTTAAGGTTCTTCTACAGTGAAAAGTAGGGAAATTCAGGGTTAGGGTTGAAAGCCCCTTGGACCCCCAGCCCACCCTCCAGCCAGCATTGGGGTGCCCTTTGGAGTCATTGGCCTAACTATCACCCCATTACATGTGTAAAGAAGCAGAGTATAGGAGGATGGGGTAAGAGTTGAGGACCGATGACTAGCATTGCGCCGATGCGGTTGGGGTGGGCTGATGGGGTCCAAGGGGCTCAACCTAACCCAAATTTTCTCACATGTTTCATTGTGAAGAACCCTAACTGATGTATCAACAAAGTTTTTGCATAGAATTTCTACTTTTTTAGAAAGAATAGAAAAGATGAAAGTTGCGCAAGTTGGTGGAGGCCCCGTGCTCCCACCAACTTCTAAGTGTCAGATCACATCACACACCCAATGACTAAAAAGTACATTCACAACAGCAAGGCAAGCCACCAAACAAATGTTAATCTAGTAGAACAATAGAAAATGCAGTCCACAAAATATAAACTGCACCACACAATATGTCTGTAAAAATTATATTGTCCGACATGTAAACACCTCTATTAACATCTACAGGACATGCAGTCAACACCCTCCAAATTTCAAGTAAAAACACCAAACCGTATCCAAGATATGACATATCAAAATTTGAAATTTTCATTCGTCAGAGTGGCACAGTTCCGCAGCTATTGACATTAAACACACACACAATGACTGAAAACTACATCCATGACACAAATGCTAGTTATCCTAACAATTTCAAGCCACCAGCACAAGCAAAATGCTGTCCACAGAACGTAAACTGCACCACACCATATCTGCACAAAAAAAAAATTTTGACACAGAAACACTGTAATTTTCATCCACATGACATGCTGTCAACACCCTCCAATTTCAAGAGAAAAGACCAAACCATGTCCGAAATATAACATTTTAATGTATGAGATTTTCATTCATCAGACTGGCACAGTTCTGCACCTGTTGACATTTAACACACACAACAACTGAAAACTACATCCATGACACTAAGGCTAGGTACCCTATCAATTTCAAGCCACCTCCACAAGCAAAACACTGTCCACAACATGTAAAGTGTGTCATGAAATATCTCCATAAAATAAATTTTCTCTGACACATGAACTCAAACATTCACATCTACAGGACATGCCATAAACACCCTCCAAATTTCAAGCAAAAAGACCAAACCATTCCTGAGATATTCAATATGAAAGATTACTAAAATTCCCCTATCTATTCCACTATAAAAAACATTTGGCCATCTTGTCCCTCCCTCACGATCAAAGATGGTGATCAAAGAATCTCACAATCAAAGAATTTGCAGGCTCACGATCAAAGAATTTGCAGGTTCAAGAACAAAGAATTAAAAATATTATAAATCAAAAAATTTAAGAAATTGGGATAAAACATTGCCATGGTTCAACAGAACAAAGCCCCCTAAATAAAACCCACCCTCATTTTGACTTCTTAGGACACCCCGGGCTGAGAAAATTGATTTTTAAATTGGGCCATCTCATCCCTCTCTCACAATGCACGATCGTGATCAAAAAATTTCACAATCAAAGAATTTGAAGGCTTGCGATCAAAGAATTTGTTGGCTCACGAACAAAGAATTAAAAATGGTGAAATGCTAATTTTTCACCAATTTAACTGAACCAACGGCATGCCTCGATAGAACGGACACTCCTGAACAAAACCCACCCTTATTTGTGTCCCTAGCCCACCCCTAAGCTGAGAAATTAGTGTTTTTAGGTCACGATGCAAGATCGTGATCAAAGAATCTCACGATCAAAGAATTTGCAGGCTCGTGAACAATGATCGTTAGCGAGCCACGAATTAAGATTTTAAAAGCTTATAACTCTATTTTTTCACTGATTTGGATGACACCAAAGGCATGGATAGATAGATCAGAGCTCCCTGAGTAAAACCCATTGAAGTTTTACTTCAGAAGTGACCCCTGAGCCAAGATATTTGTGTTTTTCCAATCGGAAAATAAAAAACAAAATGGTGGACCTTGAGATCAAAGAATTTTGAAAATCCTCAGGGACAAAGATCCTTGAACCATGAGGCTGCAAATTCTTTGATTGCCAGGTGGGATGAGATGGCCAGAACCCCCATTCTTTGATCACAAGATATACATATACATTTTCCCATTGACTTATAATGGGAACTTAAAAGTGGCATAACTTTTGAATGCCTTAATATTTTTTTTCACCAAACAAAAAGTGGCATGTTTGGCCACCAAACTCTTTCAAATGAGCCATCTCACAGAGCGGCACACAACACAATGGCTGTGCAGGACCACATTAAGTATGACAAAAGGTGCCTCCAAAAATGGATAATTTTGCATTTTTCAGCACTTTCGTACACAAAGACCGGCATTCTGACAGAAATGCAATTTGGCAGATCAAGAGATCTATTGCATCCCAACACATGTACCAAGTTTCAGGCAACTCCATTGAATGGGTCCAAAGTTATTAATGTCCAAATGTTTGACTTTAGTATGTACAGTAACTGGCTGCTCAACTCTAACTATAGTGGCTCGACTCAGCCACTATTATATATATATATATATATATTTTTTTTTTTTTGTGGGATGCTTAGCAACATGCAGATGCTTGTGACTACCATTTGGTATGCAGGAAATGTGAGTGACCTCACAGCCAGCATCACCACTGAGCTGTGAACTCAGAAGCTGGGTGGGACCCTTGTTCTCTATTGATGGTCAAAGCTAAGAGAACATAGTGCTTTTTGATTCTGGACTCCTGAAAGACACACTCTCAAGAGCACTTTAGGTATATCAACCTCCACTATTTGCCAGTTGAAACTAGGGTAGGATTCAATACTCAGTAAAAAGGTGATTTTGTTTAAATTGTCCATTTAATTTGTATGACTGTACACTCAATAGTATATGTTCTGTGTTTTGTATTTCTTTTACTATTTTTAATTTTAGTAAATGTTGTTTTTCTTGAAATCCTGCTGGAGCATTTTCCTCATTTTGAATGTAAATGCTGGGACAGTGTTGATAATTCTGACAGAACTGTTAAGTGCTTACAGTGTTTTACCATATGTACCAAGGTAAGAAAAGTACCAAGGTCTCAACTGAGTCAAAAGGGGGATTGTGAACCAGGTTGGGTGCCCGCTGGGTTAAGTATTGCACTGCATTTCCCCGAAGAGGTTGTGATACTTTAACCTGTTAATTGGGCATGCTAGTGAAAAAAGGGTTTATGTTTGACCCCAGGACTCGAGACTGCTAGTTGTTTGGACCCAATACTGACAGGAGGATTTCCCTGTTTGTCTCCTGTTCACATAGTGTACTTTGAGGTTTGGCACTGTGGCAGCAGAGGGCCTGACCCACGGAGTGCATTTGTGACACACCAGTCCATAAAGTAAGCTGATTCCAGGATGCACTCTATGAAAACTTGTTTTAACTCTGGAGAAGAATATAAACATGTTACTCTACATCCAGCAAAAAGGTAAAGTCTGCTGTGCCTGTAACAACCATGTTGCCAAGGTTTTGCAGTTCCAGACATGTACCAGTTCATCACAGGCTCTGAAGTTTATGAAACCTATTGTGTCACTATGCATCCTGAGAAACAGAAACATAGACTTTGATGGCAGATAAGGACCACTTGCCCATTTCCCTACCTAGAGGATAAGCTGCAGATCCTATTTAACCAACAGCCTATTTATTTTATTTATTTAGTTTTTGTTAACCGGGTAGGTGCACTAGCCATAAAATGACTATTTTCAGGCATGACCTGGGAGAGTACAACAAAAGGAGAACAGTTGAACAACAGCAACATGGGTACGATAATACAAATAGAGGAACAGTACAGCAGTGCTACAAAAATACAATGGGTAGAAACAACAAAAAATAATGGCAAGCATTATACAGATAATGGCAGTAAGATATATAAGTGCAGAAACCATGGACCCGACCTGTGGAGTGAAAAGGTTAATGAGATAGTAAGGTTATATAGAGAGAAATGTGAGGAATGTTCAAACATAACAAGAAAGACTGATGGAAGGTAAGGGGTGGTAATTGGCAAAACAACAGTGGATGGTCAGCAACAAGGTTCAAGAAGAAAAAGAGCTAGTAGCCAAGAAGTTATTTACAAAGAGAAGGAAAAATATGGGAAGGGGAAGAGGAGACAGTCTTGGAGCTGGATTAGAGCAGGGGTGACAGTACTGGTAAGCCTCAGGAGCTTCAGGTTGGGTCAAAGCATGTACAAGCATCAGCTAAGGATAGATAACGACTATATCCACTCTTAAATCCAAAGTGAGACTAAGTCAGCCGGAGGTTGAGTGGAAGAGAATTCCACAGCCTGGGAGCAGAGAATTGGAAGGCCCCTGTGTCTTTAGTCGTCCGACATCTCGGAACATAGAGCAAGGATTTGTCAGCTGATTGCAGGCCATGGGAGGATGGTTGAGCGACCAGCAACGTCACCAGCTGGGATGGGTTTTTTCCCTGGATGATCAAGTCCATTAGTGATCCAAGGTAGTATTGCCTACTGGCAGAGGGTGAGAGCCAATTCAGATCCTTATAAAGAAGGCAGTGATGTTTGAGTCGAGGCGACGAAGAGGCAAATCGGCATATATTGTTATAAGTTACGTCCCATTTTAGTAGGGAGGTTTTATGGACAGAGGTAAGAATAGAGGCACCATAAATAAGGGTTGGGAGCAGAATACCTTGGGCAATTGCTCATTTGGCCGAGGGTGTAAAAATGTAGCTCATTTTGTAAACTACTCCTAGTTTCGAGTTTACAGCTTTGCATGAGGACTGAATGTGAAGATTAAAATCCAGGGACTGGTCCAGGAGGATCACAAGGTACTTGAAGGAAGTAACATTTTCAAGTGGAAATCCTCCTGGGTGAAGAACTTCCAGCAAACTACAGCAGGTCTTAATCTTCGGTGCAGAACCTAGGAGCATGGCTTTCATTTTCTTTTCATTTAGTACAAGCTTACGGTCTAGTAGCCAGTCTAAGACCTTATTAAAGTCTGAAATAAGTGATGTGTTTATGCAGGCAATACTAGAAGAACTAGAGTATATGATCAGGTCATCAGCATAGAGAATAGCTGAGCAGGATTCTAGGACCTCAGTTGCATTGTTGATAAAAATTGAGAACAGAAGGGGCCCAAGGATAGAGCCCTGGGGGACCCCAAGGTTGATAGTAGACGTGTTGGACAGGGAGGAGTTAAATTTTACAGCTTGTGACCTGTTTGACAGGTAGCTACAGAACCAGTCCACAACAAGGGTAGAAAAACGGAATTTATGGAGAGTGGAGAGAAGCAGGGGGTGGTCAACAAGGTCGAAAGCCTTAGTGAGGTCAATGAAGATGGCACCTGTGAGTTTTCCAGAGTCCATGTTGGACAGAATATCAGTAGTTAGTTGAAGAAGAGCTGTGGTGGTGCTATGACCTTTTCTGAAACCATGCTGAGTGTCTGAGAGGAGATTGTAGTGTGTAAAGTAGTCAATGGTCTGTGATGCAACTATTTTCTCTAGGATCTTGTTAAGGACAGAGAGAATTGCTATAGGTCTGTAATTGGCCATGTCCTTTGGGTCACTTTTTTTAAAGACAGGCATTACTTTTGCAGATTTCCATAGGTCTGGCACAGTGCTATGGATAAGGGATAAAGTGTAGATTCTGGCAATCGGAGAGGCAATGAGTGGAGCAGCCAGCTTAAGAAGATGAGGTTCCAGTGAGTCAGAACCAGAGCTGGTATTGGCAGATATGGATCTCAGTAATTTCAGAACTTCCGCTCTTGATATAGCCTTGAAATAGAATGGTGGTGTTGGAGGAGCATCATACGATAGGGCAGTATGGTTGTCTGATGGTAGTGTGGTAGGTAGATTGGAGTGCGATCCACTAGGTTGTAAAGCCAAAGTATAGTATGAAAGATCAGAGAAAAGATTGTTAAAACTGTTTGAGATGGTCCTAGGGTCATTACAATGTGCCCCATTTATGATAATTTCATCAGGAGTGACCGACTGCGAGGTACCTAGAAATGTTTTGACATGGGCCCAAAATTTCCTTGGGTCGCAGGCTGAGCTTTGTAGAAGGTCCTTGCAGTATTTGCTTTTAGCAACTCTAACTTGTCTCTTACATCTGTTCCTTAGTTCACGATAGACAATAAGATCTGACTGTAGGCCATTTTGTTTATAGCGAATCCAAAGCTTGTCCCTCTGGTGCAGATTAGCAAGGAGGTCTTTATGCAGCCACCTCGTCTGTTTTCCTCTGACCCTCCTAGTAGTCTTGGTGGTATGTTTATAATGAATGGTAAGAAATTCATTTATGAATATCTGTAGAGCAACCTCCACATCCTTTGCTTGATAGATACCTGCCCAGTCGATATTGGAGACATCATAGAGAAATGCATCCTGGTCAATATGCGCTAGATTTGTAAATGTGATTAGTCTTGATGGAGGAGATGGAGGCGCAACCATAGATAGGATACAAAAAGTGAGTGAGTGGTCTGTTAGTGCATCTGCAAGGATTCCTGCTTTCTTCCCACCCCCTCCCACAAAAATTGCCTTATGTCTGTCCTATGCATTTTTGAATTCTCCCACAGTTTTAGACCCCACAACCTCCTCAGGAAGGCTGTTCCTTACATCCACCACCCTCTCTGTAAAAAAATACTTCCTTACATTGCCCCTGAGCCATCCCCCCTCTATCTTCAAATTGTGTCCCCTTGTTCTTGCACATCTCTTTTTCAGAAATATGCTACCCTCTTGGACTTTGTTAATTCCAGTGAGGTACTTAAACATTTCTATTATGTTCCCCTCTCCCTCCTTTCCTCAAGGGGAAAAATATTAAGCTCTTTAGTCTCTCCTCATATGGCTTCTCTTGCAGACCTTGCACCATTTTAGTTGCCCTCCTCTGAACTGCCTCCATCCTGTCTATGTCCTTGCAGAGATGGGGTCTCCAG
The DNA here is from genome assembly GCA_016271365.2 of Neoceratodus forsteri. Lineage (NCBI taxonomy): Eukaryota > Metazoa > Chordata > Ceratodontiformes > Ceratodontidae > Neoceratodus > Neoceratodus forsteri. Next base: position 256,409,832 of record CM057450.1, on the reverse strand, counting down.
AACTGGATACAGTACTCCAGATGGGGTCTGACCAACTGTCTGTACAGGGGGATAACAACTTACTGTTTTCTGCTGGTGATGCCTCTCCCTATACATCTCAGTATCCCCCAGCCCTTTCTACTGCCTTCTCACATTGCTTGCCAACCTTAAGGTCATCTGATATGATTACCCCCAGGTCCCTTTCCATTTTTGTTGATGTTGCTGCCTCCCCCCCATTGTGTAATCTTCCCCTGGGTTTTTGTTTCCCAGGTGCATTATTTTGCACTTTTTTGCATTGAATCCAAGCTGCCATGCTTCTGACCATTCTTTCAACCTTGCCCAGTCCCTTCTCATCCTTTCCATGCCTCATTGTATAGCAACCCTGTTGCAGATCTTTGTGTGATCTGCAAAGATGCATATTTTTCCTTCCAGTCCCTCTGCAATGTCACTTATAAAGACATTAAAAAGGACTGGAACCAGTACTGAACCCTGTGGTACCCCATTAGTAACACTTTAATGATAGATACTTCTAGTGACAGTGAGCATGTTTTGGGGGTCTTGCCTACAATCCATTGGCAACAGAAGAGATCAGACCTGCCAAAACATGATTTAGTTTTACAAGGCCACTCACCTTGAGATGCTCACTAATATGGGAAACTCCACAGATATCATTCACATAAAGACCTACACTGCTTAACATATATAGCCAGAATGTGAGAAAATTAATGTTAAACTATACCACTATGATGCTACAAAATCAGTAAAGGTTTGTGGGACATTACAATCACTGATTGAATAAAAGAATACTGACTGTCTGTGACTATTACATTTTATGTGGTCACACAGGGAAGTGATTCACAACTGAGCTACAAATGTGCAACTGACCTTAATCTGATGAAATTGATTAAGTGATCTCAAAATCAATCAATCAATCAAATCTTTATTTACATAGCGTCTTTCCAGAACCAAGATGCTGCACAGTTAAAATACAATGTACAACATAAAAATTACACTAAAACAATAAATATATCAATAAATTACATTTTGTCTTGGAAGGCTAGGTTAATCAAATATGTTTTCAGCTCAATTTTGAATCTATCAATGGTCAGGCATTCTCTTAACTGGCGAGGTAGAGAATTCCACAGCATAGGTGCCGCAAAGGAGAAAGCAAGGGCACCAGATGTTTTTAAACAAACCCTGGGAGTCTCTAGCAATCCTTGTTGGTAGATCAGAGAGGCTGGAGGGGGCAGTAGGGAGTCAGGTAGCTGGGTCCCTGTTCATGTACGACTTTAAAGGTTAGCAAGTCAACCTTTAAGGTGATCCACCACTGAACAGGCAGCCCGTGCAGTTCAAGCAGCACAGGCATAAAATGTCTGGCCCTTGATGTACCAGTCAGAAGCCTGGCCACAGTATTATGCATTAGCTGCAGGCAGCGGATATCAACCCCAGGAAGCCCTAGATAGTGGGCATTGCAGTAGTGAAGGCAGGTGGTCACAAAGGCATGTATCAATGTTGGAAGGTCATCCGGAGGAACCATATGTTTTACCTGGGTGGTATTCTTCAGATGGTAAAATGAGGATTTAACCACAGCCAACACTTCAGATTTCATGGTCAAGCAGTCTTCAAAAATAACACCCAGGTTTTGCACCAGGTCTGAGGTAGTTAGCTGAACACCATCAAGCCATAAGCCTGATCTCTGTCCAGCCCCCCAAACCCACCCCCAGAAGACCTGGGTCCACTACCAACTCTTCGGTCTGGTCTGGATTCAGTCTCAGCCAGCTGATGCTCATCCTGTCCTTGATCTTGGTGAGACAGTTGTTTAGCACAGAGACTGCATCAACCTGTCTGGGTAGAAAGGGTATATACAGTTGAGTATCTTCTGTGTAGCAGTGAAAACTCAAACTGTATTGCCTGATGATATCTTCCAATGGCAGCATATACACACTGCAAACAGCATGGGTGCCAGTATGGAGCCCCATGACACCCCACAGGATAGGGGGATGGCATCAGAGGAATAAATTCTGGTGACCGCCCTCTGAAATCTGTCCATGAGGAAGGATTGAAACCATTCGAGGACTGTACCTGACAGCCCACAGAAAAACCGCAAGCACTGCAAAAACACACCATGGTCCACAGTGTCAAATGCTGCAGAGAGATCAAGAAGGACCAAGATGGTAAGAGCCTTTCGATCTCTTGCTATTAGGAGGTCATTCAATACTTGGACAAGTGCAGTCTTGGTGTTATATCTCTTCCTAAATCCAAACTGCAGAGCATCATAGACATTGTGGATCACAAGGTGATCATCCAGTTGCAACTCAACCACCTTCTCAATAACCTTACTCACAAAAGGCAGATTAGAGACAGGCCGGTAGTTAGCTGGACAGTCTGGATCCAGCAAAGGTTTTTAAGGGGTGGTCGTAAGGCTGCCTCCTTAAGAGGATCAGGAAAGACCCCACTCTTCAAGGAACTCCAGACAATTTCAGCTAGGATTGGGCAGACAACATCTACACAACCCACTAACTGGAGTGTAGGGCCTGGATCCAAACTACAACTGGTTGGGTGCAGATTCTGGATGATCGTTACCATGTCTCTGAATTCTGGCCAGCTAAAGTCTGTCCAGACAGACTGAGTGCTCAATTCTTCCTGCTGACATCTGCAATCCCTTATAAGAGTAGCCGGGCCGATGCTGGACCTGATGCTGGCAACCTTATCTGTGAAGAATTGAGCAAACTCCTCACATTTAGTCTGAGAAAAAGCTCCTCTGGGTTGAAGACATATTGGACTGCACAATCTGTCAACAGTCCAGAAGAGCTGAGCCAGTCGATTCTGAGCAGCAGAGATCTCCCTGGATGGGAATTCTGCCTTCTTCAGGTGATTTCTGATTGATAGCCCATATAATGTTCCATCAGTCTAAGCTTGTCAGCATCCAGGCTGGACCTCCTCGATGGTCTCTCCATCCTTCAACCAACTCACCTCAGCTCCTTCAAGGAACCTTCAAAGCAGTGGGTCCTTGGGTGAACAGTGAATGGTCGAACATGAACAGGAGCAATCACGTCCAGGGCATCTCCCACCACCTTATTATAGGCCAGTACAAGATCCCCTGGACTGATACATTCACCCGGTGATCCTGATATCTCCAGCAATGCTGATGGACCATCTGGGGTAACTCCCCTTAAAGGCTGGTACTGGACTATCTTCATAGGGGCAGACCCACTGGGGAGAGCCCCGAAACTGAGCCTTATGGTGTGATGGTCAGACCAACTGACTGGTTCCACCCCCAAATCAGTGATCTCCATCCCCAGGAGGAACACCAGATCCAACAAGTGACCCCCTATATGGGTAGCAGAGGTAACCACCTGTGTGAGGCCCAGCATCATCATTAGCTGGAGGGGACTGTGACCAAATTGCAAGAGTACATCATTGACCCAGGCATTGAAGTCCCCCAGAACTATCCATCTGGGGGACCTCAGTACCATGTTGATGATGAAGTCCACTATCTCCTGCAGGAATTCTGCACCATCACCTGGTGGACGGTAGATGAGGAGTATTTCACAACCTACACCCTCTCCCAGGATACATTCAAAGGATTTGGTGGATCCCACTGGCACATCCACAAGGACGAGTTCCATTTTAAATATAATGGCTACACCCCCGTCCCTACGATCCAACCTTGGGCGGTGTATCACCGAGAACCCAGATGGAACAGCAGAAGCCAATATAGAACCTGAATTTTTATCCAGCCAGGTCTCTGTGATGCATGCCAGATCTGTTGTTCCAATAAGATCAGCTATAATAGCAGTCTTGTTCATAATAGATCTGGCATTACATAACACCACCTGAGTAGGAAGGGTTGCCAAGGAAGACCTCAGCTCCTGCCTACTTATTATGGAGCCCTGCAGTATGGGGACAATACAGGGGATACCCCTGTCCTGGCTCCATTTCACCCCATCGAGTCTCCTGGTCCCCATGACCTCAATCCGTCCTCCCCTTTCCCTTGCCTCACGAGGCTCAATTCTCCCCCTTCTCCTTCACCTCCTAAATATCCCTAAAGCTTGAGACCTTACATATGTCTCTGACGATAAAGAGAGACACTCAAAAGAATACAGTTCCTTGAGCCTAGTGGGGGAATACTGTCTGACTGTCTTTAAACCTCCCCTGCACATTTTTCAATGCTATAGAAGCAAGCACAGTCAAACCAATTAAATTCACAGAAGCTCACACTAACAATTACCAACACACTATCAAATCAACACACAGTTCCCACCCCGGCTCAATAAAATTGTTTTCTTTTTAATCCAAACTACTCACTCATGCTCCAGTCACACAATAAATATGATAAATGCCCTAATCAGGTACTCCACATTCACATCTTATCTACTCCCCACAATCCCAACCATAAGCCACCCAAAAAACAAGTATAACAAAGAAAATCAGAAGTAGTTGTAAAAATATAGAGCAGTTCTTTAACTGTTGGTTTCCAGAAATGAGTCAATCTTTTCCACAGATTATAAGATACACCAAATCTCAGATGATATGTAATGGCAGGCTATTAGAGCTCTCACCTCCACTAGTTCAAAGTACCAAAAGACACCCCAAGTTTGCAAAACTCTCACTTTCACAGAATTTAATGCTACACAGACTTAAAAATGTAAATAAAAGCTTGACACTCTCAGTGCCTTATAACTCAGCTGGAAAGGTTCTTCTGGTGGTACAGTCATACAAGGACATTTTCAGGGTATTGTAAATTTAAAGAGTACTAAGTTAAACTGCACATACTGTAGATGACATTGTATGCCCAACTGGGAAACCTCACAGGTGCATTCTATCTGATACACACACACACACTGTAAAAAGTATGAGCTAGAACTTCAGCACCTAGAATCCATGGATATTGTTGAAGAAAGTGGATGGTCCAGCCTTGTAAAGGTCATTCATTGTAATAGCATCAAAACTGAAGCAACCTAGTCAAATCAGAAATGTGTATAATGTGCTTGCCAAACAAAGCTGTTAAACATGAGAGGCATCTCACACCAATTTATGATGACTTGAGTACTTTCTTAAATGGTACTACTGTCGTTTTAAACAGGACTTGACTGCTGAGTACCATCAGTGTAAACTGTACCCTGACTACTGTTACATTGCAACATTATCTACTCATGTGGGACTTAGTAGGTAGAAGCGCTTGAATTTTGTTACCACATCAGCTGCAGAGATATTCCATAATTTATTTCAGAAACATTGTCAGGTATAACTGGTGTTCTGATTGTCAGTGATGATACTGTAGTATTTGGAACACATATGAAGAACATGATAGTAGACTGAAAGCTATACAGCACTTCTGAGACTGAAAGAGAAGAATCTGACCTTAATGAAGCAAAATGTGTATGTGCCAAGTGGACATTTAACATTATATGGTTATATTTTCTCAGATCAGGGGATGCCAGTAGACTCATAGAAGATGACAGACATCACACATTCTCCAGAGCCACTGAATGTTGCACAGGTATGACATTTTTTAGTCGTAGTCAATTGTGGCTGTTTCATCCCTGATCTTGCTATTTTTCACAACAATTGCATGAATTATCAAAAACACGTCATCAGTGGGAATGGACTGAGCAACACCAGTATGTCCTTGGAACATTAGAAAGTAGACTAGCAATACTGTCATGGCTTATGCTGATGCTCAGCAACAGACTGAGCTCATTGTAGATGCTAATCCAGTAGGCCTTGAAGCTACAGAAACAAAGACACAACCTGAATCCTGAATAAGATATGTGTTTTATATACAGTTGAACCCACCAGGATACAACTCAGTTCTTCATCATTCTGCAGCACAGTAACTGCAGAAAAAAAAGCAATTTCAATGGCTGTTAATCCTTTTTGTCAGGCAGTAGACTGTGACACAGCTTTGCATCCTGGCTGGCTCCATTGTAGATAGTTAGATATGGTAGAAAGGGAGATAGATAGATAGATAGATAGATAGATAGATAGATAGATAGATAGATAGATAGATAGACAGACAGACAGACAGACAGGCACACAGGCATGCAGGCAGGTAGACAGACAGAAAGACAGGCAGACAGACAGACAGTTAAAGAGAGAGAGAAAGAGACAGACAGACACACAGAGAGAAAGAGAGACTGACAGACAGACACAGTGAGTTCACAATAAAATTTCACAGCAATGCATTGGTTTAGCATTGCACCCTGGCAGGTTCCACTGAATGCCAGCAAATGTTTGTCTCCCATGGAGGGAAAATAGTGTCAAACAGAAACAGAAGCATTGGCAAATTATTTGGGAAAGACTACATTTGCATCGTTATTTGTATGGACATTATCTTGTAACTATCAATGTTCACATGCCCTTAGAGACAATATTTGACAATTCAAAGTCTAACCCTCCTAACAAAATTGAATAACATTTTTTTAAAACTGCAAACCTATAACTGCAAAGTGATTTAGAGATCAGGGAAAGAAAACCCTTCATCTTTCATGTCCAGGTATTCAGCATTACTTTCAATCCTTAAAACTTGTACAGTCCAAAATGGCTGAAGCTCATAATAATGTTATCATTTCTGTGCAGTCCTTATGGCTATAACATTAGCCAATATTAAATAAGGAATGCACTCTGACAAGCTTTCACAAATTGTGATCAATACAGTTTGGGAGAGAAACTTGAAAGCCCATCTAAAAAATCCACAACAGCTGACTAAAAGTGATAGACTGCTTCTGCAAAAATTCTACAATGTCAATGATGAGCTGTCTGTTTCAGACTGTGGCACTAAACTGCTTCAAGACCATAGAATGGTATTGCCCATGATACCAAAGGATCCCATGGTTAGTAAATGAGAGACATGAAGGTGTCAAGACAAAGAGAATCCTTCAAGAAGAGCTGTGGTTTCCTTCAATTGACAGTGAGATAGAACAACACCCCAAAAATACATACCATGACAATTCAGAATGTTCAAGAGCATCACAGCACCAAGCCAAATGGATATTATTTTTTTGTTGCTTTGGAGGATTTTTCTCAATTTCCTGAGGTAGAAATTGTGGCTTCAATTTCAGTGAAAGCAATGATTTCAAAACTTCATAAAATGTTTTTCAATATTTGAAATAAAACATTTTTTTAAGACAATGATCCACCATTTAATAAAAGAACCATCATGCTATTTGCTGAACATCTTAAATTTCAGCACAAAAAAGTTACACCATATTGGCATCAGGCTAATGGGAAAGTCAAATGATTCATGAAAACTCTTAAGAAAGCTGGCCAGAAAGCCTTGGTACAGTATTTGGAAAATCAGTCAAACAGGAATTGCACATATTTCTGTGACTCTATTATGCTGCCCCACACAGCACAGTTTTAATTATTGGGACCCCTGCAAATCTGTTTCAAACAATAAATATGATTCAATGTTGCTATTCCTTGAGAGAATGTAAAACAAACTTGCTTATATTAGGCAACCCAATGACCCAACAGAAGTGCATCACTCTTCCAGACTGGCAACCCAGGTTCAGGAGTTAAATTGGGGGCCAGTGATTGGGCAACAAGGCTGAGAGAAGCATATTGCTAATGGCAGCAGGTCCCAACCATGGGAAGTGAGGTGAAACTATTCAGTGCTACAGCTGCACCTGTTGGTGGGCTGGGCAGCTTGCTGTCTTGCATCTGAGGCACCCACCCCCCACCTGGTATGTATGTCACCTGGGGATGGGGGCAGATACATGGTGTAAAACCACTGACTACTGCAGGATGGCGGTCCACCACCTGCATGCACTGCTTCACTAAGTACAACTCCAGCCTCTACTGGATCTCTAGAGAACACAGCTAGAAAGGGTTAGGGGAACCCCAGAAGGCTCCACCATGGGAAGGAAGCCATAGGGAGATGGAGGATGGGGTACATTCTAAGGAGGGTAGACGTGCTGGCAGTAGACCAGAAGGGGGCATTCCAGTGAAGGAAGGTATCATAGGTATTGTACAAGCCAAGAGATCCAAAGGCCCATTTAGGGGCTTGCCCTTTACATTAAGTGATAATTTATTATCCTATTTGTTTTAAAATGATTATCTAATCTTGTTTTGAAAACAGATACTGAACTGCTACCAACAGTCTCTGGTGGCAGCCCATTCTAAATGCCAACCACCCTTTACCTGAACGATTTGTCTCTTCTTTTGGTTACACTGATCTCCACTTTAAGCTGTAAGTTGTGTGCCCTTGTATTGTGACTATGGTCCTTGAGTACAAAACCAAGGCAATTTCATAGGTCGTCATTGATAAATGATTTAAAATGTAAACAGAGATCACCTCTGAGTCTACTGTATTCAAGTGGGTATATGTACAAATTAGTCAATCTTTCCTCATAACTCATATGTTCAAGACTAGGACCATCTTTGTTGCCCATCTCTGTACTCCCTCTAGAATCTTAATCTCTGCCTTATTTATTGGAGACCAGTACTACAAGTAATACTCCATCTGCGGCCTCACCAAGGAGAAAAAAAGGGTCATTAACACTCTCGTATCACTGATATGGATATGTATTATTATGTAGTGCAAGGCTGCATGTCCCTTCTTAGCCATCTGTCTACACTGTGTCTTAAATTTTAAATAATTTGAAATGATCACGCCTAAGTCCTTTTCTTCTGTCACCACTTTGAGTTGTACACCATTTAGCATATAGTCTGCACATTGGTTTGTGTTTCCAAAGCGTATAACAACACACTTGTCAAAATGAAATTTCAGTTTATGTGTATCAGCCCAAATCTCTAAATTATTTAAAGCTGTTTGCAGCCTAGTTATATCGAATTGGTTGTTAACAATAGTACCAATTTTGGTATTGTCTCCATACTTAGATATCCATACACCATTGTCACATTGTATTGCCGTTGTATATACATTGAAAAAGATAGGCCCCCAACCTCATGACATTGGTCCAATTTGATTAGGGGTGGGCGAAAGTTGCTAAAAGTCCAGAAAATGTCAGAGATTTTGAGGAAATTTTTGAACTTATGCCATTGGCGAAATTTTGATCTTCCTCGGATTTTTGCCCAGTTATGCAAACTTTTTTGTTGAATTGTGGAATAATGCATCTAAACTGCAGAATTTATTCCATCCACTTTTTAGTGTATTATTTCACAATACAGCACCCCCATCCCCCACTGCCAGACCCCTATACCAGAAAACACCCTGACTCTGGTGTCCCTCCATGTGCCCATTGTGAGACCAAAGTAAAAAATAAATCCCTGGTGGCTTGTGGCCCCACCTCCCGATTGTGGGTCCCATCAGATTAAATAAAAATAGATAATCTGATCCCTGGTGACTAGTGGCCCATCACCACCTGTCGATCATGGGTCCCATTAGTTTAAATAAAAAGTTAATCTGCTCCCTGGTGGCTAGTGGCCCCACCCCCACTCACCAACCATGGGTCCATCAACTCTTTATTAAAAAAGAAAAAAATGCTCCCTGGTGGCTAGGGGTCCCTCCACCCACTGATTGTGCCCCCCCACAAAGTTATATTCTCCGGTATCCAGGGTACCCCCTTCCTATCCATGATCCCTCCCTTTAATTAAAAAAAAAGGCAGTCCTGTCCATTGCCTCCCTCAAATTTATTCCCTGGTGTCTAGTGGACACCCCTCCCTATCCCCAGTCCCCGGTAAAAAAAAAAAGTAATCCCTATTCCCTGGTGTCTAGTGGACTTCCACCCCCACCCTGAAAGTTAGTCAGCCTCCACCCCACTCCTCCCTCAGCCCCAATCCTAACTGAGATGCCGGCGCAGCCCTCCTCTCTCCTCCATGGCCGGTGGCCCACTGAGCTGTCAATGAATGAGTGCATGGTTGTACAAACACACGCTCATTCATTGACAGCTCAGTGGGCCATCAGCCATGCAGGAGAAAGGAGAACTAACCAGTAACCACTCAGGATCAGGGTGGGGGAGTAGGGGTATGGCAGATTAACTTTTGGGGTGGGGTGCACTAGACATCAGGGAATAGGAATTACTTTTTTTTTTGCACCAGGGAACATGGATAGGGACGAGGATTCACTAGACGCCAGGCAATAAATTTGAAGGAGATGATGAACAGGACTGCCTTTTTTTTAATTTAAGGGAGGGATCATGATCTACCACTGTTGCCCCTGGGTTAAGCCCCTATCATCCCACATACACCATGCATATACCTCACACTGTATTCCTGGTCTGTTATGCTATGATACTGCTATTTTGCACTAACATGTAGATTTAGGCATCCATCATATATGCATGAGTGCCATGAATGTGCTTTGCTGCTAATATATGGCATTGTTCACATCCTTTTGCAAGGTTAGATCATGCATGATTATTATACCTCACTATAATGCATTATGTTTGCCTTTTACATAATTCCATATATAATCTACCTAATTACTAATATGATGACTCTGAGGGATCATCACTAATTACTGTATACTTATATTCTCATATAATTATATGTAGTGTGTGTTTTACTTAATTCTAGTATTGCCCTTGATCCTGTTTTTTATTTTGTTTTTGCAAAATCTAACCATATTATGGTCTCGATTTGACAGTGGTTCACTGGCTTCACAGTTATCTACAGTACTTGGCTGAACGTATTACTAATGATTAGGTACAATGTTTTTAGCCCCCCACCCCAGTTCCAGTCTTAACGTATTGATCTAACCCAAGTGCAGCTGTTAAATCTAAGAAATTATTTTCTGTCATGGACCCTCCTTCTCCCTTATTCCAGGCATGTTGAAATCACCAAGAAGAAGGATATTGTCAGAAGGATTTAGTTTGTTAATAGTCTTGTATAGTTTTTTTTTTTTTTGTCCTCTCTTACATTGTTTGATGATAGTCTGTATATACTGTAATTCCCAAGGTTATCTTTTTATCGTTATATTGATCTAGCTTCACCCAGAGTTGATCTGTGAGTTCCTCTGTAGCCATACTAAGTGGTGCTACATGAATAGTATTTAATATATACAAGGCTATTCCTCCAACTATTTTACCTGACCTTTGTTTGTGGTGCAGCTTATAACTAGCTATATTCTTGCCCCACTGGTCTTCTTCATGCTACCATGTCTCAGTAATGGGGAAGATATGAATCCCTTTTTTAACCATAATATATTCTAATTAATGTTTCTTTTTAACAAGGCTCCTTGCATTTATAAGAAGACACTTCCATGTCTCAAATTTGTTTCTATCTTTGCTACTCTTGTTTGAGTATCTGTATCCCTCATCCAGTTGCTCTTCCATCCCTTGCCCCTGTGTTATTAGTTTAAAGTGGTCTCACTGCTATGATTAATTCTGTTTGCTAGAAGTCTTGTCCCTTTCCAATTTAGATGTAGGCCATCCTTCCCAAACAATTTGAAGTCTCTAAAAGTATCCCAGTTACTTTGGAACTTAAAACCTTCTTTAGTGCACCACATTCTTAGCCAACCATTTAAATGCATGTTATATTTTTTTCTGGCTGTCCCTGGGTACTGGTAGGATCTCTGAAATTATTACTTCACATTTCAGTTCTTCGAGTTTTTGTCCAACCCATTCAAAATCCCTTTTTACTTCACCCTCCTGTCTTTGTCACATGTCATTTTTGCCAACATGTAATATAACAGTAGAGGTGCTTGAACCTTCCAGATACCCCTCTAAATTAATGTGAATGTCATTGATTTATTTTCCCGATAAAGAACACATCATTGTGTATCCTTTTCTGCTATCACAAATAATTGTATCTGTATATTTTAGAATGGAGTCTCCCAGGACAACAATATCTCTAGTTTTCAAGTGGTCTCCCTTAGCCATCACATTTTCTTTGATTATTGTGTGTTTAGCAGGGCCAGTTTGAGAGGCAGTTGTAACAGCAGCCCCAGCGTTGTCTAAGCTTGGAGTTGAACTTGAGCCCTTTATATGTCCTCTACATACTTTTCCTAACATATTATTCTCTTGATCCTGAGTTTGAGAGTTTAACATATCAGGTGGTTCATTTGCTATTGACTCACCATCCATGTTACTTTGGTCTATACTTGCAAGGATGGAAAACCTGTTTTGTAGATTCAGGTTTACACTCTCCCCTTCCATGGCCAGTCTCCTCTTTCTTTTATTACTTCCCTCAACTATGCTCCAGTTTTCATTTGGAACATTGTTTAGCCAGGAGTAGCACAATAAGCTGAAACTTGTTTACAGATGTGACCTGGGAGCACAAGGAAGTTAAGTGACTTGTTCAGAATCACACAGTATGCACTTAGGTGGCTGTGGGATTCAAACCCAGGTCTCCAGATCTACAGCTCAGAGCATTAACCCACTGCGCTATACTGCCTCCCATTTGGCCCAGTAAGGTCACACTCCATGTCTTCAGTATGAGATCCTTTTCTCTTTTCACCGATTTCATATGCTATATTATCAGTGAGGGGAGTAGGTGCCACTATACAGACATGTTCTTCTTCCTGTAACCTTGTTGTAGTATAGTCTATAAAATCTTTTAATGTTGTAATCTTATTTATGCAATAGGTTTAGGTGTATAAACAGCTAAATAAATTCATGTTATCCCACTGGTGTTAAATAAATGGTGGTTCTAAGATTTATTGAACACCTAATGTCAATCAGCCACTGTTTATTTATCACCCTTACATCAATCATCCCCTGCCCCACTGGCACTACTTTCATACTTTCATTTCCACTACAGTCACCATTCCCCTTTATGCTCTATCTAACAAAAGTGATTCTCCTAAACAGTCCAATCTTTTCTAACAACAAGTTTATTCCCTAATGAAAAACAAAGAAAATACCACTGTTTAAAGACTACAGTCACCATAAAAACAACTATACACCTCTCTTGGCTCTCAAGCACACCTAATTTTAAAACAGATGCCTATTCTACATAAAGCAGTGTCCCTATTTCACATCACCCTTCACCTACTTTAAAACATCTGGTAGTCCTGCCAGTTTTATTATACAGGTACATAAAAAACTTATTCTTTCTCAAAGACCCTCCAAAAAAGCAACCGCATACTTCTTTTCACCCTGGCTGCACCACTCATGATAACAAACTGCTTTCCAGTGTATTCTTTTTTTTTTTTTTTTTTGCCTTCTCCTCAATGGACAGTCACATCACTCAGTCTGTCCACACACAAACTTGCAGGCTCAGCCAGATAAATTACAGATGCTTTTCCCCATACTCCGTATGATCAACCAAATAAAAAAATAAATAAATAAAAAAGAGAACTGCGACCACACTGAACAGAGCTGCAGCCGAACCTAACATGACACTACTCTCTCGCAAAGCGAGCAATGGATACTCCATGTAATTTTTTTTGAATGCCTGCCCACGTTAACAAAATTAACCAATCAGTGTGGACATTACAGCCATGATGTTATGTCCTGTTGCCCAAGTCTTTAGCAACCACCCAAGCAACCAGAAAACTTAAAGGCGCAGCAAACACTTTTACTAAAAATAAATCATAAAACTTTGAATAATTTTCCACCAAAAACATAATAATTACCATTAACTATCATAATCCATAAATGAAATACACAACAGGGACCTTGTGGAATACACATTTTATTTTCTCTCATGCTGTATGACCATGGGCACTTCACCCATGGTTTACGCCACTTGCAAGGTTACCCAAGGTCAAACAGCACTTGTGAAAATAAATCGTGTATTCTACAGGTCCCTGTTGTGTATCCCTTATTTCTAATATCTAGTCTTTTTGTCAACTGATCAATTTCCTTTCTTAGTTCTTTAACTAAGATGTAATTGGTGCAGGTAAACTCTTCCTCTGGCTCCCCATGTATAAACATTACACATGTTAAGCAAGATTTAACATTGTGAGACATGTTTGCTTCCATCTTATAGTTAGAATCAACAGTCTGAGGCACACTGAAAAAAGACACAAACTGTATCCCATGGGACTGATTCTAGAAGCTTGGTGCAAGTCACTGCCAAAGGTGACTTGCGCCAAATGCCTTTGCGACATGGACCCTGCACCCTATTCTAGAAGGGCAGGGTCACCGCGGCTAAGTCCTGTGACTTGAGACATGTGGACAGGTATGCCAACCCAAGGTCATACCCGAGGGGCATGTCACAAGTTGTACCCCCATCAGCAAGCGCAAGTGCCCTCAATGCCCCGCAGAGGAGCTGTGTCCCCCGAGCCATGCCCCAACCCGATATATAGCCACAACTGTGTAAATATTAGAACCCTGAGGATCCTGGTAGTCCAGTGGTCCCCACCCACCCACCCATCAGTGCCAGTCAAGCCCCACCCAGCGCCAGCCGGCAGCTGGCACAGCCCACCTCACACCTCCACAGCCAGCCTCCGACTGAGCTCCGCATGAGCACTTACTGTATAGACACGATCATAAATGAATGAATATTCATTTCATTTCTGAGTGCATCTATACAGTAAGTGCTCATGCTAGGCTCAATCGGACAGCTAGCCATGGAGGTGTGAGGTGGCTTGTGCCAGTCGCCAGCTGGGGATAGGTGGGGGGGACTGGCACTGCTGAGGCAGAGGCGAGATGAGGGCCACTGGACTGCCAGAGATCTCAGGGTTCTAATATTGACACAGTTGCAGCTATATATCGGGTTGGGGCTGTAGTGTGAGGACACAGCTGCTTGAGACGCTAAGCATTGTGGGGTCAGGGGCATGATGTATGCGGGTTGCCCTGCAGGGCACTGAGGGTTTAGGGGCTCTGGGGCCATGGGTGAGATGCCCAGCTGGGCACATCTGCCGTGGGGGATAGGGGCTTGCGGGGTTGTGGGCCACCCTGTGGGGCACTGATGGGGGTGTTCTGGGCATGGGTGGGAAATCATGGAGTTGGTGCAGCGGGTATCCAGAACCCCCAGATGACATATGTACAGTTACACCAGCTAAATGCTTGTGTAACTCACATTGCCTGTTCTCCTCCGAGGGTTCTTGTAGAATCCCTACATTGGGGGCTTTGTTGCTGCCCTACTGGAATAGGGCGCAACTGCTGCTGTAAACCCCCTAGCACCATGTCACAGGGGGTTTATGGCGCAACTGCTGGCATTACTGCTCTTTGGCACAAGTGGCCTATGTCATGTCACAGGCCACATTGTAGAATCCCACAAGGCACAACTGCTTGTGTAAGTTGCTACTTGCACCATGCTACTTGGAGCAAGTGCTGTTATGCCAGGCATAACTCTTTTAGAATCTTGCCCCAAGTGTTCTTTATAGAACTTATAAAGTGCTTACAATATGTATCCTAACAGTGTAAAGAAGCAAAGTGTCGAGTAAACCTTTAATATGGAGGGGCCACCTTCCTCACCTCCCTCAGTGGACACAGGCATATGCAGCTTGCCTCAGCCAGTGTCGCCTCCACCAAGCACGCCTCTCCACTCACTCAGGCTAGCCAAATATAGCGAGTAACCAGAAGTGATGTCACTCGTAACTTCAGGTCACTCTTGGACACAGTCAATAGTTAAAAAGTTATTAAAAGTTAAATATCTCCTGTGCCTTTTAACTGCCTTTAAAAAGACAGTGAGAGAGACACTTGAGGTGCACAGAGGGTTCCTGAGACTGCTCAAATGAGCAGCAGAGTTTGTATCCATCCCCTACTATAGGGGCCTTGCACCAGGTAAACACTTAAATAACAAAAAACTGAGTTATGAAATTCTAAAGGCAAACTCAAAGTCTAGCTACAATACTGCCTGAAGTTGGAAAAGTTTGTCCCCAAGATTAGAAATGCAGAAAATATTAATGTTTATAAATCTTTATGAAATAATTAAGCAATATACCATGACAGGGAGTGGGTATATTGGTGGATTTACCATGCCTGGTGTGGTTTGGTCACAGGCGGGCAGTGGCGTAACCCACCACACAGAAGTATTAAATCCTATGCTCTACTCTTCATGTATATTACTATATACAATGTTCAACTTGTTTTTTTGTCTTTATAGAGATATAAAACTTTTACAGTGGGTATACTGGAGGATTTATCACTGTCATATGATGTGTTTTGACCAATGAGTTTACTGGATTTTCATACTCCATTGTATAAATAGTGGTTCAATAGTCAGTATTTTTAATATCTTCTGTGTATTGTGTATATATACAACTTTTCTTATATCACAGGACCAGTTTTGTAAATAGGGTTGCCATCCTAAAAGTCTTTGCCTGAATAAAAATAAAGGTTGTGTCCAGGGCTTCAGATAATTATTTTTCGGTGGAAGTCAAGTACTTCCATGGGTTGAAATTTGGAAGTCATTTCAGTTTTATTGGAGTCAAAATACTTCTAGCTGTAAATTTTTGGAAGTCAAAATAATTCCAATTCACATATTTTGGAAGTCAAATTACTCCAAGTCCTTTATTTTTTGAAGTCCTAGTCCTTTTAAATATCTCATTGTACCCCATCTATGCCACATTCACAGAAATACATTTCTTAACTGCCTGAACAGGTTTTAAGGGAAGGGGATTATTGGCCAGGACATCAGGGAAAATCCTCTACTCTTACTAAAAGTGCCTTGGGTTCTTTTACTTTTTCCTGGACACCCACCAGGGACAGCACCAGAGATGGGTAGAAGGGACCTCAATTTAACATCTCATCTGAAGGACAGCACACCCCAACAGTACAACACCCCCCCCCACACACACACTAGTGCTTTATTAGGGTGTCAATGTTTTTGGTATGATCCCAAGTCCCAGTGTGGGACTAGAACATGTAAGGTTCTGGCCAAGAGGCAGATGTCCTGCCAGCTGAGCTATACTCACTGTTGTGCTGAAATATATTTTCTCACTATTTTGTCTCTTACCCCAATGTACTAACCAACAACATTCATTCAGCACTCCTGTGGTGTGATCATGGGATGGCACAGCTCCCTATCCAGAGACCCACTCCTGTGGTGTAATCATAGGATGGCACAGCTCCATATCCAGAGACCCACTCCTGTGGTGTAATCATGGGATGGCACAGCTCCCTATCCAGAGACCCACTCCTGTGGTATAATCATGGGATGGCACAGCTCCCTATCCAGAGACCCACTTCTGTGGTATAATCATGGGATGGCACAGCTCCCTATCCAGAGACCCACTCCTGTGGTATAATCATGGGATGGCACAGCTTCCTATCCAGAGACCCACTCCTTTGGTATAATCGAGCACTAACACAGGCCAGTTCAGCTCCCTGTCCTGTGGCCCACTTCTGTTGTATAATCATGCACTGATACAACTCAGTCCAGTGCCCTTAACTCAGTAACAGAAAAATAGAAACATAGACTGTATTGGCAGAAAAGGACCTCTTGGCCCACCCAGTCTTCCCATTTTATTTTACACCAGCAGACTCTTGAGTGGTCTCCTGCAACACTTCCCACTCTTTTTATTCAACAGTATTCTCTGCTGTCTAGCCCATGCATGTTTGAACACTCCCATCCCCACAGTATTTGCCACTACTACCTCTTGTGGCAGGCTGTTCAGACATCCACCACTCTCAGTTGAGTAATAAACAAAGGAAGAGAGATCGATATCATATTTCATATATACATGCAATCCGAATGTTGTCTTAATATTATGTTTTCCAAGGTTTTCCCAGAGACGTCAGCAGCCCTAACCATAACTTTCCTTTTCTGGGGCCTCTGCCTACCCAGCTGTGAAACAGAAATGCCAGCCCAGAATAGTTTGTGAAACTTTCTGACAGATTTCAGGATTTTCAGTCTATGTAAGTAACACAATCTGCATGAGCTCCATACTTGTAGATACATTTTCAAGAGTGGGTTCTCACTACATGGAAAGCGTATCTGCCTAACTAGTAGTGGTACGAGAACCAGATTTACTTTGGCTGCACAGTCCTGGATAGTTCTGACAGCTGGTAAAGCAAATGACAGATTCCTCATTATCTGCTCTGGACAAAGAATTTGGGGTCCAAATTGTAGTTTTTGGGGTATATTAAAGCCTCTCTATAGTGGATAAAAACATCAGGAAAATTAAACATCCTGAAAATCTGAACCAGGGTGGATGTATGCTAGTAGAGTAGTAGAGTAGTAATGCAATATTTATTCAGACATTTACAATGAATAGCATAAGCATGTCTGCAAAATCTTCTTGAGGTTTTTTTTTGCAGAATGTTCTGTTTCACTCACCTCCATGCTGTAAATCATTTTACCTGCTTTTACTGCATTCTTGTACCTTTGTAGGTGGCACCAATGACCCTGATAGACCCTGCTCCATCGACGCACTTCTGCTTTCCCTGCACCAGCAGCACACACTCGGGTGGGGAACTAAAGTTCTGTTTTTGGCAGCTCCCTGGCTGCACTGAAGGGGTATACAGCCCCTCCACTGCACATTTGATCCATGGCCCTCCAGTCCTAACTGCTTCTCTGCAAACCGATGGTACTGCTAGTCTACTCGCTTTCCTCTGGCTCCACTTCACAGTCCACCATCCACTTCTCCCAGTTAGCGCACGTATGTTCCATGAGTGGCACAGCATAGAATGGCACCAAACTACCCGTGCTGTGCTGCGCATGTGCGACTGTTGACGGTGCGGCAGTGATTCACTCCAGTTGGCAAGGGAGCGGGGGGATCAAGAAGCAGGAAACTAGGAAAAAAACTATTTGCTGCCAGCGGCTGCTGCTGTCTCTAGTGGACATCCAAAAGAAAACAACGTCCACAGCTGAAAAAAATTGACGTCAGCTCTTAAATGTGGATGTTACATGGGACGTAAATGACTCCAAGGAACCTATTTTTAGATGTTTTTGACAAATTTTAGGACATAAATACAACCAAAATACAGTTATCTGAAGCACTGGTTCTATCTATTTACCTGTCTGAATATCTGTCTGTCTGTCTGTCTGTCTGTCTGTCTGTCTATCTATCTATCTATCTATCTATCTATCTATCTATCTATCTATCTATCTATCTATCTATCTATCTATCTCTGTCATTTCTCCATCAACTAATTTATTCAATAGATCTTTGAAAAAATCAAAACTTCCAACAGTACCAGGGACTGGCAAATGTACATATAAACAGAGTACAAACATAGAATTTGTCAGAAAAAAAGGACTGCTTGACCCATGAAGTCTGTCCAGAAGCTCTTTGCCTAATCTGCTTCTGCAGACCCAAACTGGTCATCAGCAACCCTCCCTCCTCCCTGCCTGTTTTCTAATACATGACTAGATCTGTACCATGCATGCTTGAGGCCCCCATTGTTTTCACCTCTATCACTTCCGCTGGCAAACTGTTCCTGATGCCTACCAACCTGTTAGTGAAGAAATATTTTTTCACATCTCTCTTAACCCTCCCCCCTTCATCGCGTGCCTCATGGTCCTGGTGCTCCAGATTATTTGAAAGAGTTTCCTCTGCACTCGGTTCACCCCGTGAGGTATTCATATGTCTTTATTATGTCACCTCCTGATCTCCTCTGTTGAGATCCCTCAGTCTCTCCCTCCAGGGATTCTCATGCAAACCAAGCACCAATTTAGCATACAAACAATATTTTAATTGTGAGAAAAAATGGACAGTCAGAACACAAATAAAACTATATACTGATAAATGGAAATGTTATACTGGTCCGGAATATGAGACCTGGTACCAAGTTCAGATTCATTACCATTCAACACCTTATGCTGTTACAGAAATAAAGCAGTGGCACGGAGTGACAGCCATCTGGTTACCATGAATGTATACACCTTGAAGTGCCTACAGAGTCCACAAAGAACCAGCGAATCAGAACATGATCACACTGCCCTTATCCTTGGTCATAAGAAATCCAATCAGACTGCAACAAGTGATGGTAAAGAGGACACAATGAATGTTGTACCATACCATCCGCAGAGGCTAGAAAGATGTCTGCCTTTCTCCTTGAAAGGCTATATTCCACATTAATTGATTTCATATGGGCTAAAAGGCATTGTTTAGACTGATCCTTGTTTATGCCCTAATTACAATGCAAAAAAGACATTCTGATGCAATCATGAGATGCTCTAATGCATATTCAAGACAAATGTTGTGTTGCAACTGTATGATACTAGAATGATTTGTGGTGAGTATACGATGCCAATTTACCTTAAGACAGCATAATGTTTGAATTCCTCAAAATCTGTTTTTTTTAATATTGTTATTACATTTGGGGAAATAGGATGGATGTAATAGTCAAGCATTGCAGTTGTGTACTGACATACTGTAATTTAAAAACGCTATATACAGTACTCAGTTGCTTTGTGACCAAACAGAATACTGCACTCTACAATAGTTGCGATATTAAGTTTTATTTACTTTTCAGTGATTGGAAAGGAGGAATAGATATTACTGCCTATTTCAGCATCATCTGGGGAAAAGGGATACAGATGCAAGCCAAGTGAAACTGCAGCAGATTAAGCTGTTGTTGGTATTCTTTTGTGAATGGGTATATGTACCAGGATAATGGGGAAATTCTCCTACTCTTCTCAAGAAAGGCCATCGGATTTTCAATGTATACCTGTAGTACTGCACTTGGGTGCCAACATTTATGGTATGAGCCCAATCCCAATGCATGGCTGGAACCCACCACCTTCTGCCCAGAGGTGGATGTGCAACCAGCTGAGACATTCTGACACCTCTGATATGTATGTAGGGGACTGTGCAATAAAGTTAGTGGTTGAAAGACTGCTTGATGAGCCACTATGTGGATAGTGCTTTCTACATTTTCTACAATTACTCTCCCAGGCAAACATTATGCTTACTAAATATAATTATTTTATTATTATATAATTCAGCAAAACTATTTACAGCTGATTTATTTTAGCTTACAGTAGATGCTTTTTAAATGATGCTTAATGAAGACACTACTATTTCCTAGATTACTAGGTGTATTAGACACAAGAAGGCTAGAGCCCATCGAGAGTGTTTCCTACTACTGAGTGGGTATATTATGTTTGGCCCTTAGTCCAGCAAAGGTGATCATCAAGTCGTTTTTTAAACAGGGAAAAATTTATTGCTTCAACAATGTTCTGAGGCATGCTATTCCATAACCTAGAGGCCCTAATGGTAAAATAGTTGTGCCTTTTCCACGTATTTGCTTGGGGTTGGCCAGTTGCTTATTATGACTCCTTAGGTTGACATTTCTGTGAATAAATTTGAAGTTGCATTGAGCCATAAGTGAAGGATTATGTAAGATTCTATACAGTTGCATTAAATCACCTCTGCTTCTTCGCTTCTCCAGTGGAACCAGCCCAGTACTTTTTAACCTACTTTCATATGTTAGATGTTTCAACTTTGGAATCAGTATACTAGCCCTGCACTGTACCCTTTGAATGAGATTTATGTCCCTTTTTAGATGTGAGTTCCAGAAAGGGGAGCAGAAATCTAGGTGCAACCTTACATATGTCCTGTATAGAGGGAGGATGCACTGCTCTGTTGTATTGACAAATGACCTCTTAATGCAGTTAAGCAGCATGTTAGCAGTTTGTGTGATTTTATTACAATGACCTATATGGGTAAACATATTATTAATTATGATTCCCAGGTCCCATTCCTTAGAAACTGCTCTTAATTTTTGGTTATTTAATTTGTATGTCATTTGGGGTTGCTTTTCCCCATGTGCAAAAACAAAACAGAAAAGTACAGTATAGGCAGCTGGACAAGATATGAGATTTAACAAAACAGTGAAGCTTATTTAGATGAAGGGAACAATTCTTAAAAAAATAGGGGTGGATTTTCAAAGATATGTCTGGGAGTTTCAGCACCATATTAGTGGTAAGAAGTCAGATCAAATAATGTGTGATCTAACCTTTTGTCTCAATTGTTACCATTAACACACTGAAAATGATGCATGCACACACACCCCAAAGAAAAATTAACACATGCATCATTCTGTTGCTTTAAAACAGTAGAATTGCTGGAAATGCTTTAAGAACAGCAATCAAACATTTTGACACATTTAGTTTGATGCATGGACAACTCAAAATTTGTAATTGCACCTGCCTGTGCCAAGACATATGGAAATCCAGCCTGTAACATCCCCTCTCCTCTAAATAAGAATACATGTTATTTTTTTAAATTATTATCCTCTAAAATTTAAGCTTGTTAGGGTGTTTTCTGAAAAACTGTAGCCTTTTACTAATAGCAACTGGTTTACGTTCTGGTAGAGGATAAACATTTCTTTTCTCCTCAAACATTTTGGGAGAAGTCTGTGTAACCACTGCTGCCTGCATATTTGCATTACCTAAAATGTTGGTGTTTTCCATTACATAGAAGCATAGAATACAATGGCAGATAAGAGACACTGGGCCCACCCAGTCTGCTTATGTTTAATACTGTTTGTTTTTTTTTTATGTGTGCAATGAATGAATGTAAATCCATTCACTTTACACATTCACTTCTGCATTAGTATTAGACACATAAGGTTTCTCAATCATTTCATTCACATCTGTCTTCTCTGTTTTCCCTGCAAGTCAGTTGCATATATTAAAACAACAATTACTTATTTCTTTTTCTATCCATGCTCCTTCAGCATGACCATTCTAAATAAACACAGATTGTTCTGGGTCAAACTCCTGGATAGAATGGCCCTGATACTGACCCTGGACATTTTGTGTCTGCTCTACATTAATTTCCTTTTTTCAGATCCTGTATTATGGCCCAGTTTATCCACAAACATGTGGGGGAAACCTTTTCTCTTTAAAAGCAATTCTGCTGGGGATTTCCCAGTAGCAGGACAGAACCCAGCACCCACACAACCCTAGACTGCCACCAACCTAACATGCCATGTGGCCAGCTCGGCAGCCCACTGCCATGCTACACCTCACAAACCCTCCCTCCCCTTCTGCCCATCACACAGTGCGTTCACTCCCCCCCCCAGTGCTTGGCCACTCCTGTTCAACACCTATATCTCAGACATCAGGAGGGGGATCAGGTGTGAGATGAGTCTCTTTGCAGATGACTCAAAGCTGGGTGCAGTGGTGGACGAGAAGGAGGGGGAAGGTGTCCTTGCAGGAGGACTTGAAGGCTCTGGAAAGGTGGCCAGGAAAATGAAAACTAAAATTCAGTGTGGGGAAGTGTAGGGTTCTGCACCTGTGAGTCAGAAATCCAGGCCACAGGTATACCCTGGGAGGAGACATGATTCAAGTCACGGAGGGTGAGAGGGACCTGGGGGTAGTGGTAGATGTCAAAATGAAGAACTCAGAGACCTGTAGAAGGGCAGTAGCAAGGGCAAATAGAATGCTGGGATGCATCACCAGGGGGATTACCTCCAGAAAGAGGGAAGTGATCCTTCCACTGTACAACTGCTTGGTTAGGCCACACCTCTAGTATTGTGTACAGTTTTTGAGACCACATTTAAAGAGGGACATTACACTCCTAGAGATGGCCAAAGGAGGGCAACCAAAATGATCTGGGGCCTGAGGGAGAGGACCTATGAGGAGAGGCTCAAGGAGCTCGACACGTACACCCTGGAGGAGAGGAGGGATGGGGGGACATGATAGAGGTCTTTAGGTACATGAAAGGGATCAATAAAGGAGGCCCAGTCAGGGTGCTCCAAAGGAAGGAGGGTGGTGCAATGAAAGGGCACAGGTGTAAGCTGGAAGGGGGGCAGGCTCAGAGGGGAGAGGAGGAGGAGATGTTATTTCACTGAAAAGGTGGTGGAGCCAAGAATGTACTGACCAAGGAGATGGTAGAGGTGAAGACTGTGGACAGGTTTAAGAGGGGATGGAACAGGTACGGGGGAGGGTAAATTTGACCAGGCCCAATACAGGTGGAACATCTGGGACTGGGGACAGTATAACCCAAGATGGAGGGGGGGACATCAAAATCGGCCCTCATTGAGGGTGCTGAAAATTGAGCAGACTCAAGAGACCATTAGGCCTATTCTGTTGCCATTTTAGTATGTTAGTATGTTAGGATGCAATGTATTTTGATTCCCAAATTAACAAGAAAAAATGTCATACAAAGATCTTAATGTCTTGTTCACAGCCTGTTTTAAATTTTGAACCAGTCTCCCAGCAGCACCATTACATGTGAGATGGTATGGGGGTGTTTTTGGTATGCTTGACCAAAGCAAGATGAAAAAATATCTTTAAACTCCCCAGAGGTGATCTGGTGTCCATTATCAGAAATTTCTTGATCTGGAAGCCAATGCACAGCAAACACATTTTTCAAAACCTGTGATTGTTTTTTACTTTACTTGAAAACAACTTCCAGACTTCTGAAGTTGCATCAGTTGGTGCTAAGAATATTGTGTCTTTCTTTTTCTGCAAAATGCTCTGCCTGTCATAGTCTGACAGTTAGCTTCCACTGCTGAAGAAATTCTGTAGCTAGCATATTTTTGTAATTTTGTCAAATTTCACATTGGCAGACTACTGTTTTGATGGTAGCCTGTGATTAGGGTGACCGCGATTGAGTGCTTTCAAAAAAGTTGACTCAATCATGGTGCCTGAGCACAGGGCTACTGGACAGGGAAGATGACAGGATGAGGTGGTCACCGAATATAGTGACAGGATGTCGCTATATGTATACACACACGGCAGAGGAGTGAGCACGCTGTGAGATGGGCAGAAGGGAAGGGGAAGGGGGGTTCGTGAGGTGTAGCATGGCAGTGGGCTGCCGAGCTGGCCATGTGGCATGGTGGGTTGGTGGCAGTCTAGGGTTGGGAGGGTGCCAGGTTCTGTTCTGGGTGCATTCGTTTTTTTTGCACCTGTCTGGGATTTTCTGTTTTTTTTGTTTTGCAACCCCCCCCAACATGCACCCCTCTAGAGTTCAGAATCCTTTAGTAGGGGGGTGCGGGGGGCACAGTGCCTCACATAAACAAAGAAATCTATGTCTCCAGCACCATTTTGCTGTCCGCTGTGAGTGTACATCACCAAAATTGATTTTCAGTGATGTACACTTGCCCTAACGGTGATCACCTTTCCCTGATCACTATTATGACATGGAACCTGTTTTTACAGAATGCCTTGATTTATTCCTGGCCACCAAGTGTATGTACAGGTAAGAGCTTTCAAATGTTACCATATTTCAATGATTTTCATGCAGCTCACCTGATGTTAGAAGATGTGTGAAATTGTTGTTCAAGAACCCTACTTAATTACAGCAGTGCCAGCCAGGTTACAACACAGTACCTTTCAGTATTACTGCAGAATAATGCAGTATGCTGCAGGAAACCATGTATTTCAAGGGCAATTCAATCAATCAATCAATCAAACTTTATTTAACCAGGCATTCACTTCATTGAGCAAGCTCATTTGCAAGATGGTCCTGGACACAAAGTACAAGTTCATTACTATAAGCAATGTCAAACCATAACAAAAAACGTACAGGGGTCAGGCAAAAATCTTAGACTACAGCTGCAATAAATAACAGACATAATTAATTACTGATTGTGTACATGCCCAGCCATGCTTTAGTGGTAGGTTTGGGGATTACTGTGGAGAGGGGAAGGGAGGAGGTTGTAGGTGGAGGGAGGAAAAGGAGGCAGGAGAAAGTGGGGACAATGGGATGGGAGACACATAAGGGAAGAAAGGGGCAAACCTGCTAAGATGTAAATCTCCGGAGGATTTCCGCAGGGGGAAGGGGGCCATGGTGAAGGGAAGTTACGCTAGGAGGAAGCCTGCCACGGGGGAATAGGTGGCCAACAGGGTCCAAGAGCTGGGAGTATTCCATCTATATGTCCATGTTTCCTAAAATGATCACATACAGTATTCAGGCACTGATAGAGCCATTGTCTGAATACATAGATACTGGGCAGGAGGGAACATTTAAGTACTTTCTGAGTGTTATTCCTGAGCGATGGGAGGAAAGAGCTGATGGCAGTATAGCCAAGGCATGTCTTCATCCTCGGTAGGTTCAGGAGGACAAGGGTGGAATTTTGGAGTCCATAAGAGCCCACAGACCGTTTAAAGAGGTTACCGATGTAGGGTGGGAGCTTGTTTGAGAATACCCTGAAAAGCCACATGAGGGCATTTCTTTGCCTCCTCATGGAGAGTGATGGCCAATCAATTGCCTGGTAAAGCAGGCAGTAATTAATCCGCAAGGGCATGTCAAGTATGAATCTGAAGGCACAATGATAAAGTGTATTGAGTTTTTGGAATGCATTCTGGGTGCAATGACTGTTTAGAAAGTCAGCATAGTCAAGCAAGCGTAAAAAGGTAGTTTGGACCAGTCGCTTTCTACATAGAAACATAGAAACATAGAATGTGACGGCAGATAAGGACCGCTTGGCCCACCTAGTCTGCCCATTTTCCTACCTAACAGATAAGCTGCAGATCCTAATTAACCAACAGCTTACTTCCTCCTACCACCCACTAGGACTGCCTTATGTCTGTCCCATGCATTCTTGAATTCCTGCACTGTTCTTGACTCCACGACCTCCTCAGGGAGGCTGTTCCATGCATCCACAACCCTCTCTGTGAAAAAATACTTCCTCACATTACCTCTGAGCCGTCCCTCCTCTATCTTCAAATTGTGCCCCCTTGTTCTTGTACATCTCTTTTTCTGAAAAATGCTACCCTCTTGGACTTTGTTGATTCCCTTGAGGTACTTGAAAGTTTCTATCATGTCCCCTCTCTCCCTCCTTTCCTCAAGGGTATACATATTAAGCTCCTTTAGTCTTTCTTCATCTGTCTTTTGGTGCAGACCCTGCACCATTTTGGTTGCCCTCCTCTGGACAGCCTCCACTCTGTCTATGTCTTTGCGGAGATGGGGTCTCCAGAACTGCACACAGTACTCCAGATGGGGTCTCACCAACTGTCTGTACAGAGGGATAACAACTTCTGTTTTCTACTATTGATGCCTCTCCCTATGCATCCCAGTATCCTCCCAGCCTTCCGTATTGCCTTCTCACATTGCTTGCCCACCTTAAGGTCATCTCATATAATTACCCCAGGTCCCTTTCCATTTTTACTGTTGTCAGTATCTCGCCCCCCATTGTGTACTCTCGCCCTGGGTTTTTGTTTCCCAGGTGCATTACCTTGCACTTCTTTGCATTGAATCTGAGCTGCCATACATTTGACCATTCCTCCAACCTTGCCAAGTCCCTTCTCATCCTTTCCACTCCATCTGGTGTATCAACCCTGTTGCAGATCCTTGTGTCATCTGCAAAGAGACATACTTTTCCTTCCAGTTCCTCTGCATTGTCACTTATAAAGACATTAAAAAGGACCGGTCCCAGTACTAAACCCTGCGGAACCCCGCTAGTAACCCTCCTTTCTTCACTGTGGACTCCATTTACTACTACCCATTGTGTCCTGTTGTCTAGCAATTTTTATCAGGCTACCACCTTGGGACCCCTCCAAGGCTGGCTAACTATGTATTAATCTTTTGTGTGGGACTGTATCAAATGCCTTGCTAAAATCTAGGTAAGCCATGTCCACAGCCCCTCCCTGGTCTACTACTTTGGTCATCCAGTCAAAGAAATCTATTAGATTCGTCTGACATGACCTTCCCATCATGAATCCATGCTGCCTTGGGTCCTGTGCCCCACTGGCCTCTAGGTACTCAACAATTATTTCCTTCAGAAGTGATTCCATCATTTTACCTACCACTGAGGTCAAACTAACCAGTCTGTAGTTTCCTGCCTCTGTCCTGCTCCCACTTTTGTGAAGAGGAATCACATCCACCCTCCTCCAGTCCTCAGGTACCACCCCATCCTCCCATGATTTGTTAAAGAGAGTAGTCAGCGGTGTCATTAGTTCTACCCTTAGTTATTTTAGAATTCTTGGGTGAATCCCATCAGGCCCCATTGCTTTGTGCACCTTCAATTTTATTAGTTCTTTCAGAACCCTTTCTTCTGTAAATGGACTGGTATCGACCCCTGTCTTCACAGTGTTTCTCTTGTTTGGTTTAGGTACCTCCCCCTCCTCTTCCTTTGTGAATACTGAGCAGAAATATTCGTTCAGTATCCCTGCTTTTTCATTGTCACCCTCTACCCACATTCCCTCCCCTTTATTAAGCCTCAGTATCCCTCCTTTGGTCTTTCTTCGCTCCCTAATGTACCTATAAAAGGTCTTATCCCCCTTCTTAACAGAGTTGGCTATCCTTTCCTCGGTTTGGGCCTTTGCTATTCTGACTGCCTTCCCAGCCTCTTTCTGCTTTAACTGATAAGTTCTCTGTCCTTCTCCTTCTGTGTTTCCTTATATTTCCTGAATGCTATCCTTTTCTCCTTAACCTTCCCTGCCACCTCTTTTGAGAACCATAGCGTTTTTCCTTCATTGTGTTTTGTTGATTTGCTTTATACAAAGGCTTGTTGCCTCTGTGATGGCTGTTTGATTACTCCCCATTGTTCCTCCACCCCCCCTTCTTGCCTGTTTGCTAGTGCTTTTCTGAGGCACTCTCTCATTTTCCCAAAGTCAGCCCTCCTAAAGTCCAATACTCTTGCTTTTGTATGGCTTGATTGTATGGCTGTGTTTATCGTGAACCACACTGTTTGGTGGTCGCTTGTTCTCAGATGGCTACCCACTTCTAAATCTGAGATTCTTTCTCTGTCCCCATTAGAGAGTACCAGGTCTAAGATTGCTCCCTCCTGAGTGGGTTCCAATACTAGCTGTCTGAGGCATGCCCCCTGTAGGGCATCAAGAATGACCCTGCTCTTGGATGTGCCTGCAGCAAAGGTGCTCCAGTTAACATCTGGCATATTCAGGTCCCCCATCAACAATATCTCCCCTTTTTCTGCCATTCTAAGGAAGCCTTCTATCATTTCCTTGTCCATTCCCTCCCCCTGAGATGGGGGTCTGTATACAACCCCCATGCGGATTGTGGTGCCATTTCCTGTCTCCAGGGTGACCCAGAGTGTCTCATCTGCTCCCTGTTTACTCTTTAGTTCTGTTGCTTTGATCCCTTCCTTTACATAAAAGCTACTCCTCCTCCTCTTTTACCCTCCCTGTCCCTCCTGTAGATTGTGTATCCTGGTATGTTGACATCCCAGTCATGGTTCTCTGTGTACCATGTTTCGGTGACTGCCACAATATCCAGGCAACCCTCTTTCATCAAGGCCACTAGTTCAGTGAGCTTGTTACACAGACTATGGGCATTGGTACTCATCACCCTCCACTTTTTGATGGCCTTACCCCTTTTAGCCCCATTCCTGTCCTTACTGCCTTTGCTTTTTTTTTACATTTACTTCTGTCCTGCTCCCTAATGACTTCTCTACCTTGGTGTTTACCTCACTAATTACTGTTATTTGTGGGGGGAGGCTGGGATTTCCCTGCTCGTTTTCGGTGCCTCCCCCCTTGGCTAGTTTAAATGCTTGCCAATGAAGCATTTAAACCTCTCACCTAGGATCCTGGTTCCCCCCCTGGATAGATGCAGACCATCGCACCAGTATAGGTCTGCATCCCTCCAAGTGGCTCCCCAGTCCCCAATGAAGCTAAAACCCTGAGCTCACACCAGTTTTCAACCATTCATTGAATTCCCTGGTGAGGATACCCTAACATCACCTTGCCATAGACAGGCAGCACCTCCGAGAAGGTTACTGTATGTGCTACTTGTCTAAGGCCCCTTCCCAACTCTACAAACTCCTCTTGCACTGCTCTGATCCCATTCCTAGTCAGGTCATTTGTCCCTAGGTGGACAATGACATCCAGCTCCCTCCCTAGTGCAGCTGCTCCCATGATCCTGAGGATTCGCTTCCTGTCCCTCCAAGCCATGGCGCCAGGCAGGCACCTTACCTCCCTCTCCCCTTCCTCCCCTATTTCTACCCCCCTAATGATTGAGTCCCCCACCAGGAGTTGTTTTCTTCCCCTGTGGGGTCTCATGCCACCCTCCTGTGGGTCTCCTTTGTGAAGGTTTCCAGCATCCTCCTTGGTCTCCACTGAAGGTGCCTCCATAGAGGAACCACTATCCACCAGAAGATCGAATGAATTGTGGAGCAGTACAGCTGGAGGGATGCAACTCTGTTCCACCACCCTCTCTGTCCCTGAGCCCACCCTGGTCCAGCCTCTCCTCTTTCTTGCAACCTCTGAGGTAGTGGCATTGGCCCTGGTGGTCCCTGGGTAGGGGAGGAGGTTTCACGAATCCTAGCCCGGTCAGCCTGGAGATGGGCAACCTCCTCCCTCAGACCAGAGAGATGCCTGCAAATAGGGCAGCATCGCAGCCTTCTGAATGTCTCCCAGAACACTGCCGCCCCACAGCCATTGCACTGCACCACTCCTATCATGTCTTATTTTGTGTCCCCTCTCCTGTTTCTCTGTATGCTTACTCTCTTCTCTCCTTACAACTCTCACCCTTCCTGTTCTGGGACAGTAACTTCCTATATTCTTCAGTAGCCTCCTTCTTCCTTGCTCAGTGTCAGACCACCAGCAGCTTGGGGGGGGGGAGTGAGCTACTTTTTTCCTTTAGGGTTGTCAAAACCAGTGTTTCTCTATGATCCTTCCCTTCCTACTGCCAAACAGGAAGTTCCTGTTGACAGTCAAATCCAGTGGCTATAAAAGTAGAACTGGCTTTGGGTGGGATGGAGGGCAATTAGTAAGAAAAAAGGCTAGCAACAGGAAGTTGTAATTTGAGTCACCTGCTTTTCTAGTGTCTAAGCCACACCCCCAATTAAGCTCTCTCTCCTCCTACTGGTTTAGCAAAGTAAACTGATACAGAACCCTTCCCAGCACAGAACACACACTGACTTTCTTTCTTTTCTTTTTTTTATACCCTAAATAAGACCCCTTCTACTTCTAATAAAGTATCTATTTGTTTAATCTCAACAGACACTGACTCCTGCTAAGATATAAGTGTTAAATTAATAAGAAAATGTAGCTTCTTTTAGTTAGTTGCTTTCTGCTGTACAAGCAAAGCTAGCTTCAAAAGTGAAAACGCATCTTATGCAATAGAATATGTCAAGTCACTGCCTTAGTTTTTTTGAAAGTTGATTTAGGTGAACACTAAAACTAAGCTTGTTGTCTAACCAGACTCCCATATACTTGAATTTATCAACTATTTCCAGGGATTTGCCAAGGAGCGTGAAGATCTGGGGGATACCAGGTGTCCCTGAAATGGGTGGGGGATGTGGGGAGATGATCATGGCTTTTGTTTTTTTGTCATTGAGCAAGAGTTTAAAGCTTAGTAGATTATGCTGGAGCGTGACAAAGTCAAGCTGTAACTCCTTGTGAGCAAAATCAAGGGAGGGGTTAGTTGTATAAAGGACTGTATCATCTGTGAAGAGATGAACATTCCCAGCAAGAAGGCAAGAGTTGATGTTATTAATATAGATAGCGAAAAGGATAGGCCCCAAGATAGATCCTTGCGGTACACCTTGGGGCAGGGCTTTCAGTGGGAACAGTTCCCCTGTGCTTTTGATTTGTTGTATTTTACTGCAGCGTGGGATAAGCCAATGCAACCCAACATATCGAGCAGGATGGAGTGATCAACCATGTTGGAGGCTTTGCTGAGATCTAGAAAAAATGTGTAGATATGCTGTCTCCTGTCCAGAGCTGTTAGCCAGTCATTGGGCACTTTAGCTAGAGCCGACACAGTGCTGTGCTTTGGCCTGAACCCCGATTGGGCTGGATTAAGAATATTTTCACAATCCAAATACTCTAAGTTGTGAGCTGACAATTTTCTCAAGTAGTTTGGACAGTACAGTGAGAAGCAAGATAGGCCTGTAATTATTCAAGTCTGTAGGATCCCCCAATTTGAACAAGGGGTTAATATATGCGATTTTCCAACTAGGTGGCAATTCCCCTTGGATAAGTGAGCAATTGAATACATGAGCAATTGGTGCTATCAGATGATAGTATCCTGCTTTTAAGAAGAAGGGTTCTATTGAGTCAGTACCAGCACTCTTTTTAATGCCCAGTGAAAGAAGAAGGTCCTCCTCCTGTTTGTATGAGGCTGGCTGGAAGTTGAAGGGAGGACAGTCAACCTTAGGAACAGGAGCAGGGTTAGTGCCTGCTGTGGCAGCACTCGGGTCATTCAATTTACTAAGTGGAGAGATATCGAATGCGAGGCCTGCCATTGCAAAGTGGTTATTAAGCTGATTGAGTATCTCAGTCCTGTCAGTATAGGAGTTATTGTTTACCACAATTTTTGCCAGGAATGGAGTGGCAGGGGAGTGTCCTTCAACCTCTCTCAAGATTTGCCAAAACTTGGCAGAGCAGTTTTTGTTTTCCTGTAGAGCGGATTGAAAAAAAAACACACACATTTCCAGCCTTACCAGCTTTGTGCAGGCATTCCTTGCTACCCGAAAAGCGAGCCAGTCAGATTCTGATTGCGACATCCTTGCCCTTTTCCGTAATGTGTCTCTGGACTGCAGGGCCCTCTTCAAGGATGGGCTAAACTAGTCAGGTGCCCGTTTTCTGGATTTGACCTTTTCTAGGGGAGCAGGTTTGTTGATTACCCTTAATAGCAAATCCTGAAAAATACTGAACGCTTCCATCATAGAGGGTGCTAGATAGAAATTCTGCCACTTAATATTGCTTAGATCTGTCAGAAAGGCAGAGAGACAGAAGTGTTTCAGGCTGCACTTTAGTTTGAAGGCAGAGGTGGAAGGGGAGGTGAGGAGAGCACCTAACACATGCAACTGCACAGTGGTCACTCAAATCACTGTGGAATACCCCTGTATGGGTGATATTGTGTGGCTTATTGACTAGCATAAGGTCAAGTAGAGAGTTATGTTCAGGGTTTCTGTTGTTGGGACAGGTGGAACCAGGAGTAACCTGGGAAAGCCCGTGGTCATCACAGAAATTCTTAAGCCTGTTTGCGCAGGGGTTGTTCCAGTTGAGGTTAAGGTCTCCCATTATAATGAATTCATTGCTCGCTTGTTCAATGAGGGAATGAAGGTGAGGCATTATACCCAGGCCTGCGGCCTATAGCAAGCAGCTACCAGCAGGGGCTACTCCAGGTGATAAGGTTAGCTTGAGGCAGAGACATTCAAATTCTTTGGGAATTGATGTACGGACAATGTCAGTGGTAAGGAATTTATCCTTCGTGTATATGGCAACACCACTGCCTCTGGTCAGCCTGTCACATCTGAGCAGGTTGTAGCCAGGGATGTTGATCGCTTGGTCAGGTATATGATTCTTAAGCAAGGTTTCTGAAAACATTGCTACATCAGGAATAGCATGTAGCATCCAAGCCTGGACCATATCAAGTTTGTTAACTAGACTGCATACATTCATGTGCAGGAAGCTGAGAACCTTTAACTGTGGGAGCTCCCCTGGGGCAGCTATCAGCTGGGGGGGTGGGTTTAATTCCACACTGCCTGCACAGGGCAACAGCAGGATTAGTAGTTTCCTAAGCCTTCTTACAAGGAATCTTAGAAAAGCTTTTTTAGTTTGAATAGCATGGTCCCTGCCTATGGCATCAGGACATGCTTTTATGGGGTAGAGAAAGGTGCTCAGGGCAAATATTGCTACCCTGAGTGAGAGGATGAGGTATGATTGCTTAAGAGATATTGGGCTGGGAGGAATTGGAAACATTCTGATTGCATGCAGATTACTACCTGCGGATGGTATGAGCAGTGTAGCGAGCATCAACCAATTTGGATCTTGGCATGAGTTAGTGCTCAGACATGTTATATTAATCCATGGGTTTGTACAAGACTCTGAAAATAGATGGAGGATGCAGCCTAGGAAAAGCAGGTAAGTTGCAGGTGCCATCATGGTAATACTGAAGT
This sequence comes from Neoceratodus forsteri, assembly GCA_016271365.2. NCBI lineage: Eukaryota > Metazoa > Chordata > Ceratodontiformes > Ceratodontidae > Neoceratodus > Neoceratodus forsteri. The sequence goes on along the minus strand of CM057450.1, from coordinate 256,376,347 downwards.
TAGAGGAGAGAAGCACCTTAAACAGTGCTTATGGATGGCTGTTGACAGCACTGGGGTTTTGACAGGGAGGATTTGTGGGTGGATTCAACAGGCAAAGTATTGCCAAGCAGTGTTATATGCCATAAGGCATAAAACAGTGCAGGAAGGGTGGGTGCAGGAAGGAGAGGTACAAGTAGTAAAGGAGAAACAAGAGGTATTCCAGCACCAGAAAAGATAAAAAGGGAGACAGGACGATATGACTAGGAATACTTTATGATGAGTAAGTTAGTGACTGTTGGAACTGGGTTAGTAAAGAAGGTAGGAAGCTCAGATATAGGGCTGTGCAGTAGGAATAAATGCCGGCAATAACACAGCCGAAGGTACACAATTGGTGGTAAATTGGGAAGTTGGCAAAATTAAGGGTGTTGACTTTAAGAAGAGGGCTGAATTGAGGGGGAGTGTCTGTGGGAAAAAACCCAAGTGTGGGGGAGGAGGGCTATTTAATAGTTACCAGGGTTGGGGTGGGTGGGGAGACAAATAACACTCTCCGACAGAGCTGTAATGCTGCCCGACAGAGCCTCAGACAGCAGAAGCCAGGTTTGAAAAAAAAAGTGCCACAAGCACAGTTACTAGCAGGGACAATCACAGGAGCGCAGCAAGGTAGCATGGCCAATAAGGTGCCCCGGTCTGGTTGTGGTGCTAAGTAAACGGTGAGCTGATCAGTGGCGTACCTGGGGTTTGGGTAATGAGGTGGACAGCAGCTGTTCTCCGCCTATTCAGGCAGCTTCGGTGGCAGGATCCCCCATGGGAATGGACCCTGGGATTTGGTTAACAAGGTGGACAGCAGCAATTAAGCCCTTTTGTCATCCAGTATTTACTGACATGTCATTTACTACAAAGTATTGTGCTGCATCCTGGCTGGCAGCACTGTAGTTCACATTTTCTGAATATATAAAAATGTAAATCCTTATCTGGTACATGATCTGGCCACTTAGTACAGTGGGGACCAGTATAAGGTTCCCTCTGTGTCTTCAGTGGTGCTTAGCATCATGTTCCCTTTTGTCTAGTCAAGTTGTGATAATATTGTTATGATGCACTGAGTGAAGACTATGGCCCTGATTTTTGAAGGGACTTAGAGTAAAGCTAGTAACTTGAATCGGAGAGTTTGATGCAAGTGACGACTTGCTTCAAACAGTGGGGAATTCATGATTTCTGAACTGTGGCAGCCACAAATCCCCAACATGAGTCCCTTGCATTGACACAGGAGAGTTAGAACAGCTCTCCCTGATCTAACTTTGCATCTGAGAGGGGCCCATTTTATGGGGCTCATGCCAATGCTTGTGGTGGAAGCAGACATAAAATGAATAAACTCTCGCAACTGTGCCAAATGTTCTGCAATATGGTGCAGGTTGCAGTATACTGTTTGACGCTGCTGTGTCAAACTTTGCAGCGGATACAGGGCTGGATGTAAGTGCTACATCCACCTTTGAAAATTGGGGCCTATACTTAATGATTGGAAAAACATAGCAATTAAGGAATTAACAGTGATGACTGTCCATTATTGCCAGTCTGTGTCTGAAGATACTACTGACTGACATGACTAGACATGACTGCCACTGCTCAAAGCTTTGGAACTCACTGCCACCTCTAATCAGACTTTTCTCTTCCCCATTTTCAATCTCCTTAGCCCTTCATAATTTCTATTCCACTAAATGCACTTGTTCTTAGCCCCCCTTCAACCATCCCAACCCAGGTGCATTATTCTTTAGCTCTACTTACTTCTATTCTCCTAACTGTACTTGTTACTAGCCCCCCTTTGCAACCCTCCCCACCCTTGCACACTATCCCCTATTCCTCTATCCCTGACTTACCTCCTGTCTTCTAACTAAACCCTTCCTCTGATTACTTCCTCACATGCTAAGTGCAAGGTGTTACATCTTGGTCGGGGAAACCCTAAACACAGGTACACCCTGGGAGGGGAGGTGCTGGAGGCCTCAATAGGGGAAAAAGACCTAGGGGTCATGGTGGATGCATGTATGAATAACTCTGAGCAGTGCAGGAGAGCGGCTAGCAAGGCAAACAGGATGTTGGGATGCATCGTAAGGGGGATCACCTCTAGGAGCAAGGAAGTGATTCTGCCGCTGTACAATGGACTGGTTAGACCACACCTTGAGTACTGTGTACAGTACTGGAGACCACACTTGAAGAGGGACATACAGCTCCTGGAGAGGGTACAGAGGAGGGCAACTAAGATGATACGAGGGCTAGGGGATTTGACGTATGAGGACAGACTTGAGGAGCTCTGCCTGTTTTCATTGGAGGAGAGGAGAGACAGGGGACATGATTGAGGTCTTCAAGTACCTCAAGGGAATAAATGGGGTAAACATGGAGGGGATCTTTAGACTAAAGCAGGGAGGTATCACCAGAGGGCATGGTTTGAAGTTTGAAGGTGGAAGGGTGAGGGGGAAAGAGAAGGAGGTTTTTCACTGAGAGGGTGGTGGACCCTTGGAATGCACTGCCTGGCGAGCTGGTTCAGAGATCCACAGTGGAGGGCTTCAAGAGAGGTTGGGACAGACACAGAAAGTGGATGTATCAGATGATGGCCTATCCCTGGGGGGTGGGGATGGATGATAGGGGTTTCTGGAGCACAAGGGATGGGAGGGCCTCGGCACCCAACTAAGGATCTAAGGTTCGAGCAGACTCGATAGACCGTAAGGCCTAATCTGCTGGTAAATAGTATGTTAGTATGCTACCACCTATTATACCCCTCCTCCCAACCCCTACCACAACCTACTATGCCATTTTGACTCTCTACTATCATCCACAACCTACTGTGCTATTTTGACACTGTACTGCTGTTCTTCCTCCCCACTACCTCTTCTCCCCCCCCCGTTGATGCTTTTCCTTTTTTTCCATTCCTAGTTTACTACTATTTTCTTCAGTCTCCCTATTCCTTATTCCTCTCTTGCCCTCAGGTCACCAGCCACATTCCATTCCTTCTCCCTGCCCCCCTTGTCTTGCCTCCTTTTCTGCCTCGTCCTGTCCCCCCTTGTAGAATTCTCTGTCATCCTGAAGGGGTATAGATCCTGGCTCCCTCTTTTCTACCCCTCTTTCTTTCCCCCCACTTTCTAATCCTGACCACTTGCAGGGTTCTCTGCATCCTGAAGGGGTATAGATTGCCTCTCTCTCTTTTTCCCCTTCTCCCTTCCCCCCATTTTCTAATTCAATGCCCACCCACCTCCTTAGCTCTGAATCCCTCTCCTTGCCTCCTGTTCCTCCGCCTTGTCTTTTCTACCTCCCCACTCCCTTTCTCTCCCCTCCATTTCTGTCTGGTCCTGTCCCCTTTCAGGGTTCTCAGCATCCAGAAGGGGTTAGATCTTGGCTGTTCCTCTCTCTCTCTCTCTCTCTCCCTCATCCATCCTCACCTTCTACCCCTTGCCTGTCCACGTCCCCATTTGTCTTATACCTGCCCTCCCTTGGGTATACAATAGCACTTCGAATCATGTGCTCAGCCTACTACTTCTAGCACTTCAAATGTGTTATCCATCCTCTAGCCTTTACCCTACTGAATCACCTGCTCTTGGGTTGTTGCAATGTACGTTATATCCAAACATGGTTTTGTTTACCCTGGCTGGTTGGTCTGGGTTATTTCTGCTCTGTAATTGTACTACACTGTTTTGTTTTAGTAATTGTACTTGTATTGCTCTGTTATTGCTATGTGTTTGTCTGGTCTCTCAATTCTTGTACCCCCCACCACCACCACCAAGGACGCTTCTGGAAACGAGCTGTTTACAGCTCATGTTGTCTTTTCTGGTAAAACATTTTCCAAATAAATAAGAAGGAACATAACGAAAAGCACCACTGTAGTTGCATCAGTCTGCATCTTGAGAGAGGGACTGTTAAGTATAACTAAGGCCATTCATTTTTATTTGCCTGCCATTATGCAGCTAAAGGGCATGTTAAGTACGGATGTGTGAAGCTGACAATTTTCACTTCATGAACTAATTCACAAAGTGTGCAAAAATTGCAACATGTGACTTCACCATGATTGTGCATGACCTTGCCTGAAAAAGTATTATTTCCTCAGAAAAACTCAATGAGTAAGTGACAAAGTGAGCAATTTCCAAACTTATTCTCGAAGGTGAATTTGCACAACTTTGCCGGCACTTCACCAGTGAAGTAAAACTTCACAGCATCTGTACTGCTGAGGCATGCAATGCCACCTGCTGACCCAATAGTAGCCCTGTAGATGATGCTGATGCATATTTATAGTATTTAACAACAGTGAAAATGAATACGTAGCCTTACAACTAGTTGTGACTGAGACACGATGACAATTGTATCTGGATATCTATAGTCATGAGGATAAAGTTTAATGCTGGACACCACTGTAGGTATGGGGTGCTCAGCCTTTTCAACACAGTACATTTCACAGTCTAATGAACTGTGGCAGCTGCAGTGGTAGATAATTCATCCAAAAGTGACAGTTATCACCCTCAAAATCTAGTGACAGTCATATGATTCATCAGCATTACCATTCTTGTATAAAGCTCTGTATTTAGTGTCATTCTGATATGTGACCAGAGTAAGTCACCATTTCTGTAACCGAGCTGCTGCTAATGACAGCACACCTATTGTGAGTCTTACAGTTTTAAATAAGCAGGTTGTGTTCTGCAATCAGAATCTATTTTGTACCATAAAGTTATTCCTAAAATTTTGTATCCCCACATATTTTTCCTAAAGCCTCCTTTTCAATATCTGCATACCCTTGCTCAGTCTTGGTCAAGTCATTCAGTACATAGGCTATAGGGTTTTCACTGCAATCTGGAAGTTTATGAGAAATTACAGAATCCACACAAACTCATGAGGCATTGCAGTCTAAAATTGCAGGCTAATCATCACTGAACTGTGCTAGCACAGGGAATGTAAAGAGTTGCTTTCCTGCTTTTTCAAAAGCATCTTGGCATTCTATCAACCAAATTTCATTCTGCTGTTTACTAACAGTTGTGGTGTAGGTTTTAACAGGCTGGCTGTTTTGTATAAACTTCCCCTAACAGGAGTGATATGAGCCTTAGATTCTGGTAGAAGGTGAAGACAAGGGCATGCAGACTGTGTGGGTTCTGGTGATTGCAGAAGGAGAGAAGTTGATTAGGGTCAGGGTGCAGTACAGGCTTCCAGCACAGAAGGTGCATGTAGGCAACAAACTGAGGGTAACAGATCAAAAGTATGGCAGAACTGGGGGGACACTGATTCTGGAGAATTTCAATTTGCCCATTGTGGACTGGAACATCTCAGCAATGATGAGAACAAACAGCCAGTCACAGGTGGAATGATGCAGGAGGAATTTCTTAGCTAAAGTATCAGATACCTCACTACGGAAGGGATCATTTTTGGATATGATCCTGACTATAAGGAGATCTGTTATTTTTGCAACATTTAGTCTGGGTGAGGTCTGAGAAAGGGAACTGATGGGGTCTAGTAACCTCAGAACAGTGCGAGTCAAGGTTAAACTGGAAGCAAATATGGCCCACTCCACTACTGAAGTCATGTTTCAAGTTCAAGTTCAAGTTTATTGCAGGAAAGACTCCATTGAGCAAGCTCATTCACAAGGAGGTCCTGAGGCACACACACATACAGTTCGCAATTACATAGACAGGAGATATAAAATGTAGAACAACAAAAGAAAAGAACAAATATATAATACAAGAGGTATACACAATAGAAGTCCTTATGCTATATATGCAGTACATTCCAGCTTTAACCCTGTCCTAAATTATGCAACACATTTCAGCTTAATAAGTAGAGGGCCAGTTGGTACCTAGGAAGTTGACATGGCGTTGGGGGCCTAGTAGCACCTACATATGTCTTTTAATTTAGAGATAGCTAGTGTTTTGTAGGAGTTAACTGATACAATGCTGGTTAGCTTCAGCATGGCTTGTAGTTGGTTCCAAATGTTTGGGAGGGTGTATGAGACAACTCTTTGGCCAGCTGTGGTACGTGTCCTGGGAACATCTAGTAGGATAAGGTCGGATTTCCTTAGGGAGTAGGCGTTATGCGAGATGTGTATGAGAGACGTTAAATAGACAGGTAGTTTGTGGGGTAGTAATCTGAGGGTCCAAATGTCAGCATGCAGGAGGTGTCTGGTGGCAAGAGAGGTCCACCCAACTGCTGCATAAAGATCACAGTGGTGGGTCCTGTACTCAGAGTTAGTAATGAAGCGAAGAGCACAATGATAGAGTACGTCTAGTTTAGATAGGCTCAAGGTTGGGGAGGAGATAAAGATAATGTCTCTGTAGTCAAGCAAGGGAAGGAATGTTGCTTGGACATGTCTTTTGCGGGTCGTGAGAGAAAAGAGGGTCCTATTTCTAAAGAAGAAACCCAAGCGTGCATTAAGCATCTTTGATAGATCCTCGATGTGGTCGTTGAAGGAAAGCTTGTTGTCTATCCACATACCTAGATATTTAAATTTAGGTACGACTTCCAAGGGTTCACCTAGGGAGGTAACTATGAAGTTTTTAGGTGGGGTAGGTAGGGCACCAGACAAGGCAAGTCTTGAGAAAATCATTGTCTTGTTTTTTTTTGGCATTTAAGAGAAGCTTGGCATTGATAAGGTTGCTTTCTAACTGGATAAAGTCAGCTTGGAGTGCTTCCCTGACTTCAGTTAAGGACGAGCCTGATGCATACAAAACCGTATCATCCGCCAAGAAATGTATGCTAGAGTTCTTTATGTGGGAGTCAAGGTTGTTGATGTACAGAGAAAAAAGGATTGGTCCTAGGATGGAGCCTTAAGGGACTCCTCTGGCAATTGGAAGGGGGGCAGATAGTAGGCCATCAGCTTTGACTTTTTGTATCCTTCCTGTGAGATAACTGTTAAACCATTGTAAGGTAAGTGGAGTGGCACCTATGTAGGCAAGACAGGTGATTAGGAGGTGATGGTCTACAGTGTCAAAGGCCTTACTGAGGTCTAGAAAGACTGCACTAGTAACCTTCTTGGTGTCCATAGCATGGATCCAGTCATTAGAGACTTTAGCCAAGGCTGAGATGGTACTGTGCTTCTACCTGAAGACAGATTGGGCCGGGTTTAGGAATGAATGCCCTTCGAGGTGATTTTTTAGTTGGTTGTATGTAAGTTATTCCAGCACTTTGGAGACAACAGGCAAGATAGAGATAGGACAGTAGTTGTTTAAGTCACAAGGATCTCCTGATTTGAAGAGAGGAGGAATATGGGAAGATTTCCAGCAGGATGAAACAGTGGCTTTGGTAATAGAGAGGTTGAAGATGTGAAGGATGAGGGCTGTGAACTGGGCATAGCCTAACCGCAAGAAAAATGATTCAAGGCCATCATCCCCTGCACTTTTCTTGGTGTCAAGGCTAAGAATTATGTCTTCGACTTCTTTGTAGCTAAACAGGCACAACTGGAAGGGATGAGGTGGAGTAGCATGTGTAGTATCTGGGCTAGTGTTGCTATTCATTCGGCTAGCATGTGGGGAGGAATCGAATGCCAACCCGGCAGTGGCAAAGTGAAGGTTAAGTTTTTCGAGGATTCATAGTTTATTTTCAACCATCCCGTCGTTGGCCAGAATCTTGGTGGGAAGGGAGGAAGCAACAGGATGGCCTTCAATGAATCTCAGTGTCTTCCAGATTTTTTGGGAGTTCCCTTTGGCCTGCTCCAGAGTGGAGATGTAGAAGTTTGCTTTAGTAGCATGTACACTTTTAACACAGGCATTTCTGGCAGTTCTATACTCCTGCCAGTCTGCCGGGTCCTTTGTGTGCCTGGCCCTAGCCCATAGCTTGTCTCTATTGGTAAGTGCAGATTTGAGCTCTTGGGTGAACCACGGATGTGAGATTTTCTGCACCCTCATTTTAATAAGAGGAGCATGCTTGTTAATTAGGGTGGTGAGGTTGTCATTTAGGATAGAGACGGCGGCATCAGAAGATTTGGCAAGATATAGGTCTTGCCACCTGATCATAGCTAGATCGGTTAGGAAGTTTACTGAGTTGAATATATGGAATGAGCGTTTGATTCTGAAATTAGGGTGCTGCTGGGTTTTAAATTGGAATCTTGTACATACAACGATACTGTGGTCGCTCATGTCATTATAGAAAACTGCAGAATGTGAGATTTTATGGGGATGCGAAGTTAAGATGACATCTAAGAGTGAGCTGTTGGCAGAGTTAGAAGCATTGATTCTTGTGGGTTCAGTTACTATCTGTGTAAGAACCAGCTCATCACAGGTGGCTTTTATCGAGTGGGATTTAGCAGTGAGCCAATCCATATTGAAGTCCCCTAAGATTATTGTTTCAATGTTAGCAGCCAAAGTTATGGATTTCAACACGTTAAGCATTTTTGTGCCTCCTGACGGGGGTCTAAAGCCACCAATGATTGTGATGCACTCTGAGGATGGAAAGTGAAGTTTGAGAGAGACAGTCTCGTATTCCTAGGGCTTAGTTTTACAGGAAATGCTGCTAACATCAAATTTTGATTTGGCGTATACAACTACTCCCCCCCCCAAAATCCCTATCAGCCCTAAAGAGCTTGAAGCCTGGTATAGTCATTTGTGGATCAGTGTTGGTCTTTTTTAGCCATGACTCGGTAATTATAATCAGATCGGGGTTAGTGTGGGCTGCCCAAACTTGAAGATGATCAAGTTTTTTGAGCAGGCTTAGAATATTGACCATCATCAGTTTCATCCCAGGAGCAGCTGCAAACTCCGACGGAGAAGTGATTTGAGCTGGGGGACCTGGATTTAGTTCGACATTGCCTGAATAGAAAAGGAGAATTAGAAAAATTTTCTTGCGGGCATTTATCAGGTAGAAGTGGGCTCTTTTCATATGGGTTCTTGTGTGGTGCTCAGTCATTGAGGTACGTCTAGCCAGGGCATAGGAGATACTGACATGGCCGTTCAAGGCTAGCAGGGGAAGTGCACGGAAAGACATTGGCGAAGGGAGGAGGGCCAGAGGAGAGGGATGAGAATTTAAATGAAAACCCGACAGATTAAGAGTAGGGAAGCAATATGAAGATGCAGCAGGAACTATGATTGTGGGTTCCCAGGCTGGGATGACTTGTGACTTAGCATGGATCAGTGCTTTATGAGTCATAATTTTTGCCAGGATTAAAAGTAGAATGATAATGCAGGCCATATTGCCCAAGATTGAGTACAGTGATTTGTGTAGAAAGACCAAGAATCCCTCTAGTGGCAGGTCTGTATAACCTGCTAATGGAAAACTAGTCACTTCTCTTACACAGTTGACATGTGCTTAGTTCCATCGAAAATCTATTTGTAAAAAGTGCCAGGTTTATTAGAGGGGGACATTTAGTGAAGATGAGGGTTGTGTTGGTGAAAGTAGGAGCAGTCAGCAAAGGGGACTGGATAAAAATGGGAATAATGGTGATGGCAGACCTCTGCACTAGGATACTGAAGAAGAGTAAAAGGGATAAGAAACCACAGTGGTATTTAAAGGGGGCAGCAGAGGTGGTGAAAGACAAAAGTAATGCATCTGCAGATACAACTCAAGTCAAGCAGAGGAAAACAGGATGCATGTCAGGAAAAGATGAGGGGACAAACGGAGTGATGAGACAGGCAAAGGCAGGTTGGTTAAAGAAGCTATCAAGACATTATTGTGTTATATATGAGAACAGTGTAAAACTAAACAATGAATGGTCAGGCTAGAAAAAGGGAAGGATTGATGAAGGATGCCAAGGATAGCCTTAATATGCTGAACACATAGTTCTGTTCAGTCTTCACAGTGGAGAATGGGACCCCTGCCAGATTGCAACAAGAGCAGGGAATCGCTAGCAGGGGCCAAAGTGGAGTCATCATGGAAGAGGATATACTATTCATCACAGAGGAAGAGGTCATTTGAATGTGTGGCAATGATGGGTGACGTGGGTGTGAGGTGTAGGATTCTCCCTCCACGGCATGAACCTGTGTTCTTATGGGAATTTGTAGACTTCATTGTCAACCTATCAATGAACATTCCCAGCCTTATTGTGCTGGGGGATTTCAATGTACTGGTCAATAATGAATCCTCCCAATTTGCTCAGAGGTGCCTCCAGCTAATAGATTCACTAGGCCTAACACAGATTGTTTCCACCATGACCCATTAACATGGCCACACCTTGGACTTTATCTTCTACATGGGGCTGAGAATCTTTGATGTAAGGGTGGATCCAGAGAGTTGGTTGGATCACCACATTGTTAGCTTTCTTGCAGGGGCTCCCCTGGATACCACCTCCCTGTGTAGGTGGTTCAGTACTGTTTGAGACATGCTTTGGAGCTGGAAAAACTTATGGCTCTGTCGAATATCTTAGTTATGGAAGCAGCATGTGATAGAAGAGTGCATGTAGTAATGGATGGCTATAATATGGCCATTACAGTGGTGCTTGACTCCATTGCACCAATCTGCCTCCCATTGCAGTTCTCCATGGTATAACAATGAGTGAGGCTGTTGAAGGTGAATGCACAGAGGTTGGAGTGTTCCTGTAAAAGAACCTGCTAGCTGGAGGACTGTATGGCTCTAAGGTCAAACTATAGGAATTATCAGAAGCTATAACCCTGAAAGAGGCAGAGTTTCTGTCATGGATTATGGCCTCAGGAAGGAATAGGCCTGCTCAACTCTTCTGCCCTGTGGATAGGTTAATTTGTCCTCCCTGTCTACAGTCTGGAGGAGTGTTATCACAAGACAAGTGTGAAGAGTTTGGGTCTTTCTTCCTGAACAGAGTGTCCTCCATTTGAGTTAGGATCCAGCAGGCTTGACATGGGCCAGCAGTGGTAAAATGAGAGGCACAATAGCAATCTGTGGGTTTGGAGTGAGTTCTAGCTAGTAATTATGGAGGAGGTTCTCAAGAGGACTGTGACGCTGCACCCCACCTGCTGAACTTCAGATTGGGGGCCTACATGGCTGTTGGTGGACTGCTGTGAGGCTCTGAGCCTGACATTTGCAAGCATTATCTGTTTTCTCCTTTTGGAGAGTTATTTCCCCTCATCTCTTTTTAAAGCCATGGTGAGGTGCCTCTGGAGAAACCATCATTGGACCCAGATGTTCTGGCTTATTACAAGCCTGTCTCAAACCTTCTTTTTTAGAGAAGGTCATTGATTAGGTGGTAATGACACAGCTGAAGGCTCACCTTGAGAGATATGATATATATGAGCAATTCTAGTCAGGTTTCAAGCCTCACACATTACAGAGCCCACACTCGTCAAGGTGCTTGATGACCTGTTCTTGGTGAGGCAGAGAGGGAACATTCCATTCTCATTCTCCTTGACCTGTCCTCAGCATTTGACCCTGTGGACCATGGGATTTGCCTAGATAATCTTGGTTAATATGGTGGACTTGCTGGGAAAGCGTTGAAATGGTTTGTGTGCTTTCTTTCCAAGCAGATTGCAGCAGATAGTGATGAGTACCTACTCATCATGGCTGGCTCCGGTTCCTCACTGTTCAGTTCTGTCTCCCATATTGTTCACAGTGTATATACCACCATTAAGATGGGTAATCAGATGGAATGTGATGAGTTTTCACTGCTATGCAGATGATATTCAGTTGTACCTGTCATTTACATCAGAGAGGTGGGAGGTATTTGTTATGCTAGAGGAATGCCTAAAATAAATTTCTGATTTTATGGTCTCCAGCTGGCTGAGTCTCAGTCTGATCAAAACAGAGTTGATGCTGGTGGAACCAGGTTCTTGGCGGTCATCTGGAAGTCTGAGTGCTGTCAATTTACCATCTCTGAATGGCTCTCTTCTGACATTTGTGGATAGGGTAAAGAATCTTGTAGTCATTGTGGGCTCTAGTATAACACTAGAACATGAGGTGTCTGCTACAGTTTGCAGTGGATTTTTCTAGTTAAGGACTATCTCCAGGATTAAACCCTATCTTGGGTGCTGGCCCGGTGGTGCTGAGGGTTGAGGTGCTGGACGCCACACCTCGCACCATGCCGGCGCACCAGGTTCGGGAATGGACTCGGGTCACCAGGGGCTGGCAGGGGGAAGGGAGAATTGAGCATCCTGTGACAGCTCTCCTTCCTTCGGGGTGGGTGGGGGACATGCTGGGTGTTCAGCAGAACACAGGCATCTACATTGGGGGAAGAGTCGGCGGACATCTGCACATCAGTGCGCTGATGTCATTGCAAGTCTGACTCTTCGGAATGACTAAAGAGGGAAACAACTAGGGTACCTCTGCCTCTATGAAGCCTTCTTCGGGGCTTCAATTAGCCACTGTCACTGGGGTCCCCCAACTAGTTACTGGTTCCACGGGGGCTGGATAGGGGGTCTCAGCTTGGTGGCCCCACCCTCTGGGGGGAAAGCCGGGGGTGACCGGGGGTTCCAGCAAGTGACAGCAGGTGGAAGGCCGGGGCCGTGACCAGGGCGGATACCTGGTGGAGGAACCCACAAAAAAAAAAAAAAAACTATCTTGGGTAAGAGGATCTGGTGACCCAGATGCATGCTTTCTTGACATCAGAGCTGAACTACTGTAACACTCTTTACCTAGGGATATCTGGAGGGTTAGTGCACCACCTACAGCTGGTACAAAATGCCATGGCTAGGATGATATCAGGCACATTATATAGGGACCACATGTCTCCTGTGGTGCAGCAGCTGCACTGGCTCCTGATTAGATTGCACACCACCTTCAGGATCACTTTGTTAACATACAAAGCCCTGCTCAGATTGCTCCCTTCCTATGTGAAAGACCGCTTGGTCTGGTATACTCCCAGCTGCTCTCTATGCTCCACCGGGGAATTACTGTTGGTCATCCCAATGTGACACCTGAAGCAATCTGGTGATACAGCCTTCTCACTGGTTTCCCAGATTATATAGAACATCTTGCCCTTCCACCTGGTAAGTCCCGCCTTGTTGGAGGTAATTAAAAGGAGATTGAGATGTTACCTGTTTGACCAAACCTTGAGAGTTGATACTTGATTTTGCTGAGCGTGCCTCTGATTTTAGATCTCTTTATGACTATTTATTTTGTGGGTTTTATTATGTAATTTATTCTCTTTGTCATTGATGCATGTATGTGACGTACCCTTGGCCCTTGGGATAGGGCACTCTATAAATAAAATTGTCTTGCATTGCCCTATTAAAGGGTCTAGTGGTGCTAAAGGTGCATAACTCAAAAGGCCTAGAGGTGATGCACCTGTGAGTGTTGATGGAGATGGGGCTGGTCATGGCTGGACGACTGATGAGTCTCTTCAGTGGCTCTCAGGAGATAGGTTAGCATCAGGGAAATGGAGGGCAGAAAACATGGTACCCCAACACAAGAGTGGTAGCTGAGATGAATCAGACAAATATAGATCAGTCAGTCTGATATCAATAGTAGGGAAGCTACTGGAGTCTATAATTTATGAAAGGAAAGTGGAGTTTCTGGAGGCCACTGACCTGCAGGATTGCAGACAGCATGGGCCCGATTCCAAAATGCATGGCACAACTCACGGGCGTATGCGAGTTGCACCATGCAGTGCTATGCCGGTGACCCTGTGCCATATTCCAGGACAAACAGGGTCCCTGGCATCTACGCCCATGACTTGCGGTAGCAGTAGGCAGGTGCCAAAGGAATGGTGCACTGGGCCTAGGTGCTGCAAATTGCAACACACAATCTACTGCCCCCTTGGAGCCCCCCCACCCCAAAACACAATGGCAAGCACCTGGGGGCATTGGGGGGGCAGGCTGGTTGGCACATGCGCTTGGGGGGCAGTGCTGAAAACAGACCCAAGGGGTTCCTGAAGTCCAGGGGTGGGAGGCCTATCAGAGTGGGGGGTATGGGGAGCACATCCTTGTCATTTCCGTGATGCTGTGGGGGGAGTATCCATTGCTGTGCCAGGACGGATGCCCCTTACCTCCTAGCTGATCTAACCCAGCTATGCCACTACCTGTTCTGGAATGGCATAAGTGGGTTGCAGCAGCCACCTTTCTGGACTAGGGTGAAGGTGCTGCCATAACCCACCCTTGCTTCATGCTGCAGAGGGTTGCAGGTGTAATGGGTGGCATAACCCACCTTTGGCACAAGGAACCTTCTGGAATTGCAACTTCTGTTATGCCTGGTGTAAGGTGCAATTTGCACCATGGGGTTTGACGTAAATTGCCCTGTGCCAGGCATAACTTGTCTTGGAATTGGGCCCCATGTATTTACCACCTGATTTAATTTTTTGTGTTGGATAACAAAGGCCATATCTCATACATAAACATTAGTAAATCCTTCAACTTCATCTCACATGGGAGATTGAGTTCTGTGCCTTGGGATGGGAGAGAATATTGTTGGGTTGGTGAAACATTATTGGCTGAAAGGGGGTCCAGATGGTGGTTTTAAATGGAGAACCACCAATGGAAAGGGAAATCTTATGTGGGGTGCCTCAGGGACTGATTCTAGTGTCAGTTATCTTTTTTGTTTACACTTTATTGAAAATAATAATGACATTGCAGACAACATCATGTAATGACATTGCTACGTACATCACATATACAATCTTATAATTCTGCATGTAAACTACAAACCTAACAAACAAAAATGGTATCTTTGCAACCTAAACAGTAATACAATTTTTGGAGGTTGAAAAACAGTACAGACATAAGGAAGTAGTGCATGAACAAAGTGATGGTCTCTAATTTCTACATGCCAAATTGTGCTATATGTCTGTATAAGGAAATAGCAGTATGTTTCTCAGCACCCCCCGAGCTCAACTAGAAGTTGTATTATCCTATACATCATCAAAAGGCAAACTTTAAATAGTACAATATGTTAGCAGATGTGGCACATCACTCTATTCAAAGTGTATGGTTAACAGGTACCATTAGTCTTCATATACTCCTGTTAGCTCCTGTTGGGTCCATCTGTTTAAATATGCCTCATCCCTGTTTTTACTCTTACATGTCAGTCATTCCATTTCAGCTATCTCCCTCATGATTGTGTTCCAGTCACAAACTGATGGTGGATCTGCCTGAAGTCATTTTTGTGTTATGGCTTTCAGTGCAGCCACAGTGCAAATACACCACAGATAAAAGGTCTCTTTCCCATTTATAAGTCTTAGTTTAAGCCATAGTACTATGTTACTATAATGTGGTGTAGCACTCAGGCTGAAAATATTTTGTGTTTGGGCACCTGTTCCCAATATGGGCGGAAAGTTTCACGTTGCCAAAAACTGTGACTTTGACTCCCACAGGGGTCCCCACACACTCTCCAGCATGTCGTTGATGAGGTCTGATCCCATTTAAGTTTAACAACAGGAGTTATTTTACCTGTTTTTTATCTTCCAGGCAAATTCATGCCAACTTGGTGAGGAAGTTGTTAAACAAAAAGAGCTTTTCCACATTTTCCAATTCTTTGTGAGTATGTTTAGTGTGGAGCTCTATCTGCCATTTATTTGTTATAGAAGAGGCTACATGTCACCTACTCTGCACTATAGTGCCAGTTCTCTTTAATAGATTATTTATCATGTACTGTATGGGAGGAGGTTTAAGGAAGAATATGCCTTTTCATAGAAGACACCAAAATCTGTGGAACAGTGGACATACCAAGGAAGGGATAAAGGCCATAACAAAAATGCTAATATGAAGGAATGATTGAGGGTGCATCAGTTGAAATTTAATGTGAAAAAAGACAAAGTAATGCACATCAGACCAATGGAGTATAGGATTAATGGGTAGTTGAGGGCACATACAGAGTAAAGGGAATTGGGGATATTAATTAAACAATATGGTACAACCAGGGGTTATGTTTATGTTCTAATTAATGCTCCCCTAGTGCCATAATGTGGTACAATGTGCAGCTGAGTGTCATATTACTCCCAGGGGGTGATTAACTCGAACATTCACATAACCTCTTGTGGTACCTTATTACGAATATAGTAAGGGTAGACCATTATTTTGTGCATACCTTCATGTTTTGTTGATTATTTTTTCCTTTTTCAGTTAGAAATGTGGTGAAATAGCTCCTCCGCTGGTTCAGTCCTCATCAGTGCAACATGTGAGTCTGGCGTTTGCTGTGGAAATGGTAAACTTTTAATGCTTTCAGATGATAGCAGTTTTTTTGCCTCCATGGTCTCATCTCCCATTTCCCCCATTTGCTCACTGCTGCTTTTGTTCAAATCCCTGATTCTCCCTTTGTCTCTGTCTCTGTGAAAGAGAGATGATATGACTGAGACATTCAAGTGCCTCCATAGAATAAACAAGGTAGACACAGTGAGCTGTTCACAATGAGTAGTAGCATGTGACCAGGGTAACTCCCTTTTCATGAGGTAGTGCTTTGAAACTGGAAGATTAAGAGGTTCAGGAAGAATGTCAGAAAGTATATTTTTACAAAAAGAGTTATGACAGGCTGCAACAAATTTCTGAATGAGGTAACTGGGGCCAAAACAGGGGATGGTTCGAAAGATGATGAGACAGGCACATAGGCAGAGTGTGTAAGGGGAGCAGAGTGGGGGAAGTAAGGAGAATAGATAGGGGCACAGTCCCCAAATTATATACTGTAGGCTCAGGCAGACTAGATGCACCTCTAGGCCCAATATGCAATTATTTTCTATGTTCCTGTATACTAGAAACGATCTCTGTTCAGTTTGATTCACTGGTGGCTGGGCAGTAATCTTCATTTTTTCCTTCATGTGATGAATGACCTCAGCATCAGTTCAGTGCCCCAAGAAAGGAGCAAAATCTTAAGAAAATGCATATTTTTTTCTTTTCTAACATATATTAGTCCTGCTTCATACAGTTTTATGAAAACAGTGTCCATTTGGATAGATGTGACTCCCTAGTGTCAGCTGTGATTAGAATATTATCAAGGCACCATGTCACATCAGCCAGTCCCTGCAACAACTGGTCCATAATGTGTTGAAACACAGTAGGTGCCCTGGCGACCCCCTAATGCTAAACCAATTAAACTGCTACAAGTCATTTTTCATGTAAATGGTAATGTAAGACTGGATTTTTGTCTAAAGCTACTGACTTCTTGTGACAACTCTAGCATGATGAATGTTTTTTTCCAGCTAGCATGGTAAGAAACCTTATAGTTTAGAAATTGAGCACAGGTCCACACCCAACCAAGGGTTTATTGTGATCTTTTTATCCCCGCAAGTCATAACTAGATGTGAGCAACGTGGCAAATATTTGCTATGTGAATATGTTCATAAAGTTGCCACACTTGGAGAAGTGCTTTGCCATGCTAAGGTTTGCTTCATGAAGTTCAAAGTGGGAAAATTCACCTGAACTTCCTTGGAATAGTTTTTCACTTTGCACTCCACAAAGTGTCACTTTGCGAGCAAAGTAAATGCCAAGTTGGAGTTGAGAAATCCTACAGTCAATGAGGCTGGTTGTAAACAACATACCATACAATATGGCTGAAGCAGTTGCAGTCTAAATATGTCACATGGTACAAGAACAGCGTTTATACACAGTATAGGCTATTTCAGTGCAGTTCTCAATGGTTTAGCTATGTGGCTAGTTCTGATCTGTTAGTCTGATATACAGATCCAAAGCAATTTGTTTTTAAATGTTTCAGAGTTTCCACCTCTACTTTTCTTGTTTCCTACTGTTTCTGCTGCAGTATGGATATATTTTTTCATCTTACTTGGTTAGTTTTATATCTTATACGTTTCATTCTTAATTTCAGCCAGCTAGTAGTAGTGTAGCTTTCTAAAGGGGAGGAGCACAGCAAAGGTAGCTGCTGCTGTTGAATTAGTCTCTGCCTTTCTGTTCTTGCCTGAGTTCTTTTTCACTGATAACTAGATATCTCAACTTATTTTTTCCTTTTAAGTCTTTATTAACCCTTTACTAAACCCTTAATAAAGGGTGGCACATAAATCAAGTTGTGGAGGCGGCACAGGAACAGCTCCCTTTCCCACTGCCGCACCTAAAGTTCCCATTCATTTTTAATATGGAATGGTTTAGCAGGCCAGCAAATAAACATTAAAAAAATACAGCTACAACAAATAGAACAACATACCAAAATATATGTTATATTCATCCCTGACAGTTAAAGAGCAAACTACCTAAGTTTAAATTAAGATTCAAACAATTGAGTAAGGCTAGGCAACAAAACTGTCTCTCTCTGATGGAGAGTCACACAGCAAAGCACTGGGAAAGAGAAACTGCAGTGGTGAATAAAAGCACCTCCCCTGTTCCCTCACAGCAGCAGTTCAGCAGCACAGAGGAAGACAGACAAAATGTCTAATAAATCTATTTAAACTCACTAATCCAACCAAAAGAATCACTCACCAGTGATACACAATACTGGGGAGATGATCTCTGATGTAAGGGATTTAATGAAAATGTGTACAAAAAGGTACAAATGTGAAGCTATTTGCTGAATTGCTCAGAGATCAGACCTAACGCCATTACTCTCTGTCTAGAACTGCACTGAGCCAGGCACCACAAGATCTACATTCCATTTCACTATAACATGTTACCTGCTGAGACAGAAAACTCTGCTGGTCACATGGCTTACTCTAGTCTCGCTACTTCACCAACAGTAACATCATCTCCAGAAACTTTACAAAATGAACATGAAATTCACTGGTGAAGTACCTGCACAAAGTTATTGGTGAAGTTGACCAGGATTCATGAACATTTAGTGAATATTAATCAACTATGAATTTGGCCATGTCATGTGAACTTTATCAATGAATTAAAACATTGCAGCATCTCTAGTCATGACCCCTCATTTTGGTTTGGGTATGCTTAGAGTGGGTGCTGCCCATTTGCTGAAAGCTACTGGGAATATTAAAGACATCTGCCACAGAGCCCCTGGCTGACAGCTAGATTGACTCACTCCACCAGTGCTCCCATAGTCCTTTTGACATTTTACCGCTGTGCTGTTCCCTTTTTGTCCTGCATTACATCCTTACTCACACAGAGCCAGGCCACTGGACACAGGAACCCTTATTTACTGAAGGCAGTCTTGAGCACTTCCTCATATTAAAAGAAGTCTCACTTTAAATTTCATACATGCTCTCAGAAATGGGAAATGGAATTTGCCAGTAACCTAAACCTACCTGCACTTTTTAAAAACAATGTACAGTCAAAGGTCAATTAAGTATTAAATATTTAGGACATACATAATGTAGAAGACATACAGACAACATATGGGAAAAAACAGAACACATGGTTAAAAAATAAACAGACTTTATGAATGAAGAACAAACAGACAAAATGTTAAATTTACCAAAGTTTATACCACTTTGGTCTAAGAACAGTCTTTACACACACCTTCACACAATAATTGGTAGAGGCCCTTCTTAAATGCAGGAATGAACAACATTCACACAACACTTTGTGGATCCCAGGCTTTACTTCTTGTGTAGGCTCAGGTACAGAACATCCAGCACTGCCGAGTACCAAGCCTAACTAACAAAAGAGGAGCAAACAAAGAAGGCTGGGCACCAGTGTAAACCATCATAAACTGTTTATAGTATACGGTTATGATTTATTGTAGATAAAAATCGGTGGCTTTCTAAATCTTGTTGTAGGACAGTTCAAAGGTCAAAAAAGTTATTGTACCATCGTTCTGACATCAAATTATGGTATAGGTGTTTAGCCTTGTCCTGCCATGTAATTGGAGGAAACAGTGGTCTCTGAAAAAAATCAAGAAAAAATGGTGGTGCCGCTTAGCAAGCTTTTCACCAGCCCAATATGGACACAGATTGCTGTAGTCAACTCTGTGTTTCCAAACTGGATGAATTTGTCCATTTTTTTTAAATTAACTGCTACCAAGAATGTGTTGATAGGGTCAGGTGTGGATAACTGCCGCCAAGAATATTCATAGGACTGGGAGTGTAGAGGGACTGCACCAAGCTGACTGAGCTGCCGGGATCAAGCAGGACCATGAATACAAGGTATGGAACCATGTGAAGCAGAATTTTTTTTTTGGTAAGACTTTGAGGAACCATGTACTATATAAAATAGTGGATCGTCACCCATCCTCAACTAAGGCTGCAATTCCATCTCAGGCAGTTGATGACATCAGCTGGACCTCTCAAGATCTCTAAGATGTCATCAACACACTCGATGAAAAACACAGCCCTGTTGTGGATGGTCACCAATCCACTATTCTATATATTGTTTAAACCATAGTAGTACTCATAGATAAAAAAAGGCTCAAGCTATAATAAGCAACAGCAGCAGCATACGAGGGGAAGGATCCTTAAAGGATTTACACTGGTGCCTAGCCTTTTTTGTTTGCTGTTGTTTTCTAGGTGGGGCACAGTGGTGGTTTATCTGTGGAGTGTTCTTGCTACACTAATTAACAAAAAAGACTTAACTTACTACATAAAAATGCTTTACGTGTCCATCATCTTTGAAGGCAGGTATGTATTTGCAGTTACCATCAGCAACAGCTTGTTTTTTTATGGCTATTAGATGTAGCTCAGGTCCTTCAAGCTATTTGAA
Organism: Neoceratodus forsteri; assembly: GCA_016271365.2. NCBI lineage: Eukaryota > Metazoa > Chordata > Ceratodontiformes > Ceratodontidae > Neoceratodus > Neoceratodus forsteri. Next base: position 256,355,996 of record CM057450.1, on the reverse strand, counting down.
CTTTCAAGCCATGCATTCTAAAAGAATAAGTCTATAAACTAGTATTTTACAGTTAATCATTTTTGATTTATTTTCTTTTATGATGTAGAAGAAAAACATTATTCTTACTACTTCGAGGATAGACTATGGTTACAGACGTGTGTCGGGCTAGATGCAGTCATACAATATTAATTATACATCATATCATTCTACACTGTAATTAAGAAGCAAAGTTATTACATCTACCATATGTCTTTTACATGATTGAAAAACCCAAACAATATCCGAATCTTAAAAGAAGGAAACACGACCAGGAAATAATGTAACACTTGTCTAGAAATATGAAAAGGCCCTAAGACTCACTCAGATATATTACTTCAGATGCTTTATAAAATAACATTCCCAAGGACTATGAAGGCTGTTATTCATGCAATCTAAATACATGTATGTGTTTTACATAGACCTATTTTCACAAACACAGGCATTCACATTATCCATCCTAAAGCTGGTTTAGAGTGACCTTTCCAAAAGAGAGATCTGGTGCTTTTCTCAGGTTCTACGCCAGCGCAAGCCAGTTATAGGGGGAAGGAAAGTTGATTAAAAACTATAGCACCAAGTAGAAGTAGTGATAGAGCTCTCAGGATTAGACTATGCCAGTGCTAGGTAGGGATGTTGGTATTCTAGAGGAAACAGCAGTTAAAGTTGTTTGTTTAAGATACTAGTTGATATTGGACCATGTTTTGTCAAACACCGATACAGAGTTTGAGGTCAAATGTGAGAGTCTTTTGTATTTGGCCAGCTGCAACATACAGTTCAAAAACTCCTGTATGGATGGAATTTCAGTAGTATGCCATCTATGAAGTAGTAATAGTTTCACTTCTATACTGGTGAGAACCACTAAATAGTATTGGTGTTAATAAAGGTAAGGTACCATGTTGTTTGCCTGTAAATAAGAATAAATTAAGCACAACGTGGAGGGGTGCTTGGATGATCTTTTGCAGGGTATCTCTAATTTGTTTCAAATAAAGAGTAAGTTGGGGGCAGGCCCATGGTGTATGGTGCAAATCATCATTTGGTTGGGAGCATCTCCAACATACATTATGTGAAAGAAGATGTGTAGCATGTAAAACTGTAGGCATACAGTACCATGAGTGTAAGACTTTGTTCTGTATGAGTCCGCTACTGGTATTCTTTGCTGTTTTTCCAGCAGGTATACCAGTTGGCATCATCAAAATTTAAATTGAGGGTGTTCACCCAGTATTCCCTGGCTTGAGTAGTTTGGTCTGGTATGCCGTCCTTGATAGCAGAGTAGATACAGCTGACTACTCCGTTCTGGTGGGCATTGCATTTAGTAAAGGAAGATATATTAACCGATGCACCAGTTAACTGTTTCATAAGAGGAGTTAGAGCACTTCTGAATTGTACGTACCTCCAGAATTCAGTCTTTGCTAAACCAAATCTGATTTGAAGGCCCTGGTAGGAGTCCAGTGTGAATGAGTTGGATAGCAATTAGAGATGTGGCAAATTTAAACTTCACCAACAAAGTTCGTACAAAGTGGCAAAAGTTTGCTCTTCGTGGAGTTTTGCAAAGTTTTCCCAGACGTCAGAAACTTCGACTTCACCCAAACTGCAGAGTTTTTGCCACACAATGTGGAATTTTCCACAAAGTGTGGAATTTCACCAGTGAGGGAGACAACAGTAGCTTTATCCACTTGCCCACCTGGCACCAAGCTGTACATAACACATATGTGGAGGAGAGTATCTGATGAGGGAGCGGGGTGGTGTTGAACAGGTTGATGTGGAGAGGATGATTTCCTAAAAACTGGGTTTCTATTTCTGTCCAAAATGGGTGAGTCTGTCCAGGATCTGGTAGCCATCTCAGGGTCGGGGACACTTTCATATCCCAGTAAAATCCCTTGACCCTTGAAAGGCCTAGTTCTCCTTTGCACCAGTGTGATCTTTGCTTGTTCCTACTGTATCATTGCATTTGACATTCCCAAAGAAATTGCCCTATAATCTTAACTATGTGGGCAAACCTCTCATTGGGAATAACTACTGGGAAGTGTGATATAAGATGGAGTAATTTTGGTGCTGAAATCATTTTTATAGCCTCTATTTTACCAATCAATGATAACTGTAATGCTTTCCATCTATTAAACTCAATTTTGCTTTTATCTAATACGGGCTTGACATTTAATTCTACTAGCTATTTAATCTGGGTGATGATTTTGATACCTAGATAAGTGATTGATTCTGGGGTCCAATGAAGGTTCAATGAGGTAAAGTCTGCAGCTCTGCATATTTGACTGACAGGAAGTACCTCTGTTTTACTCTTGTTTACCTTTAGCCCTGAGAGGGACATAAATACATGCAATATTGGAACTAGGGGATAGATAGAGACATTAGCCTCACTGGTCAGGACAAAAAGATTGTCTGCATGTAGGAGTGATGTATAATGAGTAATACTGACTTGTATGCCTGTTATATTGGGATGATGCCATACTGTGACTGCCAGTGGCTTTCTAGCTAGAACACATAATAAAGGGGATTGAGGACAGCCCTGCCTGGTGCTTCTCTTTAGAGAGAATGGGAGTGGATAATTAACCCTTGCACAGCCGCAGACTGATATAGCATTCCAAAATTCCTATATATTCTAATTCTGTTGGCAGTATAAGGGTTAAGCAATAAGGTATGACAGGGTGTACATTACTGTGGGATAATGGCATTCCTTGGGAAGCTTAACACACCCGAGAAGTGCCGTTATCCCTCATTTATGCACACCCTGGAATTCCTTATTGCGATTATAAAATGGCTTTCCTGATTGTTTTATTTTAGGACCCAATAATGAGGCTAACAATGTTCAGCATTTCTAACTTGTGCTGTTGTGCTGTGATATAGCAGCATGTTCATGTGACTGGATTCCACCAATCACAGTACAGTATTTCTCTTACTCACTTTATAATGTGCTATTTGTGAGGACTTGAGGTCGAGGGGCTGTGTACATGGCTTTAACTGAGGTGATAAATGGTTCAGCAAAACCTAAATGCATTAGCATTGCATAGAGATACTCCCACTCCATCAAGTCAAAAGCGTTTTTGAAGTTTATGGCACTGGCAGTGGATGGAGTGGGAATATATATAGCCTCATGTTTAAGATCAATTACAGTACAAATATAATCTGAGCTGAAGCAGCACTTAACAAAACCTACCTGTGAGGAGTGGATTAGAAAAAGTAGAAGAGTTTCTAGTTTACTCACCATAACTTTAACATAAATTTTACTATCTACAATAATAAATGAGATGAGGAGATAACTTGCAGGCATCTCAGGCCCTTTTCCTAGTTTCAGAAGTACGGTGATAGGGACTGTGGCCATGGTAGAAGCAAAACCTCTTGTATGCTGTATCTTGGAGTAGAGTCATCCTAGTACTAAGGAGCTCTGGGAAGCTAAAATCTGAAAGAGTTCCTTTCATAAACCTATCTCCCCCTGGAGATTTACTGGAGTTGAGGTTGTGAACTGCAGTACATATCCCCTCCTTAGTGATCGGAAGATCTAAACATTTAGCCTGGTCGGGGTTTAGTTTGGAAAGATTAAGGGGGGGGGGGGCCAAAAGGACTCCAGCTTGTTAGAATCAGGAGTGGTTACAGACAAGTACAGTGTTTCATAGAATTCTGCCATAGAAGCATTGATCCTATTTGGGGAAGTACATATTTATCCTGCAGTATTACGGATGGTGGAAATTGCTCTTTTAGATTGTTGTTTCTTAAGATGGTACATGGGTAATTTGCAGCATTTTTCTCCTCCTTCCCAAATTTTATGTTTAAATCTCAGGATGGCCAGTTCAGCTTTCCTGGCTGGCAGAGTATTTATTTCTTGATGGAGATTTAAGATATCTCAGTACAATGGGGACTTGACTTTGGCTCTGGGGTTAGTTTTGTACAGAATTTCTTTATGCGTCAATTGTTTCTCCTTGTTAGCTAGTTCCTGTTCTCTTTGTTGTCTATGACTAGCAGAAAAGGCTATAATCAACCCTCAGAGGGTGGCTTTAAAAGCCTTCCATAGCACTAGAAACATAGACTTTGACAGCAGATAAGGACTGCTTGGCCCACCCAGTCTACCATTTTCCTACCTATTGAATAAGCTGCAGATCCCAGTTAACCAACAGCCTACTTCCTCCTAACCCCCACTAGAATTTCCTTATGTCTGCCCCATGTATTCTTGAATTCCCCCCACTGTTTTTGACCCCACAACCTCCTCAGAAAGGCTGTTTCATGCATCCACCACCCTCTCCATGAAAAACTACTTCCTCACATTGCCCCTGAGCCATCCCCCTTCTATCTTCAAATTGTACCCCCTTGTTCTTACTCATAAATACTTGCTAATGAAAGGTAGAAAAAAGCACTAGGCCCATCGAGTCCACCTTCCCACTCCTTGTGGGCTATAGGGTTATTGTTCCAAAATGTATTTATCTAGGTTGAGTTTGAATTGCTGGGCATTTTTGAATGCACTATATTTTGAGGTAATCTGTTCCAAGTTTTGACTGTTTTAATAGTAAAGTAATATTTCCTTTACTTTTTTTATTACCCTAGGTACCACAAGTTATTTAATGTGACATCTTAGGTTCAATGTCTTTTTTAGCATAGGTAATATTACATTCAGCCCTTGGGTGTGCATCATGTAGTATATTAAATAATAATAAGAGGTCACCCCTCTGATGTCTTGTTTCCAGGTCAAATAATTATAGCTCCCTCAGTCTATCCTGATAAGAGAGATTACTAATTCTGGGAGTGATTTTAGTAGTTTTACACTGGACACTATCTATAAGCTTTTTATCCATGGTCAAAAATGGGGCCCAAAAGGATGATGCGTAATACAGATGTGGCCTTATATAGGATTTGTATAAGGACAGGATGCATATTTCTTGCCTTAATGTAAAGGTCCTCCTTATGGATGTCAAAATCCTATTGGTCATAAGTGCAATATGGCAACAATGATCACATGGTGATAGGAAACTATTAACTATGACCCCCAAATCTTTTTCTGTTTTGACTTGATTTAGTGGGTTCCCATTTAGATAACATTGTGTCTGAGGGTTTTTGGCCCCCAGGTGCATTATAACACATTTTTTCTTGTTGAATAGCATTTTATTCTCAATTAGTCAATTTTCTAGTAGTCTGATATCTTTCTTAAAGCTATCAATTTGTTCATGGAATCAATGTCCTTACAGATTTTGCATCGTCAGCAAATTTGCTGATATGTCCATTTATCCCAAAATGCAAATCGGAAAGGTGAATACCTAAAAGAACAGGACCCAAGACAGAACCCTGGGGCACCCTGCTAGAAACTTCTATTGGGTCAGAATAGGTATCAGAGATCCTAACAATCTGGGTTCTGTTGGATAACCATGCCTCTATCCATTTAATGATTGGTGAATACATTTTCATTATTGTCAGTTTGTCAATTAGCATTTTGTGTGACACTTTGTTGAAGGCTTTCTTAAAGTCCAGAAATATTATATCAACAGGAACACCATGATCCAAGAAACTACTAACTCTATCATAGAAACTGATTAGACTTGTGGTACAGGATCTACCAGTGGAGAAGTCATGCTGCTTCAGATCCTTCAAACTGCTTGAGTTTAATGTGTTTTCAATTCTTTTTTTTAAGATTCTTTCCATAATTGTCAGATTACCAATGTCAGACTGATGAGTCAATAATTGCTTGCATCATTTTTATTCCTGGCTTTATGAATTTGAATGACTGATGCTTGTTTCCACTCTTCATGAATGGTTTCATTAAGTACAGATATATTATACTTTAATGGTATGGAAACTGATGACAATGTATTTGTTATGAAATTTGGGCTAATTCCATCATGCCCCAGAGCAGTATTATGTTTGATAAAATTTATTGCTGTGGTCACCTCCTCAATGTTGATTTCTTGGGTTTTTTACTTGTTTAACCAGGAGTAGTACACTAAGCTGAAAGGGTTTTATAGGAGGGACCTGAGCCACAGGGAAGTTAAGTGACTTGCTCAAGGTCAGAGACTATTTGCAAGTGGAAGCTGTGGGATTCAAGCCCAGGTCTGGTCTGCTGGATGTCACCAGATTTGCAGCTCAGAGCCTTAAACCACTGCTCTATACTGCCTCCCTTGGATGTATTGTAGACATTTGTACTCATTTTATCTTTCTCAGTAAATACTAACCCAAAATATGTACTAAATGTGTTAGCCATGTCCCTAATGTCATGTATTTCTCTTCCATTATCAACCAGTTTATTGATGTTATTGCCCTTATTCTTGTTACCATTTATATATGCAAAAAATGCTTTGGGATTTTTAGTGATAGAGAGTTTGAATTCATTTTTCTTTCTTTTCATCCAGATTAATTTCTTGGTTTTCTTTAGTTCATCTTTATATTGATTAATATTTGTTGTGCTAGGACATTTTTTCATCATTTTGAAACCCTTTTCCTTTTCATGAATTTGTAATCTGATAGCACATGTTAGCCAAGACGGAATGTGCCCTTTTTTGTTATGTGTTTTTTTTAATGGGGATGTATAATTTTTCTAATTCTGAGATGACAGATTTAAATACTTCCTAACATTTATTGATACTTAATCCTGAGAACATATTTTCCCAGTCATATCCAGCCAATGCATTATTGATTTTATTATAGTTGCCTTAGCTGTAATTACATCTGTAGTCAGTCCAACCCACATTAGTTTTTTCCTATTGATCTCAGACATCATTGTGTTGTGATCACTGTTACTTTATGGCCCCATTATACTGATATTATTTATATCAAATGAAATATTAGTAAGGGCGAGGTCCAAGATATTATTCTCTCTGGTAGATTCAGTCATCATTTGTTCAAACACGGCCATAATAAATAAATCTAGAAACAGACCTTCCAGTGAAGCTTTACATGTTAGATTACCCCAGTTTATACAAGGCAAATTAAATTCACCAACAACCATAATGTCTGAGATGGACATTAGATGACTAATTTCATCAATCAATAGCTGATCATGGTTTACTTCTGAAGAGAGGGGTCTATAGATATTGGCAAATATAAATTTATTTTCGTTTGTTTGGGTAATTTGTATATGTATCCCCTCTAGCTGTCCACTTTAGTGTATTGTAAGGGATATTCTAAGGCTGCTAATGTATTGCTAACATACTGTATAAACAAACACCCCCACCTTTGCTGTTTTTCCTATTTCTATAATATAAAGAATACCCGGGGATTGAGTTATGCCCACTGGATGACTCATCCCACAATGTTTCACATACAGCTGCAATATCGATTTGATGCTGCTGCAGCATCCCAGTCAGTTCAGTGATTTTCATAACATTTAAACTTCTGGCATTGGCCACTAATACTTTATAGTTGTTATGAGATTTAATGCTGTAGATTGGTACTTTCCCCATTTACTCATGGCAATTCAGTTTAAACAGTCATCTATGGTTTGTGCTATGCTTTTACCAAGTACTGCAGCACCCTTTTTACTAAGATGGAGACCATCCCAACTAAAGAGGCTTGGATCTGTGGAGAATCTTTCCCCGTGTGTGATGCATTTTACATTTTTTTGCAAACACCATTTTCTAAGCCATTCATTGACCTGTTTGATTTTAGACTGTTTGTTTTTATTTGCTTTCAGCATTGGTAAGATTTCTGAGATGCAATATTTGCATCCCTTTTGTTCCAAAGTTGTCACTCAGTTAATGTAATCATTCTTGATGGTTTCCATAGTGAATGTTTTAATGTCATTAGTTCTCACATGAAGAACTACAAGTGGCTTGCTTCCTACATTTTTAATGATAGATGGGATCATTCTATCCATGTCCCTTATCAATGCATCTCTATAACTTGAACATGTTAGATTTTCATTGCCCCTCCTTACAGATGTTACCATCTGAAAATTTAATAATAGAGACCCCTAATACAAATACCTGCCTCTGATTGTTAACCTCCATATTATCATCCACAACTATCTCATCTGCTAGAGTACCTGGGGTCTGAACCTGTTGGATATTATTAGGATTGCCATTTTGTACTACTACTGCTCTGGGGGTTGTGTTCGTACATACTGGTCCACCAGTACACTCAGGATCAGTTAAATGGACCTGGACGGTAGTAACCACAGTGTGTTTCTTTTTGGTGCAATTTACTTTGGTTATAGCCTTTGTCAGCAGTGAGGTATTGCTTTCCTGACATGATTTATTGGCTGACACATTCATTGTAATTACTGCAGGGTTATTGGGGCTTATACCAATAGAGTTATCTGGGTTTGTAGAAGGTGTATCCTTGCTAACTATAGACAGAGGGCAGAACTTGTTATGAACTGGGAGATTGAAATTCATACATCTTCATCCTTTTTTGTGCTTTTTCCTATTTTCAACAGGACACTAATCATTCTCTTCACAGCTATTTTCTTCCCTAGAACATTTTTGTAAAACTTCTTGTGACCTATTGATCTGATGTAAAACCTCTGCTATAGCTGAGCTATCTAGGGCAGGTTCAGTATTGCTATTAGCCTTTTTAGCCTAGAGTTCAGTAGTTAAATTTTCTAGCTCCCCAGTCTTGGATTTAAAAGCTAGTATTTCAAGACACTGTTCACATTTCAGCCCATCAAATCCTGTTTGGCTCTCCAAACAAGATTTATTGCAGCTGATGCATAACATAGCTACCTCCCCAGAGCTAAGAGTAACATAGCCCTCATTGAAGCCCATTATAGTTAAGGATATGACACTTAAGGGAATAGAAGGCTAAAGCTATACAAAAGTAAAGGTTTCTTACCCAGGGCCCCAGCGGTCCACAGCATAGACGCTCACAGAGACACACGCAGTGTCTCCACATGCACAAATGTGCACTCTCCCCACTCGTGCTTGCCCCGCTTGCACAGGGCATTTTCTTATACACAGTGGGTTGGAAGATGTGTGGAATCACTTCTAGTCCACTCACACATACACAGCATTTCTCAAAACTAATTAAAAGTACCTGTTAAACTGTTTCTTTATTCAGAGGGCTTCTAAAATCAGTTTAGTACTCTGCCCTTCCCTTGGCAGACTTCTGCATTTAAAATAATAGTCACATTGTCTTGTTTTGTGGAGCAAGGAGGCCTCAACAGTCCCAGAGTTCCCCTTGAAGGTAGCAAGAGCTAGCGGGAGCTAGCAAAGCACTCCTGTTGCTAAGCAACTGCCAGCAACACCAAAGCCTCTCACCAGAGGCACACAGGACCAGAAAAAAATTACTAAGCTTATCCAGCAATTTTAGATCACACAGGCAGTGTGTCTTTCCAACCAGCAAATCTAAATTCCCTGGTTCTCTTGGGGCACTTCCTTATACACACTGGGCCAGAAGAAGTGTGGAATCACTTCTGGTCCACTTGCACACACTTGCACATCTCTTTTTCTGAAAGATGCTACCCTCTTGGACTTTACTGATTTCCTTCAGGTACTTGAAAGTTTCTATCATACCCCTCTCCCCCTCCCTCCTCTCTTCGAGGGCATACATATTATGCTCTTTCAGTCTCTCTCTCTCTCTTTGTACGGCTTCTGGTGCAGACCCTGCACCATTTTAGTTGCCCTCCTCTGGACTGCCACCATGCTGTCTATGTCCTTGTGGAGATTGGGTCCTCCAGAACTGCACGCAGTACTCCAGATGGGGTCTCACCAACTGTCTGCACAGAGGGATAACAACTTCCTGTTTTCTACTGGTGATGCCTTTCTCTATGCATCCAAGTATCCCCCCAGCCCTCCTTACCGCCTTATCACATTGCTTTCCTACCTTTAGGTCATCTGAAATGACTACCACCAGGTCCCTTTCTATTTTGTAGTCATTAGTACCCTTCTATTGTGTACTCTACCATGGGTTTTTGTTTCCCAGGGGCCTTATTTTGCACTTCTTTACATTGAATCTAAGCCACCATACCTTTGACCATTCCTCCAACCTTGCCAAGTCCCTTCTCATCCTTTACAATCCCCCTTGTGTATCAACCCTGTTGCAGATCTTTGTGTCATCTGTAAAGAGGCATACTTTTCTTTTCAGTCCCTCTGTAATGTCACATATAAAGACATTAAAGAGGACCGGCCCCAATACTGAACCCTGTGGTACCCCATTGGTAACTCCCCTTTCTTTGGAGTGAACCTTGTATACTATTACCCTCTGTGTCCTGTTGTGCAGCCAATTATTTACCCAGGCTACCACCATGGGATCCACTCCCAGGCTAGTTAACTTGTTTATTAATCTGTTTAGTGGGACTGTGTCAAATGCCTTGCTAAAGTCTAGGTAGGCCATGTCCAGAGCACCTCCCTGGTCTACTACTTTGGTGAAAATTCTGTAGTTTCCTGCCTCTGCCTTGCTCCCACTTTTGTGATGGGGAATCACATCTGCCCTTCTCCAGTCCTCAGGTAGCACACCATCTTCCCATGATTTATTAAAAAGGGTAGTCAATGGGGTCACATACTGGGTCATAATGTTGCACGCTTAATAGCGTATGGCATTATGGAGAAACCCGGACCTGAACACTCTCCGAGTTGGACCCCCCAAAGTTAGAATCTGAAGTGTGGGGTGTCTGGGGGCACAGCCCCCCATAACAGGGGTGTAGGGCAGAGCCCTCCACAGAAAAGAAAATATTCTGAAATTGCGCAACGTGCTTGCGCCACACAGCATTCTGCCATGCGACATTATGACTCCGTGATGTGGTGTCAGTAGTTCTCCCCTTAGTTCTTTTAGAATTCTGGGGTGAAGCCCATCAGGCCCTATTGCTTTGTCCACCTTCAGTTTCAATAGTTCTTTCAGTGCCTTTTCTTCTGTGAATGGACTGGTATCGACCCCTCTATCTAGAGTGCTTCTATTGTTTGGTTTAGATACCTCCCCTCTTCTTCTTTTATGAATACTGAGCAGAAGTATTTGTTCAGTACCCCAGATTTTTTTACTGTCACCCTCTGCCCACCCCCTTCCTTTTATTAAGCCTCACTATCCCTTCCCTGGTCTTTCTTCATTCCCTAATATACTAATAAAAAGTTTTATCCCCCTTCTAAACTGAGTTGGCTATCCTTTCCTCGGTGCGGGCCTTTGCTATTCTCACTGCCTTCCCCTCCTCCTTCTGTTGAACTGATACAGTTCTCTGTCCTACTCCTTCTGTGTTTCCTTATACTTCCTGTATGCTATCTTTGTTTCCCTAACCTCCCTTGCCACTTCTTTTGAGAACCATAGTATTTTTTCCTTTGCTTTCTGTTCTCAGCCTGTAAATAACTGTTCTAAGTTTGCTAATCATTCTCCTTCACATTTCCTCTTGAATTCCAGGTTTTAATCAAAATGCACCATAGCATACATTGTACAATGCCACATGTATTGGTACTTCTCTAGTTATACACTCTTGTAATGTCTTGTATAATTTCTTGTGTTGTTTGTTCTCCATCTCATACTTTCTCAATATGTATTATTTGTCTGACATGGAACCTATGAAATGAGCTTATTCTCAAAGGTGTTATCCGAAATGTCAATAAATAAGTAATAAAAAAATACAATTTGCTTCACACAAAGGCTTGTTGCCTCTGTGATGGCAGTTTTGCTTTTTACCCATTGTTCCTCCACCCCTCCTCCTTGCCTGTTTGCTACTGCTTTTCTGAGGCACTCTCCCATTTTGCCAGTGTCAGCTCTCCTAAAGTCCAGTAACTTCACTTTTGTATGGCTTGACTCTATGGCTGTGTTTATCATTAATCATACTGTTTGGTGGTTGCTTGTTCCCAGATTGCTACTTCTAAATCTGTGATCCTCTCTCCATCCCTGTTTGAGATTACCAGGTCTAAGATTGCTCCATCATGCATGGATTCCAACACTAGCTGTCTGAGACATGCCCCCTGTAGGGCATCAAGAATAACCCTGCTCTTGGATGTGGCTGCAGCAAAGGTGCACCAGTTAACATCTGGCATATTCAGGTCCCGCATCAACAATATCTCCCCTTTTTTCCTGACATTCTAAGGATGCCTTCTATCATTTTCTTGTTCATTTCCTCCCCCTGAGATGAGAGTCTGTCTACAACACTCATACAGATTCTGGTGCCATTTTCTGTCTCCAGAGTGACCCACAGTACCTCCTCTCCTCTCCTCCTTGTTTACCCTTTAGTTCCATTGCTTTGATCCTTTCCATTACATAGAGACCTGCTCCTCCTCCTCATCTACCTTCCCTGTCCCTCCTGTAGATTGTGTACCCTGGTATGTTGACATCCCAGTCATGGTTTTTTGTGTACTATGTTTCTGTGATTAACATCATATCCAGTCATCCCTCTTCCATCAAGGCCACTAGTTCAGGGAGCTTGTTACCCAGACTACAGACATTGGTAGTGATCGTCCTCCATTTTTTGATGGCCTTACCCATTTTAGCCCCATCCCTGTCCTTAATGCTTTTGCCTTTTTCTCCATTTACCCCTGTCCTGCTCCCTATTGACCTCTCTATCTTGATGTTTACCTCGCTAGCTATCCTGTTTTGTGGGGTGGGGCTGGGATTTCCCTGTTCCTTTTCAGTGCCTCTCCCCTTGGCTAGTTTAAATGCTTGCCAATGAAGCATTTAAACCTATCACCTAGTACACTGGCTCCCCTCTTGGACAGATGCAGACTATTGTGTCGTATAGGCCTGTATCCCTCTGAGTAGACCCCCGGTCTCCAATAAAGCCAAAACCCTGAGCTCAACACCACTGACAGTGAAGTGTCTCTGTTATCATTTACCATATTTCTTCAATTAAAAGCCATGGCTTCTAATGTGTATGATTAGTTAAGAGGTGCAGCTATAGACTGAGGGTGGCTAATAAAAAGAGGGTGGCTTTTAATCACTTACAGTCCTGATGTTCCTGCTGATTGTCAATTTCTTTCACCTGGTCTGAAGCATCAAAGCCAACAGTTGCAGCATGCATGAGTGAGGTATTGAGGAGGTGAGCTAGTCAGAGATCTAAACAAGTTAAATGAGTATTGAAATGCTGAAATGCAAGGTGTTTGATTTAGAATTCAAGATAGCGGTTGCTAAGAGAGCTGAAAGAGAGGGAAATCATCCGGTGGCAACAGCGCTGCATATTGATAAAAAACAATTGAGAGAGTGGTGAAAAAAGCTGCAGAGCTTAGAGGAGAAAATGTCGATAATGGGCAGTATGGGCACTAACAGAAAAAAGAAGAGAGTTGGATGGTGGAGATCACAGAGCTCGGTATCCAGAAGTAGAGACTGAATTAGCATCTTGGATTGGTCTACAGCATGAGCAGCACTAACGAGTCACCATAAAAGCTGTATCGCTAAAAGCTATTGCCCTAGCCCATGATACAGAATTTCATGCAAGCCGTCGGTGGGTCGATACGTCTTTATGGTGATAGGGATTAACCATACGGCAACAAACGACTGTGAGCCAGCATCTCCCTGAGGACTTTGCCCCGAAAATTGTGAGCTTCACCTGTTTTTTTGCCAAACAAATAAAAATTCACAGCATCTTACCCTCGCTTATAGAGAATATGGATGAAACCACAATCTGGGCAGTCATGCCTGGTAAAAGCACAATCAGCTCTGTCAGCATTAAATCAGTTCCACTCCTCACTACTGGTCACGAGAAACAGAGGGTAACTGTATGCCGCGCTGCTATGGTACACAGATGAAAGCTCCCACCCTTTGTAATTTTTAAAGGGAAACGAATGCCGAAGGAGGTGGCTGGTGTTACTGGTGTTATTGTGGCCATGTCTGCAAATGGATGAATAAACGAGGACCTCACTCATATGTGGCTTGATAAAATCTGGGGGGGAATCGCATTCAACAAGCGCTTGTTAGTGTGGGACACTTTCAGATGCCACTTGTCACCAAACATTAAAAAAAGCTGCAAAAAAGGAAAATACAATCATCTCAGTCATACCGCGGGGGGCTACACTAAAATCTTACAGCCCACCAATGTTAGTTGGAATGCCCCGTTTAAGTCATTATACAGAGAGTACTATGATGTTTGGCTTTCTACAGAGGAGAGTGAGAGGACTGCAGCTGGCAACCCCAAAGCACCTAGCAAAGACAGGATCCTTCAATGGATCAAGCAAGCATGACATGCAGTTTCAAGAGATGTTATCATAAAGTCCTTCCAGGTAAAATGACCTACAATACAGGATTCAGAAAAATGCCAAAAAACTGTTTAGTACATGTTTATTTTTTCTTTTCAGGTATGTGCCATAACCAGTACAGATCCTGATATTATCAGTTGCACCAATAAGGGGAGCATCACACATGATATTCATGCAGAATTGCTCAGAAATGTGGCATCTATCAACTTCTCAGTGCAAAATAGCACTGAGTACAGTGAAAGTGACACAACTGTCAATGAAACTGACACCGAAGAACCTGTCAGCTGCTCAGATAGTGAGCTTGAGAGTGAATCAGAGATTGAATGACTTATCAGTTTTTTGGCCTTGCACTTGTACCGTAATTTAATTTACAAATTTAAAAGAGTCAGACTGAAATAAATACAGTATGTGGTCTGTATGTTCCCGGTTTGGCAGTACGCGGTTACAGTACACATGGTAGTAGTTTTAGCAGCCTCCTTTTCCTTGTGTTCTGCAATCATAATTCAAGGGCAGCTTTTAATGCAATATTCAAAAGTTTGCTGCTGCTACAGATCGAGGGTGGCTATTATTAGAGGGCAGCTTAAATTAGAAGAAATACAGTATTTGAAATAATTCTTCCATTATTTTCCTTAACCAAGGCTCAAACTATGGATCTAACAGTAAAAGTGGATCCATCCACCAACTGGGGTATTTATGGGGAGGGGGTGGCCTGATATAGTAAATCCAGTTTGGAGGGGAGTGTGATCAGAGATAACTAATTGAGTCATGTGAGTATTGTTCATCATAGGCATAAGTTGTTGTGAAGTGAGCCATGTGTCCAACCTACTATAAGCACCAATGGCTACTGAGTGATATGTATAATCATGTAGCCTAGGGTAATGAATATGCCATACATTGGATAGGACTTAATCCTTCACCCAGAGCTTAAGAGCCCATAAGGTCCATACATGAGGTTCTGATCTGCCATGACTTTTGTCCATAGCAGATTCTATTGTTAAATTAAAGTCACCTCCTAATAAAAGAGGTGCCCTGGGGTCATTATACTCAGCCACCTGGGCTGCAATTAAGTGTAAAAACTGCAGTGAGTCAGTATTGTCTGCATACAAATTCCCCACCATCACAGGGCCTGTGGACTCAAGAACAAAGCCAGGATCCAGCGTATATCTGCATCCTGAGTTGATTTCTGCAGCTGCCAGTTCAAGGTTATGTGAATCACTGTAGATACGCACCTTTTTATTTGAGTTGGAGGAACTGTGCGATTTCTGTCCTACCCGCACTTTAGCCAGCTTTTTGGGATTCAAGATCCATACGTTTGTGCCTTGGAGGAGGGCCACTTGCATGTGTATCTTATGGAGGTGGTTTAAAACTTGCTTGTGCTTGACACGGGAATTTAGTCCCCTAACATTCTAGCTATGACATGTAATATCAGTCATTTTAGATGTATAGAGAACTTACAGAAGTAGAAATGGAGTATGAACAGAGAACAAGCAGGTCAGATGATTGCTAAAGGGCCAAGGTGGGTAGGAGAGCCTGGTGTCCATAAGGAGCCAACCTCCATACTACCTCTCCAGGTAGAGATACACAAATTGGAAAGCTCACTGATTACATTGCTGTCCACCATTCTTGTCACTGAGGGAGGTAGCAGAAGCAAAGTCAGGTCAAGCAGCTTGATGAGTGGCTACTGCAGATTCATAACAGATGCAATAAACTGTATGCTGAGCAAAGAGTCTTATAAGCAAAGGGCACTATGGGAGCTTTGATCTGGTGCAGACTTATGTGATCCAGTAGAAGTGTGTCCACTGCCCAAGCCTACATGCAGTCAAGGTGGATTCTGAGTAAGGGGACAGATCCAAAGCATGCCATTGTGTCTATGTTTTCCAAAGATAGGAGACGTGCCGTCACAGCAGATATTGTCTCATGGCAGGTCTGAAGAACTGGTTGTGCTGACTTTCAAAAATAGCCACATAGAAGGAGAGGAGCAGACAGGAGATCTGTAGAAAGGGGGAAGGGACCCATCTCAACAAGAGGTGATAGATTTAAGCCAGAGAGAAAAGGTGGTAGGAGAGTGGAACGGGTTAGAATATGCTAAAGGAGGCTGGGAGGAGAAAGAAGGGAAGGGGACTATGTCAAGGAAAGCAGCCAAGAAGTAGACCCCATATGTGTTATCATGTGGCATACCTGGGAGAACATACATAAACCTGTGACTGGGCATAATCCATGTTCCCTGAAATTGAATACAATGGATCTATGCAATAATGGATAGGTAGGTAGTTATAACGAGGATTTTACACCCCCCCCGGGTGGGATGCCACACAAACCCTGAGAGTGAAGCTCGAGGAGTATATTAGGGCATCCCACCCCAAGGGGGGGTGTAAAATCTGAGTTTTACACACCTAGCCATCCTTTAGTTTGTATTTTTTTTGCCACAGCAATTATGCAAAATAAATGTATATCTGTATGGAGCCAAGCCATGGACCATTGGGGTTTCAGTGAGGTATACAGTGGCTCGGCTCCTGACCTAAACCACTGTTTTTTTGTTTTTTTTTTATTTCCGACCAAAAAAACAGAAGCATTTTATGTGCCCAGTCATATTTTTTATTAAAAAGAACTTACCGCCAACTCCTATTGTTGGCGAACTGCAGAGAGTTGAGGAGCGGGATGGCAGAGGATGTGCAGAGCTGAGAAACAGTGCAGCTAGCGTATGCACTGAGATAGGGAAACTGGTGCGCGTTTGTTGTTTTGACCAGCTGGGTATAATAATAAAATTACAACCAGTTTCCCTATGGAAAAAAACAAGAACCAGTTATTATAATAAAATTATGCATGAACATCATCAGATCAGTCACTTTGTGATTACAATATATACAGTCAGCAGAATCTGCTGACAGAAAAAAATATTGTGGCATTTGGAAAAATGAAGTTAGTTTAATTGCTTATAATACAATATGCATGACAGAGCTACATAGCCCAACAACAGTATCCTTGCCACCGAAGGAGTAATTTGAATTGAATAGATGCTCAGGGACCTAGTGGGTCTCAAGTAAATTGAGCAAAGGAGTCCTCAAGTTAGAATTGTACCTAATCACTGACCCCATCAACAGAGAAAATCCGAACCAAAGGTGTCATCTCTGCAGTGGCTGAGCAACTCAGGTCTCAAGCTGTGGTGGTAGAGATACTGTAGCTCTAATGAAAGGTTAATAGGGTGATCCAATAGGTCTGTTGTGGGGCCCACTGTGAGGCACAGATGTTGGTGACTGATGTAAAAGGGTCTCTTCTGCTATCATCTGTGGCTGGTGGGTGGTGAGCATCCCAACATCAATTGGTGGATCAGGTAGAACAGGTACAGCAACCTCTGCTGTGTCAGGCACAAGGGAGGGAAGGAGATGTACTGGCTGGATGATTGCTCAGCAGGGTAAACCTGTTGTTGTAGTGGACAATAGCTAGAACACCATCTGGTGCCTCCGTCAGTTAACTTCTGCTGATGCTCCTGAAAAGGGATGCTGGTTGATGTGGAGGGAAGTGACTGCTGTGCTTTTTTTGCTTGGGAGGCAGTTGTCTGGGGAAATTTCCATTTCTTCTCTGCTTGAGCCGATCTGTTCTGTACAAGCCATGGGGTGGATCTGTGTCCATCTTCCTAGGGAAGGAATCCGGGCTGTCCCTAGGCTGCACTTAAGTTCTGCTGTTTGTGCTATGAGTGTCCCATTTCCAGTACTGGGATATGCAGTCCATGGCTGTTTCTGGGGTATGAAAAGTCTGAGCTTCACCATTATCAGTGATTTTTAACTGTGCTGGATACTGGAAAGTAAAAGGAATTCCTGCCCTATGCACAGCTTGTCTGGCTGGGGTGAAAGCTCATCGTTGGGCAGTGAGATCCTTCAAACAGTCAAGGAACCCCATGATCTAGTGGCCATGCCAGTCCAGGTTGCCAAGTTCTCTTTCTGCATAGTATGTTTTCCTTCACCAGAAAATTGAGAAATCATGTGATTATGGGCTGAGGGCATTCACTGGCCTTTGGGATTGGAGCTAAGGAGAGGTGAGCTGATTCTATATTGAAGAGTGGGTCTCCCACGAGTTGGAGAATCTGTGGGAGGACATGTGCAGAAAAGTTATTACATTACCCAGTTCCGCCTGTTCGGGAAATCCCACAAATCTAATGTTATTTTGGTGGCTTCTGTTCCCTAGATCATCTAATTTATGTCGCATAGCTTGGATGGTAGTTTCTTACTCTTGCATTCAAGCCTGTATGTTATCACAGGAGCATTCATTGATTGCAATTTTAGTTTCATGTGCCTCTCTGTGAGACTTAAGTTGAGTAATATGCTCAGTATTTTGTGCAGAAGTTATTTTTATATCTTTAAGTTTTGCCAGGAGTTGGGTGAACATTGCCTCCACTTTCTCTACTGATAATGATGTTGCCATAGGCTGTACCATGCCGGTTTAACATCCTTTATGCTGATCGGCATATCACCGACAGGAATCCTGTTGACTGCAAGTTGGGGTCTACATGATTCCTGTGTCTCCAGGTCCTGATTTTTTATTGGGTGGCTTCACCCCCTGAACCCCCCATGTGGTGGGGGATACCCCCTAGCCCCCCTCCCATCTTTAGGATTTTCAACTCCAGTTGGAGTTGATTTGGGATGGGGGTGCAGGACCAGGAGACAGCATGCTCCTGTCTAGGGCACACCAACACAGCGACCTGTCGCAAAGTGTCAATTTTGCTGACAGGTGTGTATTTCGCTGGGTCGGTGTCACCGCAAGAGTGGTATACTGTCACCATACTTTCCAGACTGTAGGGGCCGCAGAGATCAAGTATGCCATTTCTAGAACTGGAGTTACACCACAGTTGGGGAGCCCAAAGAGAAAAATATTTATACCGAGTAGTTGCCTTCAAGCTTCTTTATCAAGGGGTAATCAAGACACCACCCTGGTTGAGTGCTAGATAGCCACGTCCTGCCCATAAACTGGTATTCAAGCAGAGACCTGGATAAATGGCTGACTCACCATGGGTAGTAGAGTTCTGCAGAATTTTCAAATACCACTTCAAAGGAGTTCTGCAGAATTTTGGAAATTCCAGCTAATTCCACATAATGACATTGGAAGCAGGAGTTCTGAAATTCTGAAAGTGGTTTACATTTTTTATCTAAAATGCAGATTAGTGATTTGCATTTTACATAAACTGCAGATTAGTATGCCCTGGTTTATGATAAAATGTGGATTACTTTTCCAAACAAAATATGGATTTGTATTCTGAAGTTAATGTAAATGTGGAAAACTAATGCAGAGATTAAATGAAAGCACTTTCAGAATTCCATAGAATTTATCAACACATTCCAGGAAGAATTTCTGAAGCAGAATTGCCATTCCTTCAGAATTCTTCAAGTGGAATTCCACATTTTGTACAGCTCTGGTGGGTGGCTAGTCAGCCTCCTCTAGGTTGAAGCCAGCTCATAGTCTAGCCCAGCCTACCCTCATGGCATTCCCCTTACTAAGGTAGTTAACTCTCTGTAGCAGGCACAGTTACAGAATATGCAGACTACTCAGCTTGAGTAACAGGGTTAAGCATACTGTACTCATAAATAGAAACCCCATACTAAGGAGTAATGTCAGGAGAAAAATATTGTTTTTATATAATTTAGAAGAAATATGTTAAAATACAACTTCTGCTAGTAAGTATGGGTGAACGTAACTTTACTTTCTGAGCCCAACATTGACCAATACATTGAAAACAACAATGTTGGGCACTCACCACCCTCACGTATGTACAGTACAAATGACTGCTCCTTGAGATTGTGGTAAAGAAAGTGCTCATTTTTTATTTTGGTGCCATGTACTGTATAAAATGAATCACCTGATGTGTTTCAGATTAAAACAATCCTTTATCAAAGGCTAATCATACTACATCTTGCAAGAGAGTTAATTAGTATCATGCTTAACATATTATCACTGACTGACTGGATTGTAAGTTCAAAGGTCAAAACGCATTATAAAACATGAATAAGTAAAACATTCTGTGAATTATATAAATGCATAAATTACATCTTAAAATCCATCCATACATAAATTTACATAGATCATTGTTACAGTACTTATTGAACATTCAAGAATGCTTGCTGCAGAGTGGTTGTGTTTATGTGGAGCTCACATAGCTAAGTGAAAATATTCTTTACTTTTTTCTAGTTTTTAAATATTCTTTATGTACAGTTTGTGGATTGAGAAGGGGGGTATTGTTGCCTACAGGAAGGTGTGGGAAGTGTGTGCTTCATATTAGTTGGGGACAGTATAGTCAGCATGTTTGTTGTGTGGTGAATCATATCTTGTGTAGGTTTCATTTTGTTTCTATACAGTAGATAGGCAGTTTGTTTGAGATTTTTGTGGGGTTGTCCTTGTCACCAGGATTAGCTGGCTTGTTGCTCGGTGGTGGCATGTTGTTTAGGTGGTACTGTGACTTTGTCACTGTTTCATTGGATTTCTGGGCTGATGATTTAAAAGGCATTTATTAAAATATTTATTGTTTAGCTAGAATCAGGTGGTTTCTAAGAAACAGCTTCCTTGGCATAGTGTTCTAGTTTTGATAGAACACTGGAAGTAGCAGCTTACTGAGTTCTAGATTATTGAGATCGTTGTTACATTTTGATGGTAAAGTGAGATAGAAATGTATGTATTTTTAAAGGTTATAGTTATGTATAACTGGAGGCTAGGAGATGCTGGGCTGGGAGGATGTGGGGGAATATGTACATGTATGGGAAGCAGGAGAGTGGTAAACTGCAATAACTGCAGGGAAGCAGTCTTTCTGGGGGTGTTATGGCGTAAAGGGGGGTGTCCTGTGAATAAGAGCTAGGAGCAGCTAAGGACTGTAATAAGGCTGCTCAACTGAGAGCTGGTGAGGATGGTGTGGGAAGTCAGAGGAGCAGAGCAGTGGAGGGAAAGGCAGATGGGTGATGCCCAGAGAAGTGAGGGCATCGGGCAGGGGATGGGAGTGGGGAGGAGCACCCAGTATACAGGAGTATCTCTTCCTCATAGGACTAGGGAGCTCAGGGTGGTGGAATTGCAAGTAGTAAGGGGATGGGGTGGGAATGTGAGAGTAGCATCAGGGGTGGGAAATTCTAAGGGGTACCTTTATTGAATATGAAAGGAGGGAAGGGGCAGCAGGAGGTTAGGTAGGAGGTCAGGTTGAGCCAGAGCTGAGAGTAGGAGTACAGGGGAGCGGAGAGAGAACTAATCAGGATGGACAGGGAAGAGGAAGCAGGCAAAATGGAGTGCAGGATGGGGGAGGGTGAGAAAAGGCAAGGAAGAGGGGAGGGAAAACTGAAAGCAGGAACAGATAGTCAGAACTGGAGGGGCAGAGTGGGTGATGGAAAAAAAATTAAGGGGATAAATTGTGGATGTGGAGATAAGTTCACCAGGGTGCAGAGGGAGCAGTTAGGTGGGGAAGCAGCTAGTACTGAATGTAAGAAAGGAAGGATGGGGAGCACGGGTGCAGAGGATGAAAGGGTGGCAAGCATGGGGGATTCCATAATTAGGGGTATTCACTGAGGAAAGGAAAGGAAAGGAAAGGAAAGGAAAGGAAAGGAAAGGGCACTCAAATACAAGTAGGAGGGAGGTTTGTATGTCAGGGAAGACAGCGGGAAAGGTGGGCTCAAGAATAAGGGAAAAAGTAGGGGGAGGTTGGAGGAAAACTTAATTTAGTTATAAGTTTGGGAACCAACAACCTAGCTGGGGAAGAGGTTGAGGCAGTGCAAAGTAGGTTCAGGGAGTTAAGGAAGATCTGCAGGGAGGAAGGAAGTTTGCTGTCTTTCTCAGAGGTGATACCAGTACCAAAGGCCAGCACAGACAGGAAAAGAAGAATAAAGGATTTTAATGACTGACTGAGGAAATGGTGCAGGGAGGAGGTGTTTTTCTGTATTGGGGACTGGGAAGAGACCTGGTCAAGCAAATCACTGTTTTCACCAGATAGGCTACACCTCAGTAGGGAGGGTTTGAGGATACTCAGTGACAAACTGGGGGAATACATAACTATTACATTTAATGTAAACTTCTGATGGAGGGCAGTGGGTGTGTAGACCCAGTAGACTCCAAGAGGAGGAGGTCAGTGAACCTCCCTCACACAGTGATGGAAGAGGTCTGGATGGAGGAGGTGGAAGGGATGAGAACACAGCAAAGGGTGGAAGGGGTGAGGAGCACATTACAAGAGTATGTGGAGGGGTGCACACAGAGGGAATAAATGTGAATCGAAAAATAGAGGGAAGAGAAGGAAGATCAGATTCTAGGTGGATAGTGGAGTCTCTGAATGCATGGAGTCTTGGAAACAAGATGGACAACCTGCAGGCACTATTAACAGAGAGGAAAGTGGACATAACTGCAGTAGCCAAGACTTGGGCGACATCACACCATGACTGGGATCTTGCGATCCCTGGATATGAACTATACTGGAGGGACAGGGTAGTCGGGAAGGGGGAAGGGGTGGCAGTTTATATCAGGGAGGGAATAACTTGCATGAGGGAGGAGACAGACAAAGTGGAGTTGAAGGCATTATGGGTTAAGTTAAGGTCCATTAGAGAGAGAAAGGTGAGGTTAGGGGTGGTTTACAGACCACCAATCAGGATGAGGAGAGGGGCAGGGAACTGAGCTCACAAATATTGGAAGCTGCAGGGAAAGGAGAGGTGGTAATTGTGGGGGACTTCAACCTGCTCAAGGTGGACTGGAGAATACCATCCACAACATGTGCTAGGAGTCAGGTGATCCTGGAAGGACTGCAGAGTGGGTTCCTGACTCAGGGCATCACTAAGCCTTCAAGAGCTGAGGAAATTCTTGATCTGGTGTTCACAAATGGTGAGCATGTGCAGGAAATAATGGTCAGGGAGCCAGTGGGTGGAAGCGACCATTGCACAGTGTGGTTCCAGTTGGATATGGGCAGAAAAAGCATCCCAACTAAGGTCAAAACCTTGGATTTCAGGAAGGCAGATTTCAGGAAAAAGGGCGAAGTGCTAAGGAGCCATCTGGTGGGAATCAGAGCAGATATTGGGGTGGGCCAAAGGTGGTCCATCATTGAGGAAGGAATACTGGTTGCCACAGTGGAGTGCATTAGGCTCAGGGGAAGAACACAAGGGCCAAAGCGCCTAGCTGGTTCAGTTCTGGGGTTGCCCAAGCAGTAAGGGAAACGAAGTTGGCCTATAGAAAATTCAGGAAGACCAAGAGAGAGGTGGATAAGGAAAATTACCTAAAGTTGGCTAGTGAGGCAAGTAAGGAAGTCCAGTGAGCAACAGCACAGAAGGAGCTGCAGATAGCTAAAGCAATTAAGATGGGGGAGAAGGCTTTACTTCGCTATATAAGTGAGAAAAGGGACAAGAAGAAAGGGATTGTTAGGCTTAAGAAAGGGGTGGAGTGGGTGGAGGATAATGGGGGAAAAGCAGAGATACTAAATTAATACTTCTGTTCTGTCTTCACCAGGGAGAAGGACAGACCAATGTCTTCAGGAGGGAAAGAGGAGTAGTGGGAGGCAAACACAGATGTAGTGATAGAGGAGGATAGAGTGAGGGAGGGGCTGCTGTCTTTGAAGGTGGGCAAATCACCAGGCCTGGACAGAGTACATCCAAGGGTATTAAAGGAATTGGCTGAGGAGCTGGCAGGACCACTGGCAAACCTATAGTTCACTAGAGTCAGGCGTGGTACCACAGGACTAGAGAACAGCACATGTAGAGCCCCTCCACAAAAGCAGTCCCAAGGATGACCCAGGGAATTGTAGACCAGTCAGTCTGACCTCCATTGTGGGCAAGCTTATGGAGACAATACTAAAGGAAAGGTCTGTGGAATATCTAGTGGAGCATGGTCTCCAGGATGCGAGCCAGCATGGTTCATAGGGAGAGATCATGTCAAACGAATCAGATTGACTTCTTTGACTGTGTCACTAAGACAGTAGACACCCTCTATCTTGATTTCAGCAAGGCCTTTGACTCTGTGCCCCACAAAAGGTTGATCAGGAAGTTGGTAGATCTCAGGGTTGGGGAAAAGATGGCCAGATGTGTATAAAACTGGCTGAGGGACAGAAACCAGAGGGTGGTTGTGGGGGAGAGTTATCTGGCACCAGGGAGGTAACCAGTGGGGTCCCACAGGGCTTGGTGCTGGGGCTGGTGTTGTTCAATGTCTTCATCAATGGCAGTGGGGATGGCATTAAGGGCAAAGTGTGCCTATTTATGGATGACACCAAGCTCTGTGGGAGAGTGGATACAGCTGAAGGGATACAGGATCATAGGAAGATCTGAAAAAACTGGGGAGGTGGTCCAGGATCTGGCAGCTTGGCTTCAATGCCAAGAAATGCAAAGTTATGCATATTGGAGCAAAGAATCCTAGGACAGATTACTACCTGGGTGGAGTCCTACTATCTTCATCAGAGGAGAAGAAGAACCTGGGAGTGATTATCACTAGTAACCTGAAGCATGCCACACAGCGCAAGAAAACATCAGTATAGGCAAACAAGATGCTGGGATGCATATCTAGGGAGATAAGTAGTAGGAGAGGGGAGGTTATACTGCCCTTGTACCGGTCACTAGTATTGCTGCATTTAGAGTGTGGAGTTCAGTACTGATGCCTACACCTCAAAAAGGACATTAACCTGCTGGAGAAAGTCCAGAGGAGGACTGCAAAGTTCATAGCAGATCAGCAAGGTCCCTGGAAGACAGGAGAGACAGAGAGGGGGGACATGATTGGGACCTTCAAGTACTTGAAAGGGATAAATATGGTTGATAAGGAGAGTCTCTTTAAGCTGAGTGGCAACCATAACACAAGGGGGCACAGTCTTAAAGGATACCTAAACATTTTGACAACAAACTATTCAAAAATCTGACCTCAAACAGGACTAAAGGAAAGGCTGCAGAATTTGTTAATGCTAAAACTACACTTATATAAGTTACCTAAATGTGGTTCTGAAGCATTTGAAAAATGTAAAATCAGCCTTCCAATTTAAAAAAATCTGCTTTACATGCTTCTTAAAATGGCCGCCAAATGTGTTAAGTGATGACATAATTGGAACCAAAGTCAGAGAGCTATATGGCTTTCTATAGTGCTAACTGTCACAACCCCACTCAGCAGGTATGGCCCTCTGCTCCCACAGTGCCAACCTCCGAGCGCAGTATTATGAACAGGAACAGAACAGGGTAACCCTCCTGTCTGTTTTGTGGGTTCAAATCAACCTTTGGTCTCAAGTTCTGGAGGGATTCAAACTGTGAACCTCTTGCTAGCGTAACCAATGTACAGGCTCAGATAATTCTGCTCTTCAGGGGGGCCAGCTATCTTTTGCCTATGGGCACCTAACCAGGTGTACAAAATTAATCCTTAAAAACTCTATGAAAGACCTCAGAATAAACTCTTACCTTTTCCCTATTTGGTAAATCAGTAAGCTTATGCACAGTGTCAACTTTAACCATATATGTTTCACTTGTCAAAGAAAAATTTTCAAAGGCACTCTAAGTAGTCTCTTAAAATAGAGGTTTACTTTAAAATAGATTAAAATATTTAAAATGTAAATACAGAACAATATATCACAAAAACATACAATCACTTAAAAAGAACATGATTTAAAAAGTGCAAATTAATTCCTACCACCAGACAATTAGACTTGTCTATCTAAAGTAGATGTTTCTTCTTCAGAGTCCAAACATAAATGTATCTAAGTGGAAAACAGAATGCTGCTTAAAACTGGCTATGCCAACTTCTTTGTGTGAGGTCACCAAGCTCCTCCCTGTCAGAATATAAAATTATACAAAACAGGATGTCTTATCATTCAGAAGGTAAATTAAATAGGTGACATCAGCAACAACTCACTTTCCCATAACCCTTTGCTGTAGTGTGTCTTTTTGGCCTTCACAGACATCAAAGGAGTGTTTAGGACTTAGTACCTAAGTGGCATAACCTTGTTTCTTCCTCTAAACGTCATAAAAGTTTATGATTTTCATCCTAGCAGCTGGCAGCTTCAGTTAAACCAAATAAACAGAAGAACCATAATTTGTATCTCTTCTAGCCTGTAATTATCTCCTGGCTTTTAGGTTAACAGCTTGTAGTTGAAACCTGGGGGGGGGGGCATCCCACAGGCTGTCTCAGCATGTCTCATGACAGACACTCAATAACACATTTTTATATTACAAAAATCATAGAATAATCAGAACCAGCCGTACAAGTATCACAATCCTCCCTATCTAGACTGAATTTGGGGGCTCTATCCCCTGCATGGGATAAGCTTCCCAAATCAGTTCACTCTTCATAGATGTGAGACAACCCATTTGAGTTCTGATTTTTCATTCCAGCCCTATGTAACATTGTCATATCATACCCTTGCAAAGCAAGACTCCATCTTAACAATCTACCATTACTATTCCCCATTTGCATCAGCCAAACCAGGGGGTTGTGGTCAGTTTTTACCACAAAATGTTGCCCATGTAAGTATGGCTCCAACTTCTTTAGGGCCCACACTATGGCAAGACACTCCTTTTCCATGGTGGAGTATGCCTGCTCCCTGGGAAGTAACTTTTTATTCAGATATGCTTTCTGGGTGATCTTTCCCTTGGCTAGATGTCTGACTCAGTACTGCCTTAATACTCACGTCTGAAGCATAAGTTTGAACTATAAAGGGTCTGCTATAGTCAGGACTTGTCAAAACAGGAGCACTGCACAGTGCCTCCTTCAGTCTGGTAAAGGTTTCTTCACAGGCTGGTCCCCAGATAATTTTCTTTGGCATCCTTTTCTTTACCAGGTCAGATAGGGGAGCAGCCAGGGCACTGTAATTGGGTACAAATTTTCTATATTACCCTGCTGTCCCAAGAAAACTCCTGACCTGCTTCTGAAATTTCTGGTCTGGGCCATGCCTGGATTACCTCTATTTTTATTTGGTTATGGCAGAACTGTCCTTGGCCTATCACATGCACAACATATGCCACTTCTCCCATGGCCACCTGGTACTTCCCGGCTTTGACAGTGAGCCCGGCCCTCAGTATCCTGCCCAGCACTTCCCTAAGGTGGGATAGGTGTTCCTCCTAGCTGTCACTAAAGATGGCAATGTCGTCCATGTATGCCACGGCGTACTCCTCAGCACCATTTAACACCTGGTTCACCAACCTTTGGAAATTGGCCGGTGTGTTCTTTATTCTAAAAGACATTACTTTAAATTCAAATAAGCCTATCAGAGTAATGAGGACTGACCTCTCCCTAGCTCTGTCTGCCAACTCTACCTGTCAATATCCCTTGGTCAGGTCAATGGTTGTAAGGTAGGTCACCCCCCCACTTGTCCAGGAGTTTGTCCGTCTGTCCAGGGCATTGGATGGGCATCTGACTTCATGACTGCATTCAGTCCATGATATTCCACACAGAAATGAGTAGTGCCATCTGGCTTGGGAACAAGGACTACGGGTGAGGCCCAGAGGCTGTGGGATCTCTGGATTACACCTAAATCCAGCATCTCCTCCACTTCCCTCCTAATATTGTTTTGGACAGCCTCTGACACCTGATATGCTGTCCGCCGTGTGGGTATCTGTGTCCCTGTCTCCACATCATGCATCACTAAGGGGGTTAGTACAGGCTTGGCACTAAACAATGGGGCAAAGTCTGCATAAACCTCCCTTACTTCCTGGATCTTGTCCGGGGTCAGCTGGGGAGACAATTTAACTGCCTTCACAGAGGACTACCACTTACTTTCTTCCAGCAAGTCCAGAAGGGGGTCTCCTTCGTCGGTCCCCTCCCCAGGACTACACACTGCAAACATCATGTCAGCCCTATTGGCATATGGCTTCATCATGTTGACATGGTACATCCTTTCTGTCTGTCATCTGTCAGGTAACTCTACAATATAGTTCACATCATTTACCTTCCTAACCACTTTGTATGGTCCTGCTCACTCAGCCTGCCGCTTGTCTTTCTGGACCGGAATAAAGACCATGACTTCCTGACCCACCATGTACGAGTGCGCTATGGCACTGCGGTTGTCCCACACTTTTTGCTTATTTTGGGCAGTTGCCAGGTTGCTCTGGGCTGTCCTCATAAGCTCCTTCAGCCTTTCTCTAAACTTGAGGACATAATCCACTATGGGAGTTCCCTGGGTGGCGTGCTTGCCTTCCCAGTCCTCCCGGATCAAGTCTAGGGGCCCACGTACCTGGCGTCCATATAAGAGTTTGAAGAGAGGAAAATCCTGTTAACTCTTGGGGCACCTCCCTGTATGCAAACAGCAGGTTGGGAAGTTATTTCTCCCAGTCCCTCCCATGCTGTTCAGCAAACGCCCAGAGCATTGACTTCAGGGTACCATTGAATCATTCCACAAGCCTATTGGCTTGTGGGTGATTCGGTGTCATGCATCTCTGCATCACCCCACACTTCTCCCATAAACATTTCATCAGGTCCAACATGAAGTAACCCCCTTGATTGGTGATAACTTCCTGTGGAAACCCAACACAGGAGAAAATCCCAAGTAAGGCATCTGCCACTTTGTCTGTTCTCAGTGAGGGTAGGGTGACTGCCTCTGGGTACCGGGTGACATAATCCACCACAGTCAGTATGAATCTCTTCCCTGAGGAGCTGGGGGTATTTAAAGGCCCCACAATATCCATTTCCACCATCTGGAATGGCTCCTCCACTATGGGCAATGGAATCAAGGCGGCTTGGGTTTTCTTGCCCACCATCCCTATTTCTTGGCACCGGTGACAAGACCTGCAATACTCCTTCACCTGCTGGGTGAAGTTAGGCGAGTAGAAATTCTGGGCCAACCACTGCATAGTGCGCGCTATTCTCAGATGACCAGACAAGGGAATATCATGTTCAATCTTGAGCAACTGCTCACGATACCCCTGGGGAATGACAAGCTGCCTGCCTAGCACCCCTCCCTCTGTCTGCACAGCCTGAGTATACATCAGTCCATCTTCCCAATAAACCTTATGTCAGCCGTCACCTCCCTGTGCCCCATCAGAGTCTGTCCAAGCCATCAGCTTCTCTAGACTAGGGTCACTTCTCTGAGCAGCTGCAAACTCCTCACACATTCCCAAGGCATGGGACAGGTCCCCTTCAGTCACTAAACTAGGGTCCCTAGCACTAACATCAGGGCACTCAGGATCACTGTCAATCCCAACACTCTGACAATGGGTCACCCCTCCCTCTTTGGAGTAACCCTCTGTAGCTGTGTGGTTAACTGCAACTTGGGATATTTCTACCACCTTTTCATTAGTCTTCATATCAGGAGACACAGGCTGGGAAACCAGCCTCCCAGTGGTTTCTACAATGGCTTCTGTGGGGTTCAGAGAACTACAGTGTTCCCTTGCTGCTTGGCTATGGGTAACTGCACACACCATCCCTTGTTTAAGATTGTTGCCCAGGATCACATCCACTGCTAAGGTTTTGGCTACAGCCACCTGTTGCACAGTTCCCCCTGTTTCACCCCAGTCTAGGAGAATACTAGTGGGGGCAATGTTTTCTCCTCATCAGTAAAGTTGTGTACAGTGGTGTATTTATTGGGTATAAGCTGACCAGGCTCTATCAGATCCCCTTTTACCAATGTCAGGGATGGCCCTGTGTCCCTTAACCCTTGCATCTGTACACCATTCACCATGACTGGGAGCATGTGTTCCCTCATGTTCACAGGCATGCTTCCAGGGACACACAAACAACCCACTTCTCTCCTAACCCTGTGTTGTGTATTGCTCACTTTTTTGGGACACTGTCTAGCACTATGCCCAGTTTCTTTACACAAGCAACATTCATTTCTTTTCTCAGAGAAATCTTTTCTCTGAAATCTGGAGCTAACTGGTTTTGGTGGAGGCAATGATGGTTTTAGCTGCCCTGAAGGCCCGCTTTTCCCTTTCTGTGCTGTCACACCCACCCCATTTGCTCTCAGAGCAGGTCTGCTATTGGCATAGTGGTCCGAGAGTTCAGCAGCCTCTTGCACTGTTTTGGGATCTTGGTCCTCCAGCCAGGTTTTCAGCTCTGCTGGGCATGCCCAGAAAAACTGTTCTAACAAAATCACATTTTCAATTTTATCAGCAGAGTTTGCTTCAATTCCATCCCACTAACGTTTTAAAAACTGACGTTGTTTCATGGCTAGCTATTCACAGCTCATGTCAGGGCTTCTCCTGATCTTATGGAATTTAGCTCTGTATGATTCAGCAGTTAATTCAAATTTCTTTAACAGTGCAGTTTTTAGTTTTCTGTAATCACCACAGTCCTTATTGTCCATTTGACCCAATGCATACCGAGCTTTCCCGGTAAGTAGCGGGGATAGCCGGAAGCTTCAAGACTCTCTAGGAATTTTTGCCTGGATACAAACTTTTTCAAAAGAATTTAAAAAGGCATCCATATCCTCTGCCTCTTTAAATTTGGCTATCAATTTGGAATTCAATTTGTAACCCAGTCCTGTAGTCCCAGTTAAACCCAAGCCACTTACCTGCTCTGGTGCTGGTGGTTGGAGTCGTAGCTTCTAAAGTTCAGGTTGCCTCTGGCACTCATGCTCCTCACGGTCAGCCTCCCAGTGTTCTCGCTCTACCTCTTGGCATTCTTGCTCCCTCTTCTCCTCTGCAGCTTGCTGTTCTTGCTTCTTTTCTCTCTGGAAGTCCAGCTGCATTCTGCACAACTCAATCTGCAGCCTGAGTACTTCTGGATCCAGGATACTGGTGACCTTCCCCTGCTGCTGTGGTCCTTCACTAACAGTGGCCTTGCTGCCCTCCTCATCAGCTCTGGACACTGCACTGGCCACTAGCCCTTCCACATTCAAGGTTTGGTCCCTTAAAGTCACTGTCTGTGACTCAGTGTGTTGGGTATCTGCTACCATCAGGGCATCCAAGAGGTTCTGCTTGGTGGCTTTCAACTTGAATGGGACTCCTCTGTCCCTGCACAACTGTTTTAAGTAATCTACAGTGTGCCCACTGAAGTTGGAAGCCATCTTATTCCCTAACTACGTCTACTCTGACTTGCACTTTAGAAAAAAAAATAAAACAGGTAGGAACTTGACTGTAAGCCAAGTGATATAGTTCTGTTTCCTTTTAAAAATAAATCACTGCCTTTTTCTTTTTTTTTGTAAGTGAGCTGACAGTATCAAGCTGACACACTGAACAATCAAGCTTGTAATACCAAACCTATTCATAACACACCCAACCAATCTGTCACAACCCCACTCTGCAGGTCTGGCCCTCTGCTCCCACAGTGCCAACCTCAGATTGCAGTATTGTTAACAGGAACAGAACTGGGTAACCCTCCTGTCTGTTTTGTGGGTTTGAATCAACCTTTGGTCTCAAGTTCTGGAGGGATTCAAACTGAGAACCTCTTGCTAACATACCCAATGTACAGACTCAGATAATTCAGTTCTTCAGTGGGCCAGATATATTTTGCCTATGGGCACCTAACCAGGTGTACAAAATGAACCCTTAAAAACTCTGTGAAATACCGCGGAATAAACGTTTACCTTTTTCCTGTTTGGTAAACCAGTAAGCGTATGCACAGTGTCAACTTTAACCATATATGCTTCACTTGTCAAAGAAAGAATTTCAAAGGCACTCCAAGTAGTCTCTTAAAATAGAGGTTTACTTTTTTGTTTGTTTGTTTGTTTGTTGAATTTTTTTGACCCGGTAAGCTCACTGGGCCTAGAAGTCCCTTTTTCAGGGGTGACCAGGGGAGAGGGGGGATACAGATGGTAAGCAACTGAAATTGAACCAGATTAAGCTGTTGGTGGTATATTTTTAGTGAATGAGGTACATTTGGCCAGAACACCGGGGAAATTCCCCTACTCTTTTTGATAAGTGCCATGGGATCTTTAACATCCACCTGAACTACCACCAATCCAGGCAGATGGGACCTCAGTTTAACATCTCGTCCAAAAGATGGATGTGTAAAATGTAAATACAGAACAATATATCACAAAAACATACAATCACTTAAAAAGAACAAGGTTTAAAAAGTGCAAATTAATTCCTACCACCAGACAATTAGACTTGTCTATCTAAAGTAGATGTTTCTTCTTCAGAGTCCAAACATAAATGTATCTAAGTGGAAAACAGAATACTGTTTAAAACTGGCTTTGACAACCTCTTTGCATGAGGTCACCTAGCTAATCCCAGTCAGAATATAAAAATTATACAAATCAGGATGTCTTATCATTCAGAAGGTAAATTAAACAGGTGACATCAGCAAAAACTCACTTCCTCATAACCCTTTGATCTAGTGTGTCTTTTTGCCCTTCACAGACATCAAAGGAGTGCTTATGACTTAGCACCTAAGTGACATAACCTGGTTTCTTCCTCTAAACATCATAAACATTTATGATTTTCATCCTAGCAGCTGGCAGCTCCAATTAAGCCAGATAAATAGGAGATCCTAAATTTGTGTCTCTTCTAGCCTGTAATTATCTCCTGACTTTTAGGTTAACAGCTTCTAGTTGAAACCTGGCCGGGGGGGGGGGTCATCCCACAGGCTGTCTCAGCATGTCTCATGAGAGACACTCAATAACACATTTTTATATTACAAAAATCTTAGAGTAATCAGAACCAACTGTACAAGCGTCACACTAACTAGTTCTTTTTTACCTTTGTATAGAATTGTAACTAGTTATTTTTTACCTTTGTATAGAATTGTTTCACCAAAATGGTCAAAACCATGTGCATTATTTAGAACAATATGCATGTTATGCTGTGGTTCTGTTCATTTTGTTTACTTTAACATGCTGAAATTGCTGTTTAATCCAACCAACTTTCTCTTTGGCAAACCACAGTGCAGTACAAATCTTGAATAACCTTGTGGTCTAGTTGTTATGACAGATCCAGGATGCTACAATGGGGGGTGGGGTGCAGAGAGTGTGTGCATACTTGATATGCACTTTTTAACATTTGTATGAAACCTTTATATTTTTGCTATTATGTTTTTCCAGCAAGTTTTTGACTGAAACTACAAATGTAATCCATATTTGTGAATGTAAACATTTGTACAATCAATAAATCAGACTTTTTCAACAAAGTGAAATGCAATGGCAGCAAGCGAGTACTTTACAATGGAGCGGGGGTTTACAGTCACACCCTTCTCCACCCCATATATCCACCACTTGTTTGTAGCAAAGTTCTTCTGTAGTCCAATGCCAGAGTTTGTACTTTCTTGGAAATCAAAAATATGCTTATCTTGTGTTCTCTTCTTTTTCCATGGGAAATAATAAGAAGAATCAGTATTTATATAGTGCTTTTCATACGCATTATATCCCAAAGTACTTTACAAGCATTGCTAGACTAGTAGTGAAGTAACTGAATGTGTAGTGGCAGCCAGTTCACACATTAATACCCACACACACAGCCTTGGACAATTGCATGAACTGGTTTTATGGGAAGGGGAATACTGGCCAGGACAATGGGGTCAGGTAGTGATCATGGTGCTGGCAGCCCCACACCTTTTTTCTCACAGTGATCTGCTCATATTTATCCCCCTCTGTCTTTCCCCTTCCCTGAATATAGCAGTACCCTGCAGGAGTGGCCTTCTCATTCCCCCTCTGGTATTCATTCTCACTACTCCTCCTCATACCAAAAACTGGTGAGCTCATCACCCTTGCGCACCATGAATGTAAGTAGTACAGTCCCCAGGTTTTTTGACATGTCAAAAATAAACAAATCTTTCCAGTAGGCCAGGCTGATAGCAGCAGGGAACAAGGGGAATTATAAGCTGTCCTATCCTTTAAAGGCCTAGGCTACCTTTGACTAGGCACTATTAAATAATTTGTGTGCACATCATTTAAGAGTGCCTAATCATAGGTGGATTAGATCTTATATGGGTAGGAATGCCTATGTTTCCCCTTGTGCCTTGCTGCTATCAGCCTTGCTTACCAGAAGATCATGTTTATTATTAATATGTAAAAATGACACGAGCAACTGTACTAACCACATTCATGATGCAGAAGGCTAGTGAGCTCACCAGATTTTGGTGTTGGGAGCAGAATAGAAGAATGAATGTCAAAGAGGGACTGAAGAGGCCATTCCAGAAGGATACAGCTATATTCAGGTTAGGGGAAGACTAGAAGGGGGATGTTTAACAGATCATAGTGAGGTCTGAAATGTAAGGCTGCCAGCACCCTGATCACTACCTGACTGTGAATGAGAGCAGCCAGCAATGACAAATACTCAGAGTGGCAGGGCTGCACTTAAAGTGTTACTTGAATACAGTGTAGGGGAGATTAACCTCAGGTGGGGGGGTTGACATTTGTTAGGACAGTATTGAGGGAGCTGTGTATAGATCATTCATGATTTAGAAGGGTGGTAGCCAACCAGCTCTCATTGTGGAGTAGGGCACTAAAAAGTACTGGAGAAGACTTGCAGGGAACTGTCCTACGGGGTTCTGCAGATCACAGGTAAAGGAGTAGACTAACACTGGAAGTCTGGTGGATTCGCTCAAAGCATTAGCATGCTTCTCCTGCTAATAATATTGTTATACATAGTAAGTGCAGCCCTTATGAGGGCATGAACAACAGTTTTTCTGGTGAGTCAGGAGGCTTACCGCTTGGCCCTCCATGAAGACCAAATTGTGAATAATGAAGTGGGACAAAAACACAGCAGGGGAATTGTACATACTGCCTTCACTGTGGTGATCCACTCACTGTTTACTATGAGAGCAGAAGCCAAATATTGAAAAAAGTGGACTTAAGAGTGATTTGGGAAGTATTTTTTAACAGTGCCAGCTGATGATCCATATTGGTGTAGGTATGCACAACTCTCTGAGGTGTACGATTACAGTCTGAGGTGTGATAATTCTCTTCATGAGACCGCAAGCTCATATGAAGCCCCAGGCAGTACTAAGCACATGGTATGGATGGTGTGGTGTTCAACAGAAGGCAGGCTAGATGCAGGGGATTCACTTGGAAAAAGAATACAAGAGAAGCTTTTTTGTTGATTAACAAGAATGCATGAGCTTTGGAATTAGACCTGACCAGTACTTCACTGTGTGACCCTAAGCAAGTCACTTAACTTCCTTTTGCTGCCAGGCTACATCTGTAAACAAAATTTCAACATAGTGTGTCACTCCTGGTTAACAAAAAAAATTCAGGGCATCACATAACCACTAGATCATCAGGTATTTGAAGTACAGCATCATACTGTTCTGCAGTTTGTCAAAGAGAAAGTCAGCTAGATTGCAAAACATTTTCAGCAAGTTAAAGTAAATAAATTGAACAAATTCATAGCCTAACATGTGTACTGATCAAAATAATCCATA
The DNA here is from genome assembly GCA_016271365.2 of Neoceratodus forsteri. NCBI lineage: Eukaryota > Metazoa > Chordata > Ceratodontiformes > Ceratodontidae > Neoceratodus > Neoceratodus forsteri. The sequence goes on along the minus strand of CM057450.1, from coordinate 256,320,732 downwards.
TGTTAACACATGGTGTTGATCATTCTGGTAAAACAATTCAAAACAAAGAGGGAAAGAAGAACTAGTTAGCCTATTAGAATCTATATTGGTCTCTGGCTCTGGCTCCGATGATGTCATCATGACTCATCACTGAACACAGTTGGCAGATATCTTAGGGAGAAGACAAGGCTGTTATTTTGTAGGGGAAAGGCAGATGTATCCATTTTTCAAAAGCTATGAAACTGCATTTATGTTATTTACAGAAATGCAGTTTTAGCGTAGATGTGAACAGTGGCCTTTACTTTACCTCACTATGAAGCTAGATTTTGGAGTTTGCAGTTTTAAAAAACTGCTTGTTTAGGCACCCTTTAAGCTGGAGGGTGGAAGGTTTAGGAGGGAGGTAAGGAAACACTTTTTTACAGAGAGGGCGGTGGACACTTGGAATGCGCTGCCAGAAGAGGTCATCTTGATGAAGACAGTGGGCAGTTTTAAGAGAGGGTGGGATAGACATAGGGGAAGGTAATTATCATGAGAAGGGAGGATAGGAGGAGTGGGGAGCAAAACAAGAAGACATGACAGACCAGATGGCCTTCTTTTGCTGGCTTCTTCATATGTTTGTATTGTATTTCCAGTGTAAGAATGTGGTGCCATTCCACTTGTATACAAATATGGACACCAGTCTGGAATGGAAATGTGCACTGTAAGAATATAACCACACAGATTTTTAGCTAGTAAGTATGCAGTCATAAAGCACTTCAATAGCTTTACATGGACATTTGAATCTGCAGGTTCTAAAATGAACAGCAGTATCAGAGGGAAGTGATGAAATAAGATTGGCCGCTAGTAGCTGGCTCCCTACTGGAGCCTGGTGTGTGCCCAATCTGTAGAAAGAGAAAAAAATTGAAGAGAGAAAAAAGATTATTAGAACAGTCATCAGTTTATAATATTAAGACACATATCTGTAAACCTTAGGACCACTAATCAAAAATGTATATTCCACACTAAGCAACTGCCAAAAATTGATTAGCCCAAAGCTAACAGATATATTATGAGGCTAATTGGGAAACCTCTAGCCAAACAGTCTTTTTCACATATATGTCTAATTTCTGAATAGGAAATGTCTACCATTCTCAACACAAGTTTGCTACAGTGTTCAACGGACTATCCTGAAACTAACAAAATGAAATAGAAAAACACATTGGACTGTGTCATACTCCTGAATTATTCTTACATTCTTTTTAAAATGGGAGCTAAATCAAAATAACTGTTGAGTCCAGGTCAGTTCTCGCTCCCAAGCTGAAAATCCAAAAGGCCTCATACCACAGGACTAAGTTGTTAAAATCTCCCCACAGTAATTTTTTTTTTGGTCAATGGCTTTTAACAGAAATTTGGGATCCTCTGGATTTCCCTCTTCTGTAACATGTTGCCCTGTAGCACACAGGGACATAACACCAGCACTATTAGTGCCCCCACCCATATCTATAGTGGGTCTTACTCCACAGATGGTTACTTTTTCCCCAACAGCTGGGTCATGATCACACACCTTCTACCTCGCACAGGTACAATCCCATGTCCAACACATAAAGGTGCTAACAAAAATCATAAATGGAAAAGTAATCTGACTTACCTAAAAAGCTTCCTACTGCACCTTGTTATGATGCTTCAACTGATCTCTGGTAATATCCGTCCAATCCTGAACCCCCCCAACTGCCTCAAGGTTGTGACTTGTGTCAATTAACATCTGTAGCTTATTGGCCAATTCTGACCTGCTCAAACTTTGGGTAAGCCAGCACAACCCTGATGTCCTTTCCCTAGTGTAAAACTGGCTCTCTCCCAAGGTCCCTGATGTATCAATAGCTCTAAATGGGTACACCCTGTTCAGACTTGACAGGTTGTTGAAAAGAGGTGGCTGTGCTATCTATGTTAGGGATCACCTACGGTGCCACTCCCTCCATCAAATTGATACTGGGAATACTGCACAAGCCCTAGCTATTAGGTTGCTCTTAGGTGCACATAGCAAGTCAATTACAATTGCCTCTGTATACTGTACAGTCCTCCCTAGAGATCAAGCAACTGGGTTTCACAATGTCACTGAATTTATACAAGGCCTTAAGCAAAACTGGTAAATGGTTGTCCTAGGTGACTTCAGTATCAACCGGATGTCACCTGAAGCAGTCCAATATAAAGATGCCCTATTTTGCATTAACTTCACACAATTGCTTGACTCACCCACTAGGATCAACTATCATGCTGCATCTAGTACTCTGCTTGATGGGGTCATTACAAATCAACCAGGCAGATCTCCAACAGCACTGTCCTAGCTGATTCACTTAGTGATCATTCCCCTATTATTTGCCACTGGGCCAATAAGGCCTCTAAGCCTCCCACAAATTCATAATGGGTCGTACACATAAGCAGTGGCAGCTAAATGCACTCAATACCTTCTTTAGCCATATAGATTGGTGCTTCCTCGACTTTGCCTTAGATAGTGATCATGTGCTGGATTATTTTATCACTAAATTTAATAAAGCGTGCAACATCTATGCCCCAATTAGAAAGTGGAAAGTGAAGGGAGTCTACAATTCCTGAATCACACCTGCTTTGCTGAATCTCATGGCCACCAGGGATCATCTCTGGCATAGAGCCAAGGCTACAGGCCAACAGGCTGACCTTCAGAATTATAAAATGACCAGAAACACCTGCACCTGGAAACTCAGACTTGCTAAATCACAATATTACAGAGACTGCCTTACTAATTCCTGGGGAAATGGCAGGAAATTCTTGGAAAACCTTAAAAATCTAACTGGTAAAAATAACAAGACATCTTCCTCTATGCTACCTGTGAATGGGGTAATCACCCAAGATCCCTGCACCATCTCAAACACCTTCAATGTTGCTTTCATTGACTTCAGCAGCATATTCCCACCTGAGCTCCCTGATGCATCTGATGTCAATGCACATGGACCAATGACTCTACCTAACAAACTCCATTCACACCCTCTACCCTTCTACCTTAAAGCAATCACTGTCCCAAAAGCCAAAATATCTCATGCAGGTTCTAGGCAAATCCAGACATAGCAGTGACATGCTGGATCTTAAGATACTTACTCTGACTCTGGATGATGCACTTCTACCACTAACACATCTCAGAAGGCTGCAATGTTCACCCCATCTTTAAAAGTGTGGACAGAGCACTTCACTCAAACTGCCACCAAATATCAATACTGCCTCCCCTCTCTATGGCATTAGAATGAATAGTTTCTGACCAACTGATCGAGTACCTTGAAAAGTATAGAATACAGTGCCTACAACAGCACAGTTTCTGAAGGGGGCACAACACCTCCACTGCCCTCTTGGAGTACTCTGGTTTCCTGCATGGGACCCTTTACTGTAGTCAAATAACCGGGGTGATTTATATCGACCTAACAAAGGCTTTTGACATTGTCAATCATAAGACACTTCTCTCCGAACTCCATTCCTTTGGACTCTCCATGGAAGTTGTTGGATGGTTTCAGAGCTACCTTTACAAAAGGTCCCAATGTGTAAAAATAGATGACACACTCTTCAACAGTTATCCGGTTCTCTCAGGTGTCCCTCAGGGATAAATTCTTGGCCCTCCTTTATTTAGTCTTTTTTATTAACAAACTACCCTCAGTCTGCAAAGATCACATTCTTCTTTTGATGTTGTCATCTTCGCTAAAAGCCCAGACCTACTTCAACTTCAGTTGAACCTTCAAGCTACTTTCATTGTGGCAAAAGCTTGGTTTTCTAAATAAAGTCTCTAATGAACTACCAAAAAAATAAGGTTGTGATTTTTGTAAACTCTCATAATAAGCATTAGATCTTCAAAATAATCCTGAATAGCCTATGCATCCCCATTGAGCAAGTACAAACCTTTAAATATCTAGGCATCAATCTAGAAAGCACACTATACTTTGCTAAGCACACAGATCAAATTGTTAAGGTTGTCAATCCTAGAACTGGTCTGCTATACAGACACCGTCATTGCCTGACCCAAGAAGCATTGTCACTCACTATAAAAAGCTCCATTCTGTCCATCAGTGACTATGGGTTACTAGTCTATGAGGCAACCCAGACACCACCCTCAAAAGGATTAGTACTGCCACCAATAAATCCTGCAGACTTCTTCTTGTTTCCAATAGACTAACACACATATGTGCCCTTTATACACAGTCCAATTGACTTACTCTACAAGGTAGAATATGGTATCAAATATGTCTTCTAGGGAAAAAAACACCTTGGTGTAACTCTGCTTGACATCTAGAACCTCCTTTCCACTGCCCCCAACCCTTAACATGCAAGAAACACTGCCAGACAATCACTCCATGTCTCATTTTTCTGTACTTCACAAGCACAAAGATCTTTCAATTACTGGGCCTCTCAATGGCTTAACAAATTCCCCTGAATATAATCAATGAACCCAAGCTTGGCCCATTTAAGAGACAACTTCGCCAACACCTCACCTGTCCTATCATTTGTGATTGCTAGCCCCTGATTCCTCGCTGTGGCCCGCCTCTGCCCATTATTTACCCCTACCCCTTCCCCAACCCCTCTCTCATGGAGCCAGAAAAAGAAGTACCTATCCTACTTAACTCTTGAGCTTGACAAAGAAACATTTATTTCTGCTTAAATATCTCATTAGTTGTTACAGTGTAATCTAATTGTGTGTTATCCTTGTATTCTCTGTTCGGACACTGGTGCCCTATAACATTGCACTTTTACTGTTCCTAGTGTTACAATATTGTATTGTATGTTACGTGTCTTTTGTTCATCTGATGTGGAACCTTTGTAAATGAGCTTCCAGCTCAACTGTGTATTTCCAAGATTTCAATAAATAAAATTAAATAAATAAAATGGCACAGCTAATGTTCCCATTGGCTTTTGCTCTGACATTTTCCTAAACTCTTACATTAAACTGCAGTTCAGGTTCACCCACATAAAATCCTCCACTGTAAAACATTGCTAGATAATAGCCCCACATGTGTCACAAGTGATTAGTTGTCTAATGACACTCAACGCTTGCATGCAGGTTTGCAAAACATTTTGCATTATGAGATGAAAATTACAGGTGGAACTTTTTTTTTTTTTTTGCATGGGTAGCAGCATTTTATATTGTGAATAAGCCTGTTTGGGTACCTGGCTATGTTTGTCTGCTGTGTGTCATTATATATTTTTAGTCACTCTCCTGTATGTAACCCTTTGTTTTTCCCTCACAAACTACTTCAATGCATTGTCTCCATGTAGTATATGCCATTGTGAGAGAATGGTGTTTTCTAAATGTTTTACATACAAAAGAGGTAGAGGAGGTGGAAGTGGAACTGTCAGCACATGAAGAAGCATCAAGAAAGCAATGTGATTCATGGTTGCTCTGAGTGGTGTCATCAATAATTGTACTTGGCAACCTTGTGAGGCTGATGTAGTGGGAGTCGAACGAGTTCACACCTCTATTCTTTTTTTTTATTTATTTATTTGTTTTTATTGTTTTATTTCCACTAGAGCTGTGCAGGATGTAATATTCCACCAGCAGTCTTTGGGCAGAATTACAATTCTGATTCCACAGAATCTTCTTGGACATTCCATTAAATTCTGACATAATTTAAATATCAGTTGGTGCCATCTACTTTTAAAAAAATTATCCAAATGTTATCGAAATAGGCAAGTTAGCTACCTCTTACAGAAGTGTAACTACTTGCAGATTGCTGGGGTTAAAATGAGTTGAGTTATAGGTTGTCAAACACAGAATCAAAATTTTGTTTTAGTAGGCTCATCCAACTTTACAGTTTCTTGTCCAAATGTTATCCACACTGGAAAGATTGAAGAAAAATGAAACATTGGTAGGTGTAATGAGTGTTGAGTCTCAGGCTTTAAACGGAGCTCAGCTATAGGCAACCAAACATTTTGTTAACATTTGCATTTTATCTAATTTTAAAACAGCTTATGCAATGTTCACCCAAATTAAACTTCTAAACAACAAAAACCACATGGATATGTGTGCCATGATTCATGCTTCTAGATTTAAAGAAGTCTGAGTTATAAGTAGCCAAATTTTCAGCAATGTTTAAACTAAATTCTTCAAGTATTTAAGCTACAATCACAAGCCCCTGTAACTTTAAAACTAGAGAATGAAATGCCTTTTAGACAGGAAAACTCAAAGACCTTAAAAGGGAGACTGTGTGTGTGTCAACGTATTACTATCTTGCTATAAGAATGCTCAGATTATAAGCTGCCAATAATTGGCAAACAACATCAGTACATAAAGTCAAGTTCCATTAGTCCTTGTTAAAATTGTTGAATTTTGAGATAATATTGTAGATACAGTAACCAAGACTTTTGCCCAACCATACACCTGATCTACCATGGAGAAGAAAGAGAAAGCTGGTGAGAGTAATAATTTAAATTTCAGTTTGTGCCATCTACTTCTAAAACCTTTTATCCAAATGTTAGCAAAATAGACACTATAGCTACCTCTTGCATAAGTGTAATTACAGTAGTTGCAGACTGCTAGAGTTAACATGAGCTATTATAGGTTTTCAAACATAGAATCAAAATGTAATTTTAATAGACTTATCCAGCTTTACAGTTTCTTGTCCAAATGTTATCCACACTGGAAAGATCCAAGGACAAGAAACATTGGTAGGTGTAATGAGTGTTGGGTCTCGGGCCTCAAATGGAGCTCAGCTATAGGCAGCCAAACATTTTGTAAACATTTGGGCCCAGATAGTCAAACTGCACCAGGCTGTGGCACAAGCCTGTGCGCAGCTCAAATTTGTTGTGCAGGGGTGTGGCCAGGGTGATATTTAACGGAGTTGCACCATATGGTGCAGTGGCACTGCACCAGCGCAAGTGGTCAGAGTGGAGCATTGAGATGCGGTGGCGCAAGTGCAATTGCGCCATGCACAGCACCTGTGATATTCAAAGGGTGACATGCAAATGGGGCCATAATTTATGCAAGGTGCACAGGGGGCCATTTACATCTGATTACGGCCCCATTTGCATGCCATTAGCATGCAGGTGCGCCGATCCCTGCTGACTTGTGCCTGGCGCCCTGCCAGGCAGCAGCTGTCAGGGACCGACGACCCCTGTAGCCCGATCGCGGGATGGCATCTTCCATGATGAGCGTCACGACGTCGTCTACGTGTGACCTGGGGAGTAGTGGGCGGGGACCCGCCATGCTGTGGATGGCTGGGTGGGGTATCTGGGCCATAGTAGGGGCGTGACTGGGCATTGTATCAAGATATCGCTGCCGGATGGCTCCCCTCCGACGACGAATGAAAGGCAGGGGCTACGCCACCCATTGCCTTAACATGGCCAGTCAAAACCTCTCGCTGATGGCGCAGTTTATCCATCTTAGCTCTACATTCATCATGACTCACACTTGCAACATCCATATCAACCTGATCCTGTTTCTGTTTCTGCAAAACACAGTATGCGTAGCTCCAATTCGCGATTGTCTCTCTATAAGCTATCTCTAAATCGTTCGTACCTGGTTGATCCTCGTCCTGCAGCTCACCCATCTCATCACTCAATTGTGCATTCAGGCACTCAAAAATCATTCATTTGTACCACCTGACTCTTATCCTGTCTTAAACTTTCACACTCAGTCTTCAGAGTACACATTTCTTGTTCACCAGCCTGTGCAGAATGATGCAATAGTGAATCCTTTTCATTACGCAGAGATTGGAGTTCTGACTCCAAGTTCTGCTGTATCCGGACACATTCCGTTTCCTGCAGACCCATCTCCGGCTTAAGAGATGCGATCTGCAGATCAAGGGTTCGAAACCTCGCTTCGGAGGCTTCCAAGGCAGCGTAGAGAGCAGCGACCATCAACCCTTTAGCACAACGCCTATTGGTTGACTGTCGCGCCTCTGTGTACTGGGTTGAAATCCCCAGTACAGGGTTTTGGATTGACTTGTGTCCCACGTGAAGTCAGCCCATCCTCCATGGGAGGTAAGAAAGTTTGAGACATCGAGTCTCAGTTCTGCGCAGATATCTGATACAGTGGCCATTTATGTGGGAGGGAACGAAAACTCAAACTGTGAAAAAGACCATGCGTTGCGTATCGATTCACAACACAGGTACTTTTAACCACAGTCACAATGTATAGCAGGCTTGCACCAAAGCTGCTATGGAGTGGGTCGAGACGGCATCGACCACACCCGAAAAGTCAGCCAGACCTTGCAAGTATCTAAAAACTGGTAGAAAAGATGGGAGAGGTGATACGGAAATGTACACCTGCAGTTCCTGTGGGAAAAGGGAAATTTATAGCAACAAGTGAAAATTTACAACACCCAATATCGCCTGCACGCGGTCGCCAATTGTAAGAGGTCTAAACCTCACTTTCAGGTTCTTGGCAATATTGGGGATGCAAATAATCACAAACAAGTTGCATTCAAGTAATAAACAAGTTTATTACTACAAACAGGGATGTATCACAGTTACCCTAAGCAGTTCTTACCAATACAAACTGGGAGCCAGTGCTAAGCGTTCCCTACACACCTTGAGGTTTCTTTGTAGTCTCTTGGGATCTCTCGGGGTCTCCGAGGTGTAAAGCCTGTGCATAACATTATATACCTGTGATAATTACTATGGTTACTGAAAGATAGAAACATTTCTAATTACAGAGATGAGCCTATTGGCTAAATTAGAGGTGGCTCCACGGTCCAAGATAACATTATATAATTTTGTAAAGTCATCAGTTTTAGAACAAAGACGTTCTTATACAAAGTCTTACATAACAAGGTGAAGTGGTGTCCATCACCGAAAGATGGCAATGTTGCCTTACACATTATAATTACTTCAAGGACAGGTGTCTTGGCATCTGACAAGTAAGAAATAGACAGAAAATACATGGTATAATGTGTGTGCATTAGCAAGCAAAGTGAGTTACAATAATATGTATTCATATCCTGACATCTACTCTTATACGGTAGATGCCTAGCTCTACATATTAGTATAGCCCTATGTCTAAACATTAGCTGTCTACGGTGTACCCCGAGGGTATCAATTAGGGTGCAGGGACCTCGTGTAACAATTCCTCCCCTTGTTGCCTAAAAAAGGCAACACAGGCAAATCTAAGGAGTGGGCAGGAGCAGTGGGTCTTTACAATCCGGAGGCACGAGCCTTGTAAAGAAACTCAAGCTGCTCACGGTGTTGGCGAAGAGTACATCGTAGGCAGCAAAGCATAATAATCAAAGTAAATATCACCTTTAAAAGTAATCTCTAACCAAGTGTTAGTCAAAGCGTTGTTCATGTCTCCATCATTCATCAGGTCAAGAATGGCTTCATTGGCTTTGGTTATATTATTGCTGATGTGGATGAGATGTGTGTCCTTTCTATCTAAAAGCGATTTCAGTGTAAGTGTCAGTGGATCTATGTGTACATTAAAGTAAGGTAGGTATTCCTCAAGTGTAAGTAAATAGTCTGTATTACCATCAATACTATCTGCTTCCATAAGGGGAACGGGGGTTATGACAGTGTGTCCAATAACATTTTTCTGATTTGGAACAAAACAGAAGTTGGGGTAATCAATTGCACAAGTAACAGAACCATAAGAGTACATTTTGACATTAGTGACTATACAATATTCACCATCAGAGTTGTACTGTGATCGTACAGTAGGCATTCTCCATTTTTGCAACTGGACAGGGCATGTGTAGGTCGTCTTGGAGATCCGTGTTGACAGGCGATGAGCTTCTTCACGATATGACTGGTAGAGTTGATCCAGTGACTGCGTTGGTTCAAAAGCATTGGTGCCATCCTCAGTGATGTCAGCATCCATAGTGAAAGTCCAGTCAATGCTGTCTGGAGAGTAGCCACAAACAGGGCGTATAACATCAAACACATCACTTCGGCACACGTAGATGTGTTGCTTCTTCGCACAGCAGTCCGTGTACGGTGCCACCCAGGCATCCAAGAAGGAATGGTAGACCAGAAGAGGAGGTAGATCCAAGCGTTCTCGGTAGATGTCTTCATCCAAATGCCCGATGGAATGCACCAGTGCTAGCTTGTCAAACAAAGCTGTAGTGGGATCAAATCGTGGTAAGGAGACAGTAAAAGAGACAAACATGGTATCTGTTATAGAACATTTCTTGGCAGAAAAACAAGGACCAGTGTTTGGATGTCTGGTCACAAACCCCAAATTTCGAGCTGTGGAGAGAGGAATGGACAGAGTCTGTTGCATACATAGGGAAACACAAGATGGAGATTGAAATTTGGGACAGTACCACTTAGAGAGACGTCTGTCATGTATAATATCAGGAATCCTACCAGTTTCTAAGTCTCTAAAAAGGTTGTTGATGGTAGTGAGTATGTATGAGCCATATGCAGAACAAAGTATTTCCCTACCAATGTATTGTCTATCAGCTTCCTTATTATTCTGTTGTATGAGTGTGTTAATCTTATCTTTAGAATCAGTGAAGGCTTTGGCAATGTCGTGCATGTTGTATACAGTGTATCTTTCTTCCTGACTAAGACCATCCACACCATGCAATAAAGGTGGTAAAACATTATTAACCAAACCAGTGGAGAACTTTGCAGAATGACTTTTGATAGCAGCAATGTCTGCTTTGTTCCAAATGGACATAGCAGTACCAAAAAGACCTGTGACAGTTCCCGTGGCACCCGTGACATCAGAACTGTCAACTTCACGTTTAGTACGTTTATGAGTAAGAGTACTAGGAGGAGGTTTCCTCCTAAAATTACCTCTATGTTCAGTAGAATAAACCCCAGTAAAGGGATCTCTGGTACGTATTTGAAATGCAGCTAAACTGTCAAGCAATAAAGTACTATAAAATGCAGATGTATTGGTATTGTGACACATACCAAATTCTTTCATATTCCAATAAGTAAGGTTAAATAAAACAGGCACATGCATAAACTGTAAATTATTAATCAAAGAACCTGGGAGGGCAGTGGCAGTGAGACCACTACGGGGACCAGGGGTATGTTTTGGACATTCCAAAAGCTGTTTCTCAGTAGGAGGTAACACAGATAGATACATGGCAGCAGAGGCCATGTGGTGTATAGCACAAAATTTGCAGGCAGCATCCTGAGAAAGAGAGTTACAATAGGAAGGGTCAATTAAGGCAGTAATGTTATACAAACCAGAGTGTCTTAATGCAGTTTGTAACAAGGACAGTGTACCATTCAGGAACAATTTAGCATTGGGCTAACCTTGGAAAGTTCCCTTAGAAAGCTTGGCCAAAGGGAGAACTTGTCCTTGGGATGTGGTTTGCCACTCAATCTGAAGGGTAGATTTATCAGGAGCAACGACTGAGGCAGTGAGGTATGCATCGGAACCTTCCTGGACAGTAATCATAGTGTCTGGAATTTTGATGGAAACTCCCTCTGTAGGAGGTGCTGGAGGATCAAGGTGTCAAAGGAGGTCCGGTACCGTGCCTTGGGTGAAAAGGAGTACTCCAGCAAGGAGTAGAGATAGGAACAAGATAGCCATCTTGTCAATGCATCTGAAAAGGAAGATGAAAGATTAGTATATTAGTACAGTTCCGCCCAATGGGGTTAGGAAGAGTAAGTTTTAAGCTCCTTTGTACAGTTTCAATTGGTTTGCATGTAACCATTTGTCAGTCAGTTTATTGCTGTGGAGGAGTCTAACTTGATAGACTGCTGGACTGAGCTTGTTGACAATGGGGTTAGGGCCTTCCCACTTATTGGAGAAGGAGTGGGTGGGATGTGCAAATCGGAGTACCATGACCTTATCTCCAACTTGCCAATCCACTTCTTGTGCATGTTTGTCAAATTGTATCTTGGACTGTTGCTGGGCCTTGCCCATGCAATTTGCAGCATACAAGTGTGTGTGTATGAGGTCTTTTCTGAGTTTTTCCACATACTGATCTACAGACACTCGTCCGCAGGGGTGTGCAGGTCAAAGAGCAAGTGTTCAGGTAGTCTCATTTGTCTGCCAGTCATTACCTCAAAGGGTGTAAGCTGGGTAGTGGCTGAGGGCGCACTTCAATTGCCATAAGGAGTAAGGCAGTAGGGAATCCCAGGTCTTGGGATTGTCCTCAATGAATTTGGAAAGCATTTGTTTTATCCGTATGTTAGCTCTTTCTACTTGACCTGAGGATTGAGGGTGATAAGGTATGAGGAACTTTTGCTGAACCCCTAGGAGTTCAAGGGACTCTTTCATCAACTCACCTGTAAAACTGGTTCCCTTTATCGGAGTCTACCTTGAGAGGCAGGCCCCACCTGGAGAAAATCTGTTCTACCAGGATTTTGCAGTTGTCTTTGCAGTGCAAGTCTTGGTGGGGAAAGCTTCTACCCACTTAGAGAATAGATCGGTTACTACAAGGGCATACTTGTTGTTTCTGCTGGTATTGGTCAAAGGACCAATAAAATCAATTTGGATGGCATGCAAAGGGCCAGTATGTCTCTGTGGTAAAAGTTTGGCATTCCGTTTTGTAGGTATTGGATTGCTTTGTGCACAAACAAGGCAATTATCAATGTACTGTTTAACATCTTTGGTAATCCCAGGCCACCAGGCGGTGGTTTTGAGGCGTTGGAGGGTATTTTCAGCCCCCTGGTGCCCACCCATGGGGGTGTCATGTACCTGGTGCAAAAATTCAGATCTCAAATGCCTGGGGACCACCCATAATTTGGTAGTAGTATCCTCTGGCTGGAACCAAATGAGTTTATCATCAGGGGATAAGTGTAATTTACTTTCATGCCTACGGTAAGGGTTATGTGTGGGAAGTCTTTCTTCAGTACCCTTGTCCAAGAATCTGAACACTTCTTTGAGTTCAGTGTCCAAGTGCTGGGCTGCTGAGAGGTCCAATGGGGAAAAAGATTCAGATTTCTTTTTAAGAGCTGCAACCTGTACAGCCGCATTGGCCTCTGGATGTTCCATCGCCCAGACATCCCCTCCTCGGGCCCCTTCCTTGGCAAGGGTGTCTCTGTGCATTGAATGCATGGTAGGATCATGTAAGGAGCGAGCTTTAACCTTGTGTACATAGAGTTTGTGGGTAATTCTGACCAAACTCATGTATGTAAATCACCAATTCTTTGTATTTCACTGAGCTGCCATCAGAAGAGAGGAAGGAGTTCTTCCGCCAGAAAGGGAGAAATTCTGTAAGGGAACAACAAACCCAATTAGAGTCAGTAAAAATGATGGTGTCTTGAGTTCCATGTTGGATAAACTCTAATGCACAGGCCACTGCTGCCAGCTCTGCATACTGTGATGAAGCTACAGTACAGCGTTTAGATATCTTGACAGTGTTCCCATAAGGATACACCACCATGATGCCCATCCCTGCAATTTGTTCACCTTGATAATATGATGCTGATCCATCGGTGAAAATGCGGCACAAGGAGGTGTTTTCTAATACCTATGGGGTGGCAGGGAAGAATGGACCTGGATCTGGAAGATCAGGTGACTGCAAAGCGCAGTCGTGGGGCTCCCCCTGAAAGAGGAGGCCATGTGCTAGTAGAGAGGGAACTTTGGTTTGGTGGACCTGAATATCCCTATCCTGGAGGAGGAGTGACCAATGTGTCAGCCTGGTGTTAGAGACTGACCCATCTTTCACTCTATCCGAGAGCAAAAAGGTAGTAGGAGTATGATTGGTGTTAAGAATCAGTGGAGAGTACCCAATGATATACAGGAAGTGCTTGACCGCCCAATAGGTGGCCAGAAGATTCCTTTTCAAAGGCCGCGACTTGTTCTACTGGGGTCAAGAGCTGCGATGCATATGCAATAGGTCTCAAAGAGCCATGTACCTTTTGGGCCAACACTGCTGACATAGCAATGTCAGAGGTGGCACACTCTAGATGGAACGGTAGTGTTGGATTGGGGTTTACCAGTGCTGGGGCGGAGGCCAAGGCCTGCTTCAGTAACGTCACAGCCTGGGTATGGACAGGGCCCCAATTCCATGGAACGCCCTTTTTGAGTAAATCGTACAGTGGAGCGGCTTTCTGTGCAAAATCACAAATGAAATCTCTGGAGTAGTTTACCATACCTAGAAACCTTCTAAGAGTTGCCACACTGGTAGGTAATGGCAAGTCTTGCAATCCTTGAATCTTCTTCCAAGTAGGACTCCGACCTTGATCTGTTATCTTCAAACCCAGAAAGAGCACTTCTTTCTGACATAGTTGTGCTTTTGCAGGATTACACTTCAAGCCTGCTCTTTGAATAAGAGTCAATAGTTCATCCAAGAGATCCAGATGTTGTTCCTGTGTGGCAGTAGCCAACAACAGGTCATCTACATACTGTAAGAGACATTGGGGGGTTGAGAAACCTTGTAGGGCATCCATCATATGGAGATGGAAGAGGGATGGGCTGTTATGGAACCCCTGTGGCAAGCAAGTCCACGTATATTGTCGCCCTTCAAAAGTGAAGGCAAACTTATATTGACTCTTGAGGGCCAATGGTAATGACCAGAAACCATTGGAGATATCCAGAGCACTGAACCATTTCTGATCTGGTGTTAAAAGTCGAAGCACATCTGGTGCAGATGCCACAGTTGGGGAACAACTGGGAGTGACCTGATTCAGTTTCCTGTAGTCAATTGTAAGTCTCCAGGCACCTGTGGGTTTCTTCACAGGCCAAACAGGAGAGTTGGCAGTGGAGACACAGGTTCTGATTACTCCTTGTTTAAGGAGTGACTTGATTGTTTCTCGAAGAGAGGGTAAGGCTTCAGAGGGAAATGGATATTGCCTTTGTCTCTCATGTGCCGGGCTTGGCACCTCAATAACAGTATGCATTCTGCCACAATCGTGTTTGTTAACTGCAAACGCTTCCAAATGTCATTGCAGAATAGGTAGAAGTTTTGGGAAAAGTTCATGATCCTTGAATAAATCTATGACGTCATACTCTTTGTTGTTAATCGATATTGTTGCCACAGCATGTGAGTCAGGAATTAAGACGGTATGGTATTGACCCTGGATTTGTATCAACAGCATGTTTGCTAGATCCACCACACAGCCGTGTGGTGCAAGAAAGTCAATCCTAATGATGCTAGGGTGATCGCAACACCATCAGCTGAAAGCATGTGAGGCCTTCAAATGGCCTGTTCTACTGGTAAAGGCAGAGAGCAGTATGCAGGTAACCTAGCACCATCAACTCCTGACATATTGGTCTTCTGTCCGTAGACCATGGAGACATTTCAGGGTGGTCATCGTGAACACAGATACAGCTGCACCTGTATCTAACAAGACACTAATTGGGGCCCCCACTGCCTCGTGCAGGGCCTTCGCTTGTATTCAAGACCAGCTTGTTTACAATGCGGACTGGGGCCTGTAATTGTCAATCCGTATTGTTGGAGGCACGCAGAGGTTGGGCTTGGCTTGCATGGATGACTTCACCGTGTTGCACTGATGCAATGTAAGGCGGGGCTTCCGGGTTCAGGCTGTGGGTCTGCGCACCCACACCTACGGAGTCGCCATGGCCAGTAGTGTCATGGGTCGCCGGTTGTACTGCTGCAAGTGTTTGTGCGGGAACGGCATCCGCTACAGAACACACTTGCCCCAGGAGCTCCTGAAATTTTTGGTTTTCTTCAGCTATCTGTTTATACGAGGGACCTGATCTTTGTAATGGCTTCCCTTTGCCTTTGTACTTTTTGTTCTTATGCCAATTCCGGTTCCCACCCCACTGCTGTTGTTGTTGTTGTTGGGGGTTTTGTTGGGCGCTAGCTGGAAGGGCCGATGGAGGTTTGGGCTGTTGTTGCTGGGCCTGTCCTTCCACCATGTAGTGTGTTGTGGTCCCGGAAGTGGGTTCCACAGCGGCAACCTTTTTGGAACCGGAACCCAAATCACGGATGTACAACTGGTACACTCTCTCAGTTTTCCGAAGGATATCAGCAAACCTATCCGTATTCGGGTATGTGGTTGGCTCTACTTTCTCTCTCACGGCCGGGATCATGTTTCTAAGGAACAGGGTCTTATATTCAATAAGATCTACATCTGCGGCTTCTTGTGCCAGATGTTTCCCTGCTTGATAGGCCATCCAGAGTCTCTGGTGGTAAGTCGCTGGGCTTTCTTTAGCATTTTGCTTCACGGGGTATGCTAGCATTACTCCAACCACACCAGGGCTATGAGCGGAGATGAGCTCAGCTGCGACTTCGTGAAAGGTAGCATTCCCATCTTGGCGAACTACCTTGGGGAGTTTTTCCCATAAACCAGGATCGATGGTCTGGCGTAGTATTTGGACCTGGTATTCCGCGGCGAGACTAAGCATCTCGCACTTGGAATGCACCTTTTCCAAATGGCAGCTGAGACTGTCGGACGGATTCATCCGACCGATGCTGTCAGCAATTTGCTGAACAGAGTAGGCCATTTGCAGGGGATTAGTTGGTGGTCGATCAGGCAAGGGCAGCGCGTCTCGTGCACCATCCAATGCTGCGCAGGCTGCAGCTTCAGCCGCCGTCCGCATAACACTTTCCTGAGTGCCAGCTTCTTGAAAAATTTGTCGAATCTGACTTTAATGGCTTTCATACTTTTCAGGAAGAGGAACATTTTCTAGTGCCCTATCAGTTATGGTTTCAATCTCTTGCCTGTCTTCCACACTAATAATGGCTACCGAGGCGCCGTCGGGACCAGGCTTGGGCCTGTTCCCCTCCTATCATGGGCGCCGCCATGATGGCGTCTTCCATGATGAGCGTCATGACGTTGTCTATGTGTGACCTGGGGAGTAGTGGGCGGGGACCCGCCATGCTGTGGATGGCTGGGTGGGGTATCTGGGCCATAGTAGGGGCATGACTGGGCGTTGTACTGTGAGATATCGTCATCGGATGGCTCCCCCTCTGACGACGAATGAAAGGCAGGGGCTACGCCACCCATTGCCTTAACATGGCCAGTCAAAACCTCTCGCTGATGGTGCAGTTTATCCATCTTAGCTCTACATTCATCATGACTCACACTTGCAACATCCATATCAACCTAATCCTGTTTCTGTTTCTGTTTCTGCAAAACACGGTACGCGGCGCTCAATTCGCGATTGTCCCTATAAGCTATCTCTAAATCGTTACGTACCTGGTTGATCTCATCCTGCAGCTCACCCATCTCATCACTCAATTGTGCATTCGCGGCACTCAACAAATCATTCATTTGTACCACCTGACTCTTATCCTGTCTTAAACTTTCACACTCAGTCTTCAGAGTACACATTTCTTGTTCACCAGCCTGTGCAGAATGATGCAATAGTGAATCCTTTTCATTACGCAGAGATTGGAGTTCTGACTCCAAGTTCTGCTGTATCTGGACACATTCTGTTTCCTGCAGACCCATCTCCTGCTTAAGAGATGCGATCTGCAGATCAAGGGTTCGAAACCTCACTTCGGAGGCTTCCAAGGCAGCGTAGAGAGCAGCGACCATCAACCCTTTAGCACAACGCCTATTGGTTGACTGTCGCGTCTCTGTGTACTGGGTTGAAATCCCCAGTACAGGTTTTTCAGATTGACTTGTGTCCCACGTGAAGTCAGCCCATCCTCCATGGGAGGTAAGAAAGTTTGAGACATCGAGACTCAGTTCTGTGCAGATATCTGATACAGTGGCCATTTATGTGGGAGGGAACGAAAAACTCAAACTGTGAAAAAGACCATGTGTTGCGTATCGATCCACAACACAGGTACTTTAACCACAGCCGGGCTACTGTATAAGTTGTAGGCTTGCAATTCAAAGCTGCTATGGAGTGGGTCGAGACGGCATCGACCACACCCGAAAAGTCAGCCAGACCTTGCAAGTATCTAAAAACTGGTAGAAAAGATGGGAGAGGTGATACGGAAATGTACACCTGCAGTCCCCGTGGGAAAAGGGAAATTTATAGCAACAAGTGAAAATTTACAACACCCAATATCGCCTGCATGCAGTCGCCAATTGTAAGAGGTCTAAACCTCACTTTCAGGTTCTTGGCAATATTGGGGATGCAAATAATCACAAACAAGTTGCATTCAAGTAATAAACAAGTTTATTACTACAAACAGGGATGAATCACAGTTGCCCTAAGCAGTTCTTACCAATACGAACCGGGAGCCAGTGCTAAGCGTTCCCTACACCTCGAGGTTTCTTTGTAGTCTCTTGGGATCTCTCGGGTCTCCGAGGTGTAAAGCCTGTGCATAACATTATATACCTGTGATAATTACTATGATTACTGAAATATAGAAACATTTCTAATTACAGAGATGAGCCCTATTGGCTAAATTAGAGGTGGCTCCATGGTCCAAGATAACATTATATAATTTTGTAAAGTCATCAGTTTTAGAACAAAGACGTTCTTATACAAAGTCTTACATAACAAGGTGAAGTGGTGTCCATCACCGAAAGATGGCAATGTTGCCTTACACATTATAATTACTTCAAGGACAGGTGTCTTGGCATCTGACAAGTAAGAAATAGACAGAAAATACATGGTATAATGTGTGTGCATTAGCAAGCAAAGTGAGTTACAATAATATGTATTCATATCCTGACATCTACTCTTATACGGTAGATGCCCTTAGCTCTACATATTAGTATAGCCTATGCCTAAACATTAGCTGTCTACGGTGTACCCCTGAGGGTATCAATTAGGGTGCAGGGACCTCGTGTAACAAATGCTACCCACGATAGGGCTCCGTGCAGTCCACTGGACCACAAGGTATATTGGACTTTGGGGGGGAAGACTGATGCCCACAATTGGGGCATGGGGGTGAGCCGCCAGGTGTGGCAGGAACAGCTGATGGCCACCCACAGGTGGCAGCTGCTGTGTTGCTCCCTGCAATGTGGCAGATCACTTGTGGGTGGCCCTCAACTTGTTCCTGGTTTTTTTTAGGCATAACTTTGTGCAGGCACAGGTAGGGGTTGTGCCTGCATAACTCTGCATGGCTCAGACTGAATATCAGGCTGTGCAGGTTATGCATAGGCACGCCCCCCCCCACCTGTGCCTGCATACATTACTGATGCACCCCGGCACATTGGGATTTGTACGGCGCACTTTTCCCTTTTAAATATTGCACTAGGGCACATCAGTGGGTAGTGCATGGTGCAACACCATTGTGCCATGCACAACCCTTTTAAATATCTGGGCCTTGGTTTTTATCTAATTTTAGAACAGCTTATGCAATGTTTACCAAAATGAAACTTCTAAACAACAAAAAACACATGAATATATGTGCCATTATTCATATTTCTAGATTTAAAGAAGTCTGAGTTATAAGTAGCCACATTTTCAGCAATGTTTAAATTAAATTATTCAAGTATATAAACTAAAATCATAAGCCTCTGTAACTTTAAAACTAGAGAATAAAATGCCATTTAGATAGGCAGATTCAAATACCTTAAAAGGGAGGCCATGTGTCTCAACTTTCTAATATCTTGCTGTAAGAATGCTCAGATTATGAGCTGCCAAAATTGCCAAACAACATCAGTACATAAATTTAAGTTCCATTATTCCTTGTTAAAATTGTTGAATTTTGGGATAATATTGCGGATGCCATAAACAAGATTTTTGCTCAGCCATGCACCTGATCTACCATGGAGGAGAAAGAGAAAGCTGGTGAGTATAATAATAATTTAAATTTCAGTTAGTGTCATCTACTTTTAAAGCCATTCATCCAAATGTTACCAAAATAGGCACGTTAGCTACCTTTTGCAGAAGTGTAACTATAGTAGTTGCAGACTGCTGGAGTTAAAATGAGCTCAGTTATGGGTTGTCAAACACAGAATCAAAATTTTATTTTAGTAGGCTTATCCAGCTTTATAGTCTATTGTCCAAATGTTATCCACACTGGAAAGATTCGAGAACAAGAAACATTGATAGGTGTAATGAGTATTGGGTCTCGGGCTTCAAATGGCGCTCAGCTATAGGCAGCTAAAGATTTTGTCAACATTTGTTTTTTACCCAGTTTTAAAACAGCTTATGCAATGTTCATCAAAATTAAACTTCTAAACAACAAAAATCACATGGATATGTGTGCCATGATTCATGCTTCTAGATTTAAAGAAGTTTGAGTTATAAGTAGCCAAATTTTCAGCAACGTTTAAATTAAATTCTTCAAGTATATAAATTAAAATCATAAGCCCCTGTAACTTTTAAACTAGAGAATGAAATGCCATTTAGATAGAAAGATTCAAAGACCTTAAAAGGGAGACTGTGTGTGTGTCAACTTTTTAATATCTTGCTGTAAGAATGCTCAGATTATAAGCTGCCAAAAAATGTCAAACAACATCAGTACATAAAGTCTAGTTCCATTAGTCCTTGTTAAAATTGTTGAATTTTATGATAATATTGTGGATACCATAACCAAGACTTTTTCCTCAACCATGCACCTGATCTACCATGAGGAGAAGGAGAAAGCTGGTGAGAGTAATAATAAGGTTGGATTAACGGGCGACTGTGTTGCAAATATAGCAGCAGAGTTGGAGAGGCATTGCAGGACCACAATGCTAATGTAGGTAAGGTAATTTGCCTACTTGCAGTATATTTCAAATAAGTGTGATCCATGACCAAACACTGCATCTAGAGGGAGAATCTGACTGTGTGCAAGTTGTTGTGAGGAGTATAAGTGCTGAGGACATGAGGAAGTCATCTATTGAATTAAAGATGTTTCCAAGGAGAATGATGTCCACAAGGGCCTTCTTCATGGCCCTCCTCGTTCTGTTGCCTATGGTGAATGACATAGAAACATAGACAATGATGACTGAAAAAGACCACTGGTCCATCCAAGTTGCCTGAGTTCCCTATTTAGCCTTGACACTTACTGTCCTTCCATTGTCCTACTCCTCCCCATCCATACCCCATTCTCTTCCCAGTGTCTGCCTCCCTGAGCTCTCACTATACCTTTCATTCTGTACCACCTATGCTTGAACCCACCAATGATTTTAGCACCCACCATTTCAGCTGCAAGACTGTTCCACAGCTCCACCACCCTTTCTGTAAAATAATACTTCCTCATATCCCTCCTGAACCTCACTCCAGTCATTTTCAACTCATGCCCTTGTGACTGCGAACTAGTATTCAAACTAAATAGTTCCTTACAGTTTACTTTGTCAGTTCCTTTTAGGAACTTGAAGATCTCCATCATATCTCCCCTCTCCTTTCTGCTCTCCAGCGAGTACATGTTCAGAGCCTTGAGGTGCTCCTCACAGGACCTGCCCTGTTGGTCCTGAATCATTTTTGTTACCCTGTGGTGCACTGACTTCAGCCCATCACTATCCTTCCTAAGATGAGGGTTCCAGAACTGGGCACAGTACTCCCGGTGTGGCCTTACTATGGATCTATATAAGTATTACCTCTTCTCTTCTGCTATCACTACCCCTCCCAATACATTTCAGCATATTACTTGCTTTGCTATATGTCTTATTGAACTGGCTTGACTGTGTGAGGGAGTCACTGATAACTTCAAGGTCCCATGCCTCAGCTGTACTGTTAAGTCTCACCTCACCCATCCAGTACTCTGTCCTGGGGTTCTTATTCCTTAGGTGCACTACTTTACACTTTTTGGCATTAAATTTAAACTGTTAAATTCTAGACCCCCCAACCCCATAGATTTTGTAAGTATTTTTAAGTAAATATTTTTGTAGTTTTTGACAGTGGCACAAAATCAGATAAGCAAACATTTGTTAAGATTCTGATGTTGCTGAAAAGTTTGATACATTTTAATGGACCAACATATGTCTTGAAAAAAGATAGTATAGTACACCAACTTTCAGGGCACAGCAGTCCCTTTGTGCGTGCCAGTAGCAATCTGGACAGAAGAAAATGAAGTTACAGTAAAATACAGTGAGTTGCATTGTTTCAAAATACTGCAATTTATGACAGAATAGTGAGAAGCGTTGAAAGGAAGGATGGGTGGACACAATGGCTAGAAATGGTTCTATGTGATAATGGTGAATGCCTAAAGGTGATCACCGTTATCACACAGTGCCAAAAACATTTTAGGCACTCTGACAACCCCGCACTCCCCTATTAAAGGATTCTCAACTCCAGGGGGGTGCATGTTGGGGGGAGTAAAAGCATTAAAAAATAAAGGTTTGGGCCAGGCATAATAAAATCACACCAGTGCCTGGACCCAAACCCAGTACCTCACCCACCCCAACAACTAGCCTACTCCTGATGCCATGATGCAGCTCAGCAATCTACTGCAGTGCCACCCCCCACAGCTCCTCCACCCCCACCCAGCCCATGCTTGCCATGCTCACCCCCCACGTGCCTGTACACATAGCAACATCCTGTCACCCAGTTTGCTCACCCCCTCATCCAGTTGCCCTACCGTCCTATCGCTGTGAGGGATTGTGCTGGCAAGAAGTCACCATTATGGACAGCGTCCTTCCCCATGTGCTCACCTCACGGGATACCACTAGAAACAGGTCTATAACTGTGAGGAGAACCTTTACAGGAAGTGCTAAGATATTTGTAATAGAGACAGAAATGGGTACATGGAAGTGTTAATAAAAAAGGTTTCCTGACAGAAACAATAGACAGAGTAATTACCTGAGGTACACATGTCCAGTTCATATAAAACTTCATTCACTATTAGAGGTGCTACTATTTTCTGTTCCTAAGATTCTGAAAAAGAGGTCTTCTCTTTTTTCTGACAAGTGTGGGGTCATTCTTAAGCAAGAAATCCCTGTATTTTTATTCTATTGAAATTTCGGAATTACAAACCTTTGAGTCGAAGACTCCTTTGGAAAGGCGCCACATCAATACAAACAGAACAACACTTAGAAACAAATTGTACATAGCCTTCTAGTCAAACATTACATTAAGACAAATATTACAAGGTTACTCAGTACAGAATATTTAACTTGCTAGGTTAGTTTCTCTAGGTTTCTCAAGGGTTATATGGGGACCCTGTGTCATTGTGGTGAAGTGGGATTGGTTGCCAAATTCAGAAGGTAGCAACTAATCGAGAGCTAGTGCTTTAGGCACCAAGTGCTATATTGGCTTTTTTTGGAGTTGAGGAAGATGCAGGTTCTCTGTCTCCAACCTAGTGTGGGAGGACAGGTTGTAGCAGCCACAAGTCTCTGAGTCTAGGAGAAATCGCTTGATGCCTTTTTTAATAGGCTAATTCTGGGGTCCTGGGAGATGGAGGAAGGAAGTTGATTTAGCCAGAGTAGAGCTCCATACCTGAAAGACCTTTGCCCTAGTGAAGTCCTACAGTGGGGGATCAGGAGTGTGGTGTTAGCCGGGTGCCTAGGGGTGCTCCTATGAGGGGTTGGTTGGATGACGGGGTGAAGGTCCAAAGGTGAAAGTTTCATCAGGATCTTTTTTGCTTGGAGGCAGGTGTGGTACATTAGTCTCCCTTCAAAGGTCAACCAGTCAGCTTGATTGTAGAACTCACATGTATGTGTTAACCTGTTACTGTTAGTGACCAATCGGCAGGCTTTGTTAAGGACTAGTTTGATACTGTTTAGGGCTGTGTTATCAGCGGTGCCATAAATTGTAATCCCACAGTTGACCACAGATAGGACTGAGCAGGTTACTGCCAGTCTTAGCACCTGAGGGGGAAGGCAGTGTTTGTGCCTATATAGGATCCCCAGCCAATTGTTGGCAGAGGTGGAGATGTGTTTAATATGTTGGTGGTAGGTAATGGATGTGTCCAGAGTAATGCCTAGATACTTAAAGTTAGTGACCTGTTTAATTGGGATGCCCTGTGGATTAGAGATAGATAGCAGGGCATTACTGTTGGGGTTGGTGGTGAGCAAAGATCATGGTCTTGCTGAAATTAAGTAATAATCTATGACCAGTGAACCAGGTTTCTAGTTCTCTAAAGCAGGTTTTCAGGGTATTTTGAAGAGAGATTGGATTGGAGTGATTCCAGTATACTACAGCATCATCTGCATAGAGTAGTAGTTTACTACTATAGGCCTGAGGAAGGGAGTTTTGAAAGAGAGTGAATAGTAGGGGGCCCAAGATCGACCCTTGGGGGACACCTGAGTGAACAGGTAGCTTAGCAGAGAGGGTGGTGTTGATTTTGACTTGTTGAGTCCAATCAGTGAGATAGTTATTGAGCCAGGAGATTGTTTCAGGGGTGAGATGGAGGGAGGGGGGAGAGAGTGGATAAGAGCGTGACTGATGGTGTAAAACACTTTGGTCAGATCAACAAAGATTGCTCCTGCTAGTGACCCCTGTTCCAATGCTTCATGTATGTAAGAGGTGAATTCGAGGAGGGCCGTGGTAGTGTATGCTCTGGTTGTGCTGAAGTTGGACAAAGAGGGAGAGGTACTGTTTCTGTCAAAGGACACAGCAGTCAGGGAGGATTTAAATTAAAGGATACAGGTTGGGGAAGGAGCAACTGTAGTGCAGTGAGTTACCAGGTGTACAAGTTAGATGCATGCATTTACCAAGAAAAGGATTACTGAACTATTTAGCACACAGGTACGCTGAACTGAATTCCATCTGTTTGCTGTCCGCTCCTACCTAAGTTCGTGAACTCTATATTTTTGCAATTTCATCTGCTATTGAACTCTATACCAGTGCTCCCCTCTGCTTGAGCCCTACCTTTTCTGCAGCCTCCGTCATGGTTCCTGGTTACTGGAGACAAAATAGAACTTATGATCAAGGGTGGGAGGACACCCATGAGCAAGTCAGCAGAGGAGATGAGGCAGCATTTTATAAAAGGCTTGTGCCGCTGAATGAATCCACTGGTATGCTGAACTGAATTCCATCTGTTTGCTGTTGGCTCCTACCTGAGTTCATGAACTCTATACTTTTGCACTTTCATCTGCTATTGAACTCTTTGCCAGTGCTCCCCTCTGCTTAAGCCCCACTTTATCTGTGGCCTCCATCATGGTTCCCAGTTACCGGAGCCAAAATAGAACTGACGGTTCAGAGTGGGAAGGGATCTGTGACCACATCAGCAGAGAAGGGGCAGCATTGCATAAAAGACTTGTG
The DNA here is from genome assembly GCA_016271365.2 of Neoceratodus forsteri. Classification (NCBI taxonomy): domain Eukaryota; kingdom Metazoa; phylum Chordata; order Ceratodontiformes; family Ceratodontidae; genus Neoceratodus; species Neoceratodus forsteri. Next base: position 256,295,915 of record CM057450.1, on the reverse strand, counting down.
CTGCATAATGCATGACAGCAGTGGCACGAGCATGAGTGGGATGAGAGTATCACTCGGTAAAGAAAACACCTCTCCAACTGGACTAAGTTAAGAACTGGCTATATTCTTGTTCACAACTATTACTTTATTCTATTTATTAATATTATTAACAAATGTCACTATACAATAAGGAATGCTTAGTTTTATCGAGTAAAGGGCTAAGTCACACTTTACAATTGAACAGATTTTGTTACTAAGAATCAGATCTGTTGCCCTGATTATTATCTGGATTTTCAATTCAGGGTTAACAGTTAGTATTAACTGTGGTGCATGAGCAAGAAACTCTAGGGCCACTTTAGCAAAAGGCAGGAGTAAGTAATTTCAATGCCACCTACAAAGAGTAAGTTATTTTAGTGCTACCTAGTAAAAGGTGTACTTGTTTCTCAACAGTTGTAAAGTCAAATTTTAGTATCCTTTTTAATTTGTAAAATTGATCCGTAAAAATGAAGGGTTTATTTTTAAATTTGGTAAGGATTGTGGTAGGAGTAATCTGCTTGATTCATTTATGTGTCCCAGTTTGTTCCAATGCCCCAACTGTGGGATCTTGTGTGCTCCAGAGCACATGTCTAGCAGGTTTAATCCATCAAAAAGAAAGTGGACTAATTAAGTGGAGAAATCCCTTTAATGTGATTAGGTTTGAGCTTCAGAAAGTCCCTTTTAGTCTTCGCCTAAAGAACAATCTAACAACTAGACATGTGCTCTGGATGTCCTTGGTTCTTAGTGAGGACAGTGAGTTATATCCTGGTCCTGTGGGATATTCCATTAAATTGGTCCATGACAATGCAAGCAGTTTAGTGAAAAAGATGGATCTTTTTATGATCTGGATTGATTTAGAATCACCTGATATTATTATATTAATGGAAACATGGCTCTATGAGGGAATTCATCAAGATGAGATTGAGTTGAAAGACTACTACCACCACAGACAGGATAAGGGATCACGTAGTGGGGGAATTTTAATGTATATTAAATCTCCAATTGTCCATTCAAAGATTTTTTTTTCTGGAAAAGTGGAAGGAATTGAATGTCTACTGGTGGACTTACAGTCCTCAAAATGTAGTAATAGGTGCTGTTTATTCCCCACCTAAAGTAAAAATGACTCACTTTGATAGTTTTTCTCCTACATTGATGGAACACTTAGGTCATAGGCAAACCATACTTACTGGTGACTTCATTGCCACCTGGGGGTGTCCAAGAGGTCGGAAATCAGAAAATTCCATTCTATACCTAATTCTGATCCCAATAATTCACTCTCCCACTAGGAAGAGCAAATTAACTAGCTCTGGCATCATACTGGATCTTATATTTATCACTCCGGATTTGACAGTGAGGGAAAAGGTGTTTGTACCCCTAACCTAGGAGATCATTATGTTATGCAATATGTTTTTAATGCTGACCAAAAAACAAAATCTATGATCAAACAACACCATATTTTCAAGAGACGGTTTACAAACATCAATAAACTATTATTCAGAAACCACTTAATAAGGATGCCTTGGCATAAGATTTTTCTCATGTCTGACTTGAACGTGGTGGTAGATGAGTTCACTGCCATATTCTCTGATGTATGTAATAAGTTTGCTCCCCAGAAAAGAATTATTCAAAAATATAATTATTTGCCATGGATAAGTTCAAATATTAGAAGGCTAATTAGGAAAAAAAAACAGCTCTGTAAGAAAGCTAACAAATCTCTAAACCCCGAAATATAGACCAGCTTCAAAAAAATGAGAAATAAAGTCATACAAGAAAGTAGAAAATCATAGGCATTTTATCATAAACAAAAAATTAAAGAAACAACAGACCCCAAAATATTGATCTCTAATAAAACAAATCTTACAAATCCTATTAAAAACTCCAGAGGTTAAGATTACAGAAAATGGGATATTACAACAAGCTGATTCCTCTGTGAACTTCTTAAATGATTATTTTATAAATCTTCCTGACTTAGTACAAACTGATGATAACAAACCATCATGAGTCTATAATGGTATACAGTCTTCTAAACAAGGTGATACACATGAAAAATCGAACCCAAAATTTAGATTTAGGGAAATCACTAGAGAGGAAGGGCTGGATTTTCAAAAGTTTGGGCTTGTCACAAAGTGACTTGTGCCAGCAGGAAATGATGCAAGCAGCACTTTGCACCATTACTTGCACCATTTGGAATTCACAAAAGCAGCCTGTGACATGACGCAGACTGCTTGTGCCAAAGTGGACTTGTGCCACGGTTGCGCCAAAACCTAGGTTGCAACATGGTGCAAGGGACTTCTGGCAGCAACTGTGCCCTATTCACAAAGAGTGACTGCTACAACCCCTAATTTGGGATTCTCAAACAACCCCTGGAGGACATCCGTCAAAGTGCATTTATACCAGCTATGAACTGGCATAAGTTCACTTTGCCATCCACTGCGGTTTGTGCCAATGTGCCTAAAGAGACCCCACAGCCCTCATGGTCAAACATAGGCCCACCACACACATGCCAAGATCACCAATGGTATGAAAAAAGAAGCCTGTTTGGGCTACCACCCCCACCAGTCCCAAACCCCAATATATGCAACACTGAAACTCTTCTTGTGGGCTAGCAGACCCCCCCACCAGCCCAATCCTGATATTAGAAATATCAGCCCATGTGGCTACAGATCCCATACCCCAAGCCCCAAGCCCCGACCCTGATCCCTGACCATGAAATAGTAACATGTTGGTGATGAACAAATAGAACAGATCCATATTCCCCTGAGCCCTGGTAGTTTAGTGGCCCCCCCACCCAGCAGTGCCAGACCACCCCATTCCCCCTGACCCATAGCCAGCCAGTGACAGGCACAGCCCACCTCTCTCCACTATGAACAGCTGCTGACTGAGCTCTTCTGTAGTACATACTGTAAATAGTATGCACCCATTGAATGACAGCAGCTGTCATTCACTGAGCATGCACGTTGTACAGTATGCACGCATAGAAAACCTCAGTCAGTGGCTGGCCACAGTGGTAAGAGGTGGGCTGTGCCATTCACCAGCTGGGTACAGGTTGGGAGGGGAGTGGCGTGGTCTGGCACAGCTGGGTTGGGGGTGGGAGCCACTAGACTACCAGGACTCAGGGGAATATGGACCTATTTTATTTGTTCATGACTGACATGTTACTATTTTGGGGTGGGGATTGTGATCAGTGATTGTCGCTTGGGGTTGGGGTCCATAGCCACAAGGGCTGATACTTGCACTATTAGGAGCATTGTTGTGTGGGGGGATCCACTGGCCTGTATTGGCAGCTTATTAATAATATCAGGATCAGGCTGTGGGGGGGTCTGCTGGCCCATACTGGCTGCTTATTAATAATATCAGGATTGGGCTCTGGGGGTGTCCACAAGCCCTCTAGGTCTCTGTTCTGTAAACTGTGTGGATTGGTGCTGGGAGGGTGCTTATGCCCTTTCCCTGGGCAATTCCATGGCTTGCAGTAACCTCTTCAGGTGCAGCCTTCAATTGGTGCATGACTGGGGTTGCCACAAGTTATGGTACATAGCTGCCATGACCCTGCCCAATACAGAATCGGGTGCAGGGTCCCCGGTGCATTGGAATTTGGCACAAGTTGCCTTTGCCCAGCTTGTACCATGTAATTGAGAATCCAGCCTGAAGTATCCCAAACTATAAATAACCTAATGATCAACAAAACCAGTGATCTGGACAATGTAGAGAAAAGGTTGTTAAAAGAATCAATTTTGCTAATTTTGCCAATATTGAGAGATATTTTTAACTGGAGCTTAAGTGAGGGGATTTTTCCACAGAGTTGGAAGATGGCTAAGGGAATTCTGGTTGCAAAAGGTGGTGATCCCTCGGATCCTTCCAACTACCGCCCAATAGCCCTGCTCTCAGTTGTCTCTAAGATCTTGGAAAGAATTGTTGATGGCCAATTAATAGACTACCTTGAAAAATATGACAGGTTAACTCAATTTCAGTCTGGTTTTGTAAGGGGCAGGCCCATGGCCACTGTGCTCATGGACTTCTTAGACTTGATTGCTACCCCTCTTGGGGCCATGAAGTTCATGGGTGCGGTAAACATGGACCTGTCCAAAGCATTTAATCTAGTAGACATGGGATATTTCTGAGTGCTCTTGAGAAAAATGCTCTGGCTGATGAACTGTGCAAGTGGTTTTGCTCTATTTAACCGATAGGACCCAGGTAGTTACTGTTAAGGGCTATCAATCCAAATTCTTGCCTGTGATATGAGGGGGTACCCCAGGGATCAATCCTGGACCCCCTATTGTTTATTATGTATATAAATGGCTTGCCCAACTGCATGGAACATTCCCAGATCAGACTGTATGCAGATGATACAATCCTTGTAGCAGCAGGTAGTTGCCCTGAGTAGGTGGAACGTAAACTGCAAGCAGATTTTCTTTTGATGTGGGGGGGGGGGGTCAAGCCCTTAGGCCTGATAATTAACAACAAAAAACCCCAGCTTTGGTCAAACTCAATCTGAAAAAAAAAAATAAGTCCTAAGCTCGAAGTAAGGACCCAAGATGGTAATATTCTAACACTAACTTCAGTGTGTAAATACTTGGGTGTCTACTTCGACCAGCATTTAACATACAAATACCGTATAAAGGAACTAATGAAAAAAAAAATTCTAGAATCAGAGCAATGAGATAACTCTCAAATTGCACAACTAAAAAAGTGCTGCTAATGATAGCAAATCAGTTAATCCTGCCAGTTATCAACTATGGGAGTCATATTTACTGGCATGCCCATAAAATACAACTACAGAAATTTGATACATCATATAGTAAACTGGCGAACTATATCTTAAGATGCAAATATAGTACTCACCATTGTTCTATATATACCATCCTAGGTTGGAGTTCCCATCACGTAAGAAGGAAGGGAATATGGGTAAATCATGTACAGGGAATACTAAAAATAACATGCTGCTTGGACTAATTGGAAGGCTACAAAAGCCAAACCATGGTCTTAACCTGAGGAAAAGGGGTACCAGGCAGTGGCGGCTCTACACCAGGGCCCACCAGGGCACGTGTCCAGGTAAAAAAATGCTGTGCCCCAGTTGGTGCCCCATATGGTGCAAAGCTTCCCCCATAGTAACAATATATCAGTGCCCTGGCTGCCATCGGTTGTGCCCCAGCTGTGCCCTGGTAACCATTTGTGGCTAGAGCCGCTACTGGTACCAGGGACACGACAGTGCCAAAAGTAATTAATAATTTTTGCAAAATGACATTTCAGTATAACGCTGCTTATTGTTGGAATGAACTCCCCCCCCCCCCCAAAAAAAATCTGGAAATTTCAACTGCTTTTAAAACCAGAATGAAGCAAGAACTAATTTTTTGATGTGAATTTAATAGATGAGCAATAGGAAATCATAATGTATTTGACTTGCCCTATGATAATATTGTACTGTACTGTTGTATATGTAATTTAATATTTTTCACAGTTCCATGAGTTTGTTATGTGTACTAGCCTTGTGTTTATTTTTACTTACTTGTTTACCATAACTCTTAGATGATCTTATTTAACAGGTGCACCTTGTAAAAAAGGTAATCTATAATCCTAATGGTGATATCTCTGTATAACTAACACTTTTACTAACATATTTACTTAGTGATCGGACCCTTACTGAACTATAACTGTGCTGTGTACATGCAGAATGCATGCCACATGCATAACTGTGCAATGTTTGCATGTGGTTCACATACACAAAGTGAACCTAAATGAACCAGATCTATAAACAAGTCAGGTTTGCATGCTGCAAGCTTGACATGAGTGTAGTAGGTAATCTGGTGTGAACATCATTTTAAAATCACATCAGGTTCACATGTTGCACGCAAGCCATGTGTGCAACAACTAAGCTGGTCCAAAATCCATCAGTTTCTATTTCTCATATTACTGCTAGCAATTAGAGCCATTAGAATATATTTTTCATTGATTTCCCATTAAAATTAGGTAAACTCATTAATTCTGATCCTTTTGCAAGTTGTTTAATGGCTTTTGATGTTTGTCATTGAATTTCCATAAATTTGTAAAGTAATGTTTGTTTAATGCAATAAATGCTTAGAATATAGTCAGCCAACATCCCCCATTCCAGATGTGTGAAAGAGGGACCTCTGTGTTGTGAAGCCTGACCTTTTTGTTTTGGGCCATGCAAATCCCCTTATGCATATTAAGTGCTACAAATGTGTTTCTCCATGATTGATTCTACTCACTTACTTTCCCTTTGTCATTTTGTATATATACACTATGGCCATGCTAAGCACGCTTTGTGCTGAGTAAGGTCATGGAAGCATGCACCTACCTCACGTTTTGTCACTCAAAATGAGGGGAAATGAGGGACGCTAACCCTCATGATGATTAGGACATCCTGAAACATGGAGATACAGTACCTCAGAACACAGTGGAAACCATTGTATTTTTTTGTACTGATACCTGAGAATGAATTTTGACCATAAAGCAGTGATGTCATTTAAGAAGGGCAGAGGGTGGGCCAGTGTCCCTCCCCAGCCTTTGTGCCTAGGTTGTTCTTATGATGTGGCAATAATGGCATTAAATTTGGATTTAATCTTTTGCACAATCAATGCCCCCCCCGAGCATGTGTATGCTGCTGCTACAGGTGCACTCCTGACTTAACTATGTCCGTATTGTGTTGTCCACTCTCTCCACCTATTAGCAGCAGCACCATCACACATGATGTGAATATGCTCTAGCCAAGCAAGGTCACATGAGTCACACGAGTGTGACACTGTCTTTCCCATCACAGAGTAGACAGGCTGCACACTATAGCTTGGAGGAGTCGGTGAGTATTTTGGTGGCATATTTTTGTCAGTCTACTCTTAGTGCATCTCCATCTCACAAGGTGGCTGAAGGGACAGGGGGTGAGCCGGAAGCTTACTCAAGACTAGGCTACCTACTTACTCTATTAGGCTCACCTCGCAAAAAAAGGAAAAAAAGCACAGGCCCCCTCAACAGCAAGCTAGGCCTAGCAGGAGCAGTGACAGTGGTGTGGGTGGCCTTCGTAGGCCTTTATCAGTGTAGTGCAGCAGCAGCCATGGCAGAAGCCAAGCAAGAAGCAAGTAACACAGGTTGGATGGGTTTGGTTAGTGAGGTGACTTGGTCGTGGACCATGTTGGGGACCTGGGATGGTTGGTCCTAGCATCCAGCTTCTTGCAGAAGGACGGAGGAGGAGGAGTGGACTGAAAACTGGGCTTGTGGCACACCAGGTCAGGCCACAGGTTCTGGCCAGATGGCTGGATAAGTAAAAGCAATTTTTTTAAGAAGGGGATAGGGGAAGGAGGAAGGACTGAAATATTGATGTGTTTTTCATGTTTCTGTGCCTTTGCACAGATTCACAACCCAATGGGATGGGTACTGAATGGAATGGAGTCACGGAGACAAATCAGGAAAAAAAAAATATTTTTTTTTGCGGGGGGGTTCTAAACATCAGCCAGGAAAAAAATTGGTTCATAACTGAGTGGGTTTAAGCCAAAATCTGATGCACTGCTCTGGGGTATAGACAGATGAATCTTACACATTTAAATTTTCCTCATTTGCATATCACTTTTCAGTAACAACAAAGGAGTTTTACCTTTTAGAGATATTCCAGGCATTCTAGAGCTTGCCACCTAGGAGCTAACTAGCACCTGGTCTCCACTGGTTGTTGGCTTCCCATGCTGAAATCTGAAATGCTGCCCATGGAATAAAGTCTAGAGTTACAGGACATCATCTGTGTGAGCAGCATGTTTTCCATGAGGGTTGGATAAGAAGCAGTGCAGTTTTCAGGGGTAAAATGAGGGCTATCCCTTGCATTCTTCTTATTGTTGTATACCTTCTTAATTGTTATATTGTCTATCGTTACACTGTTGTACTGTTATTTGCACCTTCCAGGTCCACCTTGCAAATGAACTTGCTCAACGGTGTTTCACCTGGTAAAATAAATATTGATTGATTAATTGATTGATTGATTCAGGGACATTTGAGTGGTACGGTATGCACAGACTATTGGAGCCTCACTGTGATCATGCTCATGCTCCCCTCCAGTGAAGCTGACCTGCACATCACCAAACTCAAGCACATTATGACTTAGGGCAAGGGAGACTGCAGGGGCATGCATCATTGAAATGAATGGGGTATTTTTTCATTACTATTTTATACATTATTGATGGAGAATTGGAGATTAATGAAGGCCACTGCTTGATTAACAAGGGACTTGTTAGTAGAACAGTAGTCTTCATTATTCTCCAACTCATCATCATAATGTACAAAATAGTAATAAAAAAGTAACTCATTCATTATAAGGGGGTATGCCCCAACACTTTGACCCATGGACATCATCTCTTAAAGACTCCTGCCTCTGCCTCCCTAGTATTCAGGTAAGATACTCTTGACTTATATCTATGCTTGATTGGTTGTCTGTAGCAGCATGGCCACACTTGTTGCAGTGTCTGTGCATGGCCATGTGGGTGGGTGTTGAGTTATTGCTACTTTTGTGTTTGCCCCTTAAAGTCTGTTTGCATGGAAGCATTCAAAACTATGGAGAGAAAATAGTAAGAGTACAGGTCAGACAGAAGTAATTAAGTAGTTTTGTGGGTAACTGTGTATTGGGGGTTAGAAGAACCACAAGTGTTTCCATTGGTATGTATGCTACAGTTCAGCTGTGCATCTGAGATGAGGGAGGACAAGAAAACTAAAAAGTATAACAGTGGCTACAAGCATGCTGCATGCATGCAGATGTACAGTATGCAGATGTGTATTGACATGCAAGTGAGCCATATGTTTGCAGGCAGTATGGTTGAGTGGTTAAAGGCACTTCACTGCAAACCAGGAGACTTGGAGACCTGAAGAACTGGGGTTGAATCTCATCAGCCCCCACTTGTATAGTATATGGTGTGATCCTGAACAAGTCACTTAACTTTTATGTGTGCACTTATCAGTGACCACTTGCTTTTTGCACACATGCCACTTGCATGTAGTCTATTCCAATCTAACATAAAAAGCATGCTTTCCATACTTGCTTGCTGCATGCATGCCATATGCATGCAATCGGTTCCAATGTAATGTCTAAATCATGCTTGCAGCATGCATATCACATAAGTAGTTTTATGTGTGCAGCATGAAAACATTTCATATAATTATTTCTGTAAGGGTAGATCCCTAGTTGGATCATGAGAGCATAGAGAGACAACATGTCCATCCTAAATGCAGGTAATATAAGAATCATACCCAGCAAAATTGACTAGCCAGGGATCCTGATGTACTTGTATGCATAGGACATAGAGGAACAGAGAGAGAAGAAGTGAAAAAGGAAATGACTGGAGCACCAATAAGGGGAAATTTTGGCTAGTCCAGAGGGATAAATCTTATAGCAAAATAAGAGTTGTTGACTTTCTTTAATGCAGCGTGTCACCGTGATGAAAAGCAACCATACCAGATGAACAAACAGTTCAACTGAGTCTATAAGGTCAAGATAAGTGAAAAAAGAGGGGGGGGGGCAGGACAGTCCAGATCAGCTGATCAGATGCAATGATGATATTGTACTTATTTTGTGCAAATTCCTCATTTGGAATTCTGAAGACATTACCTAATGTGCTACCAGAAATATTTTAGGAAATGTTGAGAAAATGTTGGCAAAACCTATTTGTGGTATTTTCTTTTTTTAATGTTAGTGCGTTTTATTAAGTTTCAAAAAGGAAAATGAACAAGATACAGTACAATGTTTTATAAAAATATCAACATTTTTCAGCTTACAAGGATGCGATACAGAACTTCTGATACAGCAATGTTACAGAGAGCGTATAATTGTTTAGCTGTTGCTTGCCTCATCCTTTGAAGGAGGTATACCAGTGTAAATTACTATTTGGGTGTGAGGACCCTACTTTCTGAGTGGGATCAGCAATGAAAATTGAGAGATGTGTTACTTACATACCAGTTGTAACAGTGACCTGGATAAGGGTGGTTCAGGTTCTCAGGACTATTATTTTCATGTCTTCTGGAGATCTCTTATCTGCTGTCTCTTCTGACAAGGCAACCAAAGTGCATCCTGTGGCCTGTAAAACATCAATGGTACCACAGAGTATGCAGTGTACTTACAACATATGTACTGTACACATACACAGTATAATATACTGTAACTGATGGATAGATCTAACTGCATTACTGGCTTCTTCATGTGCTATATTCCCTAGGAGTCTATCAGATAGATCTTTTAGGAATTTGTACTTAGTGGAGCATAGGGGAGAACATAGGAACCTTGGCATGAGATTGGTGCAGATCAAGAACTTTAACCAATACCTGCAAGTGGGTTCACATATGCCATGTAGGGCCCCCAACAAGTAAAATAGTATTCTAGATGATTCAGTTTGGAGAGGGAGAGTCTATCTATCTGCGCTAGACCTGTCATTGAGGAGAGTATTTCTCATATTCCTGTGACTCTGGGGCTGTGACATTTATAGAGGAGGGCCATATTTGCTTGCATTGACAACTAACCAGCCACCTGAAAGTGAGTTGTTTCAGTATCTTGGAATTTGGCTTAATGCCCAGTAGTAAAAGTGTGGGTAAGCCCGGCATTTTTAGTTGTAAAACTGACTTGTCAAGTTGCCACACTTGAGCCCAAAATACTTCTAGCTTAGGACAGGACCAGAGAATGTGGATGAGGTCTCCCCCATCTTATTGGCAATGCAAACATTTCTCATGTTTGAGCACCCCAGCTGAGTGGAACACAGTCAGGGTCATGTACCATGAGTGCAGTACATTATTTTTTATTAACCTGCTACGCACATCCCTGAGGAGTGTGTACACTTTATACCAGGTTTGTGTCCATTGGGCATCTATGATCTCTGCCCCTAAAAATGTCTTCCATTTTCTTTTAGACTCCCCTGACTGACTGGGCCTGGTGTCTCTAAGCTGGGTGTATATTTTACCTGCAAGGCCTTTGGAGGTTTTTAGCCATTCTGATAACTCTTCCTTCCCCTAATCTAGGGCTGTGCAGGAGCAGAGGGGCTTATCTACCTCACGTATCTGCAGAAATCTCCAGTGATCTTGGTGAGGGAGCTCCCATTCCTGTTGAAGGGAGTGAAATGGAACAACTCTACCCATATTGTGGTTCATAATGTCGTTGAGGAACAGGATACCTTTGGCAGACCACTGCAGATTTGTGGAATTTTCACTGTAAATCTAAAACTGCTAAACCACATGTTTTCAGCTCTGCTAGATACCAGGATATGAGAGCAATCACCAAAATGTTCTGCTCCACAGAACAACCGTGCCCAGTCAGAGCAACAACCAGAACAAAACAGAAAGACTGGCACCTGTCACATCCAAGTATAGTAAGATTTAGTTGTGCAAAAAGATATGAAAAAAGCACAGAAATAATTAATACACAGGGTGCAGTCACATACTAGCAGTAGCAGCAGCAGGGTGGGGAGGCTAAACCTCAGAACTTGACTTTTGGCCTCCTCACCTTGTCGCCACAGCTGGTACATGAGTGTACCCTATATAAATTACTTCTGCATGTTTTACATAGATTTTTGTACAAATACATCTTACTATACTTAACTGTGACAGGTGACAGTCTTTTTGCTTTGTTTAGATACCAGTATACGCTGGCTTTGGCTATGGATGCCACATTTTATGTCTATACTTGCAACAGAAGAGAAGTTACATAATTCACATTTTTAGAAGGTTTTGCTGGGGTGTGGACAGCAGAGGGCGGTGGTAAATGGGTTCAAGTCAAGGGAGGGGGGTGATTCTGTTCAATATGTTCATCAGTGACATAGGAGAAGGAATACAAGGCAACATATGTCTCTTCACATTTGACACTAAGCTCTATGGCACAGTGAACAGCTAGGAAGGGGTTAGGAAGCTGAACAAGGACCTGCAAAGATTTGGGAGATTGCCCAAAGGTTGACAGTTGAAATTCAGTGCCAAAGCATGCAAGGTGTTGCACATACACAACAAGAACCACAAGAAGGAATATTGAACTGGAGGGTTTAAGTCTGTCACTACCACTGAGGAAAGGGACCTGGAAGAGCATCAGAAGTAGCCATCTAAAAGAATGCAGCCAATGCAGTAAGGCCTAGAACAAGGCAACAAGGATGGTGGGGTGTATGTGGATGAGGTCTGACCACAGGAAGAAGGAAGTGAAACTGCTTATCTATAGATTATAGATACCTACACAGGCTCCCACCTCCCGCCTTGCCTTGCCCTGTGAGCCAAGCTATGTCCTGCTATTTTCAAAGCACTTATCCTCTACTACTATTATAGATATTATAATGCACTTATTGTAATCATTGTATTCATCTGCTTGTAGGTCTGCATTGTTATCACCACAGAGGCATATGTTTATTGAATTGTTTGCCTTTTGTTATCCTGAATTTCATTGCTGTACCTTCCCATTTTCCCTTCCCCAGGACACATCTGGAAATTAGCATTTATTGCTCAGAATGTCTTCCTGGTGAAACGTTTAAATAAATAAATAAAGTTAGCTGCTGAGGTCACATCTGGAATCATGAGCCCAGTTCTGGAGTTCCCACCTATGAAAAGACAGTCTAGAGACAGCACAGCATAGGGTAGCCAGAATGATTCTGAACCAGTAGGGCAGCTCCTATGATGCTCATCCTAAGGCCCTGTACGTGTACTCTCTGGAGACCATAAGGGGGAGGGGAAATATGATAGACACCTTCAAGTTCCTGAAAGCAGTGAACAATGTACATAACACAGAAATATTCAGCAGGACTAGTGACTCAAGAATATAGTGATATGAGTGGAAACTGGTGGTGGTGGAGGAGGTGACTCAGGAGGATTGGGGCAAAGTTTTATTTTACAGAGAGAGAGAGAGTGTGGTTAGGCCCAGGAAAAGCCTACCAGCAGTGGTGGTGGGTGCAAGAACCATTAATGGTTTCAAACACAGATGAGGAGAGTCAGCAAAAGGTTTGAAAGTTACACAGGGGGAAGCAATAAGGCAGGGGACAAGGTGGGAGGTGAGGGCAAACTCCCCAACAAGACGTTCGGTCCTGGGGTAAGAAAGTATAAAACACAGCAGACTGGATGATCCAATGGTCTTTTTCTGCCAACATTTTCTATGTTTCTATCATTCACAAAATTGCACAAATAGTTCTAAAGTGAACTTATTAATCCTTGAAATTTAAAAAATTCAAAACCAAATTTCTCCATGTTTAGTAGTTCCAATGAACATGTGATGTGTCTGCTTCAGTATATTGTCAGGAAAGGATGGTGGTGATTGAATTTCCTTTGAAGCAGAGCTGAAATCTGAGAATGCATCAGTTTGCTCATTCTACTGCCATGGTGACTGGATTACTTTAATGAACTGTTGTATTTCAACACTTCTCTTACTCTTACCCGACATTCCACGCTGCTGGCCTGTCTGATCTGAGTGGGGATGGAGACAGGGAATAGAAATGGCTGTTAGGAGGATATCATGCTGACCTATTAAATGATAAAACAAAACACTGGTTCTCAAAGTTAGAGTACATTGCACTGACTGTTTTTTTATTATTATTTATTTTTTGTTTTAATTAAAGTCTACTGAATTTTCCAGTCATAAATAACATTCAATAGACAAGATATACAATATAAATGAATAAACAAATTTAAAACCAGATTACCATACCTCTCATTATCCATAACATATCTATACAGCAGTGAAGCTCGACCAATCTTACTTATGTGACCTTGTTGTACTGGGAACCCATAAGAATGAGTACCAGAGAGCTTACTCAGTTCTGCTAATGGGCTGATAAATACTTAGGCACTGTGTTTATCTGATGTCTGCAGAACCCTCATGTCACATTGCATGAGGCCAGCAAGGTGGTCACAACTTAAAAGAATAAATTCTTTAAAGGAGTTGTTTGCAAAATAAATCAGGGCTGATTTCCTTTAATAAGATGGTTTATAGTATATGCATTTTACATTGCAGCATAAGTAAAACAAATAAATTGTACCAAATCTATAGATAAAGGCTATTTACCATTCTGTGCTGTAGTTCATACACAATTTTTAATATTTTATTTATAAAGCATTTAATCAATAATCATTTAAATTAAGTCTAAAAAGTCTAATTTAGTCATCTTTATGCCTAGTTCACTTACCTGATGAAGAAAGCCAACAACGAAAAAAAAAGACAAGCAAACAAACAAATGCTCACCAGGTAAAGACAAGCAAATAAATATCATTCTGTTCCCTTGTACTCAAAATATTTAAGAACCAGAATCTTATACACAATATTAATAACCTTGATGAACGGAATGACGGACAAAACAAATCATTAGACTCTACCACATCCCTTTTGACTCTGCGACTACTGCATTGGAACAGGGATTTGCCAATCAACAAAAAGAACAATAACCAGGTCATCGAGGACAAGAGATCTCAAATCCATGACACAGTGCCAAGCAGAGGTGCAAAAACATATAAAATGTTGAGGGGGAAATGGGTAGTTGTATAATTGTAAATGGTAGGCTTCAAGTTATTATTGTTAAACAGTAATCCCATATGCTGAGATTAAAGGCTGAGGAGGACATGCCCTACACATCAATAGTTACGATAGCTTGTATGACTTTTTTTCATGCAGGTGTTAATCTTTTTAGAAATAGTGATTTCTGTTCATGGATGATGACTGTGGTTCAGTCTCATTGAGGTTCTGCATATTTGTCTTAACCTTTTTTGTATTACTGCACATCCCTTCATTAGGATGGATAGGTAGATAGATAGACAGGTAGATAGATAGATAGATAGATAGATAGATAGATAGATAGATAGATAGATAGATAGATAGATAGATAGATAGATAGATGGATGGATGGACGGACGGACAGAGAGATAGCTAGATAGTGTGGTATCTCCTAAACTTCAGAGTTACCATAGAACAGGTACAACATTAAGATATTGCAGTACAGCACTTCCTTCTTAATTCATTATTATTGAATATACCATATAAGCTGAAGTGTTTCCCTAATTTTCTTAGCACAATAAAGTAACACTTCAACTATTGTGGTACTTTAATACCACCATAAAGGGAAGTGCTGTATTGCAGAACCATAATGTGGTAATCTTTTTTGTGATAAAAGTGGAAGAATAGGATGGTTATCACTGCGCGTACATACAGATAGACATACTATACATTCTGTACATACATACATAGACAGTCGAGTCAGCCAAGATGCAATGCTGTGTGATAGTCATACCACACTTTCCTGTATGAAATATTGGCGTAACTGTCATTGGATTACACTGTATTCCTGTAGAATTCTGCAGCATGGTGCTGACCGAGTCTGAAATGGAAGAGTGTTGCATCCTGGCTGACTTCACTGTTGATAGACAGATACAAAATTGGCAATAGTTTGTCCAAGACACCGTGGAGCTTTGCCACAAGCTTCAAGACAATACGCATTCTGGTTTTAAGAATTACTAGGATGGATTGTAATTTTTACTACACCTTTTATACACAATTTATCCTAAAGGGCTGCCCTTCACTCCCTATTCCTCCCCTCCTCCTTCCTTCTTCCTCCAGTCTGCACACACACCACACACAGGCATGGGGTCATAATGTCATAAAACATTATGCAGCATGGCAAAATTGTGCTGCCAATATAGCGTGATTTATGCCATGAGGCATAAGCCTTTTTTCTGAGAGGATGCTCTGCTCCCCACACACCCTGTTACGGGGGGCTGCACCCACCAGACCCCCCCTAAAGATTCTCAACTCCGGGGGGGATCTAACTTAACGAGTGCACAAGTTGGAAAACAACAAAATGTTTCTGGGACCGTGAATCAAACCCGATCCCAGACGCAGCGCCTGGGATCTTATTGCTGTGGCTCAGGCCTGTAAGCCATGGCAGCTGCTCATCAGAACCCACTCCCAGCAGAGGTCTTATCCTCTGCCTGGGAAAGTGCTACTGGTGCAATACTGCATGCAGCAGTATATGTGGTATTACACCAGTAGCGGCAGCATACTGCGCTGTACCGGGTTAGCCATAATGTCATACGCTACTAAGTGTGTGACATTATGACCCGGTAGACCACACACACACACACACACACACACACACACACATATGCACACACTTATTCTCTGTTCATTAGTCTAAAACCTCTGTGGGTCAGCTAGTTTTTTCCAGTTGGCTACTCAGTCTCTGGAATAGCCTAACTTGCACCATCTATTCCTTTCCCCTCAAATCTCTCCTTGTCATTCATGATCACTCTATTCACACTTCCACCTGCAATAATCATCTTGTCCTCCCTACCTTCCACTTCTACTCTACCTTCTACTTGCTGGGCCACCTCACATCCACCACCCCCATGCCTCTTTTGCACCTATATTTAATTATTCATTGCTATTCATGCCATCTTTCCTCTTGCTCATACCAGCTTTACCCTCCCATTTGTCCTGGACATAGTGCTCCCTTTTTTTTCATAAGTAATTTTCTATGAATCCATTGTACATTTTGAAACTGTTGTACATTTTGTGCATAATGTTATAAGTGATTTATTGTGCCTTCTGAATTATTATTGCATTGCTTCTCATGGTAACTACTGAATTTATATTATGTTTGCTGTCTGATTTTGTTCTGTTTCCCTTCACACTGATTTGAACCATGAAAACAGACTCAACTCGGTTTACCTTTTATAGTCACCAAATATAAAATGAAGAAATACATCGTTACCAATCCATGAAGCACTGGCAGCAGCCAATAGGCATTTGCAGATAGAGTCATGAATGGGCAAGGGCATTCAGTACAGAAAGAGAGAAAGAAGGGAGGTCAAATGACTTGCACAAAGTCACACCATAAGTATTGTGAATGGCAGTTGTGGGACTCAGACTAGTCTCCAGCTTCGTATCTCTGCCCATCAAGTTACACTGCCTCTTGTACAATGGTATATGCACCTGAACAGATAATGTTTACACAATCACTACCATGCAGAGTGCATAGGGATACAGATTATAGATAAATGGAAAGTTGAATAATATTGAGAATCCAAAGGTTTAAGGAGGTCAAAGGGATACATATATAAATTAGATTTACATAATTTTAGAGAAGAAAAATTCACAGTATCGAAATCAGTAAAAACATGAAACAAGCTAATTTTCTAGGAGACCAATCTCTTTAGACACTGATAATTGTGTGTCTCACAGTTAAGAGCACTATTCAGGCACATTCTTAGATATTTGTGAGTATCTACCTGTTCCAGACTCTTGATCTGACAACATTTAATGCATTTTTATAGGCTTTTTAAACACAAAAATAATTCTATGTTAGCCAAATGTAAAAGAAGCATTATTGTAATAAACTGTTATTGAGTTCCTGAAACGTCTGCCTTAAATTTAGTATTCAACATATCAACATTTATTCTATGCATAAAGAATGGTGCCATTACCATAAAAATGGATGTTTGCCTGATTAATAGTTATGCAGTGCTGTTCATGTACATGACAAAGATTAAAGGTCTGTGGTTAAATTCATTTAGAATACCTTTCTGAATGCTTTTAAAAAGAAGTACAGATTATTTGTTTTAACACATTGCAGACTAGCAGTACAAATACGAAGCCTATGTGAGAACATTCACCTACTATACCTTTAGAAATAATGTATTCCAATCCACTGCTGAAAGCTTCTGCTACGTTTATATAAACTGCTCAGTATGTGCTGTATTGGAAGTAAATATATAAGACTATCCTGTAAGAACATAAGAAGTTAATGGCAGAAAAGGGAGGCAATATAGCACAGTGATTTACGGCTCTGAGCTGCAGATCTGGTGACATCCAGCAGACCAGACCTGGGTATGAATCCCACAGCTTCCACTTGAATACTGTGTGACCCTGAGCAAGTCACTTAACTTCCCTGTTCTCCCAGGTCACTCCTGTAAAAAAGCTTTCAACTTAGTGTGCTACTACTGGTTAAACAACTAAAAAAAAAAGAAAAGGACCACATGTCATAGCCAGTCTGCCTATTTTTCCCTGCCTAATATGAAGCTTCAGACCTTACATAGTCACCAGCCTCTGCTCTCCTGACCCTTCCCCTACCAATGGTGTCTCCAACCCTTGTTTGGACACCAAGTTCCCTTTCCTGCCAGTTTTTATTATACTCATGTGTCTATCCCATGCTTTCTTAAATCCTGTTATGATTTTAGCCCCTGCCACTTCCACTGGGAGGCTTCTCCAGCATCCATTACCTTTTCTGTAAAGAAATACTTTCTCTTGTTCCCTCTGATCCCCCCCCCCAACTTCATACTATGACCTCTAGTCCTTGGACATCTTTTTCTCAGAAAGATGCTTCCTTCCTGTACCTTGTTTATTCCCTTTAGATATTTGAATGTCTCAATCATGTCTCCCCTCTCTCTTCCAATCTCCAGGGAGTACAGATCTAGATTTATTAGCCTTTCCTCATAGGGCTTCTGATGTAGACCCTGCACCATTTTGGTAGCCCTCCTTTGTACCCTCTCCATCCTGTTTACATCCTTACATAGATGAGGCCTCCAGAACTGTATACTGTACTCAAAGTGGGGTCTCACCAATGATTTATATGGGGAGTTTGCATTCCCTGATTGGCCAACTATTGGATGGGTGCACTGGAAGTCTATGTCGCCATAAAATGGTGGGCTATAGATACCTGATGGTGCATTTTAGCAGCTACTATTTAACATATTTAAAATATTTTAGAAAGTTTATTCTGCTTCCCATCCAATTTTCTTACTGTGTGGTTCTCACTTCAACTCTATAGTGACACTTAAATGTATTTTGCAGGTTGACTGACAGTATAAGCTAATACAGTACAGCACAATATAATACAATACATAGAGAATAAAGGATGGGGTGGTGTGTGTTACGAGATTTTACACACACCCGAGGTGAGGGATGCTACATAATCCCGAGTGCAAAGCTCGAGGGGTTTATGAGAAGCATCCCACACTGAAGGGGTATGTAAAATTGAGTTTTACAAACCACCACATCTATTATTTTATATAATTGTTGGTGGGCACTTTTTCATGACAGCAGTTATATAAAAAAAAAAAGAAATCTTTTGTTTCACTTCCCACTGCGTGGCAGTTATGGCAGGTATCCAGTGTGAGTAAAGGGAGTGAGCAGTTAGTGCGTGCATGCAGTCAGGGAAACCCAGTGCATAATTGCCATAAAAACCAGCCGGCTATTAGTATTACAGCAAATATCAACCTGGGTTTTCATAGGGAAAAAGTGCCCTCCAATTATTATAATACAATACAATATAGTACAACACACTACAATGTATATCTGTAAAACATCTTTCCTTCAAAGTGTGCCTTAAAATGCTTCACAGTGCCAGAAACCCCCAAAACATAGGTACATAATTTATAAATGTTGCAAGTAAAACTTACAGCAAAATTAATCTGTGATCGAGTACATATTATACAAACAAAAACAAGGAATTCAAAAGTTTAATTGCTATATGAAAGAGGACTAACTTTGGGAAAATTTAGGCAACCAAGGTGCTGAATCAGAATAAAGAGCACACCTGCTCAGTTGGCCAACTATGAAAGGAATCATATAACAGACATCTATCGCAAATCCACACTAAAATACTAAACACTTGTTATAAAAATTACAAAAGCACTAATGATTTAAAATCCATCTTGCTCAAAATAATACTGTAAAAATTGACCATCCATTATGAAAATTTAAACAGTTAAATGCTGAAAATCATGATCAAAAATTATGAACTAGAAAATGCCTGATTAAGAGATATTGAAAGAAACATAGTCATGACAAATTGTAAAAATGTATCTACACACTAGCACAATCAGAAGAAAAGGAAGCAAACAAGAGAAGAGAGATAGGTATTCTGTTCCACATGATAGGGGCAAAAGAAGAGATGGTTCTACCATTAACAGTTGAAGGCCTGGGGGATTGGACAAAGAGGAGGCCAATGTTGGATGGAGTGAGATAGGTTGTGGCAAGCCCATTAAGGAGCTTAAAAACAAAGAAGACTCTTCTAAACAGAATCTGAAAGGGGAATGGGAAGTGATGCAGGTCACAGAGATTGTCGGTAATGTGATCATATTGCTTGATACAGGTAAGGAAGTGGGTGGTGGTATTTCGTACGAGCTAAAGTATTCAAAGTCATGATGTGAGAAGGCTATAAAGTAGGGTGTTACAGTAGTCAAGACAAAAGGAGATGAAGGCATGAGTAAGTATGTTGGCATTGAACTCTAACAGCCAGACTGTTGTCTACTTCTCAAGTTTCCATGGAACCCTACACATTCTATTCACTCCATCTTGAGTGTCCCCCTCCCCCCAATTACAGATATGGGTGTTATCTGCAAAAAAGGCGTACCTTCCCTTCCAGTGTTTCTGCAATGTTGCTTATGAAGACATTGAAGAGTACCAGCTCCAGTACTGAACCCTATGGCACCCCACTGATCACTGTCCCATTATTAGAGTGAGTGCCTTTAATCATCACTCTCTACCTCGTATCTGTTAACTAGTTTACATGCATATTCATTCTTGCTTATGAAAGGGAAGGGAGCGTTAGGGATGTTTAAAGTTAGCAAACTTCATTTCCCAAAACACTACACAAAGTGCTGCTACTTTGCATAGTGTAAATTGTCCCATTCTTCATATGGTAAAGTGGGAACTTTGCTGGGTGAAGAGTTCATGAAGTGGTCCAATACTGCTAAAGTGTTCACTATTGGTAGTACTTTTCTCAGCCATCTGACATTTTGCCAGTGAAGTGCCACTTTGCATATCTTTGTGATTATTGTTTAAAAAATGTGAAGAAAAGCATATCTCCACCTTCATATCACCCTTACCATGCTCCTCCCTCCAGCCTCAAGCATTGAAAATTAACCTGCATTCCCTCACCCTACTAACACCTGATTCCAGCCTTATTTCTCCCACCCCAGTGAAGCTACAGTAAGTGTAATCTGTTTCTTTGCCCTACTCTTCCTCCACACCCTAATAGCAATGACATCCCCATCCCACTATCTGACTAGTTGAAATCCAGTTTACCGCAGTTCTCATAGCCTTGAGGCACCCAGTCCCACCCTACTCCCCCATTCCACCTGAAAGGATACAAGGATATATGATAGACATGCTGGCAGATGGTGAACAGCTGCCACAAACACTCATCCCACCACCACAGCCAACTGTTGTCTAAATGAATGAAAGTGCACTCACTTGTGTGGCAGTAAATGGCTAATTACTCTGAGTGTGCACCATTTCATTCATTTAGATGGCAGATGACCGAAGTGAAGAGAGGTGGGTCTGTGGCAACCAGCCACTGTCCTTCACAGTGCTTGTCTTATATCTTAGTATGGGGTTCATTTTCAGTGTTCAGAATTGGAGAGAGGAGGTGGTAAGGGGGCTATGAGGTTCTATGTGATAGCAGTGATCATGGAAAGGTGATCGCCATTACAGTGAATGCGTATCAGCGAAAATCAATTGCGCTGATGTACACTAGCGGTGCAAACTGAAAGGGTGCCAAAAATATATGTTTTTTTGTTTTTGCTGGAGGCTTGTGCCCTTGTACTCCCCTTGGTGGTTACTCCACACCCCCTACTAAAGGATTCTAAACTGCAGGGGTGCATGTCGGGGTGAAAAAGAAAAAGAATTTTCCCAGATCAGCACAAAATCCCAAAGCGCCTGGCACTGAACCCAGCACCATCTCAGCCCTAGCCTGCCATGAACCCACCATGCCACATGACAAGCTCAGCAACCCACCATCATGCTACACTTTACAAATCCTCCCTCCCCTTCCACCCATCACACAGCGTGCTCGCTCCCCCCCACGAGCACATATACATGTCACTATACCCGACGCTCCCTTGTCCAATAGCCCTGTGGAAAGGCACTGCTACTGAGTCACCCTTTTTGTAAGTGTTCAATAAAGGATGCCCTTATCATGGGATACCTTGCTATGAGGATGGTGGGCCATTTTTTCATTATTTCTTTTTTTTTTAAAGAAACCTTTATCTGGCAATGTACATGGTAGGCTGAGAAACAATGTGAAGCTTCACATAGTGTGCATCTGTAACAGACACGATGGTCTCATTTTGGAACCTAAAATTACTCTACTATGTTATGTTACTGAATCAGTGGTTGAGAGAAAATTGGAGGCAAGTGTGTCAAGGGGTCATCAACATGAATGTTGAAGCCACCAGTGAAAATAATCCTTGAGGATGAGAAGATGTTTCAGGAAAGATGGTCAAAGAACTGTGTAGAGGATGAGGAATGAGAATTCAGGGAGAAGTATAAAACACAGATTGTGAGGTTAGAAGATGGGGTAGATGAAGGATGAGATGTTCAAAGAGCAAAAATGAAAGGTGGGAAAGTGTGGGCAGTCTGATGGCCCAGTAGTCAGCACTGTGCACTCCCATGCTGGTGATCCTGGTTCAGAAGCATTCCCAGAAAAACCATCAGGTGACCCGTGGGCTGGCATGGTGCTGCAACATGGCATTGCTCTGAGCGAAGGAAAGATGGCATCAGGTTCTGCCCCTCTGATATCCCTTGTGATGGGCAAGGGAGCTGCCTCTCTTGCTTTGCCTCATTGGGCTGACAGTATAGCCTACAGGTTAGAGGAATGAGGTGCGAACGAGCTTCACACATCCTGCAGACCAGACCTGAGTTTGATTTTCACAACCTCCACTTGCATACTGTGTGACTTTGAGCCAGTCACTTAACTGCCCAATATTCCCAGGTCACCTCTGAAAACAGGCACTTGTGCCTAGTAGGCCTTACCTGGTTACCAAAGACTAAAATAAATAAATAAATAAAATCTTTAGGTGTATGCTAGAGTGCATAAGATCTGATGGGGCACAGCCCAAGGTCAGGGATGTGAGAAGGGTGTTAGAAGAAACATGAGAACACCCGGCACCCTGCCCTCAGAATGAAGTTCCTGCCTGTGGCAGGCCCTACACCACCAAATGGATCCTGGTTTCTAAGGGGGGAAAGTCATTGGGAATGTGTCAAGTCTAGTCTCAGTGAGGTAGAAAAGACATAAGGAAATTATGGAACATGGCAAGCTGGTCTATAACTACTCTCTGGAACAAAGTGCAGCTGTCCTTAAAACTAATTGTCTTGCCAAGCACTACTGCTTTTAAAAACCTCCTGGACACCCCTTGTGTTGATGTACACAATTGCTGATGCCACCATGATTATATTCAAGATTGTATTGCTTTTTGGAAAATGTTTACACTACATAGTATCCCAGTTTAATTAGCTACTTTGTTGTAGTAATCCCATTACAATGTGCAGTTACTAGTCACATCATACAATACCTTTGTTGTACTTTGTTCATTGAATTTTACAACTTTGTGGTCTAATATATTGTTTCTGTTTCCTTTTTAGGGCCGTGGGTGGAGCCTACAGCCATTTTGTGAGAGCTCTGTAGTTCTAAAAATGTCTGATTGAAGAACCCCTTCCATTGGACTTTTGCAAGTATCCTTCTAAATGCCCAATGGAACTTAAACCCCTCAGCCTTGATTGGCCTATGGAATAAATGCCGCGCTATTTCAGCTGTTACTTCCACATTCCAATGCATGAACTGCACATGCACATGACTCGTGTGCATGTGCAGAGTACTGTGCATGCTCAGTTCTGTGTGGGCTGCCATGTTGCGAATGGCAAAATGCCATTCACTGTTTTCTGTGCCCCCCTCCCCAAGTCATGCCCGATATCTCATGTGGTATGTGTAAATTAGAAAACAGTCCCTCATTGTGTTTCTTTATTCCCTGGTGCCCCCATGCCCAAGTTGTGCCCGACATCAGGGTGCCCAATCCCCATGTTAGCATTCATGTGGCACACTGGGAACCCACCCCAGCGTGCTGAAATTTTTTTTTTTTTCTGTAAATTAGAAAAAGGCCCCTCGTTATCTGAGTTTTTTCCCTGTGAAACTGAAAATGGTCCCTCATCGTTGCTGCAGTCCCCCTCCCACTGAGCACCCACTCACCCATCTCCCAACCCCCCCTTACCCCATACTTATCTCCCGAGGTTGGCGCTGTCACTTCTCTGGACTGGGACATGCTTGCACACTTCAAAGCCCAACTGTGAACTGAAGAATTAAAGGTAAGCATACTATACTGTCACTCAATGGGGTTTTCAACTTCTGCTGATGTCTCAGCCATTTTTTTGTAATTTTTGCCCCACATTTTCAACATGGGGTTCTTGGAAACCCATCTCATGAAAACTGTCACTGTCATTTTGTTACTCTGTCTTGAAAGGTGATTTCACAGTCACTGCAAGAAATCACCTTTCAGAACCAATTCATGAAATGACAGTGCCACTGTTCATGAGGTGGGGTCCCATAAAACCCATGTTGCAAATTTGCTGAACAAATTCCAAAAAATGAATGCATTATGAGTGTTCATTGTGTGGTTTCTGTGCACACTCTTAACATCGCCAATTTTTAATATTTTCACTCCACATTTTTAACATTGCCGTTTTTGCACACTTCCTTCAAAACAGTACAGCTGTCATTTTCTACAACCTGTCCAAAATGTGTTTTTACACCTGTGATGCAGAATAGTGCATTTGCTCTGCACAATCACCTTTCAGGACAATTGAACAAAATGACACTGGCACTGTTCATTAGGAGGGGTCCAAAAGAAGCCATTTTGAATATTTGGCGCAACACCTCCCAAAAATGACCTAGTTACACCTGGGTGTTGAATAATTTCTATGTACATGTGTAATTTTCATCACTGGGTAGCTCTTCACAGCCCTATCGGCTCTGGCTAGAACTTGTTTCACCATGTTGGCTTACTATATTGTATCTGTTTACTATATTACTAAACTGTATCTGTATATGTATATCTGTCCTTCTGAATTTATCATGTTTTCACTATCCTAACCAGGATCTCCTTGAAATGAGCATCACTCAATGGAGACTTTTCAGGAAAACAAACAAATATGAATTACATAGGTGTTGCCAGTTAAGCTTTGTTCAACACACATCATGGTGGATTAACAAACCATTATAATTAGTTTGCCATTTGTGTGTGAACCACTGTTTCATTGCCCCCCCCCAGAAGTCAAGCTATCATCAGCACCACTCATTGTCTTGCTTGTTTCTACTTGATACAGTAACTACCATTGCTATCTGTGTCACATACAAGTTTGATCCACTTCATTCTACATCTTCATTAGCTTCCCAGTTAACATTTTAGAGACAGTTTTGCATGTGATAAGATGTGGAGGAAAGTCAGACTCTACCACTTTACTTTTGCTATTTCCTAGATTGGAGCACTCTCTTTCCTGTTGTTCAGGAACTGTAATGAACCAGTAGGGCTCATGCCCACAGTGTTGCACTCTAATAACAAGACTACAATGTCCAAGGAGATAACAATGCATTTCCCTGAATTCCACAGACAGACACTGAAACTTGTGTAAAATCCAGCAAGAGGAATGCCTTCATGCTGCAAATGAAGTCCAGGGCAGTGGACCAAGCAACACATAAGGAGATGCCTTGGATGAGTGATGAGAATGTTGCTAAAAATGGAGGAAAAGCCATAGGACAGAGAGACAGAATTATTGGGGGGGCTCAGGTGTACTTATAATGGGTAATGAGCTGAATAAAAGGAAAATAATTTGCCTTCCAAAAACCTAAACATAGAAGTTGATGGCAGATAAGGGCCTCTAGACCCAACCACTCTGCCCTATTTCCCTACCTATAGTGATGCAGCAGGCCCTAACCATCCGATCATCCTCCCCACCTCACTTTCAAGATCTCTTTGTGTCTATCCCATGCATTCTTGAATCCCATAACTGTTTCTGCCCCCAGCACATCCACTGGAAGGCTGTTCCATTTGTCCACCACCTTCTCTGTGAAGAAGTACCTTCTTACATTACCTCTAAACCTCCTCCCAAATTCATATTGTTCCCTCTTGTCTATGAGTATCTTTTTCTTTGGAAGATAGTACCCTTCTGTACCCTGTTCTTTCCTCAATCAACAAGGCTGAAGAGGAGCTGCAGAAAGGATGGCATGTTACTTGTATACTGACAGCCTAAGACATGCAGAGCACCATTGTGGACACATACAGAACAATACACTGTGCACAGGACAGTAGGGCAGGCCTACCACACAACAACAGATACAAGCTGTGCCACAACACAGCCTGAACCATGAATTTGTGACCACAGACCACCAATGCATGGACCACATCACAGTGCAATAATACACAGTTCATGCAAGGGACACTGACATAGTGACATGGCTGGTTTACACACCATGTAACAATGGATATGTTGTGTCCCCACAGTTAACACTGGGGAACACTTGGAAACTGCACTACCTGGCACTAGCAGCACCACTGAACAACAGTAACACCAAAAAAGAGTTGAAAGAGACACAGGAAGAGGCCTCAGACACTAGTGGGTGTACAGCAATTGGGAACAGGTGGGATCAGGAGAGCAGAGGTCAGAGGGAAAGCCCTGAGGTGACAATACAGCACATAGACATTGATGGGAGCACAGTGGTAGTGCAGGTCAACAGTGAGGGTCAGGTGCAGCCATCAGAGTTGCAATCCATCACAACATCATCCAAGACCTCAGCCTCATATGATCAGAGCAGGAGGAGGTGACATCACAACAACCTGCACAGGAGATGACCACTGAAACCCTGCAGAATGATGACCTGCGTCACTATTGCCAGGATGTACTTGACACCAAGGAGGCACTGAGATGAGAGATAATGGCAATATGGGGCACCATGGATGCACAAGACATAGCCACTGTGGTAGACTACAGCCTCAGAGAGGACGCTATGGCTAGGGTACAGGGTGCCACCAAGATCAGGGTGTTCCAGAGTGCACCATGGCATGCAGATAGCATTGTAGTATTACACTGGATCCAAGTATACACACAATGACATACAGAGACACTGGAGCAAATGACAATTTTGCTGTATTGGAGTACTGCACTACAGCAGGAGCAGATGAATGCCATCTCTGGTGCACCGAAGAATATTGCACAGTCAATGTGCCAAAAGGAACACACCAGTACCACAGGGCAGCACCATCATGGCCACAACATCCATAGCAGGCAGGTCATCTATGAACCATACTACCCACAGTAGCCAGTCCCACAGTGGGCACATGACCCATGCATACAGTGTCAAGGGTGACAGTGCATCACGTAGTTATGGCTACTGGATTCCCACTAAATATGTTGATAGCAGCACCAGCAGATATGGGCACACAGGCCACAGTGTGCATGGATACACTTTGGTCAGTTGGCATGGAAACAGTGTGCACAACAGAGAGCAGTACGGTAGACCTTGCCCAGTGCTCCACAGCACACAGCAAATAGGGTCCCACACCACACCATTGACAAAGGCCGCCAGGGATGCACATCCCCCGCACCATTGCAACAACAAACCAGGCTGATAGTGTGCTGTAGTCAACAGCAACCTGGTCTACCACATCCCAGCCCTCCAGGACTCACCTGGCAGCACAACCTTGTGCCATCATGATCTAGGCTAATGGCAACCAACATACTCCAGTAACATGTCCGACCAGCACCCAGGCTGGCACCACACAACAGACCCTAGAACTCAGTGCCATCAGAGGCTAGGCTGTTAGTACCTGTCACAAATCCATTTCTAGGGGTCAGGTCCACTTAGCTCACAGTGCCTACCCTTAAGTGCAATCCGTGACAGGGGATAGAACAGGGATACCCTCCTCATCCTTTTTGAATGCTCACCGAGGTCACGACTGCACCTCTGCCACAAGGACCCAGGGCATCCCTCTAACTCTGAATAAGGTCACAATACCAGTCTCAAATCTTGTGGCCAAATATGAACCCTTTTCTTGGCTATTACAGAAAGGAGGATGTCTCAGGTGTAACACTCTCTTCAGGGTAGCAGTGTAAGCCTGATTTGGCCTTCTCCCTATAGGACAGGCAACAACCTGGTTCAAAATCCCTGCAGACTCATCCTTGAGACTTTGGTATTCTTCCTATCCTTGAAGATCTCTTACAGACCCTTTTCTCAATTTTGTTGCTTATGTTGGGCCCTCTAAGCAATTAACAGTTGTCACAGATAATTAATAAAGCTTCTACAGTCACACACTAAGACAGAAATCTCACGCAGGCAGAATTTCTTCAGAAAAACAATTTTTCAACTAAAATACTTAAATAAATAAAATTACAACTAAAAAGAACATACACTAATTTGAGTTACAGTATGCAGAAACAAAGCAAGACAAATATATACATGTAAATGCTCTAACATTCTTAGCTAAATGTCTACCTTGAAATTGCAGTGAATTGAAGACCAGAAAAGTGGAAGAAAGTTTTCAATTCCTTTAGTCCTTGTAGCCACCCTGGGTTTCAGCAGTTTGGCTTCTGTGTGTCAGGTGGAGTCCGGATAAGCAAGTGTGTCTCAAAATGCCATGAGTTGGGGTTATTTATACCTCTGGTTTCCCCTTGAAATAATGAGTGAACATCACACAACTTTTAGGCCAGTAGATGGCACTCTTGCTCTTCCCCAAAATCTTATTTTCCTGATAACCTTTGATGGGTAAGATTCTCATAGTTAATCCAGGTTTTACAATCATAACTCATGTAAGTGGAATTTCACACTGGCATGCTAGAAGGATGTGTTCTTTCCTATTACCTCACAAAATGAAGTATACTATTAATAGTTTCCTGGGATCAAAGCATTTTGTTGTTCTTCAAATAAAAAGGTCTATCTCCTGACATTTTATTACTTCTGTTTTCCTTAGGTAGTTAACTTAGAGGAAGATTCTTTGATCAGCTATCCACAAGCTTTTTGACAATAACTTGTCATTTTCCTGACAAGCAAGGCTGGCATGCAGGTTAAAAGAAGGTAAACCCCTTTAAAAAAATGCAGTCTTTTCCCTATGAAAATACAACATCACACATGTCCCCACAATGCAAAGCATCATGGGCTGCATATGCAAATCACCACAGAATGTTATGCTGATCCAACTTTAAGCAGAATTGTATGGTGCCGAAAGGCCTCTCACACAGTTTGCAAAGGGTGCTAACAGAAGACATAGACACGTGTTTCGTCCTACCAGGACTCATCAGTATGCCTTGTCTGTTTGACACCCCAGTGGAATGGACCAGCTACCCTTAAGGCAATTAATGCCTTGGATATATTAATGGTGAACCCATTAAAATAAAAAAACAATTAAAAGACAAAGAACCTCTGTGCGCAAACACTGAGGCAAGGGTTACCCCAAGGGGCATTTGGCTGGGAAGCCAAGTTTCAAGAAAATACAACATCACACATGTCCCCACAATGCAAAGCATCATGGGCTGCATATGCAAATCACCACAAGCTGTCATGCTGGTCCAACTTTAAGCAGAATTGTATGGTGCCGGAAGGCCTCTCACACAGTTTGCAAAGGGTCCTACCAGGACTCATCAGTATGCCTTGTCTGTTTGACACCCCAGTGGAATGGACCAGCTACCCTTAAGGCAGTGTGCCTTGGATATATTGTGGTGAACCCATTAAAATAAAAAAACATCTAAAAGACAAAGAACCTCTATGCGCAAACACTGAGGCAAGGGTTACCCCTCGGGGCATTTGGCTGGGAAGCCAAGTTTCAAGAAAATACAACATCACACATGTCTTCACAATGCAAAGCATCATGGGCTGCATATGCAAATCACCACAGAATGTTACGCTGGTCCAACTTTAAGCAGAATTGTATGGTACCGAAAGGCATCTCACACAGTTTGCAAAGGGTGCTAACAGAAGACATAGACACGTGTTTCATCCTACCAGGACTCATCAGTATGCCTTGTCTGTTTGACACCCCAGTGGAATGGACCAGCTACCCTTAAGGCAGTGTGCCTTGGATATATTGTGGTGAACCCATGTGGTGTGGTGTGGTGTGGTGATTTGCATATGCAGCCCATGATGCTTTGCATTGTGGGGACATGTGTGATGTTGTATTTTCTTGAAACTTGGCTTCCCAGCCAAATGCCCCTTGGGGTAACCCTTGCCTCAGTGTTTGCGCACAGAGGTTCTTTGTCTTTTAAATGTTTTTTTTATTTTAATGGGTTCACCACAATATATCCAAGGCACACTGCCTTAAGGTAGCTGGTCCATTCCACTGGGGTGTCAAACAGACAAGGCATACTGATGAGTCCTGGTAGGATGAAACACGTGTCTATGTCTCTGTTAGCACCCTTTGCAAACTGTGTGAGAGGCCTTTCGCACCATACAATCCTGCTTAAAGTTGGACCAGCATAACATTCTGTGGTGATTTGCATATGCAGCCCATGATGCTTTGCATTGTGGGGACATGTGTGATGTTGTATTTTCTTGAAACTTGGCTTCACAGCCAAATGCCCCTTGGGGTAACCCTTGCCTCAGTGTTTGCACACAGAGGTTCTTTGTCTTTTAAATGTTTTTTTATTTTAATGGGTTCACCACAATATATCCAAGGCACACTGCCTTAAGGGTAGCTGGTCCATTCCACTGGGGTGTCAAACAGACAAGGCATACTGATGAGTCCTGGTAGGACGAAACACGTGTCTATGTCTTCTGTTAGCACCCTTTGAAAACTGTGTGAGAGGCCTTTCGGCACCATGCAATTCTGCTTAAAATTGGACCAGCATAACATTCTGTGGTGATTTGCATATGCAGCCCATGATGCTTTGCATTGTGGGGACATGTGTGATGTTGTATTTTCTTGAAACTTGGCTTCCCAGCCAAATGCACCTTGGGGTAACCCTTGCCTCAGTGTTTGCGCACAGAGGTTCTTTGTCTTTTCCCTATGTGTCTTTGCAGATAGAATTACTTCAAAAAACATATATACAACAGAATTATATCTACAAAAAGGGCTAGCAGTGGGGCAGATCACTACAGCACCCACCAAACTACAGAAGTCCAGGCTGCCACATCCCAGGCCCCCAGTGCATCTGAGGTCCATGCATTCCACTGGTGGAGCACCATTGCCATTGTGGATTCCTCCGCCAGGACTCCACCTATTGCCACAGTAGAAGTACAGCCACAGGTGCACCCCACAGAAATGGGGGGAGGAAGGCTAAGGACAGTGACATGTGAGGAAGGGCACATCACACTAAAACCAGCAGTAGAGGGCCAGTTACAAGGAGGTTACAATGGCCATCAGGCAATGTCACATGGGGGCCTGCAGAAAATCCAACCAACAGCTGGTCAGCAGTGGGCACCTGTTGGCCACATATCCCAAATATATAAATGACACAGACCTAGATGCATGACAGGAAGAGAATGGAGAGACCAGATGCACAGCAGACCAGTGGGAGGTATGCCATGTGCTGATGAGCCATGAAGACTGTGCAGAGAGACCAAGCTGCACCCTCGTGGACATGTGACAGCATGAAACAGAGACAACATGCTATGGACAACATATAATGTGCACAGAACTGGGGGAAATTCTGGTATCATACTGTAAGGGGGAACATCCACTGGGCACATGTACAGGGCCCCAGGGCTGACCCAGGACTGGTAGGGTGGTGAAGTGTCATGCACATAGGCTTGCAACAAGCAATAGCAGACCCTTGTTACCAGATTGAGACATCAAGGCTGCTTCCCCAAACACTGCAGGCCCTTTGAGAGTCCCAAAGTACTGCATGATACCCCTGTCATCATCCCGACATCTGTGTGTTGGAAGTGTGAGGCAGTGCAGTTCTGTGGCAACACAGAAGGACCCCACTGTGGAATGTGGGTGGCTGCCAAAATAGTATGTGCTGCTGCACACCCACATGACACCCATCACTATGAACATGGCATACATGGCTGAGTGCATGATGTACTGCATATTGGCACATCGTAAGCACCCCAATGGTATTGAACAGATCATATGCCACCTCCCCATATGAGGTATGGCTGTCTCCAACAGACATAATATTGTACTGTGTATGGTAAAGAAGGAATGCCCATAATGCCATAGAGTACGAGATGAACTGTATCCTCATATCAGGCAAGTGCACCTGGTCCCCTTGTGTAACCTCCACACCCGTGAGTGTCCAACATTTTCCACTGTAGTGATGGTCAGACACATGTTGTTCCTCACTGTCAGATCATCATGGCCAGTCTAAGGGCACAGTCAAGATCAGCTCTCTCTGAAATAAACATAGCACCAACATTTCCCCACATACTTTGCACAACAGCACCTTAGCAGGGTACATAGTGATCCCACCTGTACATGCACCAGAAGACATAGGATACAGTGCTAGTATTTGCCCTGTGGTGCTACCACTCCAAAAGGTCATGAGATATCCCTCCCAATTACATGGTGTTCCTGTATATGTGCACCATTGTGTTGTCCAATGTGTAAGCACTCTGTGTACCATCCTCTAAGTCACAGAAGGCAATGAGTATTTTCTGTAAGTGCTTTGTATGTTCACCAGTTTGTGCATAAATAAATTTACCACCATTATAGACAGTCTATGTGCCTCACTCTTTCCCATACAATTTGTACCATGCAGTATAGACATATGAGGTGGCCCACCCAGAAACAGCTTAGGGGCTCTGCTGGATGGCTGCCCTCAACATATGGGATGCAGTGACCTAGAGTTACATGTGGACCGACCAAGGCAGTAGGAGGCCATTCACCATGAGGACAGCACCCAGGTCATGTAAGGTAGCTGTGTACACTCCAAGTATACAGGTCTGCAGTGTTATGCATGTGCCTGCCATGTGAGGGACTAGTACACCTCTAGCCTGCACAGCCAGCACACATTCAGTTAGTGACATGTCCAAGAAAGTTATGTGTACACAACTCTGCTGTGTCCATGATCTAGTGACTGTGGCACAACTGTGAAAGAGGTATAATGCACTCTACCAGGACCTTGTGAGGGGCAATGTGTGTAAAAGCATGATACAATGTGATAACCGGCATTGATGTGCCCCCCAGGAGTTCACATATATGTAACCTCCAGCACAGCACCATGAAGCATGCAACCACTCTGCTGTTGTGGAGCAACTACTGGCCTACAGTACACCACTTTGGCACACGTTGCCCTGTGTGCTATGCAGTAAGCCACCCAACACATATAGTAGCACAGTGGAATAACAACACAGACACCATATAGGGTGGAACAAGGAACATTTATTGATTCATCAAAAGTGGAAAATGAACCTATGTACCTTGAACTTAACAGCATGAAACAACACACCACAAAAAAAAACACAAACACAAAACACCATTTGCAGAGCTGAAAGCAATGGATAATAGGTAATGGCACATTACCATGCACTGTGGCACCCATGTCCAGGAATGTTCATAAATACTCAAAAGTGTCCACAGTATCAACAACAGCCTTCAGGGAGACCTCTAGGTGGGAAAGGTTGTGGACCACAGTCTGCAGTTTGGTCTAAGCAGTTCTTATAAACATCCACAGCCTGCTCCAACATTGTGGCAGCATGCCATCAAACACTGCATCCCCCACTGTGTAATCTGACTCCCCTTCCACATTCTGGGGGTCAGATGGCTCTTGCTGGTCAGTGGCAAATGCTCCATGGCAGCATCTTTGGTGGTGGGTACCACTTTCATCACATCTATGTTGGCCCCCTGAACCTCAGCACCAATGACCTCATCTTGCTGTCTGGTCCCTATGGCAGGACAACTGGTTGCCGGCACTGCCCTTCTGTCCTCCTCTGGGACCTGCATCACCTGCTGCTTCCTCCTGTGCCTCTGCCACCAGCACCATGTGTGCTTTGTGTATGCTTTTTTTCCTGCCTCTTCTGGAGGTATGTGGCCCTTTCCAGAGTACAGAAATGTGCCATTGATTGCAGCTTCCCAGTTGCATTATGCCTTCTGTTATGCCTGGGTCCCACACCCTTTACACCCACATGCTCATGCCTATGACAGATGTTTTCATCATTACTGTGATACTGCTGTATTGCACAAACATGTATAATAAGTACCCACCATACAAGCATAGATACTAGGGATTATACTTGATATTGTATACACTATATCATATACACTCATTTTACAGTGTTAGTTCCTTATTGTCTGTCATATGCAAGACCATATACTGTACAGTATATATTCATTTTGCTTATAGTTTCAATATACCTGCTGTGCTTATGTTTTACTGTTATGCATTTGCGTATATGAGATGTGTTTAAAATCATGGAGATCATGTGTGCATTCACTGATATTCTGTCGTAATCATGTATTTGTATGTATGTGCTTTGGGTCTGCTGTCATAATCATATCCTTCTACCAAAGTATCCTTTTCCACATACATTTCTGTATATGCTGCATTTCCTTGTCTTTAGCTTATAGCTGACACTGCATTTCCTTTGTTCTAAGATTCTTGCTTACTCTACATTCTTTCTGTACCCAAGGGAGCTGCCTTATTATTATTTATTAGCCATTAGGGCACATTTACCATATCTAGAATGCAACCATTATCTGCAGTATAATTGCTTGCACAGCCAGCTGCTCAGAGAGAGAGAGACCATGCCTGAGGACTGGGGGAAAACTTGCTGTGCTACCTTGTGATGGCTTTGCTTCACTTGTAATGGTGTGAGTATATGTAATAAACTGCTTTATTACATTCTACTTCTTGTTATGTTTTCTGTCCAGCATTACCATACAAGAACCTGATGTTTGTGCTTGCCACAGACACAACAAATGGGGACCATTTGCAAATGGTTTTGTCTAGCAAAGAGTAACACTCATTTTACTTTGTAATTTGAATTCTGGGATGTGTTTTTTTCCCCAGAGAGAAGTAGCAACAAGCTTGGCAGCTTTGGGGCTCCAGAGAAGGTACATGGACTGCTGTCCCCCTTTGGGTTGAACATGGCAGCTAGGGATTCCATGTTGATGGACTGCTGCTCATTGGTTGTGGGCCCTTTCTTCACAAGAGCTCACATACACCATTCTGTCTGTGTGTGTTTAACTACTGTGAACCGATGCTCAGCAGGGAAAGCCACAGAATGGTTTTAGGTTCCCCTTCTGTTTTTAGACATGTCAGAAATCTGCACAGAGTTGAGGCTTGATGTCTCATATTATCTCACCTCCCATGAAGGTTGACAAAACTTTGCTTTAAATTCTGAATGTGAAAAAACCCCTGTACAGTCTGTGTTTACACAGAAGATTGAGACAGCAGACAGCCAAAAAGCAATCACTGGCATTCTTGTTGGTCACACCTCTCTATGCAGCTCTGGAAGCTGCCCAAGTGAAAATAAAAACTCTGGACTTAGACATCAGTGCTTTAAAAAAGATGTGGGCATACATGTTGCTGATCATTCTAAATGTGAACGTAAGATGGAGAATGGACTTCAGACCTTACGTCTGCAGAATGATAACACTGTGCTGGGTGTTGCTCCACAGTACTCAAAGCCAAAACAGGCAGCACAACACCTGTCATGGAACTGTTTCAAAAAGAGAATAAGCTGACAGAGAACTTTCAGTCCTTATGCAGCAACACCAAAACTCTGGCTTTACAAGCTTGCCAAATGGCCAAGGTGCAGCTTGATTTACAAGGATTGACTGCTTATTGATTTATTGCTGTACCATCACAAAAGTTTCATATCAACTTTCATAAGTATGACTCAAAGCAACTAGAGTTCTCAGAACAAAAAAACAAATCTTTTGACCTTGGCGGGGCTCAGAGAGATACTCTGGGAAAATGCTGAGCATGTCCTAACATTTCTAATATCTGGTGAGTACTTTTGTTTATAATCTCTAATGCTTTTTATTGTTGCCCAGCCCCAGTTTCTCTGTATAACATGCTCTCTGATGTAATCTGCAATATTTGTATTTCTGGCTTCTATCTACAATAAGTGTTACTTGCTACTCACTTTAGGAGGCACTGAGATTCTACAGTATAAGCTATGGTTTTGTTGTCTATTACATGAATGCCCAAGTTTACTTTTTCAGCTAGACTGAATACCATGTTTCAAGTTTCAAGATTACCAGTGAGGCAGAGATTTCTGTGCTTTGAGTTGTCTGTAGAAGAGAGATTCGCTGTAAACGAAAATCCTTCACAAAGAAATTGTGTTGTTTTTAAATACTTTCAAAGGCAGAGTGTAGTTAGCATATGTATGATATGTTGCTGATGGTCTATGAAAGTGCATGAAGGAAGAGGTTTATGTGTGAAATAGTGGTGAACTGGTATTTTTCAATGGAGAAAGATTATAAAAGTGGTAAAATTACATGTTTGCGAGATTTCTGGATTGAAGTATTTTAGAGTGTACAGATACTGGTCAGTTCATTGTGGTTGAATTACAGCTTAGAATGCCTTGATGTCTTACATTTTATATAGTCAAGAGATTGTTTTAATTGTGTATGTCACAGAGATTACATATAGCTTAAGAAATGCATATTCTGCTTGTCAGTAACTCGATCCCCATAATAATGCTGACATATTGTAAAGTCCTTGCGAAAGACTTCATATGTAAATGGCGTCTCTGCTGTATGCACCCTTTCTCTTCCAGTATAAACTTTCCCAGATGTAATTTAAAGCCATGACTTCATTTGTATTTTCCTGTATTTTGTGTGCAATTGCAGTGTCCATATGGTAATGTTAATTTTATTTATTTATTTATTTAGCTTTTGTTGACTAGACAAATCCTGACTATTTTCAGGCATGACCCAGGGGAGGGGGGATACAGATGAATGCCAACTGACCTTGAACCAGATTAAGCTGTTGGTGGTATTTTTAGTGAATGTAGGAAATTTGGCCAGGACACAAGGGAAATTCCGCTACTCTTTTCGATAAGTGCCATGGGATCTTTAACATCCACCTGAACTACCACCAGTCCAGGCAGATGGGACCTCGGTTTAATGTCTCATCCAAAAGACGGCACCTCAGAAATGCAGCACCCCTCTCATGCTGCATTACAGTGTCAGTACTGGGATATTAACCCAAGTGCCAGATGTGGGAACTGAACCCATAGCCCTCTGATCTCCCGGCCTCAGAGGCGAGTGTGCTACCTACTGAGCCACTGACACTTAATCAAGGGGGCAGTCATTCCTATCATCCCCTTTTCATTAGCCATTCCATCCTGCATTACATTTTTAATTGCCACATGTCTAATGTTACAACAATATAATTGTGTTATTTGACAGCTTCCCTTTTGCCTTCTGTTTATATATATATATATATATATATATGTGTGTGTGTGTGTGTATATGTATATATATATATACACACATATATATACACAGAGATATGCACCCTGGGTGCAGTCCAGTGCTTCAGGGCACTGCATTTTCAAACAATGACATCTGGTTTGACTCCCACCTGCCATTATTTCCACACGGTATGACCTTTAACAAGTCACTTGACCTCCTTGTAAACCTGTTTCCAAGCTCCAAATTGATGTGTTTCCCTAATTAAATACCCATTTATAACTTAAATGCAACTTTTGATAGGGAAACACACCATTTTAAAAAACTATACTGTTTTTACAGTGCTCATCTTCTGTTTGAGAGCTAACAACATCAATTTTCTTCTGGGTTTGTAGTCAGAACCTTCTGCTATCTCTAACCCAGCTCATCCCTACATATGCCTTCCTTCACATAGGTTCATTTTCAGCATGAATTCTCTGCCCATGTACTGTATCACGTGATCCAGCCCATGCCAAGCAAGGTGATCGGGGGTCCACCATCCCCAGCATTTGAAATAAACCATTTATTTTAACAAAGTTTGCTGTACTGTATACTGCTACAAAATATTACAGCTATTTTAAGAGATTTTAACCAACTGTGTTTAATGATTGTAACTTTTGTTACAGGCCTGAATGTTACCACCTTTTATTTGTAAGACGAATGCATTCTAAAATATATGTACATACATTATGCCATAAAATACAAATGGCATTAATCCGGATCTTTTATGAGCTTAAATGACATGTTCTAATGTTAAAGACAGAGAATCGAGGGATGTCTATTTCCCTGACGGTATGTCTAATCCTACTGTATTTTCAGGAATCCATCGGAGTGTGGCTAGTAGCCACAAGAAACAACTACCCCTGTTTAGGGTAGTCAAAGGCATACATCTGTATAACCATCCTGCAGATGCATTCTTAAAGAAATCAATACTAACATCTAACAGAGAAAACACTCTGAAAGAATGTTCCTTTCTGGTGTGTTTTGTTCTTTTTTTTTCTCTACCAGGAAAAGGAGAATCCCTTACAAACAACCTTTGGTAATGTATACAAATGTTTACCACTAAGCTGATTACACTATGATTTTGTTATCATTTAGAAAGTATATTTATTGGGGACAACAATGGGATCACTCCATTACCACCTATCCTGCATATACCTTTTAAGGTGCTGTCTGACTGGCTACTAAGATTGCTAGACCATTTGTGGTTCACTGTTCACATTGCTATTGTAAATAGGGTGTTATCTAACATTTATGCAAATCTGTTACAGGTGACTTTCTTAGGGATTTTATTCTTTTATTGTCTGGCCTCTGCTTCAGCATTCTTCACCGACAGCATAACCCTTCCATTACTACAATATTCAAGCTGTCTCTTTCACCAAAGAAGGAGCTCAGGGAGGTAGATAATGCCTCCTTGCGGTGCAACACATACAGTGATTACAAACAAGCAAAAGTCCCTCTGGACCTGACTGAGCCACAGCTAGCAAATCCAGAAATGAGGGAGGTATAACCAATGTCCCTCCAAAGGTGCAAATGAAAAAGGAAGATGAGTGTTTGCTAATTACCCATTTGTTGTTTACAAGTTTGGAAAAGACCCAATGTATTCTAACATTATAACCCAGCTCAGCTCATCTGCCTTTCTAGTGCAAAAACCTAAACTGCACAAAACTTACCAAATAGCTTTATGCCAACCAGAACCAGCCTGGTGCAAGGGCTACAGCCCTAAACAAGTAATCAACTGAGCTGGGGGGCTGTGTGCTTTTATATATTTATTTTTGTCATTTCAGCTTTCTAATCCTGTCCAGAAGAATGCAAAAAGGAGTTATCAATTGGCCACAAGGACAATGGGCTCAAATATCTGCTTCCTCTAAGCACAAATAAGTCCCCATACTTTCAAAATTTCAAAGTATGACATATCCAGGAAACACTTTGCAAAGTATAAGTGCTATGCCTGGTCACAAAGTAAAATTGCCAGGCCTTCTTTTCAAGTTAACAAAACAGAGTGGTGGGTTACTCAAATAATTATTTCAACCGAAACAATAGACTTGAACTTTTACAAACCAAAAACTGCAACCCATAAACTTGAACTGTACCCCACCCTCTGCAACTTATTCCACTACTGTGCTCAACACAAGTGGATTCACAATATTCCAAGAACTTTACCTTTCTACAACAATGATCTATATAACTGCAGCTGGGGCCAAGCCCAGCCGAACAACAAATTAATTACAATTTTCATTCCTGGACTCTGAAACAAACTTTCAGTCTACATGTGTTCTGTTGTTTAAAATGTATTTTCTGCATTATGCTCAATACTAACATCGTTCCATTGCAAAAATGTTTATGTTTGATGCTATTATGTTTTGATATGCATCTTGATACACTTTATCAAGTGTATACTCAGAACACTGTTCCACATCTATGAATGTTTTAGTGTCTTAGGCTCATTTAGGGTTATATCTGTCCAGTCATCCATGGGGAGATACATTACCATTTCAGGAAAATAAGTTAGTTGTTTTGACAACCTACTGTTCTATGACTCCTAACAATGACTCAAATTAAAGAGGTTTCACCATGTCCTCTGCCCATAACTGATTATTTTCCTTTGGTTAGGTGCCATAACCGAACTCAGGTAAAGGGGCCAGCACTGCTGCCCCATCTATGTTTCCTCAACAAAGGGAAACCCTACCCTATGTTCCAAGCAGGAACCCAGATCAAAGTGGTCTGATTGTTTCACCACTCCCAGGTACCCAGGCAAATAAGTGCACTCCATGCATGTCTTGTGATTTTAAATCTTGACAACTATAATATGGCAGAATTTAAATACTGCTCAAGAACCTATACTTCAAGATTCCATGGTAGGCACTTACCAGGCCCTAACCTACTAAGTACTTTGGAATATATTACTATACAATGCAAAGAAAGTAGACCTATATGAACCTCTTTCCAATGTCACAGGTGCAATAGGCACTATCACCAGTTGGTATAGGCCACCAATATATTTACCCAGCTATTATATGGTATAACTGACAAACTGCCATAAGCTAAATGTTTGAAGTGTGTTATTGATATAATATTACAACATTTTATAACACAGGCCTCAGTTAGGACTTCCAGTGATGTCACGGAGCCAGCAACAGCACACTGAGATGAGCTCTTCACCCAAAACCCCTTAAACTTAGAAATTTAAAAGAAGGCAGCACCCAAAATACAGAAATGGTGATGCTAAAGCCCCCCAAAGACAATTGGAATTGAACAAAACTTAAAACATCTTCAAGGAAACCAGATGCAGGAGGATTAAAAACCACCTCCCGAGAGGCGAGCCGTAGCCCATCTCCGGCCAGTTTTCCAGATACTGACAAGGAGCAGGAACAATTAACCTGATCGAGATTTGATAGGCTGCTTAATGAGATTAAAGCAATGCATGCAGAAAACAAAACAGAGTTTAAAAATCTAAACCAGCATCTACAAGGTCTGGAGAAGACAGTGGAGGAGGCAGAAAGCTGAATTAGCAACACGGAAGACACCACAACTAAAATTAATCTTGTCCTCCAGGTGCTCCTACAATATACAGAGCAGCTGCAAACTAAGTATGTGGATCTGGAAGGCAGGTCTAGGTGGGAGAATATTCAAATACCTCGGCTTCCTGAGGGATCGGAGACTGGCCGAATGGCAGAATTCATGGCTGATCTAATAAAAGATGTGTTGAATTTGCTTGCAGGATTCCAGCTTGGAATAGAGCGGGCACATTGGGCCCTATAAGCAAAGCCCCCACCCCCCCCAGATTCAAGACCTCAATCAATCATCCTGAAGTTTAACAGTTACAGAGTTAAAGAAGAAATATTAAACACTGCATGGCAGCAAAAAGAAGTAAAATATCTCACACATAGCATGGTTTTAAATAATTGATTAGCACTTTTTTCCTTGGGACAATACTAACTGTACAGAAAGCATTTATATAGGTTTTCTAGAAGTGTTATGTTTGTTAAACACAGTGAGGCAAGTGCTATGCATTTTCACAATGTTTTAGAACTTTTATGAGCAAAACGCTAATCAATTTTTAGAGTTAAATAAAACCCTGCATAGACTGTACTTCAGCCATGATTACCCTCGTGAGATTCAGAAACAAAGGCTTCAGTATGCCCCCCTCCTGAGGATTCTACTGGCCAAGAATGTCAAATTTAATACTTCTTACCCAGCCCAGCTCAGAATATGGTGGTCAGAAGGTACGCAGATCTACGAGATGCCCGAAGAGGCTGGTAAGGCCTTGGTTTCCAAAGGCCTCATGGAGGCACCACAGCAACCATCCCAGAACTCCGACTCCCAGCAGGACAGGCGTGCACTCAACGATTGGCTGATGATGACTTCTAGGAGGAAGTGGGAGCATGGCCTTTTGACGTCATTGCTGAATCCCCTTACAGTGATTTGTGCAGTGCTGTTAGAAATGCAGACCAAGAAGGGAACCCAAATAGAAGACACGCAGGACTGAAAAAAGATAAGTAGATAAACTAAAAGAAAAGACCTGTGGGGATTTCTCTACAGTATCACGTGCTGTATCTCCCATGCCTTTCAACAGACTGGTGGCATAGTACTTAATGCGCAGTTTTGATTCAGCCATATAACTGTTTCGGACTGGCGAACTGTAGCTGGATGAGAAGTTTATGGCACGATGCTATCTGGTCCAGTTTATCATAGATCTTAAAAACAACTAATGATATGTTGATGAGTAACACTGAAACTGGTGCACTCACAGGGGGTGGTTGTATCAAAAGAGAGCAGGATATGGGTGCTTTTTCTAATGTGTAAGCTACAGGGGAGGGAAGGGGGAAGGACGTTTTTGCTGTGATTACCGAACCTCTGAACTAGACAGTGCCCTGTGCTGGCATTTGGAGAGGTCCATCAACGTTACACACTGCACTGAGTTCTTCAGTGACAAGAGCCCAAATAAGATTTTAGTAGGCTCTAAGGGGGAGCCACTACTTATAGTGGCAAGAGGATCTTTTTCTTCATCTCCCCAGCCAGACACACATCCCCTTAGTGGGGGCGGGACCTGGCTTTAGAGATTCACTAGGAATTTTAGTGAATCTCCTTTTCTGGAAGCCATTAGATGTTAGAAAGTAGTGTAAAGTTGTGTATTGTCGAGAATTTGTCTGTTTAACTTGTTTGTTACAGTGAGAGAAGTTTACTGTCATGCTACATGGGTTATTCAATTTTGCCCATGGAAACAAATGGAACAACAAGGATACCAAGGGGGTACATGTTCATAGAGGGTCTTTACTGAATTACAATGAGTGGTCCTGATGTGAAAATCATATCTTACAATGTGAATGGCTTAGTCCTCCTATTAAGAGAGCCAGAACAGTGTCATTTTTAAAGAAAACCAGGGCAGCTTTTATTTTATTGCAAGAGACCCATATGAACAAAATAGAGCATGGAAAACTTTTAAAATTTGGTTTTAAGAAAGTAATAACATCAGAATATGGTAAGGGGCACAGCCGGGGAACAGCTATTTTAATTCTGCACTCCACTCCCTTTGATCTCAAAGATACCATGATAGACAAGCAAGGCAGATACTCAGCAGTCAAAGGCCTTTATAATGGGGCTATGCTCACACTTACATCATTATATGCACCACCAGAGACAGAGTTCACTTTTTATACGGATTTACTCCTTAAGGTGATGCACTGGGCTGAGGGCTATTTAGTTTTGGGTAGGGATTTGAATTTAAGGCTATATTCCATCTGGGACTCCTCAGGGCACCCCCCAAATGGGGGAGAAGGGAGTGGCTAAGAGGGTAAATAAGTTGCTAACAGAAATTGGCCTAACTGATGTCTGGTGAGCACATCATAAAAGTACTAAACAATATACATATTTCTCTCATTCCCACCAAATTTATTCAAGGCTAGACTATTTCCTAATGCCAAAAGAATCTATGGGAATTTGTGCTTCGGTGGAAATAGGGTCATGTTTGTTATCGGACCATGCCCCAATATTTTTACAATTAACAATAGGCCCCCCCAAACGCTCAACATTTTGACGTTTAAATCTGTCTCTACTCCAAACTAAGGAAAACCAGGAAACAATAACCCAGACCATAAAGCAAGCATTACAAGATAATCAACACCCTGAAGTTTCCCTGGGAATCCTATGGGATACAATTAAAGCCCTCATCCGAGGGAAATTCACAGAGATTTCGGCTAAAGCAAAAAAGCAAAGGGACAGAAGGCAAAAAGATTTGCAATATTAGATAGCTGAATTGGAAAAACAACAACAAAAATTAAACAAAGAAAGGGGGAAACAACTATAAGCACTGAAAGCAGAACTTATAAAGATTTTGGATTACCAAGTGGAGCAAAGACTAATTTATACAAAACAAAGATTTTATGAAGGAGGGCCAAGAGCCTTAAAACTTTTAACTAGTAGGCTGCACCAACATCAAAGTAAAGCCACTATTGCTAAAACTAGGGACCCATCAAACATATACTTCAATATAGAATTGAAGATATAGCAGAGTCCTTTAGGACATACTACTAAAGTCTATACACCAAAGGAACCTCCCCCTCGGCACAAGAAATCAGGGAATATCTAGCCCCCCTGGGACTCCTGAACCTCACTGAGGTGCAGGGAGAAGTTCTAAGTAGACCCTTTACTGAACAAGAAATTGCCCTGGAAATCCAGAGTTTAAAGGCAGGAAAGTGTCCAGGATCGGATGGACTGACTGCGGAATTTTTCAAACAGTTCAAAAAAGCTATTATTCCCCTACTTTGTAAAACATATAACTATGTAAGAACAGAGGATGGCATGGTGCCCCCATCGTGGTCACAGGCGATAGTGTCCATTATACCAAAGCTGGCCAGGGACACCACCAATTGTGCATCATATCACCCCATCTCTATCTTAAACACGGACTATAAGATAATGACAGCTATATTGGCCAGAAGGGTCCAGAAAATCCTACCCGGCCTTATACATATGGACCAGGCGGGTTTTATTCCAGATAGACAAACTGTGGATAACATCAGAAGGACTATCAATATTATTGATAGAATACAAACCAGGG
Source organism: Neoceratodus forsteri (assembly GCA_016271365.2). Classification (NCBI taxonomy): domain Eukaryota; kingdom Metazoa; phylum Chordata; order Ceratodontiformes; family Ceratodontidae; genus Neoceratodus; species Neoceratodus forsteri. The sequence continues at coordinate 256,251,757 of CM057450.1, read as the reverse complement.
CTCTTCCAGTCTGTATTATGAGCCTGGATGCTGAAAAAGCATTTAATCAGGTTTCATGGGACTTTCTTCAGGGCTCCCTGGCTGGCTTTGGTTTTCCTACACTTTTTTGCCAACTTATATCCAAAATATATAAGAACTCATCGGCATATGTGCAGGCCAATGGATACATATCCCAACCATTTTGACTTTTTAGGGGTACACGACAGGGGTGTCCCCTATCCCCTATACTTTTGTGCTCTACATCGAGCCTTTGGCACAAAGTATACAATTAAATCCAGATATCCAAGGTATAATGTGGGACAATACGCCACATAAAATTGCGTTGTATGCCGACAATGTCCTATTATATCTATCCGACCCTGAGAAATCCATTCCCAAGGTATTTCAACAGTTAGAGTCCTTCTCAAGGATATCCGGCTACAAATTAAATTGGTCAAAAACAGAGATCTTGACATTGAATACTCATATTCCCTGAGAATGTAAAGTCAAATTTCCCATGAGATGGGATTGTCCTAACATCAAGTACCTAGGAGTGAGATTAGGAAAATCTCCCGCATATTTATATAAGGATATTTACCCCCCCCCTTAAAAACATATGGTCGGACTCACATAGGTGGTCACTTCTACCACTCCTTTTTTACTCAAGGCTATAAACCTTTAAAACAAATATTTTACCAAGACTATTATACTTGTTCCAAGCAATTCCTCGTCCAATACCACCAAGAGACATAATGCAGAGGCAGAGGAAAATTATGGCATTCCTATGGGCATATGCGTGTCCAAGAATTTCCATGCAGACCCTATTTCTACCAAAGCAGGTGGGGGGAAAGGCATGCCCCAACTTACAAGATTATTGGTTGGCCGCCCAAATGAAGATGGCCTTGTTGTGGTCCCACCCAACCTATTCAGCCCATTGGCAACAAATGGAATTAAGTATCTCTACAGATACTCCTCTCTCAATGGCCATATTTAATCCGCCAACACAAATAGATTGCCAAGCATATCAGGGATACGCTTTAAAAACAACATTACAAGTGTGGCTACTAGGGACTAGACAGGGATATACAGCTAAAAACATGTGGAGGTACAGAAATTGGTGTTTTAATCCAGAATTTAAACCAGCCACCTACTATAAATGGTATACCCTTCAAATGAAAAAAGGCCTATATGCACCTTGGCAAGTACTTAAAGATCAAGATATAATACCATTTGAACTTCTTAAGACCAGAAATAATTGAAGTAGTGCAGATTGTATGTATTATTATCAAATAAGAGACTTCATAACTGTCAGAGACATGTGGCAACTTGGCAGGATAAGAGACCCTTCCCTCAAGTTTTTGAAGCCATATGGGGTAGTTCACATGGCAAAGGAGCAATAACTATGCTATATAATAACTTAGTGGCAGACAGGGGCAATAATATTCAAAAGATTCAGCAAAAATGGGCAACAGAATTGAAAACTACTCTAAACTCCCAAACCCTGGGTAAAGATCTTTAGAAATACATGGAAAACAACCTCTTCCCCGGGTTGGCAAGAGTTTACCTGGAAGCTCAGAATTAGGTATTTTTACACCCCAATGAAGTTAAACAGAGTGAGTTTATTACCTCAAGGGAGATGCTGGAGGAATTGTGGCAACGCCTCTGCTGATCAGTCGCATATTTTTTGGTTCTGTAGTGAGGTTCAGAATTTTTGGACACAAGTATGTAGACACCTATTCAAACTATTCACACCATCAACTGACATAGCCCCAGAGCATTGCATCCTGGGTCTCTATCCGGAAGGGGTGAGAGGCAAAAAAGCACATTACCTTTGGGCCATCCTAACAATAGCTGCTATGAAAGCAATTACAAAAAATTGGCTACAACAAAAGTCTCCAACACTACAAGATTGGCTAATAATAGTGACCCAAATTCAACATATGGAAAGGATAACCCATTCTATAAACTATCAAAATGAAAAGTTTAACAACAGATGGAATAGATGGGACCTATATCAAAGTAAAGTACTACAGGATATCCATGTGACCTAAACATTAAATGGAGGCTTTTTCCAAAAGCAAAAACAAAAGAAACTGATGGAACCTGTGGGTGCGGCTCTCCCTCTTCCCCATTCCCCTCCCCCTTCTTTATCTTTGGAAATGGGCTTTGGAAAATAATATAATAATTTATAAATTAAATTGCTTGACAGTAACAGTTTGGTAACAATGTCCCACTCTCCCAGTTTATTTTAATTTGTAACTTATAATGTGGTATTAAAGAGTCTTTTTCCTCCTTTTTCATCTTTTTTTATAGGATTAACTTGATATTTTGGTATAGCAATTAATTGCTTAAAACATATAAATGATCTTAGAATATAACATATTTACTTATAATATGAGCAAATTACATGATTGTGTCATGAAACAAACAATGTCCGGGTATGGATATTAATGTATGTTAAATGGATGTATCTTTAGTGAAATATAATGTACTTGGTGCAAGTTATACCTTTCAATAAACAAGTATAAAAAAAAAACACAGGCCTCAGTTAGGCCTGTCAGTAACACATAGACAGGGGCTTCATGTTAGTGACTGTCACAGCCTCTTTTGCAGCCTGGAAGCAGGGTGTAACCCTAACATTGTCATGGTTTCACAGATGGACAAATGGTATTATTGGACATCAGCCTGCACCTCCATGTGTATGGCTGACACTTCTATTTTTCCTCTACTCATTCCATAATTGTCAGGAATTTAGGCTCTGTCACACCATGCTTAAACAACCCCCCCCCAAAAAAATCATTTGTTTAATAACCGTGTTATTTTTTTTCTTTCCTTCTTAATATCTGTGTGTGTGTTTTATCAACTGAGTTTCTGACAAACTTTACTAATTTAAAGATTTCAACAGAACAGCCTATCAGATCTTCAAGCAAGACATCTACTTTATTCACTGCTGGTGTTCCAACCCCTGGCTGGTGCCTCATAAGGACTAATTGTTCATCTATAAACTGTCAATACCTGTGCAGGAATCTCATCTATTAAACCTCAGTCATGCCAGTGTGTCTGGCCATTCCATTGAAGGACTCCATGAGCCATCTCATGAATCTGCTGCCTAAGTCTCTGCCAATTCTGCCATGCAGCAGTTGGCAACTTGCATTCTCTGTCTTTAATGGTTTTTCATCTTCAACTCAACATCTACATGCCATATGAATGTGCTATTTTGCAGGTAACTACATCCATTTGTGGTTCATTACCTGAATTTTATGATTGTTTATGCTTAATGATAACCTATATGCAATGAACATTGTTGACAGATGCTTCAATCAAGCTCAAAAGTTAATCCAGCCTCTGCAGGGGGTGTGTCACATCTCAACAGCCAGGTTGTCAATGCATATGTCAAATATCTTTTCCACTCTCAAAGTGGACTCTGTGGACTCTTCTTCATCAACGGATGCTGTTATGTCATGTTCAGTTCTATTGTGCAATATATCCAATAGGTTTTTTATGCTGTTATGTGATATCAAATGTCTACAACCTTTCATACATATCAGTTGTATTGTTGACATCCCTAGATTCTGTCCTGTGCTTTACAAACACTCCATTTGTGTTCCATCTGTGACCAACCCTGTACCAACTGCTGAACAGGCCCATTTTTGACAGTGAACCTGACTATCAGTTTGCTTTATACAAACTAAATAAATGTTTGTGTGCATTTAAGTTTCAATCTGTGATTATCCATCACACATGTGACCACTGTTTCATTTTCCTCATATTTCTAATACTGCCACTTTGCTGTGTGTGGCATACTCTTATGCAACATCATGAGCAACTTATATTCCTTTACAAGGCTCATGCCTCAGACTTGTAAACGATTCCAACCACTTCCCTATGGTTGTGTTGCCTTTTCTAAGGCAACAAGGAGGGGAATGTTATGCCTGGGACCCACACCCTTTACACCCACGTGCTCACGACTATGACAGATGTTTTCATCAGTACTGTGATATTGCTGTATTGCACTAGCATGTTTAGTAGGTACCCACCATACAAGCGTGGGTACTAGGGATTGTGTTTGCTGTTGTATTCACTATATCATATACACTCTTTTTACAGTGTTATTTCCTTATTTTCTGTTATATGCAAGACCATATACAGTATATATTCATTTTGCTTATGGTTTCATTATACCTGCTGTGCTTATGTTTTATGGTTATTCATTTACTTACATGAGGTATGTGTTTAGAATCATGGATATTATGTGTGCATTCACTGATATTCTGTTGTAATCATGTATTCATATGTATGTGCTTTGGGCCTGCTGTCATAATCATATCCTTTTATCAAAGTATCCTTTTCCAAATGCATTTCTGTATACACTGCATTTCCTTGTCTTTAGTTTACAGCTGACATGGTATTTCCTTTGCTCTAAGATTCTTGCTAACTCTACATTCTTTCTGTACCCAAGAGAACTTCCTTATTATTGTTTATTAGCCACTAGGGCACATTTACCATATCTAGAATGCAACCATTATCTGCAGTATAATTGGTTGCACAGCCAGCTTCTCAGAGAGAGAGATTATGCCCAAGGGCTGGGGCAAAACCTGCTCTGCTCCCTCATGATTGCTTTACTTCAGTTGTAGTAGCATGAGTATATGTGATAAACTGCTTTATTACCTTCTACTTGTTGTTGTGTTCTCTGTCCAGCATTACCATACAAGAACCTGATGTTTGTGCTTATCACAGACACAACACTTCCAACACCTGAAAGGACATATGGTAGACAGCAGCAGTATAGGCTGGATGGCAGTCCTATATAGGCATGCCTGAAATGTGGGCAAGGTACATAGTATCACCCTCATTTCACTCTGGGCCAGAGCAGACATGCCACACTGGCACATAGAGGCCCAGCAGCTATTCTATGGCTGTCTGTATCTTGCATTTAAGATAAACAGTAAGCAGATGCAGCACACACACACAGGGCCTAGGCCCAGCTCCAGGTGTAACAGTGGGACTCACTGTCAGAGGATGGGTACAGCAGCTGCTATGGGTGACAGCATAGGACAAGGGCAATGGGTACACAGGACACACACTGCCAATCATACAGTGACCATGCTATAGCACTGCAGGTGACTTGCAATGGCCTGTGCAATGCTCCAATGGAGGCACACATCAGGCAGTGTGTAGGGTCCATCCCCAGTGGTGTGGATGGGGCAGGGTACATGGGATGGATAAGGGGTGGGTGATGATGATGATGATTATTATGATTATGATGCTGGCAGTGCCAGTGGACTGACTGGATTAAGGTGCACCAGTGACCAGGGGGTCCATGGATGTGGGATGGGTGGGGGGCCAGGGGTGCATCATCATGATAGTACCTGGGGGCAGTATCTTCTAGGGGTGGGCATAAAAGCTGTGGTCCATACTGGCACATACATCTGCTGTGTAGAAATGGCACTGTTGTGGCATAGGGTACTCAGCCCCCATGGGAGCTGGTGAATGTGCTGTGTTTACATACCCATCCAAGGCAACACAGCAATATCTGCTGTTAGCCATTACCCAGGGAGATGGGGACATTGTCCTCTACAACATGGGGGAGGTGGTACAGCATCATCTAATAGCTGGGACCTGTGGCAGGCAAGAGGTTGGGAACACTGTCATCAATTGTTCACTGCAGGTGGTGGGCCCCACATGTGTAGTCAGGTTGTGAATGTGGCCACAACAGTATTGCAACCCATGGTGCACATGCCCAGGATATAAAGGCAGTGGGGGGGAATGTGTATGCCCAGCCAGGGGGGCATGCTGTGGCAATGGACAGTGATCTGCTGGGCTCCAAGCCCTGAGGTACGTCAGTGGTGCCATGGTACTACCCTGTCCAGACAGCTGTGGGTGTCATTGCAGGGGATGCTCCAAATATGTGCTGTACTTCTGCATCTACAGGTATGTAACACATGTATGGCATGTGGCAAGGTTGCCTACACCTTCACATGGGATGCCAGCTCATTGAGGGTGGCTGTCACAGTCAGAACCAATGAGGCCTTGGGCACTGACAGGGGCTGCGTCCTGGCTGTTGCCAGTGTTGGAGTGTGTGACACACACACACACACACACACACACACACACACACATACAGAACATTTGCTGGGTAGGGGATGATGTAGGGGGGCGGGTCTGTGGGCTGCTGTATGCAGTGGACCTTATTGTATGCCACACAAGCATGCCCCTGTTGTGTGTTTGACCATGGCACTGTAACACTTAAAGCAACTTCATAGGCATGATACAACAGTGCCACTGGGGAGGCTGTTGTATAGGCCATGGGCAGAGCAACTAAGTTCCCAGTAACCTGAGAGGGTCACCAGCATGGCAGGGAGTGTGGTTCAGGTCATCAGGGGGCCCACAGTATGACAGGGAGGCCATGTCCCAGGGTGAGCCAGCTGCATAGTGCAGGACAGTATGGTATGGCTCACAGATGGGGGGCTTATGTCACTGCTGGGACACTGGGGCAGCAGGAGCTGCAGTGGTGTGGGCATGGCAGGGCTTGCTCAAGGGTCACATGACACACATGGCCACCTGCACTCTTTGGGGTTCTATTGTGCTTTATGGTTGCCCAGAGCTCATGGTATTTAGCCCCAGCATCCCGTGTCTCATGCCGTGCCTGAGGGGTCTTCATCTGTGTCACATTTTTATACCTCCAGGTGTTCAGTTGAGAAATGTTACAGGTATTAACATGGTACTCACCTTACATCTGGTTATAAGGAGCAACCATTGGCACTCTCCACATGCTGCATGTCATGCTCTCTATGTTGAGTGACTGGGTGGATGCATTTGTCTGCTGTCTGGGCACTACGTCCAGACAATGGGCACAATACATGCGACACTGCTGCCATTGACTGTAGTATTACCAGGCAGTGACATGTCCTGTGCATATCTTCCTGAACACAACACCCATGTTGCTGTGTCTGGGGTTGGTCAGTCCTGGGTTGGTCACAGACATCTGCCTTGGCGTCACTATAGTGTCATCAGCCTATTGATAGAATGGTGGATTGCCTATTGCTGGTATAGCTACATTGCTGGTTGTCCCCATCAGTGCCTAGTGGGATTGCTCCTCTGGGGCCCAGCATACAGCCAGTTCGGCACTTTGGTCTGCTGGTGGGCACTGACTGTGTCCTTTGTGAGTTCTATGCTGCCTGTAGTGTGCTGCCCCAGTGGAGCTCCTGTTTAATCAGGTGAAATGGCTGATGACCCATTAAGGTCTGGCACGGTGTTCAGCTGCGGCTGTCCATGGTCTTGTGGTCACTAGCATAGATATGGCATCTGGGTTGTCATCTTCAGTGCCATAATCCTCAACATCCACCTCTCTCATGCTTATCCTGTGCACAATGGTGATGTTATGCAGTATGCAGCATGCCAGGAAGATCTTATATGCCACTATTGGGGTGTGTTGCAGTGCTGCCTTGATCTGTCAAGGCAACGCAATCACATCTTCAAGAGCCCAGCAGACCTCTCAATCACCAACTGTGTGGCTACGTGTGCCTTATTGTACTGTCTCCGTTATCTGTCTCTGGATATCTGAGTGGTGTCATCAGCTATGGCTGCTGTGGATATCCACTGTCACCTGTGGGAGTGGAAAGCATTTTTTTCTTCTGGTGGCATATCTGTATCCCATCATCATTGCACTGCTAGGATTACTGCATGGCATAAGACTGGCTTGCTGACAAGGCATGTGGCCCTACCTGTGGTGGCTCCTTGTCAAACACCTCACACATGGCTTCTCTTCTGTCCCACCATAACTCCACCACATGACCTACATGCTGTACCTTGGCCTCTGGAAATGTACACCTTGAATGTTCTCCTGGCACATTACATACAAGCCACATATCTGTGTCTTTGTACTGTGAACACTGTGCCACCACAGGCTGCAGCATCATGGCTCACATGTGGCTCATCCCAATGGCATGCCATATACACATGTTGGGATGTGTGTGTGATCCTGATATATAAAATGGACAAGTAAATCCCTGTGTTCTGATTGGCTGAGACTTGGTTCTAGCCATGACATTAACAGAGCTCCACCAGTGGCTAAAAACAAGTCCCTGCCAACCAGGGCAACTCACAGAATTCATAAGTCGCTTACTTCCTAATTTCCATCACAAACATGGCTGCATTCTTTACTCATATAGAAAACTCCAACTAGGCCCTAAAAATAAAAGTTCATTAAATTAAAGTAAATAATGTAATGTTATTTTCACTCAAAAGCCCCTTCTTACACACATACACAAATAAAAAAAAAATCAAGTAATATTTAAAGTTTCAATTGCTGGTGTTTCTTTGATGAGCATGAAAAATCCCCCTCCTATCCCTACCAGTTTGCTAGAGAACTCCCTGCTCCTTACCTGACAATAGATAAAACTGAGTTTCTGGCTCCACTTGAGGCCTGTGTGTGTGTATGCCAGTGGAGCTCTGAAGAATTTTGAAGTCATGTATTCCATGTTGCCATGCTATGTGTGTGTGGTGGAGGAGGAGCATTCTGCTATTGGAATAATACAGGGCTTTTAATTCTTCTATTCCATGGTAAACAATCTCACAATGTATTGAATGTGAAGAAAGACAGATGACTGACAGGTGAAAAACATCTGTGGAGGGACTATTTTATACATTATTTAGCAACATATTATCATTATATTTTTTTGTGGCTTTGAAAACTTTGAGTGTTCATTTTGTAAAAGTTGCCTATGGGCCCATTTTATATAAGCAATAAGGCACTCTGGAGGCATTGGTGGTACTAGGTTTACCCTATGGTCAGGGAGCTGAAGGCACTCATCTTCACCTCATGCCTCACTACGTCCCTGACCTTGGGGTAAATCTAGTACCACCAATGCCCCATCGTGCCTTGTTGCTTAAATATGCAACACTGCAGTGTCATACTGTACTGGTGTGTGGCTATTGAACCAATCTATCAGCCATCCATCCTGTATGTCTCCAAGTTCAAATGCCTCACACAGACCACAGTGCCTGAATATGTAGGCATGCTGACAAGATCCGGTGTACTGAACAACATTTAGAATGCAGCACTGGCTGTTACATACCTCTTGCATGTTCATGGAGTGGTACCCCTTTCTTTTTTTTTCCTCTCTCCTTCTCGGACTCTGGTTTGCTCCCTTGGCCCCTGTCCCCTCAGACCATCCCCTGGGATGTACCTCTTTTCCTTAGCATTCACCCTGGATTGCACCCCAGAGTGGGGCCACTGGGGGAGTCTCCTCTTAATTTCCAAAATGGTACCATGGAGTTGAGCCGATGGTGGAGTGCCTCAGTAGCTTCATGGGGCATTCAGAGGGGACAGGGCATCATCCTGCCTCAGCCAGAGTCCCATGTTTCCTTGTTATGTCAGGAGATGTGGCATGCAAGAGGTTGGGAACACTGCCATCATTTGGTCACCTTCACATCTACTGGTATGGGATCACCTCAGTGTGTTCTGCTCTGCAGGTCACCTCTCAGCTCATTGCACAGTGCTGTGATTGTTGCCTTCTTAAGCCACTATCATGCTATGCACTGCTCCTCAGTCAGGTCATGATATGATGCCCACCTCCAGTATACCTGTGCCGCATATCTCCTGTAGGTTGTCTGCTGTATTTCTGGCCTGCCCTGCCATTGTTCCCTGCCAGTCTGTTACCAGACTTGTCTCCACCTCCTTGTAATGGCCAGGTTGAGACCCATTAGGGCTGCTGCCCCTGACATATTGTTGTGTCACTACAGTACTCCAATGCCTGTGCTCCTACAGTCATGTCTCAATTGTGACTCAGGTCTGCCTGCCTTCTGTGGGCCTTTCTTTATGCTCAAGCATCACTTAGGCTTGCTTTGGCTTGTGTAACAGGTGCCTATAATCTTCTACACACTGGAAAGAGCTACCAGCTTTGAAAATCCAAAATAAGGGGATAGTGCATCAGTTTTTCAATGCAAGCCCCTTTCTGACTTGGTACAGTCATGTTTTTGGTACAAGCATGGTGCAAGCCAGTCTGGCGCAGTGAGACACACTTTTGATGTAAGTAGATTTAGGACATTGGAACTGACTCAAGTTTTTGACACAGCTTGCTTCTTGCATCTTTGTTTGTTTGTTTGTTTATCATTTTGTTTGTTTGTTTGGTGTAAGCACAGTGTGTCATTCTCTGGACTTTGAAAATCCAGCCCTAAGTGTCTGGGTCTACAAGGATTGATGTTAGAACCAATTCTATTCCAAATGTTCATCTCCAATTTAACAAAAGCTCTAAATACATGGTCAGTAAAATATGCTGATGTTACAAAACTCAGTGGTCAATATGCATTGGAAAATTATCTTAAAAAAACCCAAAATGACCTAAGTAGCACTACAACATGTGCAGTTCATTCAGAAATTACATTTGATTTAAGTAAGTGCAAAGTGAAGCCTCTAGAAAAAAAATAATTATAACCATACACTACCTAGTTTCTATTTGATGATGTATTGACATCAACCTCCAATGAACGTGACCTAGGAATAGCAATTGTAAACAGTTTTATTCAGTCTAAACAAAGAAGCAATTGCCCAGGCAAATACAGTTATGCAGGCAATAAGAAGGAACATCAGATCAAAGGCTAGGACAATATTTTTCTCCTTATCTGTGCCACATTTGGATTTCAGCATCCCTGTGTGGTGCCCACATAAATGAAAGGACAAAAATCTAATGGAAAGGTATAAAAGAGGGCTACTAAGGCAATATATGGACTAAAGTAGAAAATTTACACCACTAGACTAAATTAATTAAAACTAATACTGCTGGAACAGAGACACCTTAGAGATGACCAGGGCCACTGGAAAACTGTGGAACTTTGGATGAATTTTGTGGAGATTCTGTGGGATTTTCCCAGTTTTTTTGTAGGGATTTTGCAGGCTGTTTAGCATGCATTTCTCCTCTCTGTAGGCCAAAAACATGGGGTTTCAGTTACTTTTTGGAAGTCATGAGAATACTGCATTTAAAAGAGACAAAGCAAGGGTATTATAATAATTTTTTATTAAAAAAACACCACCCCAAGGATTGATCAAAAAGTCACAGTATAATAATAGTGTACAGTACAATAGCAGCATCATTAAGAAAAGCAAACACATCAGACAGTCATACAATGATCATTATTGAACAGCATAAAAAGTACCATCCATCACCAACCCCCACAAACCACCACCACATAAGAGAAATATTATTCTTTGCAACACAAATGGAGGAGTAACTGGCAACCACCATCTTCAACAGCCATTGGATTTTTTTATTATATTTCAACATGAGAAGCAGCCTCACATTGTCTTCCATCAGACTTTGATGATTATCTTTTAATAGATCAGAATAAACCGAAAAAGTCCGCTCAACATCTGCTGTACTTACAGGGAGCCAGATGTATCTTTTTGCCTCAGCAGAAAGATTTGGCAATGCATCAGCCTGAGCTTCCCACCACTGGACAATATTAAAATCATCTGGTATAGACTTGGCCAGAGTTCTGTAGCCATACCATTCAAAGTTTGGCACACTGGTAAGAGAAGGGAGTTCCTGGGTATATTTTGATTTGTCTTTTTCCAGTGTTGGCAGCTGCTTGGGGTAGAAGATGTGGGCAGCTTTGAAAGTGCTTAGTGAGGAGTGATTTTTTTAAAATGGGGTCTAACTTTGCACTGCTGTCCAACATTGCCTTCTGAAACAGGTTGCTGCAGATCGCATTTTCCTGACACAGACAATTGGTCAACATTTCGACAGTCTGCAGTCTGCACTCTGTTTCCCCTGCAGTGGCACAGAAATCCAAAAACATGTGGACATTTTTAACCCTAGCAAATATATTGTATCCCTGTAGCTTGCTGTTCAGTTGTAATTCTTCAATAATATACACAAGTTCTTTTGAATGTTCAGTCACAAAAGCAGCTTGAGCGGCCAGCTCTGTCCCTTTGCTGGTTAACATGAACTTCAGTCACTTGAAGGTTGCTGCATCCAATTGTGGTACTGTTCTAACAAATTCTGTAACTATGGGCAAATAGTTGGCTAAATATTTAACTGCATTAACCCAGAAGCACCATCGAGTTTGTACTGAGTACACTGGCATCTTGGGTACAATTTCTGGCTTCGATTCCATAAATGCCAGGTACTGATGGTGACGCATTGGGCTCTGGCAAAAGATTTCTTTTTACCGGGGCAACCACAGTGTTCAAATCCTCCAGTGTGTCATCCCAGACCTCCAAAACCAAATTGAGGAGGTGTGCAATGCAGGTCACATGCACCGCATTTGGGAACACACATGATAGAACTGTTCCAAAAGCTTTGTGCATATAACTAGCACTGTCCGTGACAATGGCAGTCTGTTTAGATTAACTCCATTAGTGTTTAAAACTTTCAGTAAGGCTTGGGAAACAGTCGTGTTGTTTACACGTTCCAAAAACTTGGCACCAATGAGGACAGACTGCTCCCCGACATTCACCAAAGGTTGGGCCAAAATAGCCAACACGTTATGTTCAAAGGCACCAGTGGTCTCTTCCAGGAAAATAAAAAGGTCTTGATCTGCAACCGTTTCTTTCAAGGACCTTTCATGCTATGGCTGAAGTTCTTGCAGGTAGGTGCTTCATAGCTGTGCTGGTCCCAGAAGACTACCATCCTGCTTGTTGTACTTCATCAAGAAGTCTTGAAATGCAGAAGCCTTTTCCAGAGGGATGTTTGCATGTGTCAAACACAGAATGAAGTCCAGCACCAAATCCTCCCACTCCACATATGATGATGTTGCTCGGGCAAAAGAAGAAGACAAAGACTGCTGTCATAAAACTGCACCTGGCACAAATAAAAAGCAGACAATCAATATGTTATATATTTCACAGGAAAAATAAACTGTAGGCCATCCCACCAGCAAGGTGTCTGTATGTGACAATGACATCCCAGGTTCGAGAACAGACCCGACAGACCTGTGAGTCAGAGCAGACCCAACAAACCCAGGACTGCTAGGACTCACCAGGTGAAGAAGACTTGAGAGTCTGAGGAGTGGCTCTCATTCTACAGAGAGGGGAGGTGTTTCAGACATAATTGCAGACTCTTGCAGAGGGCAGGGGATCTGCATTAACTGGTGCCTAGCTTCATGTGAGGTGGGACAGACAGCGGCTTGCCCAGCTGATGTCACTGCAAGTCCCACCTCCAGAGGATAACTGCATCTACAAAAAAATAGAATAAGTCAATGGAGACAGTGCGCAGAGCAGGGGTGGAGTTCCCATAAGGTGATGGGGGGGCCTGACAAAACATTAAAAGAAACTGCATGCTGGCCCTGCGGCACAGAGGGTTGAGGTGCTGGTGCCTTTCCTCGAGTCACACCAGTGACCCAGGTTTGGGAATGGACTCGGGTGCTGGAGGGTCAGCAGGGGTCAGAGATGGATTGAGCATCTGGAGGACTGCTCTCCTTTCCTGGGGTGGGCTGGGGACAGGCGTCACTTTGTAGCCACCCCTGGTGGAGACCAGGGGAAACACAGACGCAGTGCGAATTGGGGAAGCAGGAAGGGAAACATGAAATATGGTGTCTCCACCAACCAAGATGATGGCCGCCCCAGACCGGTGCCTCCTTGGGACTCCGCATGACCTACCTGACCATAGCAGTACCCAGGGCCAATGCCTAGGCAGCCAGACCCCTTCTCCTTGGAAGAGGAGGACCCATCCAATGAAGGGTAATGTCAGGTTACCTTGTGGAGGCTGCAAAATGCAGTCAGGATCGGTGGCAGAAGCGAGAGAGGTACAGGTCCTTGGGGGCAATTGGCCCGAAGGGGGGTGGGTGGGGAGACAAAAAAATAGAAACTGCAAATAGCTGTGTAAAGTAGTACTTACTTTATTGGTTTCTCTTTAACATTTCTTTCTGCTCCAGATGCTTCTGTGATTTCATGTGCATATCCACTGTATGCTTATGTACAAAATCGATGGTGTGCATGCAAGCATGGCAAAATAATAGCCCTCCATCATCGTAAAGATCATTTGGGTACAAGGTGACCCAATCACGGGCATGCACAAAATAGAAGACATGCGATCCTGTGCTTCTTCCCTCGAAAGATGGGCATGCTTCAGTGTTGGTGGTGTGGACATGTCCAGATAGTGTATTAACTAAACCCAAATAAATGAATTATACACTGTATTAACAAAACCAAAAGGATAAAATATATTTAAATAAATAAATACAACAATTAAGTGCTGAAAGTGGCATCTTGTGCAACTAATGTTTTATGCTGGGAAGTTTTGATGCAAAACCTCAGCTACTGTGAGGCACTCGATCTCTGAGGAACAACAGCAGCGAGTCCACGTAAGTGAGGGACAGATGCAGGTGACTGCCGCACACGATGGGAAAAAAATTGTTCTGTGCCATTTTGGTCACCCACTCCCTCACCAGAGGCCAGAACAATTTTTTCCGCCAGCCACAACCCTCCACTCCCATCTCTGAGGAACCACAGCAGTGAGTCATGGACACACCATGGGAGTGAGGGACAGACCCAGGTGACTGTCATACATGATCGAAAAAATTGTTCTGTGCCATTCTGGTCAACTGCCTCACCCTGCTCCCTCACCAGAGGCCAGAAATATTTTTTTCTCCATGAGTACCAGTCTGCCAGGCCCATCCCTCCATTCCCATTTCCGAGGAACCACAGGAGTGAATCATGGACACACCACAGGAGTGAGGAACAGACCCAGGTGACTGCCATACATGATGGAAAAAAATTGTTCTGTGCCATTCTGATAACCCACCCCACCCTGCTCCCTCACCAGTGGCCTGACCTATTTTTTTCTCCATGTATGCCAGTCCACCAGGCCCACCCATCCACTCCCATCTCTGAGGAACCACAGCAGCGAGTCATGGACATGCCGTGGGAGTGAGGGACAGACCCAGGTGACTGCCATACATGATGGAAAAAATTGTTCTGTGCCATTCGGGTCACCTGCCTCACCCTGCTCCTTCACCAGAGGCCAGAAACATTTTTTTCTCCATGTGTGCCAGTCTGCCAGTCCCATCCCACCACTCCCATTTCTAAGGAACCACAGCAGTGAATCATGGACACACCACAGGAGTGAGGGACAGACCCAGGCAACTGCCATACATGATGGAAAAAATTGTTCTGTGCCATTCTGGTCCCCTGCCCCACACTGCTCCCTCACCAGAGGCCAGAACTATTGTTTTCTTCATGTGTGCCAGTCTCCCAGCCCCTCCCACTCCCATCTCTGAGGAACCACAGCAGTGAGTCAGGGACACACCACGGGAGTGAGGGATGGACCCAGGCAACTGCCATACATGATGGAAAAAAATTGTTCTGTGCCATTCTGGTCGCACACCCCACCCTGCTCCCTCACCAGAGGCCAGAACAATTTTTTTCTCCATGTGTGCCAGTTTGCCAGGCCCACCAATCTACTCCCATCTCTGAGGAACCACAGCAGCAAGTCATGGACACATCATGGGAGCGAGGGACAGACCCAGATGACTGCCATACATGATGGAAAAAATTGTTTTGTGCCATTCTGGTCACCTGCCCCACCCTGCTCCCTCACTAGAGGCCAGAAACATTTTTTTCTCCATGTGTGCCAGTCTGCCAGTCCCATCCCACCACTCCCATTTCTGAGGAACTACAGCAGTGAGTCATGGACACACCACAGGAGTGAGGGACAGACCCAGGTGACTGCCATACATGATGGAAAAAATTGTTCTGTGCCATTCTAGTCCGCCGCCCCACCCTGCTCCCTCACCAAAGACCAGAACTATTGTTTTCTTCATGTGTGCCAGTCTGCCAGGCCCCCCCTCCACTCCCACCTCTGAGGAATCACAGCAGCGAGTCATGGACACACCACGGGAGTGAGAGATGAACCCAGGTGACTGCCATACATGATGGAAAAAATTGTTCTGTGCCATTCTGGTCCCCCGCCCCACCCTGCTGCCTCACTAGAGGCCAGAACTATTTTTTTTCCATGTGTTTCAGTCCACCAGGCCCACCCCTCCACTCCCATCTCTGAGGAATCACAGCAGCGAGTCATGGACATGCCACGGGAGTGAGGTATGGACCCAGGCGACTGACATACATGATGGAAAAAATTGTTCTGTGCCATTCTGGTCCTCCACCCCACCCTGCTCCCTCACCAGAGGCCAGAACTATTTTTTCTCCATGTGTGCCAGTCTGCCAGGCCCACCCCTCCACTCCCATCTACGAGGACCACAGCAGCAAATCATGGACACACCACGGGAGTGAGGGACAGACCCAGGCGACTGCTATACATGATGGAAAAAATTGTTCTGTGCCATTCTGGTCACCTGCCCCAACCTGCTCCCTCACCAGAGGAAAGAACATTTTTTCTCCATGTGTGCCAGGCTGCCAGGCCCACCCCTCCACTCCCATCTCTGAGGAACCCAGCAATTTGACATGTACATTTAAAACACATTTTTTCATAGAACGGTACATCTCAGGTCTCCCTTCACTTGCACCCCTTGTCTGTACCCTTCTGGGCTCCCTCTGAGGGGGACACAATTTTTTTTTAAGAACATGCATTAGGGACATCCCTGTCTCCCTCCCTCTGAGTATACACAAAATTGTTTAGAGCAGCTGCTCCCTAGCTGGACCCTCCTGGTCCCCCCCCCGAGGAGGACACAGTTTTTTTTTAAACTCCCCCCAATCAGGTCCCTCCCCAGCTGCCTCCCTCCCTCTGAGGGGGACAAGAATGCTGTGCTAGGGGACTCACCTGGTCTCTCAACCACCCCTGAACTTAAAATTGAACTTTTAAGCAGAAAAAGTATGAAATCCTATAAAAGAACTTACCTGGTAGTGTAGTTCAGCTACAGCAGCAGTATCCATGAATGGTCACCAAAATTAGGGACTCTGACAGGCTGGCAGCACAGAAAGCAAGTACACAGGGGGGTTGCCCACTACTGATAGCCTAGGATACAGATCTTTTAAGGAATTTAAAGGCTAGACAGCAGTCAGCAGCAGGTTCTCCAGAAAGATATGTGGCTGTACTCTCTGCTGTGTTCTCTCCCTCTGCTCCACATCCTCTGCTTCTTCCTCCACATTCCTCTGTGCACAGCTAAAGCACTATCCTGGCTGGCTACTCCTCCACTTCTCACAGCTCCTGACTGGTATGCAGGTCCTCTCATTCTTTTGCACGCTTGTTCTTTTCGTTCTTCCTCTCACCTCTCTCAGGTAGCCCTCCTCACCTGCCATATACTTTTTAACATGGTTGGTGGACCTGAGGTGGGCCAAGCACACAAAAAGAGTGCCAATTTTAAACAAATTCTGACTGGTGCATTTGGCTACAGCTTGTGTGGCACGCTTCCCATGATTTCACGAAGTGCATCACACGTTGGAAAACCAAGAGTCTCCTTTTCTTTGGCAGGGGAGTATTCAGGATATGGGGGAACATCATTGGGAGGGATGCCACAGTGGGAACACAAACACCGGGACTCAGGATGCAAGCCTGGAAACTGCAGCAGAGAAGAGTACCTTCATTCATTCAGAATCAAGTCATCCACATTACTATTACAGGTACAGCCTGGCAGTGGGGACTTTGCTTGGAGTGCCAGCAGGCGGGTATTGTGATTGTGGACTTGTGGGTGGGTGGGCATTGTGATTGTGGAGTGTGGGCAAGCTTTTTTTAAAAAACTGGGGAGAAATGTAGAAATGTATATTTTTGCGGGAAGCACAATTTTTTTGCACGGGGACCCGAAAATCACTCTTTCTGCCATATGATCGCAGCTACAATTTTCCAGTGACCCAGGTGATGACCTATTAATGATGCATGGCCTAATGCAAGATCCATATCTAATAACTGAATTAAACCTTGAATTCAAGAAAATGAGTAAATACACTAAGGGGGCACCCACTGCAAGTGGCTGGCTGGAATTTTAGATCTATAAAAAGGAAATACTTTTTCACCCAGCACATTGCAAATCCATGGAATATTTTACCTCTAGAATTCATAATAAGCAAAAATAAAAGAGATTTCAAAAGCAGGTTTGATAAATTCTTAGTAAATGGAGAAACTTTAACATACTATAACTAAATTGGAGCATAATGAACTGTCTTATAGCTCCTAACTCTCCTTAGTATGATCCTTAGTAGAGATGGGTGGGTACTAAAATACCCACCCTGAAGACTACCTGCATGTACCTAAAAATACTAAGATGAAAACCAAGTAGTTGGGTCAGATCTAGAAGTTACTAAGTGATCCATTCTACTACCTAACTACCCGACCATGGCCATAAGAAAATTATGTGAAAGACTGATTTTTTGGGGGACTATTTATACTGTTTATTAGGTGACCCACACTGTTATACCCATGGGGGGCATTGCTGAGGCAGGTACAAGAGGTGCAGCTGCTCTGATTGATCCTGTTGATGTTTCCAAAAATTATACCTCGGCTGTATTGCTGAAATAGGTACAGGAGACACAGCTGCTGTGAGTGAGCCTGCTGCTGTTTACAAAAATTATACTCCTGGTTGGCATTGCTTAGGTAGGTACAAGAGGCACAGCTGCTGTGATTGAGCCTGGTGCTTTTTCAAAAAATTATACCCTTGGCAGGCATTGATGAGTAAGGTACGAGAAGTGCAGATGCACTGAGTGAGACTGCTAGTGTTTGCAGAAATTATACCATGGTGGGCATCAAAGTTACACAAGATAACACTGATGATTGATAAATGCAAAGCAAAAGAAGTGTGGCACATGTGGCAGAGGTGATGGTTCTATTATTTCATATATAACCTCATCATCATATTCAGTATCACTGTTTGCAGGCTTTTGTTCATGTTTAGGGTCAGAACTGTGTATTTCAGTGTTTGGGACATCTTAGAAATTGTTAGCATTCATTTTGAAAAATGTAAGCCATTCCATATTTACAGTACTTAGCAGTGTTCCCTGGTCAGTGTCTATTCCTCCAGCTGCACTAAATGTATGTTCTTAATACATGCTTCAAGGTAGAAAACTGAGGTACACTGTAGCAAGATCTGTTAGATCTGGCCATAATGTTCCCTTTTGTTTCCAACAGAGTAATGGATCTTCACAATATGGTCTGAAAAATACTCCAGGATAATTGTGCTGCATGAGATTGTTACCAGTCTGACAGATGAACCAACTGTACTTTCTTTACAGGATGCTAGTCCATGTTGTTTTAAGTGACTTAGAGGTGATGTGCCTTTCTGACCTGGAACATAGGATGCATGAGAAGTAGCTGTAGATGTCCTTTCCCTCATTGGTGACAGTGGTGACTGAAGAATAGATACATGTTCTGTTGTCTGCACTAGAGGTGCACTCTGATGGTTCGACAGGTTTTGGCTGCTGTACATCAGTTAATGATATTGGTGGGGCAATGTCACATTTGGTTAGCAGAAGACCTCTTCAGTACTCATTGTCTTCCCCTGCAGGAAGGATGACTTTAATGTTCCAGATCTAGCAATGTAACCAACACACAGGTGTCATTTTTAAACATGGCATTTTTTTCTCTGTCAGTCAACAGTCTGAGACTCAAGCCATCTGCCAGCATAACTGCAGTGGTGTCTTCTTTTGACTGAAAGTCTTTCTTTATATCATCATGCAAAATGTGAAGAAATATTATTTGAGTAAGAATCTGACTCAAAGTAGCACTGTCTGTACTGACATCATGTGTGCCAGCCTCACATTGCTCCAGTAAGTTGAAAAGATTCAAGTACAGTCTAGCTGCTGGAACTGAGCATGATGTTTACCCATTTGATTCTGCATGGTGTAGTCATCCATAGCTTTTTTCTATTCAAGAAGCAGTTCCAACATGTAAAATGTTGAATTCCAGAAGGTTAGAAATTCCTTCTTTAATGTATGCAATCGTAAGTTGTTTGACCTCTGCAGCCCCTTCAGGATTTTTTGTGCTTTCACCAAGTGACTGAAATGCCTATATATTTTCCTAGCAAGACCTAACAGGTTTTCAACATTTATGTTTCCATTAAAGAAACTATGAGTGAGAAGATTTAAACAATGCACAAAACAAGGTATATGTTGGCAGGTGCCATCTCTAACAGGTTTTACTATGTTGGAACCAATATGACACTCTGAACCCCGGAGATAGGGCATATGACATAAGCCATTTCTGGAACTGATTTTTCAGCTCCTGCAAAATATTCACAGCAGTGTTGTTTTCCTCAAAAGTGGTGGCACATAGTACAACTTGCTTTCTACCGCTTATGGTAGTGTGGGGATTGTTACTTTCTGACTGAAAACTTTCCCAATGAGCTGTAACAGTCATGCAGTCAATTGTTTGGCTTCTGGTCCATATATCTGTGGTTATGGGAACCTACTTCACTTCAGAGAGTTTCAACAGCTTAATGACTGCAGTACACATCAAGTCAGACAACTGTGGAACAGCCTTTGTAGTGAAATATGTTGAACAGGAAATGATGTACAGTAGTTCAGTCCACTTCATGAACTTGAGAAAACCTTTTTGGGGAACAAAAGCAAAAGGTAGTAGTCAATTGGCCAACAGCTCTGCAATGGCTCTGATTAACAGCTGGCATGTTGGATGCTTGTGGGTAAATTTTGATGTCCTCACAGCACTTTCTTTTAATGTTACTTGATGAGAATCACAAGATACTTTACATTTATTAGAATTTTATTTTTCACACCTTTTTCACGTGGACTACTATTTTGAGAATGTGTAGTACTTGGTGTCAGAAGAAAACAATATATGACTGTGAAGACTGCAATGAAACATCAAGTGATTTAATGTTAGTTCTTACTTACAGTTAATTGTCACTATGGTAACTGCCACTACCGCTTCGACTACCACCCATACCAACCACGCTGTCCCTTGCCCTGCCCCACTCAGTTGGGTGTTTTGCCTTTGCATGTTGTATCATTACTGATGTTCCAAAATGTCCTGCTTTGCCACCATGACTGACACTCTTTTTGCACAGACTGCATATAGCTCAGGATTTGTCTGCAGGGCCAATATAAAATAAATTCCATACTAAATATTTACCTTTTGTACTTTTTACCGCGGTGCCTGGTGTTATTTTTTGTACAGTAAAGGGACCTAGAGGAAATCCTACACTGCCATTTCCTTATTGACATGAATTGTTCTCATTCATGCTCATCTTCTTATTCTTACATTTACCTGTAGCATATGATGTTTTTTCTGCACTTGCCCCTCATGTCTTACAGCAACATCCTCTCCTACCCCGTCATCAAAACTTCAGACCTCATTGTCACAAGATTCAGAAGAACTGGAAGTGCCAACATCATCATGTGGGTCATAGCCTTGGCCATCGCATTCCCAGTCCCCACTATCCCCACCTTTATCAACATTCACTGCCTTAGCATCTGAGCTTATATTTGAGGAGGATGCCTCCTTGCATGCTGTTTCAACAGCTGGAAGTATCCTGGCACATGTGGCAAATTATTCAGCACCTCTATGAGTTACTTCAGTCAGTTCTTTCTGAAACTCAACTATCATTTCATTGCAAACATTTTTTGCTTCAGGAGGACATTTAGTGCCAGCCTTGGTGATGCTATTATTATTGTTGCTATGTTCTTTAGTAGTGATATGATTCATATTGTTCACATCATTAACAGCTGCACATGCAGCAGCACTGTGATTCCTTTAAGTAGCCATAGACTGGGAAATGTGAGACATGGTAGACACAGCCATGAAATAAAAGGATATTGTTTCACTAACAGTTGCAGAAACAGACAATATAGCTGGCTACAGTATGTCACAGACAGCAATAAATGACAGAATTCAGGGCACCTAACAAACAGTATAATACAGTGTAAATGGCTTTTGATATGCTGCAGAGAGGAACACACTCACTGTAGTTATGTCATAGTAATAAAATGGCAGGGCTCAGGGCACCTAACAGAAGCAGTGTATATTACAGACTAAATGTCTTTTCACTGTGCTGCAGAGAAACACACACCCAGTAGCTACAGTATGTCACAGACAAGGCTTGGGACTGGGACACCTAATAGATGGTGCAATACAGCTTAAATGGCTTTCACTATGCTGCAGAGACACACACAGTGTAGCTAATGTCACAGACAGGGTTTGGGGCAGCTAACAGAGAGGGTAATACAGCCTAAATGGCTTGACTATGCTAAAGAGACACACATGTATGTACCATTAATAAATGACAGGGCTAGGAGCACCTAACAGAAACAGTGTTTATTACAGACTAAATAGCTTTCACTATGCTGCAGTGAGACACACAAAGTAGCTATGTCACAGACAGGGCTCGGATCACCTAACAAACAGTGTAATACAACCTGAAAAGCTTTCACTATACTGCAGAGACATACATCTATGTCATTTGTCAATGCTGAATGTTTGCTTGCTGGCATTGGCATTGGTAGTGTAGAAGTTACAGAGCTGCATAATAGAAATGTCAGTGAAGTATTGAACTGAAGCCAACCCTACCACCACCCTGCAGAGAGTGACAGGCACTGGGGTGTGCCTCTGGGTTGTCAGGCATAACGGCCATGCCATTTCACCACCCTACCCTGCAGACACTGACAAGTGTCACGGTGTGCTTTGGGGTCTTTTGGCCTCTTATATGCACCCTCACTCAAATATGGTGAAATGGGTGTGGTATAGGAGAATGGGGTGAACTTTGGGGCCGAAGAGTCCAAGGCATATCTCAATGCCTCTCACTAGCTGCAGGATGTGGAATGGTATGAGCATTACAGGCAAGAATCCCAAGTCACACCCCTGATGCCTGTCATTCTCTACAGGGTGGGGCGTTATGGTTGGAAACCCTAACATCTCAGGCATTCATTGGTATTTTCACTCCAAATTTTCAACATGGTTTTTTTGTAACCCCCACCTCATGAACAGTGGCAATATCAGTTTGTTAGCCGAAGTTGCTTATGCACAGCGACTACGGCATTTAGCACCACAGGTGCAAAAACACATTCCGAACAGGATGTGAAAAATGACAGCTGTACTGTTCATGGGGAGGTGTCAAAAATGGCAATGTTGCAAATCTGCAGTTAAAATATTAAAAAAACTGGTGAAGTCACGAGTGTGCATAGAAACTGTGCAACGTACACCCGTAATGTAATTAGGTTGGGGAATTTTTACAGCAGATTGTCAACACAGGCATTTTGGGACCTCCGATAATGAACAGTGTCACTGTGATTTTCTTTATCTGTCCCGAACAATGATTTCCCACAGCAACCACGCATCTCTGCGCTGAAAGTGTGAAAACACATTTTGGCCATGTTGTGAAAAATGACAGCTGTACTGTTCATAATGAAGTGTGGAAAAATGTCACTGGTGAAAATCTGGACTGAAAATATTACAAAATCATGGACTTACGAGGGTGCGTGGAAACTGCATAATGCTCACTTGTAACACAGTCATTGTATGGACTTTTGTCACCAAATTTTCAACATAACCATTTTAAGACCTCTGCTTATGAACAGTGTAACTGTGATTTCCTTAATCTGTCCCAAACATTGCTTTCACACACTGACTACGCCATTGTGCACTACATGGGCGGAAACACGTTTTGGGCAAGATGTGAAAAATCACAGCTGTACTGCTCATAAGGAAGTGTAATAAAATGGCAATGTTGAAAATCTGGAGTGAAAATATTGAAAATTCGTGAACTTCCGAGTGTGCATAAGAACTGTGCAACGCACGCTCGAAAAACAGTCATTTTTAGGAATTTTTTCACCAAATTTTCAACATAGCCATTTTAAGACCTCTGCTCATTAACAATGTCACTGTGATTTTCTTCATGTGTCCCATACATTGATTTCACACACTGATTGCACCATTGTGTGCTACATGGCGGAAACACGTTTTGGGCAAGACATGAAAAATGACAGCTGTACTGCTCATAAGGAGGTGTGGTAAAATGGCAATGTTGAAAATCTGGAGTGAAAATATTGAAAATTTGTGAACTTACTAGCATGCGTAGGAACTGCACAATGCACGCTCGTAAAATAGTCATTTTTAGGAATTTTCCCACCAAATTTTCAACATAGGCTTTTTGAGAGCCCACCTTATGAACAGTGGCAGTGTTGTTTTATTACTCAGTCCCAAAAGGTGATTTTGCACAATGACTGCGAAATCACCCTTTGGGCCTGATGAACGCTATGACAGTGAGATCATTCATGAGAAGGGGTCTCAAAAACCCCATGTTGAAGAGTTGGTGCAAAAATTCCAAAAAAATGGCTGAGATATGCAACAAAATTGAAAAAACCCTATTCATTACATTATACAGCTTACCGGCATTTCCTCAGTTCGCGGTCGACTTTGAAGAGTGCAGACGTGTTCCCGGTCCACAGAAGATTGTCGCACCAGAGTCTGGAGGTAAGTATGGGGTGAGGAGGGGTGTGGGGAGGCAGGGTGCACAGTGGGTGGATGCGGGTTGTGGGAGGGGGGCAGGGAGAAGCGCCGAGGGACAGTTTTTTATTTGCAGGTTTTTTTTCTTTACATGACAAAGCGGGATGTTTGCCATGCTGGGGTGGGCTCCCAGTGTGGCACAAGGATGACTGGTGGGGGCGGGGAGGCATGGAGCCAATGGGGGATTGGGCACCCTTGTTGGCTATAAAATGTACGGTCACACTGGGGTGGGCACTCAGCGTGGCATATATAACTGCTGGGGGGGTGCAGCACAGCCGACGGGGGATTGGGCACCCCCGTTGGCTACACAGTGTGCATGTGGGGGGGAGCCGAGCATGCAGCATGCCTCTGTGTGTGTGTGTGTGTGTGTGTGTGTAGGGGGAGCACGCATGAGCAGGCGATATCTGATCGCTGCTCACTGAAGCGTAGCTCCCCCTTTCAACTGTACTCCACTGCATTTTGGAGCTGTCATAGACAGCTCCAGCAGGCATTGGAGAACTGCGGCCATGCCTGCAAACACACTGACTGAATTGGAAGAGGGCTGCCACACCTCCAAAAACACGGATGATGGCACTATGTTTCTTGCACATGCGTGCAGGCAAACATAAAAATGACAGTGCTCAGGGCACCTAATACAGACAGTGTAAATTTACACCCTAGATGGCTTACATTGTGCTGCTGAGACACAAACCAGCTGCCAATGCCTTGCTCCCGTTCCTTCTCTCCCCAGCACTGCACTATTGAATGATCCCAATCCCCTCCCCGAGATCATTTCACTGCCCAACCCCTTGCTCCTTCATGGAGGTTTTAGTTTTGTTCAGTTTTTTATATGTTTTTGCCATGATTTTGGTGAAAATGCAGAGTGAACACCTGATTTCTTCCAGTCCCTCCAGACTCCAGCTGTTATCTGTGCAATGAGCTCACAACAGATGGAGAACAAACACCATTGGCCAATCAAATTGTCAGAGTGGTGTCAAGTGATCCTAATTTTGCTGTGAGCTTGTGAAGGACACCATAGGCTGCCCTTTCAAGACTGTTCCCAGCCTAGGAAGGAGTTCCAGGACCCAACAGACTGCCTGTTTAAAAAATGACCTGTTACCCGACCCTTTACCCATGTCAATACTATCCGATCTGTGAAGTACATTGTTACATCGGATAGGGTAGTAAATTACTGGAACTACCCTACCCAGTGCCAAATCACCAATACCTGACATACTCAATCCATCTACCCAACGGGTAGCTCATCCCTAATCCTTAGTAGGTAATCTTGCATCTACAGTAGTAGCCACAGACATTGCCGGCTATTTCCCAAAATTTCTGTGTTATTTCTAGAGAAATCTCCTGCTTTCTGCATTTCCACAGAATGGACAGCAGAGAGAAACTCTTTAGAAATTTTGCGAAATATCTGGAAATAGCTGGCAATGTCGGTGGCTGCTACTGTATACAGAACCCTGGTGAGGGTGCATCTGGAGTACTGAGTTCAATTTTGGAACCCTCATTTTGGGATGGACATACTGTAAATAGACTGGAGTCCAGGCAGAGGAGGGCAGCCAAGATGACACATGGCCTACAAGGGCTGTCATTTGAAAAGAGGCAAAATAAAACCTCTCAGTATGTACTCTTTGGAGAGCAGGATGCTGCAGTGGTTTTGGGGTGGTTTTTCATGCAAAGAATGAAAATACAGTTTGTGTCATTTTTTCACCAACAAATGGCTACCTTGACAGCAAATATTACATGACATGCACTCTGCCTACACTTTTGCCTACAAAGTGCCACTATGCATACTGTTTGCCAGACAAAGGTGGACTCTCCAGGAACAGGTGGGCAGTGTGTTTTTTGAGTGTGGGTGTTCATGTTTGTATGAAGGTGGACACTCCACCAGGAGAAAACTATGCAAACTACAGAGCCTGGTGAGAGAAGTCAAGGAAACTTTGTGAAGTATTTCATGCAGTGAATTTCCCCAGCTTCACTTATCTCTGACCACAGGTCACTGGCCTTCATCATCTGATGTCTGTGGAAAATATTGGATGTACACTGGGCTTGCAGCTGTAGCATGAAATGTAAAGCCCATCCCTGGTGTATTTTATTTTTCTGGAGGAGGAAAGGGACATTTTAAAAACTGGAGGTGGGGGGATTGGCAGACAATTATTATATTCTTAACTTCTTTTAATAAACATTATAACATTGTATTTTTAGTGTAGCCAGCTCCCTTATTTCATTAGTGGTGATTTTAGTGTGGGGTTGGTAGTTGGTGGTTGAGGGATGGAGGACAAGTGGTGCAGTATGCCAATTACTGTATATTCAGTCATAGAGGATAGGTAAAACTGTGTATCATGTCAAGTTCTCGAGTGTAAAGCTGGTGCAGTTGGAAACAATGCAGACAATGCCGTAAAACTGAATGCAGTGCATCCAGAATACAGCCAGTGAAGGAAAAATGTGTAAGGTACAGTATTTCACTTGAGTGTTGGTCCATGGTGGTATGGAGTTGGAAAAGTAAATCATACTGTCACTGAAATATGCACCAGTAATTTGGATGTGTGGGTTCAAGTTTGGTGACTATTTCTGTGCTATTTGTGTCATGCTAGCTTTATACTGTATTCGACGAATTGATGTGGAGCCAAGAAAAATGCCTTTCACAAAAATGCCGCTTGTATAAAATGGGCATTAAAACCAGCCATGTTTGTGGTAAATGTAAATCTGGTATAGACTCTTTAGGTCATATGTTTTGGGAATGTTCTCTAGTACAAGCTTTGTGGAAAGAGGTTAAGGCAAAATTTCAGATCATTGTCTTTTTATGTGATAAATTTATCATGGAAATGTATTCTGGGGCATTTTAATGAGGACACATATTGGACACAAGAATAAAAACATTCAGAATACTATCCTTAAATATTGACTAGAAGACAATGTACCAACTCTTCAAGAACTTAAATCACAGCTTATTGAAATACTTATAGTAGAAAAGTTGGCATTGTGAATAAAAGACCTCAGTCATAAGTTCCAAAATAGATGGGGAACTATCTATACTTTTTTTTCTAACAGAGGATCCATCAATATCTTGGGAACCCTTTAGTTTTTTTCATTCCTTCTTCTCACATTGTCTATTTTTGGAACCACAACAGGTAGCATGGAGTCTCTTGTTGAGGTATCTAATGATTGTGAAGATATATAAAATTTGGAAGAGTGTGTAGGCGGCTGTGGTAAACCATTCACATTCTGTTATGATCCAAAGTTCTGCACTAATCTTTTTCATACTCTCTTCTTCTATTTCCCTTTTCTATCACTTTTTTGTACTGTAGAATAGTGATTATTCCTAATTTCTTTTATTTTACTGTCTCTATATCTTCTGACACTGTATATAGTCCTGTTTACTTCTTTTGTAAAATGAATCTTTTTTTGTTCATTTTATTTATACATTTTTTTTGTTAATCATTTTTCTTACCTTGGCCCTGATCTGCCATCCATGTCCAGGCATCCTGCATTCTCCAGCCACCATCCAGATCACCCTGGCTCCTAATTGGGCCCGCACTGCATACCCCCATGGCTTGCCCCTGTGGCAGAATGGCGGAGAGGCCACCCCTTATTTCTCCACCTACACAGACTCCAGTAATTGCAGTGATGCCCTCAGAGCTGGGTGTCCCACTGAATGGCTATCAAGCCACTGCGACTGGTGTCATTTTCCCTGTTCCTGGCTTGACATGAACAGGGGCATACAATGACACCAGTGGAGGGAGTGAGCATGCATCTGCACGTGCTTCCTCTTGGTGCCATGCCCCGAGTTCACCTCCTTCCATGCAGTGACAGCACGCCACCCCAGCCTCTGCCAGAGGTCACTAGCACACCGACAGCTGGTGATCCCTTTCCTCCAGAAAGGGAGAGCAGTCTACGGACACTCAATCCCTCTCTGCTCCTGTCGACCCCTGGTGACGCGGGTCAATTCCCGAATCTGGGTTGCCAGCATGGGGCAAGGTGTGGCATCCAGTGCCTCAACCCTCAGCACCACTGGGCTGGCTGTTCATTTTATATATTAATAGAGTTAAGGGATAATACAATAGTGTATTGGATGATTTAATGTTGAATAATAATTCACTTTTATTCTTTTCTCTGAATTGGGTTTTTATGTATGTCATTTCTATTTTATCCTTAAGTATATTGCATAATGTAATTATTTATAACACATAATTATATTTTTTTTAATATGTTGCTGTTGTAATGATTATATCTCTTTAAAGGATAACAATTTTATTGATTAAAAAAAAAATCTACTGTCTAGCATTACCCAGCTATCTAGTATTATTAAACATACCTGAGATTTCATTTTTGAGGCTTTTAGTCAAGAACCTTGAATGATGTACAACTAGAAATATGTTTATTTATTGATTGGAATATAAGAACATAAAGTATACACTGATAAAGTGGGTGACATCAGTCAGTGTAACAATGGTTACTGTTGTTGTGATACTGGCAGTATTTGATTATATGAGTAAAAATAACACTCGGGCTAAATTCACAAAGAGTTCAAAAAATACGCACATGCAGAAAAAAGGTGTGCAAAACTGTGGAAATGTAAGAGTGGCATATTCACATCCAAAATTTCTGCAGGTGTGAAAAATCTAAAAATTGGAAAATTACAAAACCCTGCAAGTGCGGAAAATGCACACATGTGGATCTGCAACTCTTTTAAATGGCCCACTAGACACAATAATAGGTGATCCATATTAACTGGAGAAAGAGACTTTGGGCTAGTTTCACAAAGAGAGCCAAAAAATCCACACATGCAGAAAAAAGGCTTGCAGAAATGCAAGTGTGGCATATTCACAGCCAAAATTTCCACAGGTGTGGAAAATCACAGAACAGGTGAGTTACAAAATTCTGCAAGTGCAGAAAATGTACAACATGTTTTCCACAGCTGCAGAAATAATATTAAAGGCCCAGAAGACAGAACAACAGCAGATGATCCATATTAAATGGAGCAGGAGACTCTGCAAAATTTGCACCAGAACCAGCACTCCAAGCGAGGCAAGCAGCCTGTCCCACAACTGGGACCACATTAGCACCACCTGTATCAGCAGGATCTTGCACCCAGTGGCAATATGTATCTGTTGGCTGAGTCAGTCTGTGAGGTGTTCCTTCTCCTGCATCTGTAGCACACACTTCTGGCTGTTATCACCTCTGTCTGTACCACCTGTGGGGATCCTTTATGGGCTGCTCTGGGTCATGTGGTTGTGGTTTATTGCCTTTCAATGGAAATGTGTGCTCTTTTTGTTGTAACAACTGGCACTACTATACAGCCCACAGGTTTGCTGTTGCTTGGTACCTGAACCCCTATTATAATTGTTACCCAATTGTTAGCACACTACGTTTTGCTCAGAGTGAGTTACACCTCAATCTTCTTGGTGCAGCATGTGCACAACATTTTTTCCACAATTGCAGGAAAACAGTGTCTGAGAACAGCCTTTAAGGGGATATGCTATACTTTTCAATGGCTTTTTTTGGCACAGAATCTTCCACAGCTGCATTTTTTTTTTGCAGTCCACAGACTATTTTTTCCACAGCTGCATATGTTTTGTGTTTATGATGCAGTGTAATTATGCCTTTTTTTTCCATAACTGTGGACATTTTTGGGACTTGTGCATTTTTTGAACCTTCAAAGTGTTTTAAGAATCTTGCCCTCTGTGTTTCTTAAAAAATACCAGTCTGTGTGTGAGCCATTATTTTGACAAGGCAGATACACTTCTGCTACTTGTTGCAACAAGCTTTTCCAGTTATTTTTATCTTACAGGAGATGAAGGGATCACACTGGCAGCCATAGTGAAATGTCAAACACAGTAACTGCGAATAGACCTTTTCTGCAGGTGTTTATTATTCATACTATTACAAAAATCTGATACTAAATAATGGTAGGCAGAATTTTCTGTAGGTGTGTATCATTACACAAATCTGGCATCAAATAATGGTGGGCAGATTTTTTTGTAGGGGATGAAGAAACACATAAGTGTCATTAAAAATTCATTTGTTGCGTTGATTTTGCTTCTTGTTGCAAATTGATCGAAACATATGTGTTATACTGTGATAAGCTACAAAAGATAAATGAAGATGAGACTGAGGCAGACAATCTAATGATAAAACCTACCAGCTCAACAAGCTCATTTACCAGCTCTCTCTCAAGTAGTTCTGCTATAAATAGATATTAAAAACCAAAAGCACAAACAAAACTGCCAGCTGTGAAGAGAATAAGTAGCATAAGAACTCAAACTCTGCTGAACTCACTGCAGAGGCCAGTCAACCTACTCCATGAGTACATGCAGCAATTATGACAAGAGATCAAGGAGATCTGTGTGCAGAATTTACATTATGAGCAAAATGTGGGTATGAAGCTGGATATGTTGCTGCAGCTGAATGGCACTTTAAAGGGGCCAGAACTGTGACCTCTGTCACCCAGATAATGCAGAAAGTTGTTGTTTTATGATAACGACGGTGGAGCATTCACCCACTAGACAGACAGTGAAACACCAGGTGCCCACATTAAACTTGATTGTCCTGTCCTAACCTCCTCCACAGGTAATTACACAGCAATTTTTTGTCCTGCTACCCCTCTGTTCTCAGCACAGTTGAACACTTTATTCCATAGCCCCTGCTCACCTCCTAAATCTAAAATTGATAGAGCTGCTTCAACTACAACCACTATTGCTGACAACCTGATTAAAGATGGTGCTGGCTCCTTGCCTGACATTACATTTGTAACTCTGAATGACAAGAAAGAATGAGCTTGTCAGCTTGGCAGGCAGCAGGGCAGATTATTTAACTGCCTTAATTTTCAGGCACTTGACACCCTTGATGCAACATTCTGTATTATGTGGGGCAAACAGGTTGAAATGAGTTGGGAGAGGGAAAAGGGGAATACCCACGAACATTAAGTATGAGACACTTCATGTGGTTAGGAGATATTTTGAGTTGTACCTGAATAATTTTGAAACATGAGGTACAAAATTAAAAAAAAAACACTTAAGAAACCCTCAAAAAAGGCACAGTCTGTCTTGAGTGTGCTTACATGCTCTAATGGGTTTAGTGGACCAGTAAAGAAATCTGACTATGATTGTTATGAGGCAAACTGAAACTAGCAATTATTCAATTTCTGTAAATGTTAATGTTTAACAAACACATAATAATGTGACAAAAAACTAAGTATTTTATTTCATTGTAAGGTGAAGGTAAATGGGGAGGATGGAGGGTAATTGTTGGGGATGGAGGGTCTCAGTGGAGGCTGGTGAAGGGTGCCTTACTGCTTTAATGAGATATTGAGCCTGCAATCCCTATCTCCTAGAGGGTGTGTTCTTCCAGTACACAGACTGAAACAAACAACAGGACATAAAACATGAAATAAATAAACCTAACACAGGGCCATACAGTATGTGTCTTCATGGATGTGGAGCAATTTAAGATGTATAGGACAGTACAAGAGTATGGCTGCACACTGTGATTGGCTTATACAGTGGGATCGTTGACCTGTCCAGCAATCCCATATTGTTTCTGTTAATAAAGCAAGTTCAGATTTTTGGGGGATGCAGTGCAGAGGCTTAGTGCCAGAATCCCATACCAAATGTTAGAGTATGTGCAGTATGATAACTGAAGATGGCTGCTGTACTGCAACTGTTCAATATCCCGAAGTATTGGGTAAATATATAGAAAAATAGACTGCAGCACGCATTAATATTCTGAGGTAAAAAATAAATAAATAACTAAATAAATAAAAAACTCTACTGAGTTAAATTTCAAAATATTTCTGTGCTTTATTTTGAAGTATGATCCTATAACTCAATACTACTTTCCAGGGCTTTGCCTCAGACAAAGGACTTATCAGAGGACAGGGCAGTGAACATACCTGACTAACATATAAACAGAAATCAGCTAATACATTCAAAATATATCATAAGCGTATTATTTATTATTAATTAGCTTATAATTACTGGTCAGCAATTTCTCTCAAGCTGCTGACCAGGTTGCTATTTGCCTAAAACCCACAGGTTATTACGGCATTCACACACCCTGTCACTCAAGCCATGCTGCTCCCTTATTGGCTTTTGTTCCGTGAGTGGATGGGCCGAAGACTCACAGAAACATGGCTGCTCTGTCTCTTGCTTACTGAGGAGCTGCCACATTGAGCTTCAACTCTCCATTTTTTTAATTTTTAAAACAGTATCTGGTTGATCCTTCCATCTACATTTAAAAAAATCTCTACCTGGTTGATCCTACTCTTGGTCCTCTTCATGAAAGGGGCTTAGGCAAGACATGCAGCACTAGCATGATCAAAACTGCTACTGTAAATGTAAGTAAACAAAGAGAAAACAATGAAAAATATATCAAATGACTAAAAAAGAAACAAAGAACAAATGGGAGAGGGACAGGGAGACAGAGTGTGTGTGAGTGTGTGTGTGTCTGTGTCTGTGTCTGTAACACATGGTAATAGAAGTCAGGCAGAAGAAAAATTCCTGACCAGGAATTATATAAAATAAAAGATGGAAGAGTATACACATGAGAATTTAATGCACACCCTCAGTGTGGGATGCTTTAATAAACCCCTCTGGCTTTGCCCTCAGGGTTTGTGTAGCATCCCACGCCTTGGATATGCCTTAAATTATCATATTACACACTTCCCCATCCTTTATTCTATATATAGTAACTGTTGAACAATTTTTGCTATGGGATCATCCAGTTATTATTTGCCTTAATAAATATCTGGTCATTATGGCAAAAACATGCTCCATTTGACACTCTGTGAGAGCCATTCTCATAGCCTTGCAGCTGCTGTTTTCTGTAATCATTCACACTGTGGCTGTGAGCAATGTCTCACTCAGCACAAAAATTAAACTCCTCACAGAACCAGTGCCCTTTCAGTACTGGGTCAGTTCTCTGAATGAGGAACAGAGTAGAAAAAATCATGCAGTGCATGCAGCACTAGGATGTATAACAACAGGCTACAACTCACCCCCCTCAAGGCAGAAATGTAGCACACACGGTTTTGTACCCTGTCATGCATGGCTGGAGGGGAGGAGTGATGCAGAGGTCAAGACCTCTGCTGGGGAGGTGGTCCACCAAGCAGCTGCCATGGCTCAGAGGGATAAGCCGCAGCACTGCAAAGCAGCTATGCATCTGTGGACTGTGGCTTGAATGGTGGTCCCAGACTTTTGCAGACCACATTGTGTGGTGTTTTTTTTTGGCCCCCATTGGTGTTTCTCCACATTCCCATGATGAACCCCGTGGAGTTGACTATATTAATGGAAATGGGCAGGGGCAGAGCCCCTGCTAAATAAACAAGTCAGTTGTGTTGTGTCTTGACTTTCCTGCTGGGCATTGGTTTCCAGCATCAGCAATGTATCAGCTGTATTTTCAGCATGGTACATTGCTCTGCTGTTTTTGTGCATGGCAAGATACTGTAACCCTGTGCCTGCCCTTTCTAACTTCTGATAAAAGAGATTCCAATTTTACAAAAATTTTGTAACAGAATGTCCAATATGTGCTAGATTAATGGGACTGGAGGCTGAGTTGCGCAGGCTCAGGTATGAACTGGACAGGTGGGTGGAGGGCATGCGTGCAGGTAGCAGGAGGCAGATATCTGCAGACAGTTGGAAGGGCATCTGTAATTGCAGGTGTAGGTGGATGGGAAGGCACCAGAAATCATGGAAGAGCTGGCCAGTCCTGGGGGTGGAAATGGGAGGAAGGATTGAGGAGACTGGACTGGGAGGAGAGTGAAGGATGGCAGAGAGTGGGGACTATTGGTTAAAGGGCAAAAGAGTATCCAAGGACTACAGCAGGGGACCTAACTCCACAGGAAGGGGATGTCTGTAAGCAATCAACCTCGGAGGAATCCTGGTCTCAAATAGGTATTTGCCATTGGCGGACACCATGACGGAAGAGGTCTTGGAAGAAATTGAGGATGCAGTCAGCAGAGGACCGAAGGAGAAGGATGATAAAAGTGAGGAGGGGTTAGGGGCATGGGCACCAGGACTAACAGAGGAGCCAGGGATAGCACAGGAAGGGAATCTTGGAGTCAGGAGTGCCAGGGAAGGGAGGATGTGGGGACAGTGAAGGGGAGCACGGATCCCAGGGAGAAAGAGACCAGCAGGAAGTAAGTACAAGGGACAGCAGAAAAAAGGATGATGTGGCGGTAAAAGTGAGAGCCCCTGGAGGTCAGGATGGGCCACAGGCTAGTGGGAGGGAGTGCTGCTGGGACAAACCAGAGAGGTGAGTGGGGTGGAAGCCAGAAAAGGAACTGCCGGACAGAGGTAAATGGTTGGACCGGAGGAGGGTGTAAAGGCAACTTTTAGCAATCATATTGATGATGCAGTCAGTGACAATGGAGAGGTAGTGGGAGTGAGGGGTGTGCGTGGCAGAGGAGAAAGTTAGACTCTAAGGGAAGGAGGAGGTTAAAGTGCTACTGCTAGGGGACTGTATAATCAGGGGCAGTAAGTGGGAAGGGGAGTGAGGGGCAAGGCTGTGCTGTCAGAGTCAAGAGTATATCTGGCTTGACTATTCACAAAGCAAAGCACTTGGTCTACGCTATGGTGAAGGACTGTGGGGGTCCCCTAATATATCAGTGCACCTAGGCACTAATGACATAGAAGCAAATAGTGTGGAGGAGATGCAAGCAAGGTTTTGGGAGCTAGCCAGAGTGTGTCATACTGTGATGTGCAAGGTCTCCTTCTTGGAGGTCCTCCCAGTGCCTGGATCCAGTGTGGGAAACAAGCAGAAAATCATTGAGGTAAATGAATGGCTCAGAGGATGGTGTATGGCTAGCGGGTATGGGTTGGTGGGGGACTGGGGTGCAGCTTTGGAGGACAAGGGGCTGTATGCTAGGGATAGGTTTCACTTACATTTTTTGGGGGGAAGAGGTTTTGAAATTAAAACTGATCTAGGTCATTGAAGCTAGGTGGGGTTTAAACTTGTGAAGGAGGGAGGGCTGGGGCTTGAGGCTGCTGCTGGCAGGCACATCAATGAAGGACTTGGCCTTCTCCCCCCAGCAGAGGGGAAGGGGAGCTTTGCTGGGGAACCTGACAGTGTGCGAGAGAGGGGGAGCATGCAGTTACCTGGGGAATCTCGGGTTGTGCGATGGGCAAGGGGAAGGGATGGAGGATGTTCCTGATTAACACCATGAGCAAGGGAAACAAAGATGCCTGAGGTTCAGGCGAAGCTAACCGATGGAGATGTGGCAGTGGTGGCAGTCACTGAAACTTGGGCCACTCCTCAGCACAACTGGGACCTAAACCTGAAGGGATACACTGTGTTCAGGAAGGACGGGGCTGTGGGCGGGGGGTTGAGTGGCATTCATCATTTGGAACAGCATCAATATATGCAGGGTGAAGGGGCAAAGGGAAATGTAGAGGTGTCATGGGTTACCGTACAGGTGCCTGGGGGAAAGAGGGTCAAGCTGGGTTGGTTTATAGGCCACCCATGCAGGCTGAGGAACTTGAGGAGGGCCTGGTGGTGAATCTAAGAGATCATTGTGGTAAGGGTGAGGGTAGAACTGTGGTGCTGGGTGACCCTAATGTGCCAGGAGTTGACTGGGGCACTATGGCATCTTCATTGACTAGGTAGCAGTGCTTGCTGGACATCTTCCAGGATGCATTCCTATCTCAGCTGGTGGTTGACCTGACGAGGGATGGTCACATCCTGGATGTGGTCCTGTCAGATTGCATTCTGGTTAGGAACTTATTTTGGGGAGACCCACTGGTGGGGAGTGATCATGACATGGTTTGGTTTTCCTTAGACCTGGGGGGAGGAGAAAATTGCATTGAAACAGTGGTGGTTGACTTCAGAGGAGCGGACTTTGTGGGTATTGCAGAGATCCTCAAGGGGCATTTGGGGAGGCTCAGACAGGACATGGACACAGAGAGCAGGTGGGAAATGATAAAAAAGAGGACTCCTGAAAGCCACCAAGGCCTACATTAAGATCTGATGCAAACCTGGTAGGGACACAAATGCTGAGCGGGTGGACCAGGGAGGTCCAGGAGATGGTGAAGGAGAACAGAGCTGCATATAGTAAGTATAAGTGCTCGTGAAGGATGCAGACAGGGGAGAATAATAGGATATTCAAACAGGTAACCAGGATGTTGAGATCTGCCAAGGTGAGGACGGAGCATAAGTTCACAGAGGGGATCCAAAATGGGGAAAAGGGGTTCTTTAGGTATATCAGGGAAAGGAAGAAAGAGAAGGGGCAGATTAGCAGACTTGAGGTCAGGGAATGGGTGGGATGAGGAGGCCAGGGAGCAGACAGAGGTTCTTAATGAATACTTTGCCTCAGTCTTCAAAGGGACGATGTGGGGCCAACACCATACGGGAGGAGGCAGGCTAGAAATGAGGAAGGGGAGGAGCTCTCTGATGTTGAAATTTCTGTTGGTAGAGTGAGGGAGGCCCTTAAGTCCCTGAAAATAAATAAGGCACTGGATCTGGATGGCCTCCATTCCATGGTGCAGAAGGAGATGTTGGATGTCCTTGATTCACCTCTGGTGGACTTCTTTAACTCCTTCCTTCAAATGAGTTAGGTGCCTCAGGTGTGGAAGATGGCTCATGTCATGCTTATCCACAAAAGCTGCTCATGGGAGGAATGGGGTAAATACAGGCCTGTCAGTCTGACGTCGGTGGTAGGCAAGATGATGGAGACCATCTTGAAAGAGAGGCTGGGGGTGTTTCTGGAGACACGGAACCATCTAGATGACCACCAACATGGCTTCATTCAGGGCAGATCATGTCAGACTAACCTTGTGGAGTTCTACGACTGGGTGACAAAAGCGCTGGACCAGGAAAGGCCAGTGGATGTCCTCTTTCTGGACTTCAGCAAGGAGTTTGACTTGGTGCCACACTCAGGGTTGCTGGACAAGCTGGGGGGAATGGGGGTGGGGAAAAGGATAGTAATAATAATAGGGAACTGCCTAACTGGGTGGTTCCAGAGTGTGGTGGTCGGTGGAGAGGTATCATCCCCTAGGAGGTCATTAGAGGGGTCCCAAAAGTGTCAGTGTTGTGCCCACTCCTGTTTAATGCTTATATCTTGGACATTAGTGATGGTATCAGGAGTGAGATGAGCCTCTTTGCTGAGGACTTGAAGCAGGAGGTGGTGGTGGACAGAGAGGAGGGTAGAAGAGCCCCACAGGGGGACCTGGAGACTCTGGAGAGGTGGTAACACACTTGGAAACTGAGGTTTAATGCCAAGAAATGCAATGTTTTCCACGTGGGGCTTAGGAACCCTGATCATAAGTGTTTTTTGGGTGGGGAGAAACTGTAGGCCTGGAGGGAGGATCTTGGGGTGGTTGTGGATGCCAAAATGAGCAACTCTGAGCAGTGTAGGAGGATTGTCGCTAAAGCAAATATAATGCTCAGGTGTATTGCTAGGGGGATAAACTAGAGGAGACTGGAGGTGCTTCTCCCTCTGTATAACTGCCTGGTTAGACCACACCTAGAGTACTGCATGCAGTGTTGGAGCCCACATTTGAAAAAGACATTGCACTTCTGGAGAGGGTCCTGAGGAGGGTGACCAGGATAACACAGAGAATGGAGGAAAGATCCTTTGAGGAGAAGTTGGAGGAGCTAAACATATATTCCCTGGAGGAGAGGAGGGACAGGGGGATATGATTGAGGTCTTTAAATACCTAAAGGAAATGAACAGGGTCTGCCTAAATAGGGTGTTCCAGCTGAGGGAGGAAGGGGCCACCAGGGGGCATTCCATGAGGCTGGTTAACGGGAGGCTCAGGGGGGAGACTAGGAGGCACTTCTTCACTGAGAATGTGGTGGAGCCATGGAATGCACTGCCTGCAGAACTGGTGGCTGTTGATATGCTGGATAGATTCAAGAGGGGCTGGGACAGGTACAAGGGTAAGGTGAAGCTGGGGAATGCCAGATCTGGAGATGTAACTCTGATGAGGGATGGGGTTGGGGGATTTACAGGGGAGGCAGGGGGCAGCAAAGGTGTCCTGACTGGATGCTGATTTTTGAGCAGAATTGATAGACCTTTAGGCCTGCTCTGCTGGTGCCTTAGTATGTTAGTATGTAAATATCTTTTCTGCTGAAATTGTAGGATGCTACACTCAAAACATGCATTGTAATCTTTGTTGTAACCAGATCTCGTGACCACAAAGAAAGAAACCAGAAGACAAAGGATGAATAAATGTTTAACTTTTTTACAGTTCCTAATGAGTTATTGAGGCTTTCATTTACACAATTAAAATATTACTACCATTCTCCTTTATGCTGTGCAGTTCAGTCATTCTGTCTAAGCAGTTTAAAAGAATGCAATTTTTGAGTGCTCTGAACCCAATTTCTGCTCTGATACTGATTCTCCCATTAGATTCATGTTGCAGTTCCTACCATGTTGCCTCCTAATATTTCTGCAAAAAGGTATTTCTCTTTAGATTTTTTTAATGTTCATATCTCTGTATATCATTATTTCCTCTTTAAATGTATCAACATACAACATTTCCTTTATACTGTGCTGTGACAAACTGGAACAACTTTGTACTCTGCTGGGAAAAAATTGCTCACCAGAAATTATAAAAAATAATTATGGGATGGAGTGCAACTTGAATTTAATTTCCCTCAGGTTAGGTCAACAAAGATACCGCCAGTGACCTGTCCTTGATCTATAGCAGACTTGATGCCAGTGACCACAATTGTGAGTGCAGTGGTGGTGCTATGAGCCTTATGGAAACCATGCTGCTTAGGTGTTAAAATATTGTGAGATTAGAGATGTTCAATAAGTTGTTTAGCCACAGCATGCTTAAGTAGCTTTTTTTTTTTTTTGAAATTTAAGTTTATTGGTTTCAAAAATAATACAGCCAAAGACAATAACAACCAAGAAACAAACCGGTAAGCCAAGACCAAACCAACCCCCCCCCCATGAACAAATGTACTGAATAACAGGGCACACTTGAGAGTAAGAAACAAAAACATGAGTTATATATCTATCAGTCAGAGTGCCAAAGAGTATATACCCTCCCACCACCCCCTCCCCAGGGTGCACCAGCTAAAATCATAAACTTACAACTTCTAGAGTCTGGATATCCACACCTATTAAACAGCATACTTGGTGACCTGACCAACAGTCCAAATTATAATAAGAGGAACGTATCTTAAAACCACAATAAAACAGTACACTAAAAGGTAATGTCTACTATGCTATATGGTATGAGGGTCCAGGGATCGGGTCATCAAACCTTATCATTAAGGTAGACAGAGAGACTGGAGCTTACCCCATCTTTTATGAAATAAGTCCATACGATTCTTATAGCTGGCAATCAAGTTTTCGGACTGGAGATACGACATCAACTCTTTTAACCAGTCCGCATATGATAGAACCAACTGGTCCTTCCAGTGCCTTAGAACCAGCTTCTTGACTGCCATAGATACCAGGGCCATATGACACCTACGCTCCACACTGTCTATAAGAGAGAAATCACCCAATACACAAATTTCGGGACAAAAAAACCTACTCAGACCCAGAAGGGAATCTAAATTGTCCCGAATCGAGGACCATAGTGGGGCAACTTTAGCACAATCCCAAAAAATATGAATTAAGTTGCCCTCACCTTGTGAACACCTGAAACACTCTGGAGTGGGGATCAATTTACGCTGAAAAAGTTTAACCGGGGTGTAGTACAAGTTGTTAACAATATTATATTGCACTAACTGAAACCTATCTTGGGTGTGATATCTATGTAGGTTAGGCCAGAAAGTTCTCCAAAGCGGTACATCCTCAGGAAGAAGGTATGTCCAGACCGAGGAACCCCCAACCTCCTCCCTCAAGTTAAAAGTCAAAAGATAGGAGTAAATCTACGAGATGGAATGGGGTTGGGATGCCAGCATAATAATGTTGAGAGAAAGGGATGTAGCATGATTGCTTAAACACCATACCGAATTTGTTACCCACCAGGTGTCGGAGTTGAAACACCTTAAAAGTCTCTACTTGGGATGTCGAATCTGGTTAAAATATCACTTGAAGTAAAGAGTTAAGCTTATGTAACAAGTGCTCAACCCTGAATCTTTAAGTTGTGGGAGCCAGCTTAGTCCTAACCAAGAATCTCCTAGTCTGATATTGGGATTGAGAATTATCGGCTGCCCTAGATCCGTGGGTTGGAACCGAAAAGACCTAAGACATTGGGCCCACACTTTAAGAGAAACTGCCACATGATCGTCAGAAATCAGTTGTGAGAGTGTTTCGGGTAAGATAAAGTAGAGCGGATATATTAACTCTAAGCTCGGAGAGAAAGGCCCTCTCCAACTGAAGCCAGATTGGGAAGAATTCTCAGCATTCGCAGAAAACCATCTTCCCAACTTGGACAAGTGGGCCTAACAATATAACTGAAAATTCGAAGTCTTAAGCCTCCTCTTTCTTTAGGGAGTGATAAGGAGCCATAAGAGCAACGTACCCCTTTCCCCCTCCAGATGAAA
This sequence comes from Neoceratodus forsteri, assembly GCA_016271365.2. Lineage (NCBI taxonomy): Eukaryota > Metazoa > Chordata > Ceratodontiformes > Ceratodontidae > Neoceratodus > Neoceratodus forsteri. Next base: position 256,211,003 of record CM057450.1, on the reverse strand, counting down.
GTGGAAAACAGACTATGGAGCTGCTGGAAAAAGGAAAGAGGGAGCCAGAGGTTGGTGAGGTTCAGTGGGTAAAAGATCCGGGGGAGGACATTCATCTTGATAATACTGATTCTGCCCCACAGAGAAATAGGAAGGGCTGCCCAACGTTGCAAATCCTGACTAATCGAGTCTCTGATCTTAGTTAAATTTAATTTCTTGAGTAGGGAAGGGTCAGTAGAAAAATAGATCCCCAGATACTTAATTGAGCTGGAGGTCCATTTCATTCCAAAGGGAAGAAAACCTCACTTAAAAGTATAATTATTTAAGGGAAAGATCTCACATTTCAAAATGTTTAACTTATAGCCAGAGAAGGAGCTAAACTGCCTAATAATATCCAGGGCTGCTTCTAAAGATGTTACTGGGTCCGATAGATGTAACAGAACATCATCTGCATACGCAGATAGGACTAAATCCAGATTTTGAAGCCTGACCCCTCTCACCCGAGGGGAAGACTTAAGATTAATCAATAGAGGTTCCAAGTATAAATTGAACAATAAAGGGGAAAGGGGGCAACCTTGTCTAGTACCGGCCAAAAGACGGAAAGAGGGGGACAAAACCCCATTGCAGTAAATTTTTGCTGAAGGGCACTTATAAAATACCTGTATCAGATTCAAAAAGGAAATCGGGAAGCCCATTTCCTCCATCACTATCCATAAAAAGGACCAGTCGACCTGATCAAATGCTTTCTCAGCATCTAGAGAAACTAGTGCAATTGGGTCTGAGGCGGATCGGGCGTACTGTGAAATATGTGATAGGGTCCTCAGATGGTCAGCTGCTGATCTCCCTGAGACAAAACCAGCCTGCTCGGGGCTCAAAAGTTCCGCCAGATCCTTTTAATCCTCTCAGCAGTATTTTGGCTAGTATTTTAATATCATAGTTCTGGAGAGAAATAGGATGGTAACTAGCCGGATCAGAGGGCTCCTTGTCCACTTTGGGAATTAAAACTATAGTGGCCTCGAACAGAGCCAGATCAAGTTCCGATGAGACCGGGAAGTAATTGTATAGCTTAAGCAAAATAGGAATTAGGTCTTTGACAAAGACTTTGTAAAAATTTGCTGGGAATCCATCTGGGCCCAGTGCTTTGTCTGGGACTAAAGAGGCAATAGTGTTTTGGATTTCTTCGACTGAGATAGGAGCTAATAAGCTCGCTTGCTGAGACTCCGATATACTCGGAACACCAGTTCCTCTTATGTAGTCTCTGACGCTGCTGTCGAATAAGATGTCGGAGGGACTATAAAGACTCAAATAGTATTCTTAAAGACCTGAGCAATATCTCTGGGGAGGAGACAGTACTTCAGATGGGAGGCCAAGAAGGAATGATCCTCGAACTTTCAAAGCGCTGCAGCAGAGCCAATACCTACCGGATTTTTCCCGAGATCAAGATACCTAGCCTGGGTTTTCACCAGACAATACTCTATCTTTTCTTTCAGAAGATCTGAGTATTCATTCTTAGCTGAAAGAAGCTCCTTAAGATCCGAGACCGAAGAAGTTGACGAGTACCTACCTTCTAACTCCCTAATCCTACCCACCAACTCTAACGACCTAGCTAATCGTGCCTTCTTCCTGAGGGAAGCCATCTTAATAAAGTCACCCCTAAGATAACACTTTAACGCTCCCCATATCATATCCACTCTAGGGGTGGAGTTCTATTATCGGCCAGAAAGAGAGTATTCTAGAACTGATTTCTGAGACACAGTGGTGGTCCTTTAGTAATTGAGTATTTAGTCGCCACATGGAGTCACGAGAATAATTGGGATTTAAAGAGAGTTGTAGCCAAACCAAGGCGTGATCCGACACAATGATCGGCTCTATACCAGATAGAGATGCATTCGGAAGAAAGGAGAGACTGACTAATATCATATCCAGTCTTGCTTTAGTACCGTGTGATTGGGATTGAAAGGAAAAGGCACGACAAGAAGGATTGGCAAGATGCCATGGATCGCCTAAACCTAACATTGAGACCATTTCACAGAGGGCTTTCTGAGCCGAGGCGGGTGTACGCCTATCTTGGGGTTCTCTATCCAACGACGAGGGAAAGGGTACATTCCAATCCCCCCTTAGTATATATTGAATTGGCAAGAAGCTGGCTAATTTATCTGTCAGCGTCATGAAGAACTCAGGGTTACCTCCCACCGGTCAGTATATTGAACCAAGAACTACACTCTCTCCATTTAATTTACCTTTAACTCGGATAAATCTCCCTTCTGGATCCGAGTGAACTAGGTCTTTGATAAATAAAACATGTCTTTTAACAAGAATCGCCACCCCTTTGCTGAAACGAGAATTCCCGGCAAGATAAACTTGAGAGAACCCAGACCGAGAAAGCAACCTAGCCTCATCACGGCCTAAATGTGTCTCTTGCAAAAAAGGATGTCGTTGTGGAGCAGGGAGCAGTGATTAAAACCTGTAAACGTTAACCCGATCCCTGAGCCTCTCACATTCCAGGATGCTATTTTAACTGTATTCCTAGCCATTTTAAAAATATCACACAACAATTAGATATCCAGACAAGGTAATTTTCACATACCATAGCAAGGTGCACCTCACATATAAAAATCTGAGACCCTTTCTGTGTCTCCTCCTCCCTCCCCCTAGAAACCCCCAATCTAGCCGGAAGTTAGTGGAGCATCAATCAGTGACCCCCACCCAACATACCCCACCCCCATCCAAACTCTGAGCTTAACTAACAACCAAACAGCCCAGATGAGTCCCCATCCCCCAAACGAGATCATGAAAACCAGTACTATAGCCTGTGGTATGCAGACCCCCAAGAACATCCCAAAGCATAAACCCACCAAAAACTATGTACAAACGGAGGTCCGTACAGCAGTGGTAGCAAATGTAGCCTATTACCATGGATCACAAACCCCCCTAATCCCCATGTGAACCTCCAACCTCCCAGAGCCAAGAGCCGATAGCCACGTACTACCAAAAACAAATACGTCCTCAGCAAAAATATGATCCCCGCGACAGCCGACCAACACCCACCGCGAGTCAGCCCCGGGCACAGATTAGCAACCCCCCCAACACACGGCTCACAATCCCACATCCAGCGAGCAGGTCCACTAAGCCCTCCCTCCCCCCATAGCCGTACCCAATTCCCAGCCCCACAACATATAAAATAAGGCAGGAGAACTTGGGAGCAATAAAGAAAGGGGAATAAGGGGAAAAGAGAGAAAAACAAAACATAAAAGGTACCTAAACCTCAAATGAGAGGACACCCCCTAGGCCTCGTCAATCCGGACATCCCCGAAAAGCTCCAACTCACCTCCCCATCCCAGTGAAACAAATGGGCCACCTACCAGAGTCCATGCCGATCGTGGGTTGGGAAAGCAGGTCCCACACACGCCAATCCAAACGGGAAGCAAGGGGAGCTCACTGGAAAATCACCACAGAGGTTGCCGTTTCTGAGGGACCCTTAAAACCGCCGAACCCCAAATGGTCTGTCCTCCAGGAAGTTCCCACCCGGAAACTGTGCCCATTGAAAAAACGTTCCGCCGCCGGTATACGCACATCGATAAAACGGAACCAGGGACGCGGACCAAGACCCAGACCCAGCTACCCACCATGCCCCTATCCCAGCAGCCAGCCCACCAGGAGGACCCAAAAGAAAGACCAGGACAACCAAGACAACACGGAGGAGAGCACAGCGACAAGACAGAAACAAAGGTAGGTGACAGGGAGGGTAGGCGAAGCGTGAGACAAAAGGCCAGGGGTCACACCAACAGCCGACAAGGAGCAGACACAGACAAGATCCACAGCAGTGAAAGTGAGTCAAACGAGCATTAGAACAGCTCTTTAGAGTCCACCATATAGTCCTCAGCCGGGTCCCTTAAACAAATCGGGCAGTCTATTAGTGAGCTCCTTGTGAGCTGCTTCTGGGGTACCAAAACTCGTGGCTGAACCTCCAATAGTCACTTTCAGGGTTGCAGGATACACCATCCTGAACGGGATCGCCGCTGCTATTAGCTTCTGCACTATTTGGTGGTACGCTGCTCTCTTTTCACGGATTTCCTTGGGGAGATCCTGGGCGATCTGGATCCTCGGAGCACCCCACAGGATCTGCTTTAACTCCCGGGCCTTCAGATATACGTGTTGCCTTTCCAGGGAACTAAGAAATTTAATGATGATCGGGCGCAGTGGGAATCCGGCTGTAGGTCGAGGGCGCAGTGAGCGATGGGCCCTTTCGAGATGGTAGGAGGCATTTATGGGAGATGGGCCCACTATTTTAACAAAAAACCTTTGTAGAAAGGCCATAAGGTCTGGGCCTTCTTCCAGCTCCGGGAGGCCAATTATTAACAAATTGTTTCGGCGGTTTCGCCCCTCCAGGTCCTCGGTCTTAAGTTGCAGTCTCTTCACCTGTTGTCTCAGCTCTGTTATCTCCATCTCAGCCCTGGATCTCCATTTTTCAGAGGAAGCGACCCTAACCTCTACATCCGAGACTTTTTTGGAGACATCAGAGAGGTCGCTACATAAAGATTTGAGTTCCCCTGTAAGCTCAACAAGAAGCTCCTTCAAAGGACTAAGCACCTGGAGGAATTTATCCTCCGATAGTGGCGTGGGTTGTATTGCTTTGTCTTCTCCGCGGTCCGGCCTAGCTGGGGCCTGGTTCCATTGCTTTTCGTGGCCTTCTCAGGGATGCTGGAGGTGCTTGGTAAGGGCCTGTTTCGCATCCACCTCCATCGCGACCCAGCTAGGGCTTAAAATTTCAAAGTAGAGTCCTCTATCGATGACAGATTATTAGAGCACTTGATATTTAGTGGAATTTTGTCGAAAAAACATCAGGATGCACCTTAAATTCTTCAGTTAAGGTGGCCAGAGGGGGGAGCTCAGGATCCCAGCTGCTGCTTAGATGGATGCCATCACGTGACCCTCATGCTTAAGTAGCTTGCTATGGGCAGGGAGTATCATGATGAGGCAGCGGTTTTCAAGACATTTGGTGTCCCCAGCCTTTGGACAAGGGACAACTTTGGCAAGCTTCCAACTGTCAGGAACAGTGCCAGATGCAAGTGATAGGTTAAAAGGACACTGTCAACCCCCTTCGGCCTTAGGATCAACTATAGAACTGGGACCAGTACCTTACTGGATTGGGCACTCTCAAATTGCCCTGATCATATTGTCCACACTACAGTCCTCCCTGACTCCATTAGTGATTATTCTCCAATCCAGTGCCAGTGGTCTAATAAATTTACTACACTCCCAGCGAACTGTCAACAGTCCGATTTTTAGCAGGGGACACCTAGCACCACTTAAATCACTCCTGCAGCAACAAGACTGGTCTCCAATTGGCACTGCCCCTGATGTAGATACTGCACTACAATACTTTACCTCAAAGTTCAATGCTGCATGTGATATTCATGCCCCCTTTAAGAAACACAGAATTAAGGGCCTCAACAATCCCTGGATTACAGGGAAACTCCTAGAACAGCTGAAAGCACAGGACCTCCTATGGGTTCGAGCTACAGCCCCTGGAAGTCAGGCTGATACTCAGGCATACAGGGTCACCAGGAACACCTGCACCAGAGCTATTCACTCAGAAAAAGCCAGCTACTATAGGAGCACCCTGTCAAACTCCTGGTTGGATGGAAGGAAATTCTGGAAAAACCTTTCAGAAGTAATAGGGAAATAGTCCAAAGCAACACCTAATATGCTAATTATAGATGGCAGCAACACCTTGGACCCTGCCACAATTGCCAGTACTTTCACTCTGGCATTCATTGACCTCAGTCATGTGCTTCCCACCAACTTCTTTGACACTAACCTCACCACAGCCTCCCAGTTTCAACAGACTAAGGATATAAATCATCCACAATTCTTTTTCAAGGAAGTTACTGAAAGGATGCCAAGAAATACCATCTCAAAGTGCTTGGAAAAACCAGAGTAAGTGGGGACACACTTGAAATGAAGCTCATCGCCCTCACCATTGATGTTGTCCTGCTCCCCCACCAAGATTATAAACCGGTCCCTTATGCTCTCCCAGTTCCCAATCAAATGGAAGTCCACCCTGGTGACCGCAATACACAAGTCTGGGGATAGGGCAACACACGAAAGCTCCAGGCCCATCTTCATCCTACCCCTTTATCCAAATCACTGGATAAAATTGTCACAGACCAACTGGTGAAATACATGGAGAAATACAACCTGCAATGTCCACAACAACGCAGCTTTCGAAAAAGCCATAGCACCACCTTTGCTCTCCTTGAATTTACGGGTCACATTCACCAAGCACTTGACCAAGGACAACTTGCTGGTGCCACCTTTATAGATATCTCAAAGGCCTTTGATATGGTTAACCATCCATTATTACCTGAACAGCTTGGAAACTTAGGGCTATCTTATGATACCCTAAAATGGTTTAACAGTTATGTCTCTGACCGGTCACAACAAGTTAAGATTGGTGACACCCTCTCCACCAAACTACCTGTCCAGGCTGGTGTTCCTCAATGATCAATTTTGCGGCCCCTTCTGTTTAGCATCTTCCTGAACAAACTCCTTTCTGCTTTTGATGAACACATTATCCTGAATTGAGATGATGCAGTGATTTTCTCTTGAACTCTGTCCCCTTCCTCTTGGAGAAACAACTGCAGGAAAGCTTCATGCAAGTTGACGCCTGGTTTGTCTCACAGAAATTAGTGCTAAATTACAAGAAAACAAAGACTATGCTATTCCATGGCACACATAGCAAACACAAACACCAACAGTTAGCTATCAAAAGCTGCTCAGGTGTGACCCTTAACCAAACACAAACTTTCAAATACCTTGGTGTGACATTGGACACTATGCTGTCCTTCTCCAGCCATATCAATTTGGTTGCAAAATCTGTAAATATCCACATTTGCCTTTTCTACAAACATAAATACTGCCTGACTCCTGATGCCCTTAAACTAGCAATAAACAGCTCTATTGTCTCCATAATTGATTATGGGCTTGTTATCTATGGAGCAGCCACAGCTACTGCACTACAGTGAATTGCTGTAGCACTGAATAAGGCCTGCTGATTCCTTATTGGTGCTTCCCACTGCATGCATACCTGCGACCTCTACAAATAGTCAAACTAGCTACAACTGCAGGGAAGAATCACCTATCACATCTACCTAGTAGTAAAAAAAGCATTGATGGGACTCATGTCCCCTGCGGTCCAGTCAACTGCACCAGAAACACCAGAAGCTCCGACAACTGTGCACTTTTGGTCCCATGCTGCAGCACCTCTCAAGGCCAGCAGTATTTTGCAGGTAGCGTCCCTAAGATGTTTAACTCCCTGGGCTGTAAAATCACTAGCTTAGACACCCTCTGCTCACTCAAACATAATCTTCATCAAACACTTGTGTCCAGGGCACCTGCGACTGTTTCTCTTAGTTCACTTCATGGTCGCTCCAGTTTCCCCCACCTCTGTACTATCCCCACCCACTTCATTACCCCTTCCTCTCTCCCTAGTCCTTGTCCACTATCCACTCTCTCTTACCTACCACCACCACATCCCCTTTCCCCTCTTCCTTCTTTTGTCTGCTCCCCACGCCCACTGTTGTACAGTTCCCCGGTCTTTGTCTCCCACCCCTTCCCTCTTCTTCTACCTCCCTCCCAGTTACCCATCTTCACCCATTCTCTCTTCACATTTTCCCAACTCTACCTGTCACTGCTTGCTATTTCCTCTCTCCCTCTTCTTGCAGATCTCACTCCCCCTCATTTTCACCCTCTCCACCCTCAGCCCTCCCACAGACCTAGCATAACCTGATATATCCTCCATTGTAAGCCTGTGGCAACTCAACTTCACTCTTCCTTCATCTTTGACAATGCCACTCTGGCTACATTACAAATATGTAAATATCGCCTGGAGTTATCAATCATTCTTATACGTATGCCTTGTATCGATATTCCAACTGTTAACTACACTACCTGGAATTCTTCTCAACTTGGTATGTTACGCTGTATTGTATTTGCATTAGAAACCACTTGCCTTCTAATCTTGTACAATTTGTACTACCTATCTCTGTATACTGACATGGAACCTTTGTAAAAGAGCCGCTGGCTCAAAGGTATAAATCCAAAGCTCTAATAAATAAATTAGGCCTTAAAGTGTTTTCAGTTTAAAGAACCTATTTAATGATTGGCCACATTCTGTAACAGTTGCTCATGTAGCAGGTAGTTTTTTTCCTTTTAAAAGTAAAAAACAGACTGCCTACCATGCTGATGTTACTACACAGAAACATGTCTGTTTACATTCCTTGTTCAACATTCACTGCTTCTTTCCTGGACTTTGGAATGCACCCAAGACAGTCTAGCAACTCATGATCACTCATGATGTATGTATGTATGTATGTACATTAGTATGATGCATTGGGGGTAGAGTAGATGATTGCATCAGAAGTGGATGCACTGTTTATATGAGTTCCTAATGTTCCGGAAGTATGTGGGAAGAATAGATCAACAATTTAAAACAAAAAATGTTTGGGAATAATTACATTATTGTCATGCATTTCAGTTCTGCTTAGTAAAGAAGCAGATAAAACCATCAGTAACCTGAATACATTTTGGAGAAGGTAAGCAGTAAAAAATGTGGGGTTTTATTAAAGGAATAATGCCCGACAGGAGTGGAGTGTTAATATCACTTGGGATGGAACATCCCACCGCTCGAGATGGTCCAACGAGGCCAAGGCGGATGTTATCCCAGCATAACACCCACCCACCCTGGAGGGCATTATTCCTATACAAATGGCTCGTTAATTTTAAAAGACAGAAAGATGAGGAAAAATGCATTTTAAATACATTTTGTGTTTGATTTTCAATGTGGAGGTGTACTGAAGAGAAAAGTAGTTCTGTTTTGGCCAGTAGGTGGTGCTGCTGCTAAACAAATTGATGTGTTTTGAATGTGTCTGCTGCCCCCACACACACACAAACAACTGTATCTTGTTTGCAGTTCTACAGGTACAGTTTGTAATGTGCAGGACAGTATCAGTGTGGATTACAATTTGATCGGAGCTGCCAGCGTGTCACTGTTCTGTGAAGACTCCGGTTTTAGCACTGTGAACAGAAGGCTGTGACAGTACGGAAGTCTGTGACAGTACATGGCAGGATGTAGGAGGATTAGTTTTGGAGATTACCAGGTGAGCTGGGATCGGGAACGCTGGAGAAAAACTCTCAGTCCGTGACTGTTGACAGTTGCGATTTACTGAGTCGAGGATTGCGGTTTTTGAGGTAGGAAGCGGCGTAGCATATTTGAAATTGGACGTGTTCAACTATCGAGCTGCAGAGTGAGTGGACTTGGGGCTTCCATTTGTTTATGTATTTTAAACTGTCTGAGTTGGGAATGTTAACGATGTGGCAATGGTTACCAGGGTGGTGTGTGACACGGAGCACAGTTGTTAAGCAGGGGGGGAACTTCGATTCCGTGCACAAGAAGAACTGCTGTAGCTGCTGCTTGGGACGATAGTGGAGTGATATTTTGTTTACTTGGAATGCGGTCGTCAGTGCACTGGGAGTAGAGTCGGGATGTTATGCTGGGATAACATCCCGGTTACTGTCCCAGTCTGACCAATCGGGGACAAGGATTTTCTCTTGCCATTGTATAATTAAAAATAACATGATACAAAAAGAGATGGCAATGTCCTTTTAAAGATGTGCTTGTTCAAAATGGCTATGATGGGGCACCAATTTTTAGGAACTTAGGTTCAAGACCATCACATATAGGGCTCATACATAGATAGAGGCTAGTTTGAAGCTTCAGTATAACATGGGTTGACACCATCTTTAGATAAACAGGGGGACAGTGTACAGTAGGAAAGGATTAGGGTGGCTTAAGCAGACAGAGGAGCCCCCCTCATCAGAGGATGGGGCCATGGAGTGTAAACAGTAAGATCAGCACAGGCAATATTCATTTTTAAAGTCATTACATAACAGTGATTGAGATCAAGTCTAAATATTGACGTTTCAGACAGTAAAAAATTAACAAGAAGTCATAAATTACAGTTAAGGGGAAGGCAATTTAAAATGGAAAGGAGGAAAGTATGGTTCTCACAGAGAGTGGTGGGAATATGGAATGGCTTACCCACAGAAGTGGTGAAATGTAAAACTGTCAATCATTTTAAGTCAGAACTAAACAAATATCTCCTAAAACTGGGCATCAATGGTTACTGTTGTCAATATATGGTGGACAAGCTGGATGAGCTTTTTTGCCTGCTCTTGTCTGATCCTCTCTATGTTCCTATGTTACTAAGTGGAAAAGTCCACCATGGTCAGAAGGAGCAACAGGTTGATGACCACAGGTGAGGCTGTGGTGAATTGCCACTTTAGTAAAGTGCCATCTTTAAAATATCTCTTTAAACTACCTTTAGGGCTGTGGATTACTGAAGTGAGTACAGGGACATTGTTTTGATGGGAGAGGATTAAAAGTCAAGCTGGGTTGGGCTAATAAAGTTGCATTCAGTTATCATCAGCAGAACTTGTAGAGCACTTTTTTCTCGATCCTCAAAAAGATTCATCAGGATGGGTGGGGTTTACAAACACGAGTGAAAACATTTGGTGGCAAGCAGAAGGGTTTTTGTTTTACTGTACAGGTGGAGAGAGCAAGACGCAAGGGCTCACTAAGAGGAGTCATTACTGATGCAGAAATTACTGCAAACTAATGTTGAAAGCATCACTGTAAACATGAGCTAGGTAGAAGGAGGGAATTGTTTAAATCCAGAATTTTGCTGTCTTTTGTACTAACCTGATTGGTGAGATAATCTGTTGTAGGATTCCAGCTGCCTCTCTCTCTCTCCCACTGATAAGGTTGGGGTCAGAGTGGAGGATGCATGGTGATTTGGCAAGCTAGAGAACCAATCAGAAGAGGAGAAACAGCAACCTGGAAGCCAAGTGCTATTTAAATCTCCAACAATCAATACAAGGCCATGCATTCTCTGATGGCAAGTGCCAGCTGAAAGGTCCACCATGGTCAGAAGGAGAAAGAGGTGAATGGCCAGAGATGAGGCTATGCTGGCATGCTACTTCAGTTAGGCTCTATCATTAAAATACCTTCTGGGCTGAGGTCAGTAAAAGTTGTAGAGCATTTTTTCTCAAGCCTCTAGGATATTCAGCAGGATGGGTGGGGTTTACAAATGCAAGTGAAGGTACTCTGTGCTAAATAGGAGGGTTTTTGTTTTACTTTACAGTTGGAGTGAGCAAGTAGCTAAATCCAAAATACCTCACCAAATGGCGGGAACTGATCACAGAGCAAGAGTGATAGAGACTATGTGAACTTGACTTTACAAGTTCAGCACTCTTAACAGCACTAAATGCCACCCTCAAAATTAACTGCAAAAATGTACTGGATTTATCTAATATCTCATACTGGTAAAAATGCTATGCAAAATGTCACATCATGTGCAAACTATGGCAAAAGATGCTCAAATACAAGATACCTACAGACAAAGTAACATCAATTTTAAAACAAAAATCCAAAAAGTTTATTCTTAGGACTCCAATAGCCACACCAGCACTTCACCACAAGGGCTTCATCAGACATGTGTGGTTTGTTGGGTCCCTTTTGTCTAAACACTATCTATGTGCTCCCCTACACACATGTTCTTAATCTCACATCAGTTTAACTGCAGCATTAAATCCTATTTGCATCAGCACAAACTAACGTATGCTTTAGTTTCAATATATAGTCAGAGATATTCAATAATCAATTATACATTATCTATTAAATACAAAGTCTAATACCCAAAACATACACATCAAAAATGGACTGTGCTATAAAGCATACTGTATATAGATAAATACATATCATCCAGTAATAACTGAAAACTTAACGTAAGGGGTATAAAAAATATGTTCTTAGTACAGTGCAATTTAATAATATTCAGGCTATATTTCACTCCCTCAGATGATCCAGTAGGCAGTAGAGAGGGCTGGGAGGATACTGGGATGTATAGGGACAGGCATCACCAGCAGAAAACAGGAAGTTGTTATCCATCTGTACAGACAGTTGGTGAGACCCCATCTGATGTACTGTGTCCAGTTCTGGAGACCCCATCTCTGCAAGAACATAGACAGGATTGAGGCAGTCCAGAAGAGGGTAACAAAAATGGTGCAGAGTCTGCAAGAGAAGCCATACATGGAGAAACTAAAGGAGCTTAATATATATACCTATGAGGAAAGGAGGGAGAGGGGGGACATGATAGAAACATTTAAGTACCTCAGTGGAAGCGACAAAATCTAAGAAGTTATCATCTTTAAGAAAAAGAGATGTGCAAGAACAAGGGGACACAATTTGAAGATAGAGGGCTGATGGCTCAGGAGCAATGTGAGGAAGTATTTTTTCACAGAGAGGGTGGTAGACACATGGAACAGCCTTCCTGAGGAGGTTGTGGGGTCTACAACTGTGAGAGAATTCAAGAATGAATGGGACAGACATAAGGCAATTCTTGTGGGGGGGGTAGGAAGAAATAGGTTGTTGGTTAAATAGGATCTGCAGCTTATCCTGTAGGTAGGGGAATGGGCAGACTAGGTGGGCCAAGTAGTCCTTATCTGCCATCAAAGTCTATGTTTCTATGTCTATGTTTCTATGATCCTCCTTTAACTTTGAGTCCTGTTTTTACATTTGTACAATTAAGAAAAGTGTCCATTATAAGTAACATCCATTATAAGAAACATTCATGAGCAAACAGTTTTTTATCTTCACTTCCAGACATAATTACACTGCAAAAGAGATGGGATTCATACTGCCAGAGTCATGGGAAAAGCTGGCTTCACACTACAGTTTGCTTTATGAAGTCATCTAGGAAAATATGGACACACACACATTAAAACAGTGCATCAATACAAAATTATGCATATGGAAATAATTTCAATCAGTTGTCATTACTTAAGCAAAGAATATGTACTATTGCTCCTTGTCTGCTTAATCTAAAAGCTGTAAATAAAAACAATAGCTTCATATCTGCTTAATCTTAGAATTAATCTTCCAAGACCACCTTGTAAATGAGTTTCCTCAATGGTGCATTTCCTGGTTAAATAAAAACTGAATTGAATTAACAATATTCACAAAGAAAAAGCCAGACTTTGAGCTTGTTGTATTCATACATCTTAACAAGGCAATTTTTTAAATAGTATGTTAAGTGATAAAATCATTCATTGATGTTTACATATCAGACCCTACAGCTGCCACACAAAAACAGGCGCTGAAGAATTTAAAACATTTGGTCTATATGATCTCACTTTTAATCCATACATAGTTATAAAGTAAAAGACCTAGGAAAAATAACCTGGTTAAATTTATTTTACATCCTCATCTCACTGGCTGTCAAGAAACTGGTCCTCCGGCACTGGATGGATCAGGAGACTATCACATACTTGGAATGGTTGCACAAACTATCCTTTGCTCTCAGAGCAGAACAACTAATTGCTAGTGTTAACCACTGCACTCCAGCTTTTCACAAAAAATTGGGGAAATTATATGCACTATTTGCGGGATAAGTGCTCCTTTTGGATTATTATGAGCTGTTGACAAACTCTAAAGGTTTTAAGTTCCTGATCAAACCTCTATCACCTAACCACTATCATGTGTTTGTAGGTACCAAACTCCATATATAATATGCCTTGCCAGGGGGGAGGGATAGTGGGTTGGGGGTAGGATATATGAGGGGGAGTTTGGGTGGAGGGGCCTAAGGGTGGGGGGATTTTGATTTATCCACTTGCTGTACTGTGGCTTATTCATGTAGAAAAGTTTTTTTTCTTCCTTTTTTGGTTATGTATGTATGTTATATAAAATCAATAAACTATATTTGATTTAAAAAAAATACTTTGCATAACAAGGTTGTCCAATAAACTAACAATACAATACGTGATTCTGGATTACTGAGGAGGGGAAGGAGAGGGGACAGAACCACAAACCAGTACACTTTGAACTTGTCATGTTCATGCAGCATCACAAAGAGATCTTTTAAGTAGTATGTTAGGTGATAAAATATTTCACTAATGTTTACATATAGGCAAACAACAGGTATTTTTTCTTACTTTACAGCTGGAGTAAGCAAGTACCAAGGGCTTTCTAAAATGAGTAACTACTGCAAGCTACTGTTGAAAGCATCACTGTAAATGGGATCTAGGCAGAGGGTGGGAATTGTTTAAATCTAGAACTGTGCTGTCTATTGTACTAACATGGTTGTTGAGATAATCTGTTGCAGTACTCCACTTGTCTCTCTCTCTCTCTCTCTCTTTTTCTTGCTTGAAAGATTGAGGATTGGAGTGGGGGTGGGGGTCTGACATGGACGGCAAAAGGACTAGTCAGGAGTACCGGTTGAAACAGGAAGTCCTGCCTGGGGGTAGTTCCACCTGGTGTATAAAATCATGCATTCCTAACATGTCCCCACACACATTCATGTCCCAAAACATGAGTGAAGCAGCACAGGAGTGGAACAGGTGTATGGGAGTAAACTGTGGCAGTTGTATTTAGAAAAGTTCCTCACCCAATGGGAGGTGCACCTTGTTGACTTGTGGCTGAACTTATTTTCATATCAGAGCTCTGACATAAAAAGCTAGGAGACCCCCACTCCCCTCTGGTATGAAATATGTCAGTAGCTATTTGAGGCAGAAAGTATATTGTAATAATTAAATTATTTGCCAGTTTTGGAAGGTGGGGGGGGGGAGTGTGTACTGGTTCTCTTGTTTTAAGTTTTGGCTACATTGGGGACTAGGATACTACCTTGAGGGATAAAGTCCTGTACAAATGGGATGGCCTCTATCCATCCAGGGGGGGAATAGCAGTCCTGGGTGAATGATTTAAATGCTACCTTGAGAGGCATTTTAACATTCAAAGCTTAAGGAAATAACTTTGGAGCCAGTTTGTTGCTCCACCCTATACCCACTTTCTCATATATATGTAGCATGAGTGTCCAGAAGGGAGAAAAAGGCATGGGTAAAGGCAACAAGGGCACTGGTGACAGAGAGGGAGGAGTAAACACAGGGCCGGTCAGTGTTAGTGAAGTCTGAGATCAAGATCCCTGGGTCAAACTTTTAGTACTCCCTGAGACTTTTGGTTTTGTATGGCAGTTTGGGAAGTTGCATTTCCAGGTTCAGAATATTGTGGAGTGATCTGAGTTGACATCAAGAAACACACCAGCATTCAAATTTCAATCTGGCCTTTTAGTTAAATTCCAGGCAATAAAGGTATGGGAACTTCCCCTCAAAGATAGTCTGGTTAGATTACAGACAACCTGAGGGAGGCTCCATTCAGATGGCAGCATATTTTCAGAGAGGCTGCCACTGGACTGCAGCTAATTTAAGTTAATGTTGCCCATGATAAGAACCTCATTTATCCCCAATAAGTTTCTAAAATAGGTAGTGAGTCTGAGCAGTCTAAGTTGCTGGATTAAGATTCTAGTCTTTTGGGGGGGTGCAGGTTCAAATCCCACTGCTATCAGTAACATTTTCTTCCCAGTCTTGCCTTATGTGGATGTGAGCTGTAGCACAGCTCCCTCCTCTTCGCTTGCCAGATTAGACACCCTCTGGAATGCCTTCTGTTGTTTTGCTAACAACTCTCCACCCTTCAGTCATCATTGCTCCCTGTATTCTTTCATTTCCACATCCCACTACCCTTACATTGCCAATCCCACTGTTCCACCTTTATTGCCAAATACTGGCTTGGTTGCCTTCCCTCTTACCCCTCCTCACTCCTTACCCCCCTTCCCCTCTTACTTTGTAAACAGTGCTATGTCAAGACCACAACATCAAAACCTGTGAGATCGATAATAGTGATGTGTGGCTGGAACAAAACTGACCAGTCCAAAACTGTGCAGATTAAATATACCAACTCCAAAACCGTGCATCACTGTTAAGACCACATGGTTTTGGACCACACATGTTTGTGCTCACAGTCTTGACCATACACCGTTCACTACAGGAATTCCTGCACCTACTCTATTCCCCATCCTCCCTCATGTGCTGGGCATGCTGCTTTCTTCTACCATCTCCCCTTCCTCTGGAACATGCTTCCCTCTTCCCTTCATCTCTCCCACTCACTCCATACCTTTAGCTGCCTGCTAAGTTCCATGTCATAATAGAGATCGCAAAACAGCAATTGCTATTATGGCTAGTGTATATCACTGAAAAGAAAATCGATGATATAAACATGACAGCGAACAGACATCCAGCAAGGAATCCAAGTGTTAATGTGGGGGGGGGCTGCACCCCTGCACTCCCCTGCTAAAGGATTATTTACTCCGGTGGGTACATGTCAGGTAGGGGGTGAAACTCTGGATTTCTGGGGGAAAAAATGTAGTGGCGGCCTGTGGCAAAAGTTTTCACCCGGTCCCTAGCCCCAAACCCAGTACCAGCAGTGCCGGAGATAGACACCTTCACCATCACACCACATGGCTAGCTCAGCTTCAGCAGGCACACTAACCCCTCACAATCCCTCTTCCTATTCTCTTCCCTTCCCCTCACTATAGTCCCCTTCCGGTTGACCTCCTGTATGATCACCTTCGCATAAGGTCGCTACCCTTGCAGGGTAGCTCATGAGGATAGTGCCGACTATCACTTGCCGTTTTGATGGTTGCTCACATTCAGTCACTATCCTCACTGGATACCACCTGCTAAGGCATATTCCTGCTCCCCCCTGTACTGGTCACCCTTCTCTTGAATCTTCCAACCTTTTTCTCACAGTTTTCTCCTGTTCCCCACCTAACAATTACTCCCAAATTTGGGGCTAACTGTGATCCTGGCCCTCATTCTGCTCTCTATTCAGGGCAATGTTTGATTTATGAACTCTAGTATGCATTAGTCATTGTATTCAAGTATTGAGTCCACACTGTTCATTGTATTCAATGTAACATTCTGTACTGATCTTATTTCATGTGGGGTTCTTAGTCTCGTCACTTGGACTGCCTATATATTTTGCACTTCGTACTTTGTATTTTTGCACTTCAGATGCTTATAATGCCTTCATATCTGTACTCCTCAACCCCTCCCCCCATGGCCACACCTGGAAATGAGCCTTGGCTCAGTGTGCCTTTCCCGGTTAAGAACGTTTTAAATAAATAACTAAAGAAATAAAGAAATGATGAAAATGAACAAGGAGTTGTGATATGCATCCTTGACAGTATAGCAACATTAATTATATAATTTATTTCAAGTGACTTTTTTCCTATTGTGGTTACTCTGTTGTAACACTCAATGTGCATGCATGGTATGCTATTATAAAAGCAATGTTTTCTCTGTCAGGTAAAAACATTTAACTCTGAGTTAAAGATTACATTATCATGACATATTTTCCTATTTTCCTTCATGTTCAAATGTTTTCATTTATCTCTTACTTATATTAAATGCCACCATCTCCATTTATTGTAACTTTGATGCCCTAATTATACATTTTATAATGTAACAAAATGTGTGTGGAGGGAGGGGTGAAATGTTTCAAAGTACCATGTCAGAACCTTTCCATATTTTAATGAGTCCCTATAAACAACTTATAATTGAACCATTTTCTTCCCTTGCACTTAGCCTGATGTATGTTACAACCAATTATATAGAACAAAGACAGAAGCCCTAATTAGGTGAAAACAAGAAAACTATTTCAATGAGGAGGCTAAGTGGGAATTTATCAACTATAAAATGTGTTCCTATTTCTGTAAGAAAAAAAGTGAGCGTGGTGAAGCAATATAGAATTCTTTGAAAAAACAACTTTGTTAATGCACCAGTTAGGGTAACGTAGCATCACAAAAGTATGGAAGTGTGGCATTAAGGTGTCCAAACTTAACTCCCCCACCACCACCTCCCAAGCAGCAAAACAAAACAAAGGCATTAGTGTTTCTGGTGTCCTAAGTCTTGATGAATCAGTAGTGGGGTCTTCCTCAGGGTTGTCAACCTTAATGGTCCCCCTCCTGCCCAGTCCATAGCCTGCACTCCAAAGCATGTGAAACAGTTACAAGCCAGTGCCTCATAGTGATACACTCTCCAAAGGTAGAGAATTATGTCTCACCACACGTTGCCAACACAATTTGCTGTAGCTTTCTTCATGCAGGGCCCTGTAAATTATGTGTGATGTTGTTTGTTCAGGGAACGGGGTGGGCATTAGAACTGACAACCACCAAGGAAGACCCCCACCACTGATTTGGTAAGACTCGGGAGATCCAAAACCCTAATGTTTTTTTCCTTTCGTGTTTGGAGGGTGGGAGTTGGGAGTTAGGATTAGAAACCCTAATGCCACATTTCCCTACTTTTGTGGAATTAAGTTACCCTAATTGGTGCATTAACAAAGTGTTTTTCAAAGAATTTCCTTTCTTTTTGTGATAGTGTGTGGAATTGTATCCTCATTCACCCTGGTCCCTTCAGGACCAGTGTGAACAGATGTAGGTGTCCTGCATGAAGAGAAGAATCTGTCCATGTACAGAAGTACAGGGCCCACAAATTATGGGACTGGCAGTGTGGTGCAATGACAGATATGAAGAATTCATGGGGCTGTGTGGTGGACTCTGGAAGTGCAGGGCCCTGTGGTCCCTGCACTTCTATGTTGCCACAGCTCCAGATGAACGGGGCAAAGAGTGCATCTGTCAGCCAATGCACAGGGCCCTCTGCCACTCAACTAAGGAGAGGTGCAAGGCCTTGTGCCGAGAAGACAGTTGTGTTCACTGTATGGTAGCCAAGCCTGTGTGGACAATCCTGCACCTTTCATTCTCTGGCTGGAGGGGAACAGCATCATCCCCCACCCTCACCCCTTCTGGCTGGGTCACTGATCTCACCACCAAACTCAGTTCACCAGCATGGGATCACAAAGCATACCTGCTGGGATCAAGGCTGGCACTACACACAAAATTTAACAATTTTATTTTTAGATTTTGACATAAAATTTTCAAGACACTCATTTTATAATTCACCTTATTAACATAACAAGTACCATTGATAGTATATTGGACAAAATGTTATTTTGCACCAGAAGTCAAAAAACACATCTTGTCCAGGATTTAAAAAATGACACATCATGTTTATAAGGTGGTCTGGAAAACTGACTATGCTGAAAAATAGGAGCCGATATATTTAAAATTAGTGAAGTTATGCATGAACTTTGAAATACTGCAACATTCAGTCATAACCTGAGCATTTTACCATATTTGTACACCAAATTTTCAGCATAGCATTCTTATTACCCCACCTCATGAACCTGATAAATGAACATTTTCAATTCCCTACTGAAACTTGTTTTCACACCACCAGTGGAAGTATACATTTGGCCAGGATTTGAGAAATGACAGCCATCATGTTTGTGAGGTAGTGTGAAAAAATGTCTATGTTAAAAATTTGGAGTCAGTTATTTAAAATTACTAAAGCTACAAGTGAACCTTGAAAAATTTCAAGGATTGCACATAACTTTGCAATTTTTACATATTTTGACCCAAAATATTCAACTTAGCCATCTTATGATCCCATCTCATAAACAAGGGTGGTGAAAATCTTCAAATCCTGCCCAAAAGGTGATTTTGACAAGTAACTGCAACTGCGAAATCACATTTTTGGCCTGATTTACATAGCTCCAATGCCATTGGCCATGACATGGGATTCCAAAAAAACTATGTTGAAAATGTGGGGTCAAAATATGCAAAAATGATAAAGTCATGCATTAGAGTTAATAACCCCAATTGAAATACATTGAACTTCACTTACCTTAGTTTCTCATATTGTAGTCGGTGGTTCCAGCAAGGCATGTCTTCAATCGGAGAATGGATCTTTGTCCTGGGATGTTTTCATGTGAGTGAGGGTGTGTGAGGAGTGTAGAGGAGTACAGGATGGTGGGTGATCAGTGGGAGGTTGGGGTAGGGGGGTTGGACTGGCAAGTGATTGTTTTCTTTTTTGCAGATGTAAAAAAAAACACCAAGGGATGTTTTTCTTTATTGCAGGTAAATTGATTGTTGGGACAGCAATCAAAGGGTGGGGATTGCCACTAGACACCAGGGGAAAAAAACTCATATATAAGGGGACAGCAATTATGGGGTGGGAGGGTGCCACTAGACACCAGGGACAGAAATATACATAAAGTGACAGCGATTGTAGGGTGGGAGGGTGCCACTGGACATAAAAAAAAACATACATAAGGTGACAGCGATTGGAGAGCAGGATGTGCCACTAGACACAAGGGAAGCATGTGATACATATGGGGGAGCAATCAGAGGGTGGCGTGTCACTAGACACCAGGTAAACATTATATAAACTCAGGGTTGACAACTGAAGGGTGGGGGAGCCACTAGACACCAGGGAAACATAATGTAAATATGGGAAAAGCAATCAGAGGGTAGGTGGAGCCACTACACAGGGAAACATTATGTAAATATGGGGATGTTAATCGGATAGTAGGAGACGCCACCAGACACCAGGGAAACCTAACACGCATAATGGTATAGCAATTAAAGAGTGTGTATGTGTGTTGGGGGGTAGCCACTAGACACGAGGGAAAGACTGACTCACTGCTCTCAGAGCAGTCCACAGCAAGAGTTCCAGCTGCAGTTACAGAACTTATAAAAGTCCCATAGTTTTCATACAGAGAATGCAGGTCAACAACTCCTCAGTAAGCTGAGCACCCAGGATTTTGGTGCACCTGTCCATTAATTGAAGAAACAAACATCAGAATGTAGCTACATGAGTCCTGTTAGCTAGGTTCTGGTATTATATTTTTTAAATGATGCATTTTTACGTAAATCCTATGCTTAGTAGTTCAAGAAGTAAAGAGATAAGAAGGCACGTCTCGCGGCACAAAATAAAATGCTTTGTACCATGACAGGCAAGTGCTGAGAAAACAAAAATGGCCCTGCTAGACAGAAATGTTGGTGTCTTATCAGAATGTCATCCCAAGAACCATACTGAGCTTGCTCAGAACAGAAAAACACAGAACTTTAAAGCCTTATAATTCTGGAACCATTTAATATTTTTTACAAAACCTTTCAAATACACTGCTGTAGGTGAGAGTGAAAAAAAAAACATGTTAAGGGTAGGAAAAAAAATAGACATCTATAGAGAAATGATATATGCAGATCTCAGAAACTGCACAAGCTGTCATCACAGAATCTTCCACAGGTTTACGACTTCCCTCCTAGAAAACACATGCAAAATACCAGCTGATTTCATCAAACACTGCCAAAGCTGTTAAGGTGCAAAATTAGGGGTTTAACATTGAACATGCAAAGTTAGGGGTTTAACATTGAACACCCTAATCAACCCTAACTATGGGGGCTGATTCTATGTGATAATGGCAAACGCCTAAAGGTGATCACTGTTATCGCACAGTCAGAGTGCCAAAAACATGTTTGGCACTCTGACAACCCCAGTGCACAGGACAACGGCACGGGACATGTATTTTAATGCTTTCTGTGGGGCTGCACCCCCGTAAGAACTTCCTTCTCCTCCCGAATAAAGATTCTCAACTCAAGGGGTGCATGTCGGAGGTGGTTATAGCATTAAAAATAAAGTATTGGGCTGCGCATAATAAAATCGCATCATTGCCCAGATCCAAACCCGGAACCTTACCCACCCCAACCACTAGCCAACCCCCGACACAATGATGCAGCTCAGCAATCCACCACAGTGCCAGCCCCTACAACTCCTCCACCCTCTCCCAGCCCATGCTTGCCATGCTCGCTCCCCCCCAATGCGTGCATACACATAGCAACATCCTGTCACCCAGTTTGCCCACCTCCTCATCTGGTCAACCTACCCTCCCATCACCATGAGGGATTGCACTGGGAAGGAGTTGCCATTATGGACAGCACCCTTCCCCATGTGCCCACCTCACGGGATACCATGGGGGCACTATTGCACCCCTATAATATTTTCAGATTTGTAAATAAGGTAGTTTCCTTTATTTCATTTTTGTTTTTTGACAATATATCTGTCTGTCTTTTAAGAAATGTTTTTAATAATGTGTTGTAATATATTCATTCTACCTGTTCTGCACTCTTCTATTGATTAAAGTGATTGAATAATGAATTTCTTATTTTATATGGGGTATTAAAGGAGTGTGGTCTGTGCTAACTCCACCCCCCTGATGAAGCATTCTTTGGAGGCTCTGTATGTGCATTTGATAATCCTACTAATAAATTAAATAATACAGTACCCTTTTGGTGTGTGCTCAGATACATTTTGCTCCTTTTCCTTTATAAAAGGCATGGAAGAAATACTACATGTTTACAGATTTTACATTTTCCTGCATACATTTCACATTTACCCAAAAGCTAACCCTCATTTTAATGCCTCATTCTAATCCCAGTATAAATTATACAGTTTGATTATTGGTTCTACATTGTCATTCATCTTTGCTCAGCAGTCAGTAAATAACACAGTGTAAATATTTCATACCTAACAGTTTAGCTTATTCACTCTAAGTGCCCTATTTTATTCACAGCACTATCACAAATTGGTAATTATTTATTCTATCTAAGATCACGTTTTTCATATTCTATCAGATCAATAATAGATAAGGTACAACAATTATTTCCTCATTATAGCCTTAGTGCTTTCAACAAGAATATCCATTGTGTTTCCCCTCTCAGTGATAAGATTGTATGTATGTTACTTCCTCTTTTCCTTGGGGTAATATGTTCTACTTTTATAACCTTAAGATGTTTTGGGTCACTATGACACCATTTAAAGTGAGCGTCAAGAGACATGTTCATTCATTCATTTATTATTGAACAGACATGTTCCCAGGTACATACCATCAAACTCCATATTGCCCCCCCCCCACATATACTTTTATAATGGTACAGTACTCTGTGCCACTGAACTGTGCATACACTATAAAAAAATTTATATAATTTATTAAATAGGTAATCCTGTAAATTTTCTCTGCTCCTTTTGGACTGTCTAATTCCTTACCTTTTTCTACATAGCTGTTGACATTACCATGACAGCATCAATACATTCCTTTTTGTCCTGCTGGTAGCCACTATATTGGTAGATTTTTAACTCTTTTATTTTGTAAAATAGCCATTCACTAGGATATATTTAAGATGCTGGCCATTATTATACACAGTCAGTGGCAACTCTCTCTCTCTCTCTCTCTCTCTCTCTCTCCCCTCTCGCTCTCTCTCTTCTTTTCACATAATTTTATCTGGTTTTAATATTTTAAGTTCTTTAGAATTACATGCAAACATACGAAGAAGTCAACAGAAGAAGGCAGTTTGGTCTATCAAGTCTGTTCATGCTGCAGGGTCCACAGCTTGAGCTACTGTCCCTGCCCCCTCTCCCCACTCCTCCCATCCTCCCTACCCATGACCCTTTCCTTCCACCTATTCCTGTCCCAACCTCTCTAAAAGCTACCCACTGTCTTCAATGAGATTACATCTTCTGGCAGCACATTCCAAGTGTCCACCACCCTCTCTGTGAAGAAGTGCTTCCTGACCTCACTCCTAAACATTCCACCCTCCAGCTTAAGACTGTGCCCCCTCATGCCATGGTTGCCACTCAGCTTAAAGAAACTCTCCTCATCAACCTTATTTATTCCTTTCAAGTACTTGAAGGTCCCAGCCATGTCCCCCCTCTCTCTCTCTCCTGTCTTCCATGGAGTACATGTTCAGTGCCCTCAACCTCTCCTCATATGCCTTATCCTGCTGACGAGCTATCATCTTTGTAGCCCTCCTCTGGACCTTCTCCAGCAGGTTAATGTCCTTTTTGAGGTGTGGGCACCAATGCTGAACTCCATACTCCAGATGTGACCTTACCAGTGACCTGTACAATGGCAGTATAACCTCCTCTCTCCTACTACTGAGTAGAGATGCATCAAATTTAAATTTCACCAGTGAAGTGCCAGCGAAGAGGGTACTTCATGTTGTCACTCCACTACATGAAGTGGACAATGCAAGATGCTCACTTCACCTTGTAATTATTACTTCACATTGTCATTCCACCTTAAAACGAAGTAAGGTGAAGTGACAGCAATACTGGCAGCCCTTCACATACACAGTCACCAGAATTAATGTGCATCCCCAAAATGCTCATGTCTTGTGCCCAGAAAACTCTCCAGTGCTGATGAAGTGAAATGAGAGCACAAAAAGTGCAGTCTCCCAGAATTAATGGCACACTCAGACGTCATGCGTGCAGTAGTCACACACAGTCACCAGAATTAATGTGCATCCCCAAAATGCTACTGTCTTGTGCCAAGAAAATTCCCCAATGCTGACAAAGTGAAATGAGAGTGTAACAAGAAATGCAAAGTATCCCGGAAATAATGGCACTCAGTCATGTGTGCAGTGGTCACACACAGTCAATAGAATTAATTTGCATCCCAAAATGCTATTGTCGTGTGCCCAAAAAATTCCCCAGTGCTGACAAAGTGAAATGAGAGGGTAACAAAAAATGCAAAGTCTCCCAGAATTAATGATGCACTCCTTCATGCACGCAGTGGTCACACACAGTCACCAGAATTAATGAGCATCCCCAAAATGCTACTATCTTGTGTCCTGAAAATTCCCCAGTGTTGATGAAGTGAAATGAGAACATAACAAGAAATGGAAAGTCTCCCAGAATTAATGGTGCACTCCATCATGTGCCCAGTGGTCATACACAGTCACCAGAATTAATGTGCATCCCCAAAATGCTACTGTCTTGTGCCCAGAAAATTACCCAATGCTGATGAAGTGAAATGAGAGTGTAACAAAAAATGCAAATTCTCCCAAAATTAATGATGCACTCTGTCATGCATGCAGTGGTCACACAGTCACCAGAGTTAATGTGCATTCCCAAAATGCTACTGTCTTGTGCCCAGAAAATTCCCCAGTGCTGATGAAGTGAAATGAAAGCATAACATGAAATGTAAAGTCTCCCAGAATTAATGGTGTAGTGCAAACACACAGACAGATTAAGAATGCACTGAGTGCTCAAGAGATGCAGATGCCAAGGCACAACAGCACCTAACCAGTGCTCACAAGTCACAAATCCAAATCTGGAAAAGAATACTTTTTGCCAGTTGGGGGGTAGTGCATGGCAGTAACAGTCTACTACCAGAAAAGATACCACAAAGCAGTATAAAAAATTCATGCAGGTGCAGTGGATAGCAGGTTCACAATGCTGCAATTACTCTGTGGCACAATAAAACTGTCTGATTTAAAGGCATACATTGCACACACACTCACACACACTACAAGTAGTGGGTAGCAAATTGAAAACCTTTAGTAATATAACCAAATGTTTTAAACAAACTAAAATTATACACTGCTGCACAACAATCAGCCAAAAAAATGTCAAGAATTACTGAAAATATTTCTGTGTATACATTAACACAGTTATACAAGAAAAATATAAACAAAACAGAAAGACTGCCTTTTTCTCCCAATTAATCTATCTACACCACAGATACGCCCCTCCCCCAAAGCAGACTTCACAGTACACAGACTGACTGTTCTAAATTAACATTCAAAATCCACACACAAACAATAAACACTCAGTGATATGAGCACAGGAGGGTTTCCTACAATCGATTACTAAATTAGCAAAAAAATCGATTATTAAATGAGCAAAAAAATAGCCCCAAAAGGCTTTTTTAACAGCTTTTAGAGGATTTGAATTGCAGAGCTCTGAGAGGAAACTGTCTCCATCTTCCACTACACACACACTGCACACAACTAAGGCTGTGCAGAACAATCTAGAGCCAATGTGACCTGCAGTCCTAAAGAAGCACTGCAAAATTCACCTTTGGAGCTCAAAAACAAGACGAAGTGAGGTGAAGTACATTGATTTCAATGTACTTCATCTTAAAATTGGTGGAGAAGTGGTTTTGGGAAGGCAGAATAATGCAGTCATTGTTTTCAATGGACTTCATGTCCCCAAGTATGACGCGAAGTATTCCGCTTCAGTTCGCGGAGTACTTCACGAATTCATGGTTACTCCGCAAATCACTTTGAGAAGCGAATTTCGGCCACTTCACCAACCACTACTACTGAGCCTTCTAGATATGCATCACAGCATCTTGTTTGCCTTTGCTGCTGCTTTCTCGCACTGCATGGAGTACATCAGGTCACTAGTGATCATCAAGCCCAGGTCCTTCTCCTCCTCTGATTCAGATACTCTGACTCCACCCAGGTAGTATTTTGTCATAGGATTCTTGGCTCCAATATAGATAACTTTGCATTTCTTGGCATTGAAGCCAAGCTGCCAGATCCTGGACCACCTTCCTAGCTTTTCCAGATCTTCCTGTAGGTCCTGTATCCCCTTCAGCTGTGTCCACTGTTCCACAGAGCTTGGTGTCATCCACAAGTTATGGTTCCTATTTGTCCTGATTTTGAAGGGTAGGGGTAATTAGTTAAAAATGTTATTCTTTTTCCTTTCTTATCTGTCTCTCACTTTTGATGTTAACAAATCATTTCTCTTTTTGGTAAATAACTATTTCTGATGCTTCATCCAGTATGTTTTCTTTGTATCTTCTGTCCAGAGACCTACTTTTCAATAAAAATAATTGCTTATGGAATTCCTTCTCCTTTGAGCAGGTCCTTGTCAAATGGAGGAATGGCGCAAAGTGAACTGAGTTAACTAACATCTTGAGATGAACATTTTTTTCATTCAAGAGTTAATTTGCCCTTGTCAGCTTCCTATAGTATATACAGCTGGATGTACAGTATGCAACCTTCAGTATGTCATCAGTTTATCATCTGAAGTACAAACATATATATTTCTAACATAATCATGTTTGCAGTAACTTCAGAGTTTATATTTTACTTGTTCAAATAATGCACAGATTGATATGCTTCTTCATGTGTGTCCCCCATACACACACGATGCCATCAATAAAACAATCTCAGAAGCATATTGTTTCAGCAAATGGATTCCCTGTTTACAGTATATAGAATAAACTTGCACTCCTACCATCCTACAAATATGTTGGCATATGTAGGAGCAAGTATTACTCCTATCACTGTTCTGCATGTATGTCTGTAATAATGATGGTTAAAAATAAAATAATTATGTATGAGGACAAGTTCAAGTCCCATAGATTTAAAATCACACTGTGAAGACCTTGATTTAATTTTTTTTAGAAACATTTGACTTGCTACTTCTAGTTCATCAACATGCTACATGGAAGTGTAAAACTCACTCGGATAGATGCCAGTCAAGTGCAGAGGACCAGAGGAGTAAGCAAGATACCTGGTATATGCATTGCTTGTGGGGAAAGGGCTGAGTCCTGTATTGTTAATGTACTGCTGAGGGCAAATAAATGTTTAAAAGTGAATTTGCTCTTGGGTGCTCTGTGTTGGTTACAGGAGGAGGAGGAGGCACCATAGGGTGAACTGAGGGAGGGAGGTCGGCAGTCAAATTTCAGTGCCATAGGTGAGCCCAGCAGACCACGTGACTATAGCCAGCAAAAAGGGCTGCTGTAGCTCAATGAGACACAAAAGGAGGCCACTCCTAGTTTGTATTCACTTGGACAGATGTCAGTCTCAGGCAGAGGACCAGACTATTGAGCAGGACACCAGATAAGTGCATTGCTTGTATGGAAAGGGGTTGGCTCTGTATTGTAGAGGTGAGTGAAAAACAAATTCTGTCACAGAATTTCTGCAAAAGTCGGAGTTTTGCTTAGCCAAAAGTTCAGAAATCAATTGGACAACTTTTGTGAAAATTCCACCTTAAAGTAAAATAAATGTATGGACAAGGGGTAACGTATTAAACTGAGGGAAAAAAATTCTGGAGAACAAATTTCTTTCAGTGGTTAGTTTTGCAGCTTTTTCCCCACAGTTTAGTACATTAATTCCCTCCCCTGCCCTTGATCACAACATGCTGTCCCCGCTGATCACTGGCCCCATGAAAAAAAAAATTCCTGGTGTCTAGCAGGTCCCTCCCATCTGCCAATTGCTGGCCCCATA
The DNA here is from genome assembly GCA_016271365.2 of Neoceratodus forsteri. Taxonomy (NCBI): domain Eukaryota; kingdom Metazoa; phylum Chordata; order Ceratodontiformes; family Ceratodontidae; genus Neoceratodus; species Neoceratodus forsteri. Next base: position 256,183,155 of record CM057450.1, on the reverse strand, counting down.
AAGAAAATCCCAGGTGTCTAGTGGTCCCCCCAACCCCACCGATCGCAGATTCAATGTAAAAAAAAAATAATTTTCCCTCCACAGTGTCTAGTGAACCCCCTCCCTATCCCTGATCCCCTTATTAAAAAAAAGTCAGTAGTCCGTCTCTCATTTCCTCGTATCTAATGGACCCCCCCCATCCCCAATCCACTTGTTAAAATAAAGCCAGTAGTCTGTCCCTCATTCCCTGGTGTCTAGTAGACCCCCCCACCCTGGTAGGTAGTTCCCCACCACTTAGAGCCCCCTCACCCTGACCCCAAGCCCTCCTCTCACCACCATGACCAGCCACCCACTGAGCTATAATTGAAAGAGTGCATAGTTGTACAAGCATGTGCTCATTCATTGACATTCCAGCTCCCACTCACTGAGAAGTATGACAGCTCTGTGGGGCAGTGCAGATAACAGCAGAGGGCTGTTCCAGCAGCTGTCAGGGGGTCGGGATGGGGAGAATGACAAGGTGGACCCTTAAAGGATCCCCATCCTGACCCACCACTGACCACTGGAACAGCCCTCCGCTGTTGTCTGCACAGTCTCACAGAGCTGTCACTACTGAGTGAGCACAAGTTGTCAGTGAATGAGCATGTGCTTGTAGAAGCATGCACTCATTCATTGACAGCTCAGTGGGTGGCTGGCCATGTTGGAGAGAGAGAGGGCTATGCTGGTCACCCACTTGGACTCAGGGGAGGGAGGGAGGGAGGAGTGAGGTGGTGGAGAGTACCTGATGGGGTGCAGGTGGGGGCCCATGTAGAACTACCAGGGAATGAGGGACAGATTACTGTTTTTTTTTTAATAAGGGGATTGGGGATAGGGATGGGATCCACTAGATACCGGGGAATGAGGGACAGATTACTGGCTTTTACTAATAAGGGGATTGGGGATAGGGATGGGATCCACCTGAAACCAGGGAACAAGGGACAGATTACTTGCTTCTTTTTAATAAGGGAATAAGGAGGGGGATCCACTAGACACCTGGGAGGAAAAATTGTTTAAATGTGTTTTTTTTTTCCATTGGGCCTGCGATTGGCAGGTGGGAGGGAACACTAGACACCAGTGATTTATTTTTACTTGTGGCTTGCAATCAGTGTGTGGGAGGGGACTAAAATACACCAGGGCTTTTTTTATATGGGGTCATTTATCGGTGGATGCAGGGACCAATAGACACCAGTATTTTGTTTTACATGGGTGCAATGATCTGCTGATGGGGTGGGGCCACTAGACACCAGAGATTACTTTTACATGGGGCTGGTGATAAGTGGATTGAGCCACTGAACACCATGGGGGAATTTTATTCTACAGGTGGCCAGTGATCGTCAGGAGGGGGGGCAGTATTAGCAAATAACACATTAAACTGTGGATGGAAAAGAATTCTACAGTTTACTGTATTATTCCACAGTTTAGCCAAAAGATTCAGGTGAACAGGGTGAAAAACTGTGAACACGGTAGGAGGATTCTGACCTTGCCAATGGCAGAAGTGCAGAAATTTTCAAGCCATTTCTGAAATTTCACAAAAGTTCATCAAAAGCAAAATTCTCGACTTTCATCCACCTCTACTGTATTGTTAATGTACTGCTGAGAGCAACTATATATCTTAAACTGAATTTTCTCTTGAGGGCTTTGTGGGGGTTAAAAGAGAAAGAGGAAAGTGTCAGAGGGAGGGCTGAGGGTGTGAGGTCAGTGGCCACATTTCAGCAACTTTGGGTGTGCCAGTGGACCACATGACTACAGCCAACCAATAGGGTGGCTGTAGTCCCTATATAATACCCACAGACCCAAGTTTTACTTCTTAACTGGGATTAGGGCTGGGGGACATAGCCACCAGGGACTGCTGTCCATGGTGCTATTGCTGCATGGCTGCCCCGTGGCTTGTGGCACACATTCAAGATGTGCCGTCTGTTTGGCGTAATGCCATGGTTGCCACAAGCCATGGGACTTTGCCACCAGGACCCTACTCAATAGTAAATTGAGCTCAGGGTCACTGGTGCACTGGCAGTCAGCACAAGCTGCCTTCGGTGCAGCTTGCATCGACCTTCATGAATCAAGCCCCATATCTTTCTATTAAAATCTCTGTCAACTAAATTTATGCTTTCCAAGATTAATACCATATTATCATTAGACCATGCATTAATACAAATTAATCTTATGGTAGTGACCCATAAGAGGAACAAACAGAGATCATGGAGATTTAATATTTACTTTCTTAAAAGATGAAAAATGTATAGAAAAGATTAGAGAATGTATTAGGTAATTTTGGTGTTATAACTATGATTGAAATACATTAGTGTCAATATTATAGGACTGTTTTAAAGCAGTAATAAGAGGAATAATAATTTCCTATCCGGCATATATAACCAAATAAAAGAAATTACAAGAAGACAGGTTAAATAATAGACTTAAGGAATTGGAAAAATTAATAGGAACAGATTACAAGAAATACCAACAGGATTGGGATGCTGTCAGACTATAGAAAATAGAGTTAAAAAAACAAAGAAGTAGCCTCCAAAATTATAATGATAAGGTAAACTAAATATCTGCAATGGGATAGATTAGGGAAATTATTACCAACATTACTAAAAAAAACAAAAAGAACAAAACATAATTACCTTTCTAGAATACAATGATGGAAATAAATTATTAAAGAAAAAGATATGGGGAAGGTGGTATTTGATTAGTATTAAACTATCTATCAAAGGGAACTAACTATTAATTTAGGGAAGATATGGCACTAAATAAACAGTGCAAATTTACATGTTCAGACCAGGGACCCTATATTCAAAAATGAGCAAAGCGTAGTGCAAAACTTTGGGCTGTGCTTAGGGATAGCACAGGTGCACAAAAATTCTATATTCAGAGGACTAGTGCAAGGCATTATTCGACTGAATGTAGGTCCATTTTTGCCCAGTGCTATGCCACTTGGTGTGGCCCAATAGCATCCCCCCCCCCGAAATAGGGCTCTGCAATGGATTGCCTAAGCAAAATTTGAAGTCCCCATGCATATGAGCCCATTGGGAATGCAAGGCACTAAGGGACCACTTGCATGCCCATTATGGGCTCATTGGCATTGGGAGCATGGCTGGTTTGTCCAACGCAGCCCCCCAATTGCTCCAACCTAATGAATTGTCCCTGATGTCCAGTGACCCCTTCCTCCACCTGATTCTTTTCCTTCAGCAGTGATTCCGTTACCTTTCCCGCCACTGATTTCAGGCTGACTGGCCTATAATTGCCAGCCTACTCCCTTCTACCACTTTTGTGTAGTGGGACTACATCCACTCTCCTCTAGTCCTTCAGAACCACCCCTGTTTCCAGTGATTTGTTAAACATAACTATCAGAGGTGCAACCAGTATTTTCCTGTGCTCCCTCAATAGCTCCCTTAACATCCTTAAGTGAACCTCTTCTGGGCGCTATGTATTGTCCACCTTCAGATTAGCAAGACCTTTCAGGACTCACACCTCCAAAACAGGACTAATGTGCAACCACTCCCTCAAAAGATTCAGTGACTTTTTTGTTTCCCCTCCCCTTCTCCTTTATGAACACTGAACAACAGTATTTGTTCAGGATATCTGCCTTTCCTGGTCCCCCACTGCACAGTCACCCTTTCCTTTTTTTAACCATACAATCCTGCCCCTGGGCTTCCTTTTTTTACATACATACCTTACAAATGCCTTGTCCCCTTTCATTCCTCCTGGGCAATTCTCTCTTCAGGTTGCATCTTAGTGCTCTATAATGCTTGCCCTGCATCCCTCTGTTTTCCCTGATACATCTCCCTACCCTCCTCCTCCTCCTTCTGTGTCTCCTTATACCTTCTGAATGCTACCCTTTTTGCCTTTACCTTTTCAACCACCTCTTTCAAGAACCATGGCAGTCTCCTTTTCTTCTTGCTTTTGATTGCTTGTTTGATGTAGAGGTTTTTGCCTTTACTGTACTCCCTTTAATCTTTGCCTTCTGTTCCTCCACCCCCACCCCCCCCAGGTCATCACTGAGGCATTCACCCACCTTTACAAAATCTGCCCTCCTGAAGTCCAGGACCCTCTCCCTCATGTGGTTCAATTCCGCAGCTGTCCTTATACTGAACTGCATTGTATGGTGATCACTGGTACAGAAGTGGCATCCCACCTTGATATCTGCAACACTGTCCCTGTTAATGAGTATCAGGTCCAGTATTACCCCATCATGAGTGGTTCACTGACTAGTTGCCTGAGGAACACATTATTGGTTTCAGCTTTCTGGACCCCCCCCATAGACCTGCCCCTACGGAGATGGTCCGGTACCGCTCATTACGTGGAGTAACTCCAGGTGGTCTAATGACGGTTCTGGACCTATGAGATAGTGCGAGTGTTAGCAGGGATCCAGAGAGTCTACTATGATTCAATTCAATTCAAACGTTATTTATAAAAAAACGCCTTTCTAAAATCAAGGTGCTTGCACAACAATAATTAATTAATTAAAACAAATCAATAAATAGACAAATACAACAAATTAAAACTGCAAAGTAAAAACAAAAGTGGCATTAAAAATCAGAATACGCTAGGCTGAACAAGTATGTTTTCAAGGCAACTTCAAAACTTGAAATGGTCAGGCAATCTCGCAACCGACGAGGTAAAGAATTCCACAGGTTGTTGTCATAAAACTAAATGATCTAGCCCCAGATGTTTTTATTTTATTTATTTAGCTTTTGTTAACCGGGTAAGTGCACAGGCCATAAAATGACTATTTTCAGGCATGACCCGGGAGAGTACAGACATGGAGAAACTAACAATTTATAAGTGCTTTACATACGAGTTAAAGTGGATACGATATATCGGAGACATACAGAGTAGACCATTCATACATTCTTAGGTGCCTACCTATGCAATGAATACAGATGACCTTGGACAATAAATTATCAGGTGACATATCATATAAACAGAACAAGGTACACAAAAACAAAAACAGGTAATACAAAAGGAAGAAATAACCATTGAGAACAGGGGGTGTCATTAAGGAAAAGGTCGGCAAGTGAGGAAAACGGGAGCAAGCCATGAAATTAGATTATATGAGCATATGTAAGGGTAAGGGAGATGCCAGCTGTGCAAGATTGTATATGGGCAGGGAAAGGGAGCTGGGAGAGGCTGAGGCAGTAAGCAGTGAGGCAGTATGTCTTTAAATGGACCCTGGGAATCTCTAGCACTCCCTCGTCAGTGGATAAGAGAGGGCAGAGGGGACAGTAGGGGTGAAGGAGATCTTGCAGGTAACCAGGTCTCTGGTCGTGTTGGGCCTTATAGGTCAGCAAACCAACCTTGAAGGTGATCCACCAGTGTACTGGCAGCCAGTGAAGTTCACGGAGCACAGGCATTATATGGCTGGTCCTAGAAGTACTAGTCATGAGCTTATAATAAGGCAGTGGGAGAGGCCCTGGATGCAGTTGCTCAGGTCCATGATCACCCGCTCACCCTTTGCCCTCTGTCCCCCTGGTTTGATGGGACTTTGTGGTAGTTGAGGAGAGTGGGAGAAGAAGGTTGGAGAGTTGCTGGTGGAAATCTGGCATGAAAGATGACAAACTTAGATTGATATCTCATTATAAGGTATATCAATCTGCTGTCTCCCATAAGACGGCAGAATTCCTGTCCGGGGAGATTGCATCTGTGTGAAATCGACTGGTCCAGCTCTTCCGGACTGTAGACAGGCTATGCAATTCTGCCTATCTCCAGAAACAGAGAGCCTTTTCACAAGAGAATTGTGAGGAGTTCGCTCAAATGTTTTGCAGACAAGATTGTGACCATCAGGTCAGAGATCCATGTAGCTCACTCAAATGGGCAGAGTGGAGATCAGTGTGAGATCACTAGCACCCAGTTTGTCTGGTCAGACTTTGCTCGGTCGGTGATTGATGATGTCGTGAAATTGGTCCAGGGCTTGCTACTGACTTACTCTGGTTTGGATCCAGGTCTGATGCTGCTCCTTGTGGGGTGTATAGAGGCAACAGTACTAGTCCTCACTGAGAAAGAAAGGTGTTCATTAGAACCCAGGGTGTTTTCGGACACCCTGAAGGAGGTGGTGGTTCACCTCCTCCTGAAAAAACCTTCTCTGGATCTTGACTGTCTTACAAACTAGATGCCAGTCTCTAACCTGCCTTTTGTAGGTAAGGTTATCGAGAAGGCAGTTGAGTTGCACCTCGAGGAACATCTGACCATCCACGACATCTACGATCCTCTCCAGTCTGGTTTCTGGAAGAGACATAGTACTGAGATGGCATTGGTCCGGGTACTAAATGATCTCCTGAGAGTGAGGGATCAGAGGAGCCAGTCCATCGTGGTCCTTCTTGATCTCTCTGCAGCATTTGACACCGTGGATCATGGGGTGTTGCTGGAGCACCTGCAGCTTTTCTGTGGGCTGAGTAGCAGAGTCCTCAGATGGTTCCATTCATTCCTCACTGGCAGGACACAGAGTGTGGAGTCTGAGGTGTTTTCCTCAGCCTTTACCTTCCTGCAATGTGGGGTGCCACAGGGCTCTGTGCTTCCTCCCATGTTGTTCACAGGTGTATATGCTGCCATTGGGAGACATTATTAGGTGATACAGGCTGAGTTTTCACTGCTATGCAGATGATACTCAACTGTACTTGTCCTTTGTGCCCGGACAATATGATGCTGTTACAGTATTTAACAACTGTCTCACTGTAATCCAGGACTGGATGACTGCCAGCTGGCTCAGGCCGAATCCAGATAAGACTGAGGTGTTGGTTGTGGACCCAGGCCATCAGGTGGAGGGATCTTCGGCTGGACAGTCATATGGGATTTGGCTGGAGGGAAACCAGCTGAGGACCTCTGACTGGGTGCAAAATCTGGGCATCATTCTTGATAGTGGACTGACACTTAAGACTCAGGTGTTAGCCATTGTCAAGTCCTCTTTTTATCATCTGAGAAATGTCACCCGGATAAAGCACCTGGTACCACCTGATGATATTCCGACATTGGTCCATGCCTTGGTGACCTCGAGCCTTGATTACTGCAATACCCTATACCTAGGGCTACTGGGGCAGGACCTCTGCCAACTGCAACTGGTGCAGAATGTGGCTGTCAGGTTACTGACAGGTTTACATAGATCTAACCAGTCACTCCTGTGCTCTGTGCTTTGCACTGGCTGCCGATGCAGTGGAGGACCACCTTCAAGGTCAGATTACTGACCTATAAGGCCCTACATGGATGGGGACTGGGGTACCTGCAAGAGCTTCTTTGTCCCTACCACCCCTTCACTCTCTCCACTCTGCCAATGAGGGATTGCTGGAGATTCCCAGGGTCCATCTAACAACATCAGGAGCTAGGCCGTTTGCCTATGCTGCTCCGACCCTGTGCCACTATCTACCTCATCAGATAAGGGATTGCCCATCCATCGAGGCCTTCAAATCTGCCATGAAAACTTATTTATTTAAGATGGCATGTGCTGATATTTAAATTCCTGCTATGTCTTAGAAACACGGCTGTGTGTTTTTAAAAGTGTTGCCTATATTGTGTTTTAAATGTATTGATTATGCTATGCAAAATGCTATGATCTATGAGTGAATAGCATTTTAGAAATAACATTTGGTTGCTTTCTTGCTTGCTTGCTTGGTTGGTTGGTTGCTTGGAACTCCTCTTGCAGAGATTCTGGGACGTCCCTTCTTTTAGTTGAAGCTGCTACTGGGAGGATCCAATCTACATCTGGCAGGTTGAAGTCCTTTACCAGCAGCACCTCTCCCTTTTCTGACATCTTGCCAGTGTCTCCACCAGTACCTTATCTAATTCCTGCCCCTGTACTGGAGGTTGGTAGATCACTCTGCATTTCTCATCTCCAGGGTGACCCACAGTTCTCTACTTCCCTCTATATTCCGTGTATATCCATAACTTTTATGCTTTCTCTCACATAAAGCACCACACCTCCTCCTTTCCTTTCCACCAATCCTTCCTGAACAAGTATAGCCTGGTGGTCACGGCTATGTCCCAGTCATGGTCTTTAGTGCACCATGACTTGGTAATGGCTACAATATCCAGGCTGGTTTCTGCCATGATGGCCTTCAGGTCCAGAATCATATCTCCTAGACTTCTAGTATTCACACACATGGCCTTCCAGATATCGTTTCCACTCTGTTTCCCTCTTTTTTCCCTTTCTGCCCTCCCTTCTCCCCCCTCTCTTTTAATGCTTATTTCCCCCTTTATGCTTACCACCCTGATTCCTTTTTTAATTTACTGCCTGGGGGATTCCTCTCCCCTTATGTTCTCCTTATGCTCTACTTCAGCCTGTGGGGTGGCAGTTTCTGACTCCTCAATTTCTTTTGTCATCCCCTTTGGCTAGTTTTAATGTTCATTGAAATAACATTTAAATTTTCCACTGAGGACTGTTGTTCCCCTCCCAGATGGATGCAGTCCATCATCCCTGTATGAGCCCTTTTCCTCCCAGATGGGTTCCCAGTCCCCAATGTAACCCAACCCTTCTTCTCTTTAGCATTTCTTCAGCCACCCCCTCTCCTGTCCCCTGTCATAGACAGGCACCATCTCAGTGAAAGCCACTGAGTGAGCTACCTGTCTAAGACCCCTTCCCAGCTCCCTAACCCCCCCCATTGCTATCCCAGCCCCATCCCTAGCCAGGCCATTAATCCCAGGTGGACACTGACATCCATCTCTCTGGTAGACAGAAAGAAGCAGGTTAGATTTGAGACAGCCTACTCTGAACAGGCCTGTATTACATTTGCTGCCCCATCAGGGGTCAATACTAGGCCCTTTACTTTTTTTCTTATTGATAAATAATCTCCCTCTGTGTCTATCCTCCAGCAACCCCACCTTGATGATCTAGTTCTACTGTGTAGCTCCAGATGCACTGATAACTTAAACAGCAAACTCAGTGCTTACTTTCATTCAGCTCAACACTGGCTGGATAAAACAGACTGACCCTGAATGCAAACAAGATACAGACTATGCTTTTCAGATCTTCTCCTAAACTTCCAAGTTGCCATGACTCAATCTTGATCTCTTAGAAACATAGCATTTTTGCCAGCAGGTAAGGACCACTTGGCCCACCTTGTCTGCCCATGTGTCTTGTCTTGATGGCTCATTTCTTTCCTTGCCAACTACTTTGTTTATGGTTTTAATATAATAGTTAACTTGGGAATGTGTACAGTCTGTTTAATCACCCCTGTGTATTGTTTTGTGTGTGTGTGTTTTGAACTAGTCCTATTCGTTTGTTATTTAGCATCCATAATTAATGAAGCTTTTTTTCTGCCCAGTATTCATTTTTTTAATTACTTAGCCATTCCAGAACCCACTGACATCAGATGAGCTGAAGACTATTTTTATAAGAACAAGGGGTAATGCTATGAAACTGGAGGGGTGTAAACTCAGGGGAGATATGAGGAAATACTTCTACACAGAAAGAGTGGTGGATGCCTGGAATAGCCTCCCAGTGGAGGTGGTGGTGGGAAAAATTGTAGCGGGTTCAAGAATACATAGGATAGGCATAAGGGAACCTTATTGGTAAGACAAGGGAGAGGGTGGAAGAGCCAGAGATCAAGTAGTGTCTGTGGTAATACAGTAGGTAGAGAAAAATGGTCAGACTAGGAAGGCCAAGTGGTCCTTATCTGATGTCATATTCTACGTTTCTACAGTGAAGCTGAACCTAGCGATACCATCTTTACTATTTAAGCAATAAGGCATGACCAAGGGTTATGTTAATGGTCTGTTAATCACCTTCTAGGGGTGTACTGTGGCATGAGGCATAGCCGAGTGCCACATGCCCCTAGATGGTGATTAACTGACCATTAACATAATCCCTGGGAGTGCCTTATTGCTATTATAATAAAAAATGTTTTTAGACAGTGTTAAACCTTGTTCAGCATATGGCTAAGCTCTACATGTATGTTAATAAAAGATTAACATAAGGCTGTGAGAATGTTTGCAGCCAATCAGAAAGCTCCATTTCTCAGACCCTTTTTATAATTCCAAGCATCTGAATGTATTCTTTTCTGCATTTCATTCACAGGGCTCTCAATCATTTGGTTTACATTATTTGTTTTCTTCTGCTCTGTAAGTCGTCCAAGTATGATACAGGGTCAAATACACTTTGCACAATACTAGGGATTAATTTCTGCCTGTGTTCCCACCACATTTATTCTCAACAAGCAAAATGTTTTGGAACAAAGTCCTGGAGAGAAGAGCTCTTTTGTGTAACTTGAGAATGTTACTTCTGTTGCACCTGCCAGCTTTTACATTTTGCCTTAAGTTCAGGTTTAACAAGAGCCAAGTAAGTGTGAACTTGTCTGAAAACAATTCTTCTGGGATTTTCCCACTAGCAGATTGTGATATGTTTCACTGAGTGAATAAGAAATTTGCTATACAGTTGTTCAGTAGAATAGATATGTGGGCCCTGTCTAAAGCCCATTAAATATTTTCTACCAGTCTCTCAGTGGCATTGTTAAATGCATGGATTTTTGAAGGTGGGATTCTGAAGCATTTGAACTGTTCAGCATGGCAATTTTAATCCTCAGTTTCTTGCCATTACCTGTTGTTAATATAATTCCTACTCATGGCTCAGTATTTGTAATTCTGCGTTTTGCTTTGCTCCTTATTTACTACTACTATATAACATTTGCTATTAGTGCTGATCCAATGTTGTACCTGACTACAACTTCTGTTCTGGCAGGTTAATTCACTATTGTGCTCTTTAAAATCTCTTTTACTATACCCGCCTCTTGTTCTCTGTTCCCAGAGGTATTATTCATCAATGCATGTGCCTAGAAAAGATCTCATAGCAGACATCTTCTGATGAAGACCTAGAGCAGGTCAAGGTATTGGGACTGTAAACAGCATCCTTCTTTTGTGCCTAATAAATCCAAAACATTTAAAATACTGCAGTCATTTAAGCACTTTATTACTTTACTTGGCTTATTATTGTGACACTTTGCTCTCCTACTGTTGTTTGAGCTAACTGTTTGTGTCTGCACCTATGTGCTTCTCAATGACTCACTGCTTCTTTGTTTGCATTTGAAGGACTTTGCCTTTTGTGGTAGGGGTAAGGAATGCAAGAAGAAAGTATGGAGAAGCTTATACTCCTTGGACGCATTGGAGGACTGAGCCCATATATCACTGAACAATGCTCCTGACAGGGGTTTTACACATTAACACTGACGTTTCCTCTTTGTTTATCAGACTTCTTATATGTTAAAAAGTCTGAAAAGGAACTAGAGGTGCTAGAAAGGAACTAGGAAGGCAATGGTTATCAGACTAATTTTTAGTTTTTGTGGTGAATTTTGTTTATTTACTATTTTATGTATATACATTGCACAGGACAACAATATTTAATTAAACTATTTACACTAATTACATTTATACCTTGCTGCTTTGCTATGGGTGAGTTTAGTTCCTTACTTCCTGAGACCTTAGAGTTTTCTTTTTTGGAAGGTGCATCTAAACATGTATCTATTTGGTAATAATCTAAAGTGGGCAAGGAAAGCACGCAGCATAATAATGCATGACTTTGAGAGATCACTCTGACAGTGTCAACCTGCAATTGAACGATATTTACTTTCAACCCTATTTTGATTATAACATACCTTCAAATATGTGGTTACTGTTGTGTATTGACTGTAATTGTTGACGAATGCATCATGATTACAAGCAATAGCTTGCACACAAGATCTGGTCATACTGTATTTAACAAAAGAGCATAATCTTGATAATAACAGGGATCTGATGAGAAAAGGTGAACATAATTTGATGAATCAATGGGAAGATGTACACACTAATGAAACAGACAGACATGAGAAATACAGAAATGATCTAGCTAGTATTTGAAGCCAAGATACTTGTAATTCCATTTTTCTGTTCTTCTAGCTACATCACATGGATAGCTAGAAACCTTGGATTCCAAAAGACACAATTTATTCTTAAATGCACAACTTTGAACTATACAGATTTTAAAGGGACTATGTCAACCCTTTTTGTGTCACATTATTTCTAGGTGAGAACCCACGTGTTATGACTGCTTACCTTCTCTAAATTTCATTGATGTTGCTGTTTTATTTATCAGTTTCCTGTTTTGGTAGAACCTGAATACTTGCTAATGATGTAATTATACCCAACCTTGCTAAGTTTCAAATCCTTGATAAGCTCTTATTTTATACTTGCTGAACATTAGGAGCACAACCAAGCAGTGAAGCCTCTCATTATGCAATTGTTTCCTCTCCTCCCACAGCACCTTTAGTGTCTAGACTGTGTAGGGTGTGCTCCAAAGACCAGGAAAGATGCAGTAGGAGTTGATCAAGGACCATAAACCAACATGTTGTTAAATGGTAACACCAATATGGTGGCCAGTCTGTTTTTTACATTTTAAAACACAAAAGGAATCAAAATCAAGCTACCAGATGCATTGACAATCTAAACAGAATGTGAACAATCATAAAATATGTTTTTAAACTGGAGGCACATTGAGGCATGGGGTGGAAAGTTGACAGTGTCCCTTTAATTAAATGTAAATCACATGGATATCACATGCATATATATGGAGTACAAATAGATGGACATAAGAAACAAATAAACTGCCCTAGCTAGTATTTGAAGTCAGGATACTTAGAATACCATTTGCTTTACTATTAGATGCACCACCAGGATGACAGAAAACCTGGGCCTCCCAACAAAACCAATTATTTCTTAAGTACACAATCTGGGGTTTAAAAAAATTTAATTAAATGACTCCACCAGGGTCAGATCTGCATACCTATGGAATACAAACAGAAAGAAGTAAGAATGGAATGTTGAACATTTAGAAAATGGGCTTCAAAAATCTTGGGCTCTGATTGGCTGATAGCCCTGGCAAGATGGGCATCTATCAGACAACAGAGCCCGGGTATTAAAAGTACCAGTCCCAATCAACCTAATCACCACTAGTAAAACTATGCCTATGGAATGTTCAGTTTAAAATACCCACCATTTTTTTCTTTCACTTAGGGAGAGCTGACACCCAGCTGGATCTTCTATCTCCCTTCCCATGTAGCTTACCACCAAAACCCAACATCATTTTGTTTTTCTTATCTCCATATGCCATATCCCTGTGCCAGAGTAACCACCATTTTTCCCCACTCAGTAAGCAGGACAAAATACTGACTCACTCAGCTACAACACAAATACGGTACAACCCTGCCCACTACTGAAGTGCCACTGTCATCGCCACCCACACAAACCCATGTCTCACGCCCCCCTCCTCCTCCTCCACTAGACGTAGGTATTATTAAAAAAAGCAATCAAGTGTTTTGCCACACACTCAAAACAGAAACACCCACCTCTTTCATTTTACAATACAAGCTCTAGAATGTCATTGTGTGCTCAGTGCTACTGCTATTTAGCACTTCCTCCACAATGTGCCCATCCCACTCTAAGCCCACTCAAGCAGAAGTACAAATATCCATTTTTTTTTTCTGAAATGACAGCTCCACTTAAGTTTTGTCCTGCACTCTTGGACTGAGCACACACACTGCTACAGGCATTCCCAATCATGCCGGACTCGGAGCTCACATCCCAACAGGTACAATTCCTTCAGCTCCATTTCCCTGATCACCCTGTCAGCTGCCAGTCTTACAAACGGAAAATAAAATGAGAATGTAGGGCTTGAGGATACAGAAAAGCACAGCCTGCAGACTACCACAGATCCTCTCCTCAACTCTCCTAAATCATTCATCTTCTCCAGGTCATGATAGGCAGGAGGTTGCAACAGGCACCTGAGAAGGGGACAGGTGCACAAATAAGCGACTACCATTACTTCTAGTTTTGCCCTACCTGCTTCTGCTTTTCCGTTTGCGTGGCTGAAAATGCTAGGCTGACTCAAAGGGGTTTCCCTGTCTCTTTCATACTGCTGCCTGAGAGAGAGAGAGGTGCACTGGAAATGCTTCACAGAATCAAGGGGTTTCTCTGTATCTGTCATGCTGCTACTCCTGCCTGGGAGAAAATTTAGTAAAACAGGTGAAAAATCACTCACCTCCTTATCTCACTCTCTCTCTCACTCAGACACCAGCACTCAGCATGAAAGAACTGCACAGTCTGCACTTCATGAGAGGCTGTAATTTTTAAATCCCAACAAATTTTATGCCACTCATGCAGGTAAGCAGCTACACTGTGTGTGTCTGTATATGGGGGTAACCATGACAATCAGTTCCCTACTCCTCAAAACACTCTAGTTAAAAAAAGAGCATTCTAATGCAAGCAGAGGAACTACTTTATTACAAAAAAAAATGAGTTTTAGCATTTAAACAAATGTATTTCTTTTTTTTAACATATATTATACAGTGGTCCATTCTCTAAGTACAATAATACCCTCCAGGGTGGGTGGTATGGGCTATACCAGACCTTCCAGTGCCTATAAGGCCATCTGACCTGCAGCGTCGGGCCTCATTATACCCCTGGGCAGTCTGGTATAGCCCAATACCGCTCACCCTGTTGGGTATTATTGCTTACATAGAACAATAATAGTGTTAGTGGTTCAATACAGTAGGTAGCACACTCACCACATTGTCTGGAAGATTAGAACATCATGGATTCTAGCACCACATCAGGTACTTCTGTTAGTACTGATAACTAACACTGTAGCACAGTATGAGTGGGCTGCACTTTTGAGGTGCTGTCCCTCAGATGAGATGTTAAACTGAGGTCTCTTCTGCCTTTCTCTGGTCATTGTCCAATTGGAAGTTAAATATTATTCTGCACTTATTTTTTTTTTTACTTTCTTTTACTTCCCCTGAGTCAGTGGGGGAGAACCTGCCACTCTGTCTCCAGACCCCACACCCAGCATCCCCCATCAGGCCAGCTCCAGTCTGGGGAGGGCTGCAGCTTGTGCCCTGCATCAGGGCTCTCCCCCATGTAAGCGAGGTGGAGGAAGAGAACAAGATCCATCAGAGGACCCAGCCATCACTTAGTCTGGGGCATTACTTTGATGGAGGTCTGAGGGCATCACGGTGCACAGTCCAGAGGAGATTTTTTCTATTCCGTGACCCCCGGAGGCATGGACATGCAATAACATCAGCATAGGATTGGTGTGCTCCCGCACCCATCCCACAGACATTTGCCATCACCTCCCAACTACTTAGTGGCCCCAGCTGCTGCACATCCAGCCTCCACTGGATGTCACTAAATGCTGGGAAGACCATGACCCTCCCCCACTTAGGTAGAGAGCCATCCATGGGACTCTCATCCTTCTTCCTCTGTCTGACCCTCTGATGCCCTGTGCTCACTCTCAAACATGGGTCATTAGTGCTGTAAATGGTAGCACTACCACTGTTCCAATGGGCCAGCCATTATATTTGCACCTATCAAAGAAGATTACAGGAGTTTAACCCTGTTTCATGACCTGGCAATAGAACAAATCCATGTAACCCACCCCAAGGCATACCAGGTAATAATGTCGTATGCTTAATAGCATAAGGCATTATGGCACATCCTGGACCTGTGCGCTCTATGTGTTGGATCCCCTCCAGAGTTAGAATCCTAAGTGAGGGGGTCTGAGGGTGCAGCCCCCTGTAACAGGGAGTGTAGGGGGCATAGCCCATCAAAGAACAAAAGATGAGATGAAATTGCACAATGCGATTAAGTCGCATGGCATTCTGCCTTGCAACATTTTTTTGTTCTGGTCACATTTACAGATTCAGAGATCAAGTTGAAACAGTGTTGTTTTTTGCTGTTTTTTTGTCATTGCCTGGCACCCAGACAGTTTGAAATTTTGTTCTGAGAATTTCAGGGTTGAAAGGGCTTGCCCCAGAATGGTGCCTTTCATTGGTTTGGTGAAAGAATGTTAATCTGTTCCAGAGTTATAAAGATTTTAAATTTTGGTTCTGAGCATGCTCACTACAGTTTTTTGGATAGCTGTTTCATGTAAAAGAGAATTTGGCTATACGAAACAAGATTCTCTGTTACGAGGGGAGTAATTCTGTTTTGTGAGAAAAAAATCATATTTCATATAGCAGCCATCTTGTTTCTTTTTTTTCAGAAATACTTTTTTGAAAACCCATAAATGTCATATCCTTCAGACACCAACACATGTAGCTTATTAAACAGGACTCCATTAGGTGGATTCTGCAGTTAGTGTTTGGAAAGAAGACCCAGAAATGTGTTTTTAAAACATTTAAAAAGTTTCAGCAGATGATTTTTTTCTTTCATATGACTTCACAAAACAGGAATAAGGCCATATGAAAGAAGATTAGGTTCATATGAAAAAAGAATTAAGACTTAGTATTTTTTTCACATTTTTCTTTCATATGAACCAGCTCTCTTGCATGAGAATTAAAGAATCTCACATAACAGGACTGGTTCACACGAAAGAAGAATTTGAACTTTTTTTTTTGCACATTTTAACTTCATCAAACTATAACTCTGTCAGTATTTGGAGTTAAGGGAAAGTCTATATATCAAAATTAAAGGTCTAAATGAGTACTAAACAAGTAATACATAATACCCTGAAAAAGATTCAGAGGCCATATAAATAAATGTGAATATAAAAAAAATGAAAATTCCCTTTGGACAACATTGCAACTTTAACAAAGCTGTAACTCCATCAGTCTTTTCAGTTAAGGGACAGTGGGCTGGATATTCAAACTGCACTATTCTGTGGTGCAAGCCCTTGTGCTGCACAAAATAGTTGCGCAGGGGTGTGGCCAGGGCGATATTCAATTAAGTTGCACTATTGAGCAACTCCTTTGAATATCACCCCGGCCACAACCACTTGTGCAGCGAGAACTTACACCACCTTAAGTGGTCAGGTGGAGCATTCAGATCTGGTGGCACAAGGACGATTGTGCCATGTGCAAATTTCCCATATTCAAAAGGTGACATGCAAATGGGGCCATAATTCATGCAAGGCACTGGGGAGCTATTTGTATCTATTTATGGCCCCATTTGCATGCCATTAGCATGCAGGTGCACCGATCCCTGAGGACTTACGCCTGGCACCATGCCAGGCAGCAGCCATCGGGGACTGATGCCCCCTGCAGCCTGATTGAGGGCATAAGTGTATAAATCCCCCCTCCCCAACTGGCCCAGTGGGGCATAGGTTCAAATAACCCCCACCCCACTAGCCCGATGGCGGGCATGAGTATAAATAAACCCCACCCCCCACTAGCCCGATCGCGGGCATGAGTATCAAATAAACCTCCTCCCCCACTAGCCCGATCACGGGCATGAGTATAAATAAACCCCCACCCCACTAGCCTGATCGCGGGCAAAGTGCAAAATAAAACCCACCCCACCAGCCTGATCGCAGGCAGCAAAGTCCAACCCCCAAGAACATATCCCTGGTGGTCAGTGGACCTCAAAAGCCTGATCGTAGGCTGCAAAGTGTTCAAACCCCCAAGGACCACCTACCCTGGTGATCTAGTGGTCCCCACCCCCCACCCACAAAGCCCCACCACTTTGCTCCCCCGTCAGCGGCAGCAGCATCCACCCATCTGCCACCCCACACGCCCACCGACTGATTGCCCAGTAGGGCTGCACACCCATTAGGTGCAGAGCAAGAGTCAGCTGGGCATGCAGCCCATACCCGTACAAGGCAGTCCAGATATGTGAATGAATGAATTCATTCACATATCTGAACTACCTGGCGCAGCATCCCACCCATCTGCGTTGACCATCACCCACCGAGCTGATTGCCCAGTGGGAAGGCATTTATTGGCAGAGCAAGAGTCAATGGGCATGAAGCTCATATCAGATAAGGCAGTCCAGATATGTGAATGAATGAATCATTCATATATCTGACCGGCCTTTACGGTATGGGCTGTATGCCCATTGGCTCTTGCTCTGCACCAATGGGCATGCAGCCCACTGGGCAGTCAGTCGGCGAGCTGTGCAGGGTGGCAGGCGTGGTGGATGCTGCCACCCTCCGGTTGATGGGGGGGGTGGGTGGTGGGGCTTTGGGTGGTTGGGTGGGGGCCACTGATTACTAGGTTAGGTGGTCCTTGGGGGGTTGAAACACTTTGCAGCCTGTGATTGGGCTTCAAGGTCCACTGGACCACCAGGGATATGTTCTTGGGGTGGGGTTGACTTTGCTGCCCGCGATCGGGCTGGTGGGGTGGTGTTATTTTACACTTTGCCCGTGATCGGGCTGGTGGGGTGGGGTTTATTTAAACTTATGCCCATGATCGGCCAGTTGGGGAGGGGATTTTTACACTTATACCTGTGATCGGACCAGTCGGGGAGGGGATTACACATATGCCCATGATCGGCTAAATAGGGGCAGGGGGTTGCTACATGCCCACGATTGGGCTGCGGGGGAACAGGGAGTAGTCGTTGAGGGCCACCCACAGGTGGCAGCTGCTGTGTTGTGCCCTGCAATGAGGCAGCTCACCTGTGGGTGGCCCTTGACTTACTCCTTTTTTTTGGCTCAAAGTTGTGCAGGCGCAGGTTGGGGGTTGCGCCTGCACAACTCTGCAGAGCCCGCTGAATATTGGGCTGTGCAGTTTATGCATGGTTCCTCCCCCTCCAGTTCAGCATGACTTCATTAGCATTGCACTGTTGCTCAGCTTGACTTGGGGGGCGCAACTGCCTCCTGCTGAATATGGAAGAATGGCGCAATTTTGGGCTTGCGCAGGCGCAACCCTTTTGAATATCCAGCCCAGTATATATATATATATATATATATATATATATATATATATATGAAAAGAAAGGTCTCAAAGAGAACTAAAGACTAAGGGCTTGATTCACAAAGCTTTCTGAAGGTGAAAAAACTTCCCTAAGTCCCCAGAACTGACGTAGCTATGGAATCAAAGGGGAATTTGCACTGAATGCTATTCACAAAACCCTCTGCAGTTGCAGAAAACCCCCACTATGGAATGTGGAAAAAAATGCAGCTGCGGAAGTCCCTGAGGAAAAAAAGGTGTGAGATAAGTAAGGCACATCCCCTGAAAGGCTTTTCACAACCATTTTTTTCCGCAGTTGCAGAAAAAATGTTACACACAGTGGAATGAGGTGTAAGTAACCCTCAGCAAACTGTAGTAGTGCCCCAACAATTGGAATCAATTAAGGTGGAGGTGAGGCACAGGTAATAGCATCCCAGATAGTATAGCAGTGGCTGATGTTACAGCAACAACAGCACACATTGTCATGATATGGCAACAAGCAACAACCACCAGACCCAGTGCAGCCCATGACGGAGCCCCACAGGCAGTAGAGCCTGACCAGCCTGCAGTAAATGCTACCCCTGCAGGTAACTGGGACACCCCAGGGAGGAAGGATCAGCAGTGGCATCAGTCATTGTGGTACCATGGTATTGCTGGTACCTGTGATGCTGCAGTGGTCCCAGTTGAGGGACTGGTTGCTGGTCTCTTTGTGGGTGTTTTCAGTTTCATGATATGGTAGTAATGTTAAAGTCTGCTGCTCCAGCTAATTAGGTTCACTGTTGCTGTGCCTCCTAAGCTATTTCTGTAGCTGTGGATCCTCAATTGCGGATTTTCAGCACTTGCTCACTTTTCGCAGCTGCTGAATTTCTGCAGCTGTGGGGATTTTACGGAATTCCACACCTGCCCAAAATTTCTTTATGAATATCATGAAACTGTGTTTCTGCAGTGCTGCAGGCCTCTTTCCCACAGCTGCGGGATTT
The DNA here is from genome assembly GCA_016271365.2 of Neoceratodus forsteri. NCBI lineage: Eukaryota > Metazoa > Chordata > Ceratodontiformes > Ceratodontidae > Neoceratodus > Neoceratodus forsteri. The sequence continues at coordinate 256,163,546 of CM057450.1, read as the reverse complement.
TTGGCTTTCTTTGTGACTCCTGCCCCAAGCCCCTAAGAAACACCACCATAGACATATGAAAAAACATTAACATTAAAATTGAAAATTCCCTTAGGATAACATTGCAAATTTAACAAGCCATAACCCCATCAAGATTTGGAGTTACTGGACAATCTACATGTGAAAAAAAAAATGATCTCGATGAGTACCACAACAGTTATGCACAATAACCCCCAAAAAAAAAATTCAGGGGCCAAACATAAACATAAAATTAAAAAAAAAATGAAAATTGCCATAGGAGAACATTACAACTTAAAAAATAAGCTGTAACCATCAGTCTTCAGAGTTAAGGGATAATACAAAGGCTGCCCAAGCACTGAAGCAGTCAGATGTTTGTCCAGGGGCCCTCTTCCCCCTGCCCAGACCTAAGGGAAGAAGATGCCTCCCTCCAGGAGTGGACAGCAGGCCCTGGACACACCTCAGGGGGAGGTATCACCAGGCCCCCATGGGGGGGTTGAGCAGGAAGGAGTTGGAGGGTTAACTGGACAAGAATCCAGTGTCTCTCCCACTTTCTTCTCTGATCACTGGAACACAGACATCAAGAAGGCCAGCTGCTTAAAACAGTAAGAGACTTCATGGACCTGGGGATTGGGGGAGAAGATGAGCACATGGGAGCTAATATAGCACAGCTCTTAAAAGCTCTGAGATGCAAATATGGAGTACTGGGTTTGTATCTCAGGGCCACCACTTGTATTCTGTATCAGCCAGAGTAAATCAATCAAAAGCTACCACGGCACTTTGATTCAATTAGGCTGTGAAGACCTGGGACATAGGAAGAGACTGAATTTGCTGCTCTCAATAAAGGAAGATTTGTGTTCCATTAAGGTTTGATGGCCCCATACAGTTCTCATCTGGTCCCACATGTTGATGAGGGAGCATTGGCTGTATGCAAGGCAGGGAGTGGCATTGAATACAGCCTGCATGAGGATTAACAGAGTTATGAACATTTTTAATGAGTCTTTGGAGGTACTGTGGTAGGCATGATAGGATTTTCAACACCCACCAGTGCCTGGCAGAGGGGGAAGAAGGGCAAGTGCAGGTAGAAGGTTTAGATTACCTATTAGAGGATTTTAGGAAGATCTTGGAGGAAGAAACTGAGAGAGTGGTCAGGGGTGTTGGACCAGGTCCAGCCTGTGGTGGCTCAGGAGGAGCACATAATGATGGTAGTGGGGCAAAGGTGGAGAAGGCCAATTCTTTTGAAGGAACCATTGCCCCTGGTCAGCGTGAGGATGATGGACCACAAGACCTGGGTCCACAAGGGGGTCTCAGTCTAATCATAGCAGTAGATACTGCAAGGTCAGCAGTGCAGGATGGGGGCAGCTGCCAGAGCCTTGGCAATGTGACCTACCCTGTAACCACTGGGGATACTTTGGCATGCACCGTAAAGGGATGCCCAAGTTGGTGGGTGGTGCGGGTGCCTGAGGTATGGCGCATACTCCTAGCAGTGCAAGCTGCTCAATTATTACAGGAATATTAATATCAGCATTAATATTTGTTAAATGTTAAATAAACACATGGCTGTGGCCATTTCCTCCAAGATCTGTGTGTGTCTTTATTGGGAAAAGGGGGAAATGGGGGGCTACCAGACAATACAAAGGCTGCCCAAGCATTGAAGCAGCTGAACATTTGTCCAGGAGCCCTCCCACTATTCAGTCCTAAGGAAAAAATGCCTCCCTCAGAGTGGACAGCAGGCTCTAGACACACCTCTTGGAGAGGTATGACCAGACCTCTGCCTGGGGGGAATGGTTGGGCAGAGAGGAGTTGGAGGGTTAACAGGACAAGAATCCAGTGTCTCTCCCTCTCTCTCCTCTGATCACTGGAACACCCACCTTCCTGTCCCTCAGAAGTCAGGGCATGGGGGCAGCTGAGAGAGGGCCCCCATTGACCCAATATGGGTGACCGCACTGGGGTTGGGGAGTGACTTTTCCCAGTTTTTTCCATACAGTTTTTTTTTCACCTGCTCCAAAGGGATGTTATAAGTCTTGCACTAGGAAAAAAAAATAAATAAAAAATAATATATATATATATATATATATATATATATATATATATATAAAACAACAAATAATAGTACAGATTAAATGGAAAATAATAACAAAGATATGATATTAATAACAGAGTAAAGGAATAAGAAGTACTAGAAAACAGCAATCATATTGAAACTGTCACAGCCAGGTAGCAGCTCGGAATGCACTCATAATGAAAGTAGTGGGGCAAAGAAGGACGAGGCCAATTCTCCCAAAGGACTCGTCACTCCAGTTGGTGTGAGATGGTGGACTGCAAGACCTGGGCCCACAAAGTTGGTCACGGTCCAATCCCAGCAGTAGATACTGCAAGGTCAGTGGCACTGGGCAGGGGGACAGCCACTGGACCCTTGACCATATGACCTATCCTGTAACCAATGGAGATACTTCAGCATGCACCGTAAAGGGATGCCCAGGTTGGGGGCCGGTGCGGGTGCCTGAGGTATGGTGCATCCTCCCACCAGTGCACGCTCCTTAATTATAATAGGAATATTAATATCAGCATTAATATTTGTTAAATGTTAAATAAACACATAGCTGCAGATATTTCCTCCAAAATCAGTGTGTGTCTTTATTGGGAAAGGGGGGAAACTGGGGGCTACCAGACAAGCTATATATCAAAGGGAAGGTCTCAATGACTAGTAAAAGTCTAACACATGATAGCACCCCCCAATGGTCATGGGGTACATACAGCATTACAAAATTACCTGGCAACTTCATCATGGTGCCAAATCTACAATTAAACTCTGATCATCATCAAAAAAGCACCAATGGTGTATCTTCTCTTCGGCTACAGACATAGTAAATTTGAAACTAAAGCAAGTAATATTTATGGCTAAAGAACCCTAACACACATTTTTGCCAATATACAATCAACCACTGGGAGTTAAGAGCCACACATAATATATTTTGTTCTTTGAAGCAGCTCCTACAAAAAGAAAGTACAACAAAGTAGATTAATAGCTTTCCTAGAGGAACAGATGTGCAGGGCACTGAGTGCCCTGTGCTTTCACACCCAGATGCACATGTGCATTTATGGAGGCATGGAAGCGCAGGGCCCTGCACTTCCACAGTCACATGGCTGTATACACACAGGTCCCAAAGGGGATACCATTCTACTGTCACAAAAGTACAGAAATTATTTGAAAAAAAAACTGCATTAATACACTAGATAGTATGCAAATGAAAGTGACAAAGGTAGGAAAATGTAGCAATAGGGTTTCCAACCCTAACTCCTCACCCCCACTCTCCAATCAGCAAATGGAAGAAACATTACAGTTTTTACTGTCCTTACTCTTGGCAAATCAGGGTTGGGGTATTTCTTGGGGTTCTCAGCCCTAACATTCATCTCATTCCATGACCAAATAAGGTCAAATGTGATCTGTTTTCCTCAGCCAGGGCATAGTTTGTTTGCAGCCTATGGGAAGACACAGTTCTGTATCTTTGAATGCTATATCACAATGAGGTGAGCATTATGGTTGAGAATCCCAAGGAAGATCCCACCCTGATTCACCAAGAGTCCGGACAGCGAAAACCATAATGTTTTTTTTTTCTTTTGCTGCGTGTGGGGTGGGGGTTGGAGTTAGATTTGAAAAATCTAATGCCACATTTCCCTACTTTTGTCACTTTAATCTGAACCCTAGCTGGTGCATTAATGTAGGTTTCTGCAAATAATACATATAGAGACAAGTGGCACCAAGCATTACACCCATATACAAATGGAAACACTGTTTCAGTATTGTCAGAATATTGCTAGTCATGATGGAACTTGATGCTACCCACCATATCTAAGTCTGCCTTGTACTGTATGTAAGCTTATAGAATAAGTATGTAAAGGACTGCTTTCTGATTTGTCAGCAGTTGTAGAATGCCTACAACCTTTGATTAAAAAAGTGCACAAGTCACTGTGTGGGTGATAACCTCTCTTCCAGGTGCTGAGAGCGCAAAGCACAAATGCCTCATTCCTCACAATGTACCTGAGCATGCCTTTATCACATAACTATCATTTCATGTTTTCAGTCCTCTGGCTCCTTCACATTTTTATTCAAATGGTTTTAGACAACATTCAAAGGATGTAATCATTGGGATTAAATACAATACACACACATAGGGATATTAATATTAGCTGGTGAAAACAGTTCTAGGACAAGCAATGGACATGATAACAACTACTATTTGAATTCTAGTAGAAGTATACCTGAGTGACAATCAGTTGATATGTACTGAAGTAAGAATAGGAGCTATTACTGCATATTGCAAAATAATTTTTCTTGTACATGCTGAATGGTAGATTGCAACAAGATCATCATGTGGCAATACTCTCTTCTTAAAAATGTGTGCAAGTGTCATTCATTACGTTTTGGTTAAAGTTTACATTTTTAATCATTAAGAATTGTTTTGTGATTGGTGACTGTGATGGCTATGATTACTTCCACTTTATTGTTAACTTTTTGCCCAGATTTCATCTCCCAAGCTTGCCTGCAGGAGCTAGTATCTGAAGGGAGGTAAACTTGCTTATCAAAAACAAAAGGGTGATTAATAACAAAAAAGGGAATGTAAACAGAAAGAAATGAGAAAGAAATATGTGCCCTAGTGCTATACTTCTTATTGTTTATTTCTAAATTATGAATATGGACAGTGTTGTGGACATCAGGGCGGGATGTCACCTGGGGGCCAGAGATCACTGAACAGTGTGGTTTAACATAACATAGCAGCAGAGGTGAACCATACATGGACAAGGGTTCTGGACTTCAGGATGGCAGATTTAAAATGGGTAAAGTGCCACAGAGATGCTCTGACAGGCGGGATTACCCTAATGGGATGGAGGGGTAATGGGCCAGATTAAGGGATGGAACAGTGAAAGCAACAAACCTCTGTGCAAAAGAGGTGAGCAAAAGTAGGAGGAAAAAGAGAGCAATATGGTTATCAAAAGAGGTGATGACAAGGGAAAGGGCAAAAAGGGCAGCATTCAAGAGCTACAAGGAGACACAGAGGGAAAAGGATAAAGACGTGTACCAGCAAAAACAGAGGAAAACCAGGAAAGAGGTGAGGGATGCTAAGGCACAAGCTGAGGCAAAAATAACCAGGGTGGGGTGGAGGTGTCAAGACCTCTTTAAGATATATTAGTGGAAAAAAATTGGGGAAGGAATTGTGAGGCTATGCAGAGGATTATCAGGAAATAGCAGATATCCTGAACAAATACTTATGTCTTCACAGTGGACAGGGAAGAGGAAGAGGATGGGCCACAAATACATTACAGAACCACTTGACGGAGGAAGGGAAGTAGACACAAGCCCATTTGAAGAGGTAAGAGTGGGTGTAATACACTAGTATATACATATCCCAACCATCAAGTATCTATTGAATGTCCACAGATGAAGTTTGCCCTGCATTAGGACAAAACAAAGAAAACTCCACTGCAGGACCAGATGATATACATCCAAAGTTACTAAAGGAAATGTCAGCTGCTGTCTCAGTCCCCGTGACAGTAATGTGTAATACATCTTTGGAGACTGGGGAAGTACTACATGACTGGAAAAGGGCCATAGTGGTGCCAATATATAAAAAGGGTAGTTGGGGTCAGGTCTCCAACTACAGGCTAATAAGCTTGATATCCATCTGCAGTAAAATTCTGGAGTGGCTAATTAAGCAGAAAATGGAATCCAAATTAATATCAAAAGGAATAAAGGGCATACATCAGCATGGGTTTGCAAGTGACCGATCCTGTACCGCCAACCTTATAAAATGTTTTAATTTTTTTTATTTTTGTTGGACTATTCTCTGGTCCCCAACCCACCAACCACTCTTCTGGTCTCCAGTCTTCCCCTCCATGGGAACACGGGTTGTGAAGCCCTGGCTTGCTCCCCAGGGTGGGTTCACTGGAGCGGGACCTCCCCCAGTGAACTTTGGCCAGATGAGGAGTGGTGGCAGGGTGGGGGCCATCATTTGTGGGCGGAACTTTATTGTGCTTTTTCCCCCTGGGGATAGGGATGTGCAATGATGCCAGAGTCCACCCCATCCCCTGAAATGTGTGGCGCAAGCCATGAGGGATACCCCACCTCCACCAGGGGTCCTCATTGCACCTGAAACTCTACCCCCTTTCCCCCAGAGAGGGAGAGCAGTCCATAAGATGATCAATCCCTCTGTCCCCAACTGGCCTCTGACTCCAGGGTCTGTCTATGAATCCAGGATGTCAGCACTGAAGACAGACGGCTTGCCGCTGCACCAGTGGATGGGCTAACCTTATAACTTTTTATAATAAGGCAAGTATAAATGGATAAGAATATTCTGGTTGACATAATATTATTAGACTTCGGGAAGGCATTTGATATCGTTCCCACTATGAACTTCTGCAAATGTTGGTAAATGTGGGACTGGACAGCAGTTTGGTCAAATAGATAAAAATCTGGCTTAGTGATAGATCCCACTGAGTAAGAATAAATGGCCACCTCTCTCAGAAAATTGGAGTGGGTAGTGGAGTGCGACAGGAACTGGTCCTTGGACCAGTTGTGTTTTGGCTTTTTATTAGTGATCTGAATAATAACATACTCAACAATTTGTCCAAGTTTGTGGGTGGCACCAAACTTGGGGATGATGTTAGTTCTATTGCAAGTTATCTCTCCCTTGCTAAGGATTTAAAACGTGTTGAACAATGGATCATAATGAATAAAATGCATTTAAACCAAGATAAATGCATGGTTCTGCACATGGAACAAAAAAAAATCCAATGTATACTTACACATTAAAAGATAAAACTCTACTGACTGTAAAAAAAAAAAAGTGACCCAGGTGTCACAGTAAGTAATAAATTATGATCACAAGATCAGTGCAACAAAATAACACAGAGTGCCAGTACATTACTGACATGTGTCCAGTGAACCTTTGTTACTCATGGCAAACAGTGTATACTCCATCCATATAGAACTTATATCCATCCCTGCTTGGATTATGCATCACCCTTCTGGACTCCTCATCTCAAGAGAGACATAGATATAATTGAGAGATTAGAGGTAACAACAAAGCTTGTCCTTCACCTCATTAGACTAACATACACAGACAGATTGGCTGCAACAGGTCTAGTTAGACTAGAGGACAGATGGAAACGGGGGGATTTATTGCAATTATATACAATTTTTAATGATCCAGAATTAACATCAATGTGTGGACTTGAATATAACAATAGAATCCTGACCCTTACATCCTACAATAAACAATTACTAATTTCCAAGGCCAATACCAAAAAAAAGGAATAACTTCTGTACATTGAGAGCAGCTGCAGTCTGTAACAGGTTACCCAACAAGGTGGTGAATTCAGAAACATTTAGTAGTTTTAAAAGTAGATCGGATAAACACGTGAACTACTCTATTACAAGGGCCTAACCTAACCACTCGGAGTGGGAAATAAACAAGATGGGCATATAGCCTTCCTTTTTCTAACATGCCAAGTAATACCAAGGGTTCTGAAGGGACTTGTGAATCTAAGAGTGGAGAATGCTATGGGGCAAGATGGGGTACATCCAAGGGTGTTGATGGAGCTTAGGAAGGTACTGGCTGCACCTCTAACAGCCCTTGTTAACATATCACTAGATACAGTATTGTCCCAGAGGACTGGAGAATAGCAGATGTAGTCTTGCTCCATAAGAGGGACAACAGGGAACAGGCTGGCAACAACAAACCGGTCAGTCTGACATTAGTAGAGAGGAAACTAATAGAGCCATTTCTAAAGGAAAGACTGGTACATTGCCTTGCATCCTGTGGATTATAGGATACAAGGCAGCAATGACTCATTAGAGGGAGATGATATCAGACAAACCTGATAGATTTCTTTGATTAGGTGACCAGTGAAATAGATTAGAAGGGAGGGCTGAATGTAAGTTACTTAGAATTCAGCAAGGCCTTTGACACTGTTCCACATAGAAGGCTTATAAAAAAACTAGGAAGCTTGGAGCAAATGCCACTGATGCATGTGTTATCCCAGATGATATTGGCCAGACAGCCACATTTTAAAGAAAACACAATTGCACATATCTCAATAATGCAAAGCATCAAGGGAAACATATGCAAATCCCCATGGTGGTACAGAAGGTGGCAGTACATGAAAAAGTAATGGCTGGCATATGTTCAGCCTTGGGATTATTTACAGTTTTTTTTTTTTTAAGAGAAACAGGGGTTTTGTCCATGAGGTGATGTAAGTTATATTTAAGCAATGTGTTGATGTCAAGAAGTGAGGTGTAATGATGATGGACTGTTAGAGAAAATGTGATATTAACTTTCAGAGGGGGCCACTTTTGACAAGGGCAAGTTAGTTATGCTTGTGATGATGGGAATATTAGGAAAGTATGAGGTCTACACAGAAGTGGAGTACAAATATGCACAGTTTCATAAGTATGTGCTCAAAGTGCAGGCAAATGTGATATGTAGGTTTGTTTTAGAAATAGGTAAACATAGCGATACATGCAATTAATAGAAAGATAGATAATTACATATATATATATATATATATATATATATATATAGATAGAGAGAGAGAGACAGACAGGCAGAATAGGAATCGCAGTGAAGTATTGAAGTGATGCCACCCCCATCCCCACCCTGCAGACATGGACAGGCATCAGGGTGTGCCTTTGAGAGATCTTGGCCACTACGTGTGCCATTTCACCTCACCCTACCCTGCAGACACAGACAAGAGTAGAGGTGTGCCTTGGGGTTTTCAAACTTTACACTCACTGCATTCCATAAGGAAATATGCTGAAATGGGTACAGTATAAGAGAATGGAGTGAACTTTGGGGTTGAAGAGTCAAAGGCACACCTCGATACCTGTCACTGGCTGAAGGGTAGGGATGGGGGTGGAGTGGCATGAGCATTACTGTTGACAATCTGAAGTCACACCCCTGATACCTGTCAGTCCCTACAGTGCAGGGTGTTATGGTCAGAAACCCTAATGCTCTAGGTGTTTCTTGGTATTTTCACTCCAAGTTTTCAGCATGGGCCTTTTGTGACCCCACTGCATGAACAGTGACACTTTCAGTTCATTAGTCGAAAGGAAATTTTGTACAGTGACTGTGCCATTTGGCATCACAGGTGCAAAAATACATTTTGAACAGAATGTAAAAAATGACAGCTGTACATTTCTTGCTTTAGTAACTGTTCAGCACATCTGTTGCATGACCTACTTATTGACATTTTATATCTGCTATGTAATGTACTGCTGCTATAGCTGTATGGCTGAGAGGGACTTGGGGGTAGTGGTGAATGTCAAGTAAAACAACTCAGAGACTTGTAGGAGGGCAGCAGCCAAGCCAACATGATGCTGGGATGCATCGCTAGGAGGAACACTCCAGAAGGAGGGAAGTGATACTCCCTCTGTATAACTGCTTGGTGAGGCTGCACCTTGAGTACTGTGTGCAGTTTTGGAGGCCACACTTAAAGAGGGGCATTGAACTCCCAGAGAGGGTCCAGAGGAAGGCAACCAAAAAGATTTGGGGCTTGGGGGAAAGGACCTATGAGAAGAGGCTCGAAGAGCTAAATATGTACACATTGGAAGAGAGAAGGGACGGGGGGATGTGATAGAGGTCTTCAAGTACATGAAGGGGTAAACAGGGGAGACAAAGTCACAGTGCTCGAAAGGAAGGGGGGCAACTATAGTGCATGGGTGGAAGCTGCAGGGGGGGAGATTCAGGGGAGAAAGGAGGAGGTGCTACTTCACTGAGAGGGTGGTAGAACCATGGAATGCACTGCTTTTGGGACTGGTTGAGGCAGAGACTGTGGAGGGGTTCAAGAGGGGGTGGGACAGGTACCGGGGAAGGGTTGTGGAAGCAAAGTCCAATGAAGTGGGAATACCCTGGACTGGGAAGGAAGAAGCCCAAGAGGGCAGGGGGACAGCAAGGTCAACTCCCAGGGTGGGGACTGACCAAACAAGCAGACACGAAAGCCCACTAGGCCTATTCTTCTGACGTTTTTGTATGTTAGTATGTTGGCATGCTTACTACACCAACATCATGAACGATAAAACAGGTGACTTCCATAACTAAGGAGGCAGTATAGTGCAGTGGTTTAAGGCTCTTAACTGCAAATCTGGACATCTGGGTTTGAATCTCACAGCCCCCACAAAAAAAATGAAAATCTTGTCACAGAGCAAAATCAGCACTAACTGCTAATAGAATGCTGATACCTACATTTACAGTTTGGCAAATATTTGAAATCTAACTGAGTGGGGTTTCTGTAAAAAAACAGCACGAGTCTTTATCAATTATAGCATTGATGATCTGGGCAGTTTCTGTGCTTTTATGATTGTTTATAGTTTGATAAAATTAAAAGTTCTAAAATTGAAACACTCCTGCTAGCTAGACCTGACACACATAGAAAGCAAAATTAGTGAATTAGAGCTATTCAGTAGCTGTTGTCTTACAGAAACCCCAGTTAGCTAGTTCTCAGATATCTGCTAAACTGTAACTGTTGATATGTATGTGACCTAGGCATAACTACACTTAAAATCTCATAAATAAATAAAATGTCAGAACAGCATTTATTTTAGTAGTATCTTCTTTCTTTTCAGGTGCCCATGACACTATGTATATATATTTATATATTTTAACTTCAAAGCACTAATCTATTCAAATGCAAAAAACACAAGACTTTATTCTATTCACACACTGGTGTTAAACTTTAGATCCCAGAATGGCCAACAAACAATTTAGACTTCACTCTTGCATGCCACTGTCATGCCACTTCTCATGCAAACAGCAATCACAGAAACCCTTTCATTTCTATGCTATCCACTATTACATCAGGGAGACATACATCTTACAGAACTGCTAAGAAACAAATTTATCAAGACTGGGTTTCTGTAAGAAAACAGCTGCTAAATAGCTCAAATTCATTATTTGTGTTTTCAGTGTGTGTCAGGTCTAGCTAGCAGTAGTAAGTGTTTTCATTTTAAAATGTTATTTCATCAAACTACATACAACAATAAACAGCACAGAAAGTGTCCCAGATCATCAATGCTGTAAATAGTAAAGACTGTTGCTGTTTTCTTACAGAACACCTACTCAGCGCTCAAGTATTTGCTAAACTGTAAATATAGGTACCATCATTCTCCTAGAATGAATTGGGAGTTAGGGCTGATTTTGCTCTGTGACATGATTTTCATTTATTTATTTTTTTTTGTTTTTTTGTTTGTTTTTTGTTATGAATGTGAAATATCTTTTTAATAAAGTATAAAAATATGTATGTGTGAGTTATTTAGTTTGGAGAATATTTGTTTTATTATTTGAAAAAGTGTGATACACTAAATCTGTAGTGCAGTGAACCATTGTAATATGGAATCAAATGTGTAGCCGAAATAATTGTGTGACTGTTGCCATTTGTAGTCACTGGATAAGAATAATTACACAGTTCTGCTGTTTTGAACTGATTTTAAAGCAATGCACAGTTTTAAAGCAATGCACATGCTAAATCCTACTGCCACATTCAAAACACTATCCCCTTCCTACTTGCCACATATAAACTCAATTATATTACCAAAAAAATTCTAGGCACTTAACCATTATTCATTCCCCAGTCTCATTTACAACATGGTACACTTATATATAAAGCATACTTCTCAAAAGGAAAAAAATACACTTTATCATCAAAGGGCTGTATTTACTAAGTACTGTGCTCATGATTAAAATAATTTGAACCCCCTCCCCAAAAAACTGCCCTCACATGAAACTGCATGTTTAACTGTAAAGACAGTTAAAAAAATTATTTCTAAATGCATTACTAACACCAATGCTTTCAAAGTTTTGAAACTACTAAAAAGACAAACTATATATATATATATAGATATAGATAGATAGGTAGATAGATAGATATTGAATATGGTAAACAAATATTGTTAATCCCAAAAGCTGAAATTTATGTTTTTAGTATATAAATGTTTAAGAAAAACCTGTGGCTCTTTCAGCTTGTATCAGGTCTATTGTTTTCCTTGGGAGCTGCAATTTTAGGCACACCTTAATTGCTCTTTCCTTCTGAAGTCCCAGGTGGCTTTGATAACAATTTGTTAATTGTTTTAAGGGTTTTTAAGTCAGTTTGAATGTATTAAGTACCTTCTGTTCCTCTCTACAGATTTGTTCTGTTGCTTGGTCCAGATCCCACACTAGTGTGTCTTGTTCCAACATGATAGACCCACCTAATGCCCCTCCCACATGAATCAAAAAAAGGTGGTGGTGGATCTTTAGGAGCTTCTCGGGTTGAGGTGGCAGTGGATCTTACTCCCCCCAAAAAAAACTAATGCTGCCTCCCACTGTTCAGGTTTCAGTTCTTGTACCACCCATTTAAGAAAGAAAATAGTACCCTGCAACCATTGACTAACATGAAAGCATATTTATTTGAGGGTGGAAAACATTTCTTGGAGGAGGGTACAGAGGAGGAGACTATTTACACCTTCAGTCAGTTCCACGGACAGAAAACATGACATCACTCCTTTTGTACATGCAAAACTTCTGCAGGCTCCACCTACTGCAGCTGTAAAAACTAGGAAGCGCAGAGGTGGGAACCAAGGAGGTATAATGGGTACATAACTGGCTGATGGATACATGACAGAGTGTGACTGTTAAGAGCCATCACTCTGGGAAAGGAAGTATGTCCAGCAATATTCCTCATGTCTCAGTACTGGGCCCAGTTCTCTTTAATATCTTTATAAGTAGCATTGCAGAAGAACTGGAAGGGAAAGTATGCCTCTTTGTAGATGACACCAAGATCTGCAAAAGGGTGGAGACTCCAGGGTGGGTGGGTAGACAGAATGAATACAGACCTGAAAAAGCTTGAGGAATGGTGAAGTGTATAGCAGCTGGGTTTCAATGCAAAAAAAGTGCATATATCTTGGGTGCAGAAACCCAGAGGCAGAGTATAGAATGGGGGTATGTATTGATGGTCACTTAAGAGAAAAGGGATTTATTGTTAATCAGAACAGATGACCTTAAGGTGGCAAGACAATGTGACAAAGCTATAGGGAAACCAATGAGATGCTGGGGTACATAGAGAACAGTATCGTCAATAGAAAGAGGGAGGTGGTTTTGCCACACTTCAGAATGGACATAGACAGTATACAGGCCATCCAAAGAATGGCAACAAAAATGGTGTAGGACCTGCACCAAATGTCCTCTGAGGAGAGACTGAGGGATCTAAACATGTACAGCCTGGGAGAGAGGAGGGGGAGAGGGGACATGATAGTGACCTTTGAATATCTCATTGGACTGAACAAGGTGCAGGAAGGGAACATTTTTCAGTAAAGAAGGTGCAAAATAACTAGGGGGCATGCAATAAAGCTGGAGGGTGGATGGTTTAGGAGGGATGTGAGGAAGTATTTTTTCACTTAGACAGTTGCAAATTCCTGGAACAATCTTCCAGTGGGGTGAAGGGGCAAAAACAATGATGGGCTTCAAGCATGCATGGGATAGATATAAAGGAAAACTGGTATCGGGGGGTGGGGATTGGACAAAGACCTAATAAAAACTGTGGTGGCAGAATGGGAAGGGCAAAGAGTGGCAGACAAGGTTGACCAAGTGGTTCTTTTCTGCAGACAAGTTCTATGTTTCTATGTTTCTGCAGAACATGCATAATACTGATTTGTATTTCATTTGACTGATGTTATGTTCCCATATCATCTCTCCTCCTTCCCCAATGGGACATTTAGAAACTAGATTCTTATGGTATCTCTGAACAGTATGTTTACCTGGTAAAACCATTTAAAAAAATAAACACATACTGTATATATCACTAAATAAATACAAAATAGACAGCTAAATAAACAGAATTGTTCCTACTAGCACAATAATTCATTTATAGTAAGTTAAAGAACTGTAAATGCAAATCCATTAAAAAAAATAATAAAAAATCAACCATGTGATAGTTTAGGCTAAATTATAAGTCATAATATATTCAGCACCCTTCCACAGAAGTTGCAGTTCTAGCAGTATAATGTATTTCAAACCTATATTACTTGAAAATGTCTGCTGGGTATTATAAATCCTGGTTCTATAAAGACTGTAAGCATCTTAAAGCAGCATTGCAAAAATTGCACACCTGATACTAGTAATTATTCTGCACTGATTAGCTTCAAATACAATAAAAAGCCTGTTTTAAAGAAAAAGATATTAAATTGTCATGCATCCGTGTGGAAATCTTTGATGGATCCAATTTCTTAACATAATGTGAAAACATTCTGAGTCCTTGTGGAAAAGGTAATGCTAAATACAGAGATGAGGACTCCTTTAACTCAGGGTATGACTTGCGGATTTTAAACATGTTTTCTCCTTTTTAGTTTAGGAGAAAACAGTCAACAGAAATTGCCCTTCCCCTGTGGGGTCCAGCTATGGACTCTGGCAAGTTCCCATGTTGGTTGTCTCTGACACTGGATTTGATAAAATCTTTGAACTGGAACAGAGAAGAAACAAAACTTTTGATTGGGATAATATCAAGACTGACATTTTTACTTTGATTCCTGAATGGAGGATCTTAGTCCAGGGCTCCCATTTTAAGATATAGTATTACTGGTTTGACATTATTTCCTTTTACAGTGATTTAGTACTGTGGTTACTATGGTTTGTTAGGCAGGAAAATATCATATGCTCCATCGAGGAAGCCTACCCACTATGCAGTGGTTAGTCAGAACAAAGTACACATTTAAAATTAGGATATCAAGTATTTCTTAAAAGACATCTTTCTTAGGAGTCTACAACAGAAATTGGTAGACTGTTTCGAGTTTTGACCACTCTGCATGTAAAAGTCTGAACTATTTGTTGACCTGGGAGTTTCTTGAATACGTTTCTGGCAGTCTCTCCTAGTCTACCTTTCCATGCTGCAATATCTGAAACCCACTGATTCCATCAGGATACTATCCCGGGGGACGTCAAAGAGAAGAGTAGATCCCCTCTGATCCTACACAGTTCCAATGACAAAAGACCTAGGTCATTTAACCTTCCATCATAAGTTTTTAGCTTGAATCCTTTGATAATTTCTGTACTCCTTTGCTGGGTACCCACTAGTAGTTGTACATCCTTGTTATGATAGGGTGACCAAAACTGGGGGGCATAATTTACATGGGCTCTCAACAAACTTCTGTAAAGTTGGAGTATGTTATTTTTTGCTACACAAGACAAAATGCCTCTTTATACATCCTGTTAGTTATCTGTCCTTATTACTGGTCTCAGCACAGTGATTTGAAGTTGTGAAATTATTAGAAATAACATCCAGATCCTTTTAATCAGATAATTCAGAAATCTGTGATAATTTTCTATAAAACTTTGTGATACTTATTTTTTTTCACCTGTATGAATTATGAAACATTTATCAGTGTTTAATAACATCAACCACTTATCTACACAAGTTACTATCCTATGAAGATCTTTACTGGACATAGTGAACATTCACTGTAGTCTCTACAGTGAAGCCCAGTTCTGAGTCACTGGTAAATGTTTTGGAAACCTACTAAGACCCCATTGCCCATATCATTTGTGAACATTTTGAAAAACACTGTGCCCAAAATATACTCCTGAGGTGGCCAGCCCAGTGGCTAGGTGGTAGTGCTTACCACCCTCCATGTAGGCAATATTAGTTTGGTAGTGGGCATGGGGTGCTGGTAGTCAACAAGGGTGAGATGATCGAGCTTTCAGAAGACTACAGTCCTCTCCTGGGGAGGGTTGGCAACCTGTCTTGGACTCTGACCACCACTGGATGGAGGTCTGGTAGTAGTGGTTGCTGTAAGTGACTCATAGAGATGGGCAGATGTTCCATTGTGCAGACGTGCCCGAACACCCATGACCTTAAGAGTTGGTATGGCAGACGGTTGGAAATAGATGGAAAATGGAGCTAAGCAAGCTTAATGAAGCCCCACCTGCTCTCCCTCAGCCACTTCGGGATATGTGTCAGTATGTGTCACTATCAGTGTCAGTGGCTCAGTAGGTAGCACACTCGTCTCTGAGGTCAGGAGATCTGAGGGCTGTGGGTTCAGTTCCCACATCTGGCACTTGGGTTACTATCCCAGTACTGACACTGTAGTGCAGTATGAGAGGGGTGCTACACTTCTGAGGTGCCATCTTTTGGGATGAGATGTTAAACCGAGGTCCCACCTGCCTTGTTTGGTGGAAGTTCAGGTGGATGTTAAAAATCCCATGGCACTTATCAAAAAGAGTAGGGGAATTTCCCTGGTGTCCTGGCCAAATTTCCCTCATTCACTAAAAAATATACCACCAACAGCTTAATCTGGTTCAAGGTCAGCTGGCATTCATCTGTATCCCCCTCCCCCAGGTCATGCCTGAAAATAGGCAGGATTTGTCTAGTGCACTTATCCGGTCAACAAAAATGAAATAAAAATTTTAAAAAAATGTGCAATGGGGTGGGGGACAGCACTTACTCCTTTGACCTCACCCTAGAGGAAAATCCATCAGAAAGTTAATCCAGTGGACGAGGAGAGACAGACATCAGTCTGAAGAGAGGGGGGCAGGGCTGAGAGTTTAATGGAAAAAAAGACTGACCCCTGAGGACACCACTTGTGGCTGAAGATTCAGATGACAAATGACCATTGAGCCTAAACCTTTGGGTGCTCAAGTTTAATCATTCATGATCCATTTAATTATGCAAAAAGTTAGACCCAATATAGTGATTTGTTTTATGATTCCTACATGTGGGACAATATCAAAGGCCTTTGAGAAATGAAGTAAAATAACATCAATTGGGTGGCACAATCCATAAATTTATTCACTAACTCACAGAATGCTGTAAGGTTAATAGTACATGGATAAGGGATATTGTGTGTGGAATTCAATGACTTATCAGTGCTGTTGTACCCTAGTAGTGATGTCAAACTGTTGTTGTACCATTCTGAGTACATCACTTCTAGGGTACAACAATGAATGCAAACTGCAATAGAAAGTTCTGATCTAAACCATTGCATGCACAGCTAATCACTTGCTTCCTTCTCTCTCACTTTCACTCAATGGGCTCAATTCTCAAAAGAGGGCTTAGACCAGCACAAGCTACAACAAACAGCAGTTTGTGCCAAAGCCCAGAGTGTCAGGGATCCTGCACCAGATTCTGGTACAGGAGGGGTACTGGTGCCTAAGTCCCCACACTTGTGGCAACCTTTCCCGTGTGACAAACATATAATATGCAGGAGGTGTTTGTGGTAGGCCCTGTGCTACAAAGGCTAGCAGTCCCTCCATCCCTGATCCCCTTGTAAAATAAGTAAAGTCCCTTCCTAGTGGTCTAGTGCCCCCCAATGTTGCTGTAATCATATTGAATAATAAACCCCTTCCTGGTAGTCTAGTGGCCACGCTTCCCAGTCCTGATGTCACCGTAAACCTATTTAATAATAAACCCCTTCCTGGTGATCTAGTGTCCCCCGTCCCTGATCCCCGTTGCTGCCCATAATTATGAACATTACAAACCCCCTTCCTGGTGGTCTAGTGCCCCCCTACCCAATACCAGATGTCACAGTAATCATAATTAATACAAAAACCCTTCCCTGGTGGCCTAGTGGATCCACCATGTCAGCAGGAAGTGTCCACCATCCCACTCCCCTATTCGGAAACACAGCCAGTGATAGGCACAGCCCACCTCTCACCTCTGTGGCTGGCTGACAACTGAACTGTCACTAAGCGTGCATTGTTTATTGTATGTGCTCATTGACTGATAGTCAATCAATGAGCACGTACACTGTATAGTATGTGCTCAGTGACAGTTCAAATTGGCAGCCAGCTGCGGATGTAAAAGGTGTGCTGTGCTTGTTGCTGGCTGTGTTTTGGGATGGGGGAGCAGGGTGGTGGGCACTACCTGTTTGGGTGGGGGTCCACTAGGCCACCATTGGTGTTTTTATTAATTATGATTATGGTGACATCGAGGATGGGTGAGGGGCGCACTAGACCACCTGGAAGAGGTTTATTATTAAATATGATTACAAATGACATCGGGGCTGCATAGGGGGTCACTAGGCCACCAGGTAGAGGTTTATTTTTAAATATGATTATGAGTGCCATCGGGGCTGGAGAGGGGGGAAATGCAGCATAATGCCACTAACAGGCTAACTCTCCCAGAGGAGAATTTTCTAAGTACTCTTGCTGGTCAAATGGTACTTAGAATTTCTCCCTCTGGGAGAATTATGAGAATCCCACTTTTTGGGATGTGGCAGTTTGCTTCTGCCACATGCCCTGTAGTGCCATGTCACAGCCCATTTTTGGGTGCACAGGTGGTGCAAGCCCATTTGGGAAAGGCAGCCTGTGGCGTGACGCAGGCTGCCATTGAGAATCACTCCCCATGCATTGTTTGGTGCAAGTAGCACTTTGCTCCATTCACTGTGGTGCAACCCCCTTGTGCTGTGCCATGAGCCATGATTACAGTTGACATTGGGGCTATGGGGGGGCCACTAGACCACCAGGTAGGGGTTTATTTGTAAATATGATTATGAGCAACAACAGGGCTGGAGAGGTGGAACCGCAGCACATTGCAGCAAACAGGCCAACTCTCCCAGAGGAGAATTTTCTAAGTACCTTTGCTGGTCTAATGGTACTTAGAATTTCTCCCTCTGGAAGAGTAATGTGAATCCCCCTTTTTGGGATGTGGCAGTTTGCATCTAGCACATGACCCTTAATGCCATGTCGCAGCCCATTTTTGGGTGCAAGGGGGGTGCAAGCCTGTTTGGGGAAGGCAGCCTGTGGTTGATGCAGTATGGCATTGAAAATCACTCCCCATGCATTTTTTGGTGCAAGTAGCACTTTGCTCCATTCACTGCAGCACAACACCCTTGCACTGTGCCATGAGCTTTGAGAATCAAGCCACATATCTTTTTTTGTCAATTTCAGACAAAGTGAGTGATTGGCAGCTGCACTTTTCATCCTCTCTTTCAGATGGCAGTTCATCATCATTAAAGAAAGAAGCAAGAGAAAGTACTCACAAACTAGTATAAATTATTCTCCATGTTACTAGAAAACAGACTATGTGAATGCAAAAAATAAGTTTCACTGAGATTGTGACTTCTGTGTTTTTAGCTCATTGTCATGTGGTGAAGGGAGACTGTACTACACTTATGTTTCTTTTAGCCTTTTTTTCTGCAGTGGGGGGACACTTTAATGATGATGTCTTGTTAAAAAAACTGCCAAATGTTCAAACCGTACACAGCAACCCATATACTATAAAGAAAAATTGAGTCACTGTGCACAGACAAAACTCTGCTTCCTTCCTGAGGTTATCATAACAACTGCCGACCTCTCAAGCTTCACCCTTGAAGTCTGTTGGATGCTAAAGTCATTCTTGAGGTCTACTGGTGTTATGACAATCTCTCAAATCAAGGAGAACCTTGTTCTGCAATGCGACTCATACATTATTCTCAATATTACATATGACTTATTGACTCTAAACCCATTCTGTTGGTGATTGTTAGAATGTATGAGCTCTGCTATCTGATCCTTTATTATGGATGTCAGGCTTAGGAGTGTATAACTGAATGTTGATTTTTTTATTTACCAGTTAATAATCTAGAACAGTAATAGCATTCCTTCAATGTCTGGGAACTTTACCAATTTCAAGTGATTATTTTGGCATAGATTTCATCTGAATCTGTAGAAGTATTTTTTCTAATGTTTTTTTCTAATTACATGTAGACTTCCTGCTTGGTGATTTTGTCTATTAAGAGTTCCTGAGGGGGTTTGGGGACTGTGAAGTGGCATTCAAGTTTTGTGGCTTGGTGAAAATACTTATTGTTTAAGCATTCTGCCACATCCCTCTCATTGCTTAACATGTTATCACCATCTTGGGTAGGAACCACTCGAGAGTAATGTTTTTTCATTAAATTTATGTACCTGAAGAATTGGAAACTGTCAGATTTTTCTTTGCTAACTTCTGTACTATTTTATGTTTCTCTTTTTAATGGCCTTTTTGACATTTTTAATAATTTCTTATACTTTTGCTATTAGGTGATGGATTTTACACTTGTTTTGTATGCCTTGTCCTGGATATTCAAACTGCGTCACAAAGAAGTGCAATAGCAGGAGCAGGCGCAAATACAGTGCACCTATGCTCAACACACGCAATATTCAAACACTGTGCAGGGCTAGATGCGCTTGCACCACACAACTGAATATTGTGCCAACTGCACCATGGCACAATCAGGGATGCACAGGGACACAGGCCTGATGCACAATAGCACAACCAGGGATGCGGAGTGGAGCAGGGTAGCAGCACATCAGCACAACCAGGGATGCTCAGGGACAGGATGCAGGGGTCCCCCACACATGGAAGATATGGGCTGAGGAGCACACAGCAGAATAGACATTGCCCCCCACACCCCATGAACCGCACAACCAGAGGAGATCTGGAAGAACCACCAGCCCATGGAAACCAGCAACAATCCCACAGCTGGGGTATGGTGCCCCAGCACCCCCACGGCAAGCTGTGACCAGCAAATAAGGAGGTCCAGCCATCCCATGCTACACCATCCCACCAATGCAGAGCACACCCTGCACAGTGTTCCCCAGACACCCTGTCAAGGAGCAGCACCCAACACTGCAGGACACCCCATGCATGCCACCACCACCACTGTGACAATGCAACCCTGTGCACGAATGAGTCATGCAATGCAACAACTGCAGACACAGTGTCGCCCTGCATGGCCCCCCGGAGGTACAGCTGAGAGACTGACCATGCGTCAGCACACAAGATATCACACATGCAACAGGATATGCCCCAGACCCCACCACCAGCAGTACAGCACCCTGCACACTCTCCCAAGGACACACCCCATCCCAGCAGTGGCCACAACAGCCAACAAAGAAGCCCACAGTGGTGCATGGAAGCATGCACCACATAGGATGCAACACAGTGCATGGACAAACACCAACCCATACCCAAGTGCACACCAACACAGGGACACAGCAGCCGTGTACCTACAGCTAGCACCCCTCCATGGCACAGGTGTACTAGCCACCCTGCGCATGCACCATGAAGCCGTATACCACCAGAATGTGGCTGGAGCACAAGTGAAAGACAGTGGAGCACATCCCCTGCAACAGACACAAGCGACAGCATGGAGAGGGGACAAAAACAGAGGAGGCCACAGTGCCACCCGAGGCAGACGTGCACCACACCGGTGACAGGAGGCAACCTGGCATTGTGCCAGGTACAGTGGTTGTCCAGCTTGGACAGCCACCACTGACATGCCAGCAGATGGTGCATATCACAGACATGCAAGGGTGTCAGCTGCACAGGCCATGGATGGTCTGACAGGGGCACCATGGACACAGAGCATGCACTGTGGACCACTGCACACAGGCAACCAGTGCACAGAGAACAGCACACAAACCACAGACAGTGACTGATTCCCCCACCCACACCATAGGCGGTTCCCTTCTGGACACACACATGCCCATGCCAGCACCAACCCTGACGCCATGCACACCACTGCAGCTGAGTACCTGTAGCCCACTGCAAATCATAGACCACCACAGTTGTCATAACAAAACATATGTATTAAAATTAGGCAAGAAACATAACTATATACAAATATATACAATGGGGGGAAGGGCTACAAACCAGGTGGGGGCAGGTAAGGAACAGGGGTGGACAACTGGGAGAGGGAAGAAGGGGTGTGAGGGTGGGTCCAGGGAGGTAAGGTTCTTCCTGGGGCATGGAGGGCCTAACGTCTTCCCTGCTCATCACTTCTGTGGCACCTATGCGACCGCCGTCTCCTGACCCTGCACTTCTCTATTCACTGGAGGATCTCCAGTGACACCCTCACTAGCTGCAGTACTGCTGCAAGGCCTTCTCGACAGCCATCCAATGCCGACCACCTAGGACAAGGGAGCAGAGTCAATAGGTGTGAATGTCCATCCCCCTGCAGCCCACCCATTATGCATGGCATACAGCAGTGGGCCACGCACCTGTGATGGTGTGTGACCACCCACAGTGATTGTGTCCACAAGACCTGATCACCCAGGTGCACACAGCCATGCGGACCGCTGCACACACCCACCCCCAAGACCAGCACAGCACCACCGTGGCTGCACAGTGACATGGCTATGCGGTGCGAAGGCAGTGGCACAGCCATGTACCCGGTGCATGCATGGACCACCAGCGATGCACACCCACACATGCAATGCCACAGAACAGTGTTTAGTGTACAGTGTGGCGTGCATGTCAGTGGCGTCAATGGATGGTGGCCATGCCCTGCAGCCTACCCCACAACACAGCATGCACAGAATATCCTGGAAGAAAGGTACTCACCTGCATCCGTGACATCTGGGCGCTGATGTGGAATGGGCCTGCCATCACGTGGCTGTTGCCCGGGCAGCCTCCTGCTCATGACATGCCTGTGCCTCTCTGGCTCGGTGCCTCTCCTCAGGGCCTAGGGTGCAAACATGGAGAGGGGAACATCAGTACAAAACAGTAGCAAAGGCCTCCCTCGATGTGTGTGATCCCACACAGCACAGCCATACCGCAACCCCACCACGACCACCATTGCTCACACTGGACGGCCCCCCCATGGTGGACACATGCCCACCGCGAAACCCGGACAGAAGCTACCAGTGTACGGATGGAGCACCTACCTGGACATGGCACTGCACCTCGCCTGGCATGTGCCTGTAGATGGGCAAAGCCTGTCTGGGTCCCTCCACTGGAGGTCCCAATAATGGTGGTGACACTGCTCTGAACTTCTGGAGATACTGGTGGCCTCCTCCAGTGACACTGCCTCCTCCTTCCACACAGCACTCCTTGCCCTATCTAAGGGCACATCCCCAAACAGGGCCCCACCATGTGGCTCTACAATGGCCACCAAATTGGCCAGCTCCAGAGGGCTCCACAAGGCTGCTGTCCTGCATGCCATGACTACTGCAGCTAGGATCACAAAATGGTGCTCTGTAGCGCACGTCCTCCATGTGCAGATGATGCACGGTACAGCACTGCCGTTTCCCATTGTGCTGTCACCGAACAGCGCGATAGGGGTGCAACCATGTGGACGCATGGTGCCTAGGGGCAAAGGTTGACCACAGGGTCAAGGGTCTGTCACACACGGACTGCCGCAGCTCGATTGAGACTCCCTGCATGTAGCGCAGTCAGGTGCCTGTGTGTGATACCCTGCAGTGGTCTACAGTGCTATGGCACCAAGGCACCTACGGCGCTCCAGAGCATGAGTGCTATACGTGTGAACAGTGCACTAGCACCACTGGCACAGTGGTGGCCATGCCCTGCACTGCTTCCTGCACTCAGCATGTCATCACCCAGCAGGCGTCAGTGTCAGCACCCCGGGCATGCACCGTGTGGTGCCTACTGTGCACGTCACAGAGCTGCACCTTTGCCTGAGCACGCTCAACAAAATTGCACAAGGCACAACAGCGCAATATTCAGCCAGCATATGCAAATCAGGTCATCAGCAATTCCATGGCACAGCCAGTGCATTAGCATCCACTTAAAGTTGGGCCTCGCCTCATTTGCATGCCTTGCGCTATATAAATGTGACATGGGGCTTCAGAGGTCATTGTTTGGTATTGCAGTCTACTGTGGTGGGTTGTATGCTGTTTGGAGGTGTGGGCTGTGGTGTGTGGAAGATGCATGGGACTGCACATTCAGAGGTAACACCTGTCATTCCCACAGGATCAATAATGATGGAACCTGAGGAGGAGAAGGAACAAAGACGTGGGAGACGGAGGAGGCCCAACTTCACCCGGGCAGAATCAGATGCCCTGTTTGAGGCCTACCTCGACAGGGAACCGCTGCTCAGTGGACAGTGGAGAACACCACAGGCCCATGCTGTGGCATGGGATGAGGTACAGCATGCCATCAACCAGCATGGCAGCCACCAGCGGTCCATGCAGGAGTGCAAGAAGAAGGTGGGCACGGACAAGAGGAGGATAACAGATAAGGTGGCTGCCATCAGGGCAGCACGTGCTGCAGCTGGTGGTGGACAGCCAGATGTGCCTCACCTGATGCCACAGGAGGAGCAGGTGGCTGGCAGCATGCAGCGTTGTGCCCTAGAGGGTGTTCCAGGTGGTGGCTTCCAGATAGGTGGCACCCCGTCACTGCCTGGTAGGTCCTGAGCTGTCACTGTGTGGGGTTTGGATGGAATGCCAGAGGGTAGGGCAGAGACATTAATTCGACTGTGTTCCCTTACAGCTCCTGAGCATCTACATGGGTCAGCAGTGGTGGGTGTGTCCACTGAGAGTGATACCCTGGACACGGAGGAGCACCCATCCACCTCCACAGGTGTCCAAGGGTCAGGACCACAGCATACCCGCCTGTCTGTCTGGACTGAAGTTGGTGGTGCTGGTGCGGAGGAGGCCCTGCCCGTGTCCCAGCATGACAGCATCCATAGATGCCAGTGTGCTGTGACACGGACTGGTGCCAGATCCAGCACCAATGATGATGGATCACACATCATGGACAGTGATACGTGTGGGCCGCAGAATGGCCCCTCAGCAGGTAACAGCATGAACATAGCCATGGGTGGTGCCGCCGTGGAGGCCTGCGTGACATCACAGTCCCAGCCTGTGCCTGTATGCCCCAGTGGGGCAGCACTGGTGTGCATCCAGGCCAGTGGGCTGTTGCGGCCACTGCGGTGGCACCAGTGAGCCCTGGCGAGTGGCGGCCAGAGGGGCAGTGTCAGCAGTCGGCCAATGGTGACAGGGGAACAGTGTCTGGGGGCAGCGTCAGTGCATTGCATGTGGACATGCCCCGGCATGTCTCTGGTGTGCAGCGCCCTTCATCAAGGGGTGATGCCCAGCAGGGCCAGGAACACCATGAGGGACAGCATACCAATCCGGCAGATGACCTCTTTTATGAGCACAGCCGCCTACTCCAGGCTTCCTTGGATCAGCAGTCACGGCTTGTTAGGGCGGTGGATGCACTCAGTGTGGTTCTGCGCCAGGCAGAGGAGTGGAGTAGCAGAGACACCGCTCTGCTCCTGGCAGAGATGGCCCGGAAGCGGGAGGATGTGACCGCTGCCATTGACAGGCAGACACGTGCATTCACAGCTGTCATGGCCACATTGGGCAACCAGTTTGTTGCCCATGTGCCACAGACACTGTGCAGTGTCATGTCCACCCCCCATTCCTGGCATCGTGCGACACCTTCCATGTCAACACCGGGTTCAGCTGTAGGCATACCGAGCACGCCTGGTGCAGGCATGTTCGGTGAGCTGCAGACCCCTCCTTGAACATGGTCATGTTCCCGTAGCATCACCCTTGGGGGACCATCGGTGACACCCCATGAGACCAATGGTCAGCCTGTCATGGCTGGCAGGTCTTGGTGGGGCTGCCCACAAATCTGTGGTGGTCATGCCACTGTGCCACGTGACTGACCTGTCTCCCACCATGGCTACTGTCTGACACTGCCCTGTGTGCAGTGTGTTGTGCGACGTGTGACATATGGGTGGGGTACCCAGCCGTGCACACACACGGTCCATGTGCACACCCTCCCCACTGCTGGCCACTGTGGCATGTGCATGATGATGCCTTCATTGTGCTGTCTGCCACTGTGCAATGGTGTCCAGTGTCTGAGACACGCACAATGATGGGCACTGGGCATGGTCGTCTCTGGACCTGTGTGTGGCTAGGGGTTGCAGTCGGGGTCAGTGTGCCTTCAACTCCTTGTGCATGTCTTGTGGGGGGTTTGTGTGTGTGCGTGTGTGCATGACCACGTGTCATTTTAGATGTTGCCCATCCCTGACAGCGTGTGCGGTTCCACGCTCAGGCAATTCCCTTGCTGCCATCCACCCCTGAGGTTTGTCCATGTGTGTCTGTGGGTTATGCCCTTGCCATTGGTGGTTGCACATGGCCCCATGACCTACCTGTGTTGGTAGAAATGCTCTTCTGTGATGGTGTCCCAGTGCAGCTGTGACATCCGGATCAGGCAGGGGTCCCTTTGCCCAAGGGGTGGCTACCCATCACCGTGTGGACCGGCATCCTCATCATCCCCATTGCTGTCCCCTTCTTCGACCTCACCAGCTTTCTCATGGTCGTTGGCCATGTTGTGCAGGATGCAACAGGCCAGGAATAGCCTGCAGGCCTTCGAGAGGCTATACTGTAGGGCACCACGAGATGTGTCCAGGCAACGGAAACATGCCTTCAGCATCTGGAACACCCATTCTATGACATTACATGTGGTGGCATGTGCCTCACTGTACTGTTGCTGCGATGAGGTCACGTGGTTCTGGTATGGTGTGAGCAGCCAGGGATGGAGTGGGTAGCCACTGTCACCTGTGTGTAGAGGGTGGACATTAGTATCATGGTCATCATCGCTCTGCCATGGGCCGTCAAGGCTGGTACCCATGGCACCTCTGACTATGCACCCCCCGAGCTGCCCATGTCATCCTGCGTGATGTGCATACTCACCCATTAGGTGGCCAGTGGGGATGTTCTCACTCTCGAACCTGTGGCACAGTGCAGACTGGTGCCAGATGAAGGCATCATGTGTTCCCCAAGGGTGCGTGGCACAGACATTGGTTATGTTCCCCCTGCCATCACACACTACTTGGCAGTTGATGCTGGCATAACCCTTCTGGTTGATGTATGCTACACCATCCGGGCCAGGTGGCATGCGGATGGCCACATGGGTGCAGTGAATGGCCCCGAGCATGCCAGGCATACGTGCTACCCTGTGGAACTCTTGTATGCATGATGTGCACTCTGCTTGTGTGCTGGGGAAATGGATGTACTCCACAGCATGTGGCAGCAGTGCGCTGAGGAATTGTGTGAGTAGGCCTGATGCGGCCGACTGGGTTATGCCTGTTGTGTCCCCCGTTGGTTTCTGGAAGGTGCCCGTGGTGATCAGGCAAATGACAGCTGTCACCTTTGTCTCCACTGACAGAGCATGGCTCCGTTGTGTGGGTGCCTGCATCTCATCACTGCACAGCTCACAGAGCCACCTCAGGATCACCTGGATCAGGTGGTACCAGCCCACAATCTCTGTGTCAGTGTAGTGCTCGAAGATGGTGCGGGCTCGGTACCACCTGTTGGGGGCATACCACCAATGGGCCCTTCCATGGCCGCGCCCCCCTGCTGTCTGCCTTCTCAAACCCCTCATTACTGCCTCCATCTGGAAGGTGGCACTGGCCATGTCCCTGGCTGATGTCCCCCCCCGGCACCTGTTATCCCGTTCCCCCTGCTGTCCTTTCCGATGCTCCCTCTGCACTGGGTACACCTCCAGCCTTTGGCTGTCCTGCCTACTGCCACTGCCCTCAGTCCACTGTGGCACTTTCCTGTCTCTCCTGCACAGTGGTCACCTCTCTTGTTCCTTTTTATTTTGGATCATTTCCGCTATTGAGCAACTTCCACTTGCTCCCCTATTGTGCATGGCGCATGCTGTTGAATATTGCACTTCGCCATTTATTCAAGGTTCCTCCCCTCCACAGCCAGCTGCCTGACTGAGCACTTTCATGAGTGAGGCAGACTCAGTCCGCACACATGCTCATTCATTGAAAGGGCTCAGTCAGGCTCATTCATGAAAGCACTCAGTTGGACTGTAGGCTGTGGAGGTGAGTGGAGGGCTGTGCTGGTGGCCTGATGGGGTCCTGAATGGGGGGTGCAGGGTGAGGGGTCACTACTGGACAGGATGGGGGTTGGGGGGTTGACTAGAGACTAGGGATTTTTTTTTTTATAAAATAATTAATGTTGGGGTTACTAATGGAGGAGGAGAGATGGGATGTCATTCTCAGGGAGGAGGGCCTGTCATTCTTCATATTGGGCCTGTGATTGGTCGGGGGTGGGACCACTAGACACCAGGACATTTATCTTTATTTTTCATTTAAATTCTGGGTGGGGGACAGGGTGAATCTTGGCGGGGTGGGTGGAATTATTCATATATGGCTGTGGATTGACCCGGGGGGGTGGGACCACTAGACAACAGGGATCATTGGCCAGGAGGGAGAAACACTTTTTTTTATTTTTAAATATACAGTAACTATATTTTCATCACCCTTCAAATGTGTAATTTCACCCAAGGGTGGCGAAATTTCACCCGCAGGTAGCAAAATTCCACATTTCACAATTGCGTGAAATATTCAGCGAAATGCATGAATTTTGCAAAATATTTCATGGGGCAAACTTCCCAATTTTGCCAGAATTTTGCCGGAGAAATATAATTTCACTGCATCTCTAATCTCATTGTGTAGTACAATACATGCGTCATCAGCACTGACTTTATCCGTATCCTGCCTCCAGTCCCACTGCCTCAGTAGATTCCTTATTTTAACAGTGTTTACCGTAGAAATGCTGTAATGAGTTGTCAAGCAATTGATTCTTATTTTTACCAGCTCGATAGTAAATGTTATTCTATTTTGGCAAAAGTTGGAGAATGGCATCCCATCTTTTCAAATATTTACTAATGCCACTGTACTTATTCATAGAAGGTCCAGAATGTTTTTTTTTTTCTCATACCTTGAGAAACTGTTGAAATTAATTTTCAGCAAGGGTATTTAGGAATTTCTGTTCAAATTTATTGTTCACATCCCACTGTCCTAAAGAATATCAGGATAGTTGAAATCACCAAGCAGTATTACGTTATTTCTAATTGCTGCTTTTTTTGCTTACATTTGAATGCATGCACATTAAACATTTTTGTTATCAAGAATGGCATTTCAGAGGTGTGTCGCTGCCAAGCCCATTGTAGATCAACCTGCATTGGGCATGCCAGTGACAGACCAATGATCAGTCGCTGTGGTCATGACACTATCACTGCTTGGTGGGTGAAATGTGC
This sequence comes from Neoceratodus forsteri, assembly GCA_016271365.2. Lineage (NCBI taxonomy): Eukaryota > Metazoa > Chordata > Ceratodontiformes > Ceratodontidae > Neoceratodus > Neoceratodus forsteri. The sequence continues at coordinate 256,134,761 of CM057450.1, read as the reverse complement.
ACATAGCTGAAAGGAGTCAGCCTCTCCTATCAGAGAGTGTGTGTCTTGTTTTATCTACGTAATGCCACCCAGAAATCAGCTGAGCAGAGTGAGGGGAAGCACTCTCTCTCTCTCTCTCTCTCTCTCCCCCAATCCATCTCTCTCCCAATCCATCTGTTCATTATTTTCTTATTGTAAAATATACAAATAGAATAAATAGCTGGCTAAACGGGATGATTGTGCAGTCTGAAGTCCTGGCCTGAAGTGTTACATGGGGCTGGGCTTGCATCATGGCTCTACTGTTTTCTTTCAATCACACTAAAACAAAGTGCTAAAATAAGTGATGAGTCACGAATAATTTAGAAGTTACTGACTTAGTGCTCAATGCCAATTGGTAAGCCCACTCTCAAGAAAGGAGCATAAAAACATTTCCACAGAGAGTGTACGTGTGTTATGTGTGTGTGTGGTGGGGGGGTTGCATGAGAGAGTGAAAGGGAACTACAGCATAGATTACATTTGTTTGTATCTCACTGTCTGCACTGTTTCAAGCACCACATGGCTGTATTACAACTATTGTAGATGTAATTGTTTATAAAATTCACTGCCTATGAACACAGCATTGGCATAATATTATAATCTTTATTCTAGGTAAATTGCTCGGTCAATTATCAAGAAGAGAACACTGAGCTTACAAAACAGAAACTGCATCACACTATCTTCTGCACTATTTCAAGCTCCACTTGAGTTTCTTCTAACTTGGATTACAGATGTAGATATTCTTACTGAAATTCCCTGCAAGCAAAGCGTCAGCATAATCATTTGTTCTGTATCTAACTAATGCAATTTCTGAAGTCAATCCACAATAAAAGAGCACACAGAGCATACCAAATGGAAACTGCACTTTTTCAAGTTCCACTCCGTATTATTCTGTTATCTGTCAACTGTTTACATTTCTAACCCTAGCAATCTTTTATATATACCCACTTCATAGTGGCCCTCCCTGAAGAAATCCACAAGAAAGTATGAAGAAGCATAAACGATCAAACCTCCAGGTGGCTTCACTTTGTTCTTCAGGTCTGTAATAGTTCCATGTGAGCTGTTGCTTCTCTAAGAGTCTCTATAGAGTGAGCTACTGAGTGTGCCTTGGAAATGCTCTCCCTCCAGTTTCTCTCTCCAACCCCCATCTCTGGCAGCTCTACTTCATTATGTTGTAGGTGCAAGTAGATGAGTGTCCTTTGTAAGCATTCTAAATCCACTTGCAATACAAGTTCTCAGTATTGCTGCCATTTTAAATTATGCTTTTTATTAAGTTTGCACAAACACTTTGTTAGGAAGAATGGCATTTCAGAGGTGTGTCACTACCAAGACCATTACAGCTTAAACTGCAATGGACTTGCCAGTGACAGATCAATGACCAGGCATTCTGGTTGTGACATTTCTCATGGACTGGTGGGCAGAAACTGTGCTTAGCTGAATGGAGTTGCCTGCTCATATCAGACAGCAGGTGGATGATTTCATCAACATAAAAATGCCCAGTAACCAACAGTGTTAGGTGGGGGGCACTTTTTCTGTCTCCCACTGTGCTCCATTATGTTGGCTGATGCCATCAAACCATGAATAACCATCACTGCAATTTTCTGACACTGGGGTGCCCAATCTCCAGTGTAGGTACCTCAAATGAAAAAAAAAGTCCCTTGCAGTGTTTTTTTATTTCTGTTCTGACACTGGTGTGCCCAATCTCCAGTGCTGACAAATACCCTCCACCTAGCCCATTTCCACTGTGCAGCACTGAGGAGCCCACCCTGGTGCCAGTAAACATGACAGCAACACTTGGGTGGCCAATCCCCACCGTGGGTACCTCAAATGAAGAAAACCATCAATCATAGTAGTTTTTTTTTTAATATCTCTGTAAAGCAAAGAAAATGGTCCATTGATATCTGTTGCCACCACTGTCACCCTCATTCACCTGACCTTCCCAATCACCACCCACCACCCACCCCCATCCCTCCTACCCCTTACTTACCTACCAAGGGACTGATGCCATAATCCTCTCTGGACTGGAGACACACCTTCACCTTTTAACACCAGACCAGAAATCGAGGAAATCAATTATGCACTTGTGGCACAAAATTACATTTCATCCAGTATTTTATAAATGACAACTGACATGTTCACAATGGGGGAGAGGGTCAAGGATAAAGTAACATTGTTTCCAGGACTGCAATTGGCCCAAAGGGAGCCATGTTGCCTTCTGGTGAGAGTGATCTGAGTTTTGGTGCGAGCTCCGGGAACTGGCTGAATGGAGTGAGACTGGGAGAAAGGCATTGCAGTGTGCAGCACTGGTCCCACCCAGGGGAAGGGACAGAACAGTTTTCTGGTGCACACACAATACCTTATGGCATGCCTTGCAGGCTCTTCTGACAAGGCATTGATGTGCATGTTGAGGCCTGATGGACCAATGCACAGTATCTGGACAAGTAGGTTAGCCTGACAGTTTTAAATTACAGCACAGACACAGACTTATAGTCAGTGGGAAATCAAGAGCCACCATAAATTACTCAGCTCACTAAGCATGCCTGCCAACATACAGCATTTGATATTTGTAATTGCTTATTTTATTTCCTGATTTATCAGTTGGTCAACCTTATGTAGACTGGGGGTGTATCGGAAAACCCAATGGTAAATGGGTTTCGATTGCTACACTCCAGTTTTATACAAATTGGTTCAGTACACTGGGATCTCAATCTGATTTTTTCAGAAACATCTTGCAATGTTATAGATTCTGTAATGAACATTGCTACACTCCCTCCACTTTTCAAGCACCTATCCTGTCTATAAATGTTATGCATTTTATTCCCTTATTCAACTACTTATTACTGTCCCACCATGTTTCTGTTATTGTGATGATATCAGGATTAAGTTTGTATACCTGGAACAATAGCTTCTCCTTTTTTTATTCATAAATCTTGCATTAAAAATGACACATCTCATGGTATTTTTTACTGGCTCATTTGATGTCGTAAACTTTCCTGCATTAGGTTGCTGTTTTATACTTTTCCCTTTTTCACAATCGCTGTCTGCTGCAAGCTGAACTGGGAGGTGAGGGTTACCCCACTGCAAGTGGTTGCCCCCCGCAGACTTCTGAGAATGGAGGGGTTGAGTCGCCGGCTTACAGCTCTTGGCCAGATGGACCTCCCTCTCTATTGAGAAGAATTCTTGCCCTGCTCCTGAGCAGGAGCTCATCTGCCGAATTAAATTTTACTAACTCTAAAAAGAAAACTTCCTCTGCTTCTGAGCAGGATCCCGTTTGCTGCCTTTGACTCTGGACTTTAAACAAAAAGAACATTTCCTTTTTCCTAAAAGTTGGAGTGGAGAACCAGGGATAATTCTAAAAATTGAACTTGCTTAGTAATCTGTTCTGTGTGGCTAGTTGGAGTGGGGAACAAGTGGCTAATTTTTCCTGCCCACCCACCCCGTTCCCTCCTCCCATTAAATGTTCACTGGCCACCCCCACTAGCCCCTGATGAATCAGACAACCAACCCTATAATTCACTATAGCGCCAGCCTTTAACCATTTTAACCAAGCTGTTACTGTGCCGGCCCTTAACAGTTTTAAAAAAAGCCTGTGTTGCTAAAGATTCCTGAGCCAGTAGTAGGGTGACAGGCTAGGCTAAACAACCTCCATCTCTCTACTCAAACCTCAATCCCTCTAGCCAGCCTATGCCTAATGCAGCAGGGGACAAAACAATGCCTAGGGTTTGCCTTTAGTCCTGCTGCTAATATTGACACAGCACTTACTTTACCTTATTATTGTGCCTGCCTTATATAGTTTTAACTATAGAACCATTGCTGTGCTTCCTTTGCCAGTAAGTTGGGCATTAGGCTAGGTTAAACTACAAATATCTCCCTATTCGACCTGCTGTCCCTCTAGTCATCCTAAGCCCAACAAACTAGTTGACACTTTGTGCCCTGTACCTCTTGATTGCCCTGCTGCCATTAAAACAGACCACACAACCTATACTAGTTAACTGAGCAGAGAAGTGTTTCTCTACAAAGGAAAGAAACCTGTGTGTAATGTAATAACTGCACTGTATAATGATAAGCTGTGCATAGTTCCCTTGCAATCACCTGTACATCTAATTACGGCTACCCTGCAGGCCAGAAGGTAACTCAAGTTCCCTCACCTCGTTTATCCAAATTACAGCAAATTCTAACTGCTACCATAGCTTATGTATGTGTACAGTTTGACACTAATCTTATTACAATGACAATGATTTACCACAAGTTCCACTCCTAAGTTTCACAAAGGGACAGCACATATAGACTGTTACATCAACTCCAGAGTGTGAATCTCTTGATGTTAGCTGATTCACTTGGCAGGATAAGGCAGCACAGTCCAAATGTTCTATATACTGTTAGGTGTTAAAATAAGCCTGAATTGTCTGTTAGGTTTTACCAGATTGAGTTCTAATCCTTTACCAGCTAACTTGCCTTCTGACAGGCTCTGCACCCCCCCCCAACTAATACAAGGTGTAATTGTTCTCCCAACATGGCTCCAGTGGGACACACCCCAGTCCTTGGCATACTCTGCCACAAATCACGGTGTGCAAACAAGCCCTGTGCCTCTCTCCAAAATAGGGGAGTACTCCTGGCCACATTACACATACTGTCCCTCCTCTGGGTGGACATGATCATAGGCTAAGTTGACTCAGACACCAAGGAACCCCTTCACTATGACTCCCTTCCAAGAGGCCATTACTTCTGGATGACTCACCCCAGCACACATGCCCTTCTTACAGCGCTCGAGCTGGCAAGAAGGGACATATACAATGAGATACTCCATTTTATTGGCAGGAGACTCTGTAATTATTCAATACCTTGGATCAGCCCAAAATGACTTTGTCTGCTGGCAGTCCTACTGCTCCGGGCAGGAGACATACAGCCCAATCAGGGCCCTCCAATTGCCAATCTCTTAATATCTTCTCCCCAGGACCCACACTGGATATCCTCCAAGAGGATGAAAATAGCACACATGAACATCTGTAGCCTAAGACCAAAAATTCAAGAGGTACAAGCCTGGTTTGATCTCTACAAGCCTGATATCCTCACCATCTCAGAGACCTGGCTCAAGACCCATATCCTTGATTATGAGATCATGGCCCAAGGTTATAACATTTACTGAAAGGACAGGGTGAACAAGAGAGGTGGTGGGGTACTAATCTATGCAAAGGACACCCTTACAGTGTCACAGCAGATGCTGAACCAGAGTAACAGCCAAGACTGTGAAGCAATATTCATCTGCATTAGCCTTGGTCATGCAAAGCACCTCACAATTGGCTGTGTCTACAACCCCTCTAAGACTGCTCTCCAAGCCCTGAAGGGTATCACAAAAACTACAGTCAAAGATATTTCATCAGAGCTCCTTATCCTTGGAGATTTCAACCTAAACTGGGCCCATGACCCTAACAAAGACCTCACAGCAGTGACCCAAGAGGCTAACATGGTACAGGTTATCTCCGAACCAACCAGACTTTACTATAAAATGGGGACCCACACCATCCTGGACTGGGCTTTGGTGTCTAACCCCCACAACATACAGAAAGCAGATTTAGAAACATAGAAACATAGAATGTGATAGCAGATAAGGACCGCTTGGCCCACCTAGTCTGCCCAATTTCCTACCTAACAGATAAGCTGCAGATCCTACTTAACCAACAGCTTACTTTCTCCTACCCCACACTGGGACTGCCTTATGTCTGTCCCATACATTCTTGAATTCTCCCACTGTTTTTGACTCCATGACCTCCTCAGGGAGGCTGTTCCATGCATCCACAGCCCTTTCAGTGAAAATATACTTCCTCACATTACCTCTGAGCCGCCCCCCCTCTATCTTCAAATTGTGCCCCCTTGTTCTTGCACATCTCTTTTTCTGAAGATGCTACCCTCTTGGACTTTGTTGATTCCCTTGAGGTACTTGAAAGTTTCTATCATTTCTCCTCTCTCACTTCTTTCCTCAAGGTCACACATATTAAGCTCCTTTAGTCTTTCTTCGTATGTCTTCTGGTGCAGACCCTGCACCATTTTGGTTGCCCTCCTCTGGACAGCCTCCTCTCTGTCTGTGTCTTTGCGGAGATGGGGTCTCCAGAACTGCACACAGGACTCCAAATGGGGTCTCACTAACTGTCTGTACAGAGGGATAACAACTTCCTGTTTTCTACTATTGATGTCTCTCCCTATGCATCCCAGTATCCTCCCAGCCTTCCTTAATGCCTTCTCACATTGCTTACCCACCTTTAGGTAATCTGATATAATTACCCCCAGGTCCCTTTCTATTTTTACTGTTGTCAGTATCTCACCCCCCATAGTGTACTATTTCCCTGGGTTTTTGTTTCCCAGGTGCATTACCTTGCACTTCTTTGCATTGAATCTGAGCTGCCATACATCTGACCATTCCTCCAACCTCGCCAAGTCCCTTCTCATCCTTTCCACTCCATCTTGTGTATCAACCCTGTTGCAGATCTTTGTGTCATCTGCAAAGAGACATACTTTTCCTTCCAGTTCCTCTGCAATGTCACTTATAAAGACATTAAAAAGGACCGGTCCTAGTACTGAACCCTGCGGTACCCCGCTAGTAACCCTCCTTTCTTCACTGTGGACTCCATTTACTGCTACCATTTGAGTCCTGTTGTCTAGCCAATTTTTTATCCAGGCTACCACCTTGAGACCCACTCCAAGGCTGGCTAACTTGTGTATTAATCTTTTGTGTGGGACTGTATCAAATGCCTTGCTAAAATCTAGGTAGGCCATGTCCACAGCCCTTCCCTGGTCTACTGCTTTCGTCACCCAGTCAAAGAAATCTATTAGATTCATCTGACACGACCTTCCCATAGTGAATCCATGCTGCCTTGGGTCCTGTGCCCCACTGGCCTCTAGGTACTCAACAATTCTTTCCTTCAGAAGTGATTCCATCATTTTCCCTACCACTGAGGTCAAACTAACTGTCTGTAGTTTCCTGCCTCTGTTCTGCTCCCACTTTTGTGAAGAGGAATCACACCTGCCCTCCTCCAGTACTCAGGTACCACCCCATCCTCCCATGATTTGTTAAAGAGAGTAGTCAGCGGTGTCACTAGTTCTATCCTTAGTTCCTTTAGAATTCTTGGGTGAATCCCGTCAGGCCCCATTGCTGTGTCCACCTTCAATTTTATTAGGTCTTTCAGAACCCTTTCTTCTGTAAATGGACTGGTATCGACCCCCATCTTCAGAGTGTTTCTCTTGTTTGGTTTAGGTTCTTCCCCCTCCTCTTCCTTTGTGAATACTGAGCAGAAATATTCGTTCAGTATCCCTGCTTTTTCACTGTCACCCTCTAAGCACATTCCCTCCCCTTTATTAAACCTTAGTATCCCTTCTTTGGTCTTTCTTCACTCCCTAATGTACCTATAAAAGGTCTTATCCCCCTTCTTAACACAGTTGGCTATCCTTTCCTCAGTTTGGGCCTTTGCTATTCTGACTGCCTTCCCAGCCATTTTCTGCTTTAACTGATAAAGTTCTCTGTCCTGCTCCTTCTGTGTTTCCTTATATTTCCTGAATGCTATCCTTTTCTCCTTAACCTTCCCTGCAACCTCTTCTGAGAACCATAGCAGTTTTTTCCTTTGTTGTGTTTTGTTGATTTGCTTTACACAAAAGCTTGTTGCCTCTGTGATGGCTGTTTTATTACTCCCCATTGTTCCTCCGCCCCTCTTTCTTGCCTGTTTGCTAGTGCTTTTCTGAGGCACTCTCTCATTTTCCCAAAGTCAGCCCTCCTAAAGTCCAATACTCTTGCTTTTGTATGGCTTGATTGTATGGCTGTGTTTATCATGAACCACACGGTTTAGTGGTCGCTTGTTCCCAGATGGCTACCCACTTCTAAACCTGAGATTCTTTCTCCATCCTCATTTGAGAGTAGCAGGTCTAAGACTGCTCCCTCCTGAGTGGGTTCCAATACTAGCTGTCTGAGGCACGCCCCCTGTAGGGCATCAAGAATGACCATGCTCTTGGATGTGCCTGCAGCAAATGTGCTCCAGTTAACATCTGGCATATTCAGGTCCCCCATCAACAATATCTCCCCTTTTTCTGCCATTCTAAGGGAACCTTCTATCATTTCCTTGTCCATTCCTTCCCCTTGAGATGGGGGTCTGTATGCAACCCCATGAGGATTGTGGTGCCATTTCCTGTCTCCAGGGTGACTCAGAGTGCTGCATCTGTTCCCTGTTTACTCTTTAATTCTGTTGCTTTGATCCCTTCCTTTACATAGAGAGCTACTCCTCCTCCTCCTCTTTTACCCTCTCTGCCCTCCTGTAGATTGTGTATCCTGGTATGTTGACATCCCAGTCATGATTCTCTGTGTACCATGTTTCTGTGACTGCCACAATATCCAGGCAACTCTCTTCCATCTAGACCACTAGTTCAGGGAGCTTGTTACACAGACTATGGGCATTGGTACTCATCACCCTCCACTTTTTGATGGCCTTACCCCTTTTAGCCCCACTTCAGTCCTTACTACCTTTGCCTTTTTTTACATTTACCTCTGTCCTTCACCCTAATGACTTCTCTACCTTGGTGTTTACCTCACTAATTACCACGTTTTGTGGGAGGAGGTTGGGATTTCTCTGCTCCTTTTCAGTGCCTCCCCCCTTGGCTAGTTTAAATGCTTGCCAATGAAGCATTTAAACCTCTCACCTAGGATTCTGGTCCCCCAACAGATGCAGACCATCGCACAGTATAGGTCTGCATCCTTCCAGGTGCCTCCCCAGTCCCCAATGAAGCCAAAACCCTGAGATCCACACCAGTTTTTCAACCATTTATTGAATTCCTTGGTGAGGAGTACCCTAGCATCACTCTTGCCATAGACAGGCAGCACCTCCGAGAAGGTTAACGTATGCACTACTTGTTTAAGGCCCCTCCCCAACTCTACAAACTCCTCTTGCACTGCTCTGATCCCATTTCTAGCCAGGTCATTTGTCCCTATGTGGACAATGACATCCAGCTCCCTCCCTTGTGCAGCTGCTCCCACGATTCTGAGGATTCGCTTCCTGTCCTTCCAAGCCGTGGCGCTTGGCAGGCACCTTACCTCCCTCTCCCCTTCATCCCCCATTTCTACCCCCCTAATGATTGAATCCACCACCAGGAGTTGTTTCTTTCCCCTGTGGGGTCCCATACCACCCTCCTGTGGGTCTCCTTTGTGAAGGTTCCCAGCATCCTCCTTGGTCTCACTGCAGGTGCCTCATAGAGGAATCACTCTTTCCAGAATAGCATATGAATTATGGAGAGGTACAACTGGAAGGATGCCCTCTTCCACCACCATCTCCCTCCCTGAGCCCACCTTGGTCCAACTGCTTCTCTTTCTTGGCAACCTCTGAGGTAGTGGCATTGGCCCTGGTGTTCCCTTCATGGGGAAGGAGGTTTCATGAATCCTAGCCAGGTCAGCCTGGAGACGGGCAACCTCCTCCCTCAGACCAGAGGTGCCTGCAAATAGGGCAGCATTGCAGCCTCAGAATGTCTCCCAGAACACTGCTGCCCCACAGCCATTGCACTGCACCACTCCTATCATGTCTTATTTTGTGTCCCCTCTCCTGTTTCTCTGTATGCTTACTCTCTCCTCTCCTTACAACTCTCACCCTTTCTGTTCTGGGACAGCAACTTCCTATATTCTTCAGTAGTCTCCTTCTTCCTTGCTCAGTGTCAGACCACCACCAGCTGGGCGGGGGTGAGTTACTTTTTTCCTTTAGGGTTGACAAAACCAATGTTTCTCTAGGATCCTTTCCTTCCTACTGCTAAACAGGAATTTCCTGTTGACAGTCAAATCCAGTGGCTATAAAAGTAGAACTGGCTTAGGGTGGGTGGGATGGAGGGCAATTAGTAAGAAAAAAAGGCTAGCAACAGGAAGTTGTAATTTGAGTCACCTGCTTTTATAGTGTCTATGCCACACCCCCAATTAAGCTCGCTCTCCTCCTACTGGTTTAGCAAAGTAAGTTGATACAGTACCCTTCACAGCACAGAACACACACTGCCTGTCTTTCTTTTCTTTCTTTTTTAACCCTAAATAAGACCCCTTCTACTTCTAATAAAGTATCTGCTGCTTAATCTCAGCAGACACTGACTCCTGCTGAGATATAAGTGTTAAATTAATAAGAAAATGTAGCTTCTTTTAGTTAGCTGCTTTCTGCTCTACAAGCAAGGCTAGCAATAGGAAGTTGTAATTTGAGTCACCTGCTTTTATGGTGTCTAAGCCACGCCCCCAATTAATCTCTCTCTCCTTCTTCTACTAGTTTAGCAAAGTAAGTTGATACAGTACCCTTCACAGCACAGAACACACACTGACTTTCTTTCTTTTCTTTCTTTTTCTAACCCTAAATAAGACCCCTTCTACTTCTAATAAAGTATCTGCTGCTTAATCTCAACAGACACTGATATAAGTGTTAAATTAATAAGAAAATGTAGCTTCTTTTAGTTAGCTGCTTTCTGCTCTACAAGCAAGGCTAGCAACAGGAAGTTGTAATTTGAGTCTAATGACTGATGCTCTGAGTTACCACTCCCCTATATTCTGTATCTGGAAGAACAGAACACCTAAGGTACAACCCAAGATACTCACCACCAGTGACTACTCAAATTTCATGGTGACACAATTTAATGACCACCTCAGTAACCTGGACTGGAGCCCCATCCGGCTCCTCCCTACCTTGGATGAGGCCTTGGAATACTTCCATGACTCACTTATCAATGCAGCCACCCTCTTTGCCCCACTTAAAAAAATCAGATCAAAGTGTAGCTGCTACAAGTGGATGTCTCCAACTGTAAAATCCCTGATGATCAGTTGGGACAAGGTTTGGATGAAGTTCAGGCACTCCTCTCTCCCTGCCGATCTTGTGGCATACAAATCATTAAGAAACAAATGTAAGAGGTCTATCAAACTTGCAAAGAGGGAGTACATCACTCACCTCCAAAAAAACAATTTAGGCAACCCCAAGCTCTTCTGGTCTCACATAAATGAACTGCTTAAGGGCAACTCCAAGGAGGAACTGGGACCAGTTGAGGTCAGTGGTCAGCTAGTGAGTGATGGCCCACAAATCACCACAGCTATCAACCTCCACTTCACCAACCTCGACGGATACAAGACTGGATTACCTCCATCAACATCGGTACAGAACATGACTGAGCCCCCTTGCTCTAATAGACCCTCATTTCACCTGAGATTGGTCAAGATAAAAGAGGTCTTAACTCTTCTAAGGGCTCTGAAAATCAAAGGCTCAGGAGGCCCCGATGGGATTAATCCCAGGCTACTAAAGGAATGAGCCCAATCCCTTGCCAGACCTTTGATCTGGCTTATTAATAGATCCCTACTGGAAGGAATAGTTTCTGACCAGTGGAAACAGGCTAATGTGGTCCCCATCCACAAGAGTGGCTCGAGAGAATGCATAAGTAACCACAGACCCATCTCCCTGCTTTGTACCCTTGCAAAACTGCAAGAAAGGCTTGTATACGGTCAACTCTGTGAATACCTGGAGTCCCACCAGCTCCTAGCCCCCTCCCAGGATAGTTTTTAATCCAATCATAGCACTGACACTGCCCTCACCAACCTCACAGTAGATGTACTCAGAGCAATGGATTCAGGGAAGCTGAATGGTGCAATTTTTATAGATCTTTCCAAGACATTCAACCTTGTGGACCACAACCTCCTGCTAATAAAGCTAGACAAAATCAGTCTAGTCCCTCTTGCCCTCAAGTGGTTCAAGAGCTACCTATCTGGCTGCACACAGAGGGTCATTTGGAAGGATGAGCTGTCGGATCCACAACCCATAAAGGAGGGAGTACCTCAGGGTTCAATCCTTGGTCCCCTCGTGTTCTCTCTGTTCACTAATGACCTAAACCTCCACTGTGGGGAAAGCTCAGTCGTTCAACATGTGGATGACACAGTCATTTACCATTCCTTGGATAATCTGTGTGCTCTAGGTCCTCTCCTCCAAGCTGACCTTATGACAGTTGAGGCCTGGTTAACATCAAACAGAATGGTCCTCAATGCAGGCAAAACAAAAGCCATGCTGTTCGGTCCCAGATCCCTTGGACAAGACAGAACCAAGTCCCTACAGCTCAACTCACTTGCTGGTAAAAGCACTGATGTGGTGGATTCCCTAAAATACCTAGAGCTAACAATTGACCATTGTCTCACCTTCAAGACCCATGTCAACTTAGTAACCAGGACCATCCACAACAAACTTGGCACCCTGTATCAATTAAAAGACCAGCTTATCCTGGAAGCTAGACTCACAATTGCCTCCAGTGTCCTGCTCCCTACACTTACCTATGCTGCCCCAATATTACAGAGCATGTCCAAGCAGGAGTTCAACAGGCTACAGACACCGTACAACAAGGTAGCTTGGTTTGCAACCCAGGGTCACTCTAGAAGCCACCACTGTGATAAGCTTGCCCAACTATAGTGGCCTTCCTTCACTTCTCGATTACAGTACCCTCTGCTCTGTCTGGTGTTTAAGTTACTCAGTCTGGCTGCTCCACCCAGCCTAAATGGAACAATTATTCTCAAGCACAACCCTTGGAGGCTTAGGACCTCAGGTCACACTCTGCTGGAAATCCACAGGGTTAGGACTAATGTGGGTGGCAAATCCTTCTCCTATACTGCCCCCATCTTGTGGAACAATCTTCCACCCTCATTACAGAAAGCCCCCACTTTTCTGAACTTTCATATTATGCTCAAGGCCCACATGACCGATACAAGAACTTGTCACTGTCATCGCACTTGACTGCCCTCCCCCCACAACCTAGGCCAACCCTCTCACTTGCTCACCTTGTTCTCCACCTGTCTCATGTCACCCTAACTGACCACAAGGCTAGGTTTTCCTTTATACAATTACTGCTGGTATGTCTAAAATGACTCAGAAAAAATGCTATTTGCCTGTAACCTGTTTATTATCTGTACTTTCTCTGTAACCATGTGCATCTGTGCTTATTATCTGTACTTTCTGTGTTACCACTTGCATCTGTGTTTCTCACCTTGTAGTGTTATTCCGGGTCACCCCTGAAAAAGGGACCTTTGGGACTCAGTGGGCCTACCCAGTCATCAAAATTTAATAAATAAATACATACTTTTTCCTGGCTTTAGTCTCCCTAGTACCCTTGTCAAACACTGTATGTTTGGTACAGTTCCATCTGCAGATTGCCCCATGGTATTTAGTTTAAACCTGTTTTAATCACTTCTTAATTCTGGTGCTCAAAATACCACCTCCACTTCTGTTGAGGTGTAAACCATACCTGGCTTATAGGTCATTTAATTGCCAGAAAGTGTCCCAGTGCCTGATGAATGTAAAGCTTTCCCTTGCTGACCAGTTTCTGAGCCAGGCATCTTATTAAGTCAATACTATGTTGGCAGTGTGGAGAAGCTTGAGGGTCAGGAGGAATTTCTAAGATTATAACCCTATTATTACATTGTTTTTTTTTTTTTTGTATAATTCCACTACATTCATTCTTATTTACTCTACTGGGCTTCTCAATATGTTGATTGTACAGAGGTGGATGGGTCCTATCCCACTTTTCCCACTATTTTGTCAGTGAGATGGATTATGTCTGTGACTTTAGCTAGAAGCTAGAGCCCACTGTTTTCATTTTGTTGTGACAGCATATTTTACAATCTGTGTATTTAATAAAATATTCTTCCAGTATAATTTCCTGTGGTGGGATTATTCCATAAGGTGGTGATGGAGAACTTTGTGTAGTGTTTAGAGTGGGATTGAGCTCAACTGGTGACGTTAAAGTGGGTAACTGGTCATTATTTAATACCTCAGGTCTGTTGCTTAGATTGAGGTCTGCATGGTAATGTTCAACCCTTCTGCCTCTTTTTCTATTTATCCTGGGTACCACTTTTGTTTGGTAAACACCCTCATCTGAGGAGGAAGAACTGTCCCTATTCCTTTTAATGGCTGCAGTGGGTGGAGCCCTGAAGCTGTCTTGATATCAAAAAAGCACCTTGCCAACTCTGACTGATGAAAACAACATTTGGAATTGTAGTAAGAGCCCTCCGTTAGTGGAAGCACTCCACTGTGCTGATTAGAGCAGTGTTGTACCACTCTATTTCATTTTATCTGTGTGTTGCCCACGCATGCACACGTTTTGTGTTAGTGATGTGAATGCATGATGGAGATCACCGTGCTCAAGGTGGCCATCATGATCTTATTGCGCATTTGCTAGCATCACAGCCATGATGCGCATGCATGACCATCGTGCAAACCCGATGCTGCCATTGCTCTTACTAGACTTTGTTTCTTTCTGTGGGTGCTGTAAACCGTCATAGATGTTTGTGAAGTGCATAGATATCTGATATCATTCCTGTTACATAGTTCAAGTACAGTGGAATCAATGACATTTCTAGGTTCCAAAATTCCTTTCAGGTTATAGAGTTTTTCCTGATTTGTCACCAGTTCCTGCTCTAATATGCCAGTATATACATAATACTGACATATGTATTTATCAGCTTGTGGTGGGACTTCATCATACATATTGCATTGGTTGCACAGGGCAAGGTCTTTAGAATAGCTTGTAGTTGAAATGCCTAAGTTAATACAAATTAGTGTTAATATATGGGGAGGGGACAGCCTGTTCGACTGTTACCTCAGGATTAATCACTACAAAGAAATTCAAGATGGTTAATAGGTGGCTGATAATTTAAAATATTTTGGGTGTGCCCTTTGATTCTAGCAGGTTTTGGGATGTACATCATGATACAACTAAGTCATTGGGATATCAGTTGATAGGAGGAGTTCTGTATTTTAGCTATAAATTTTCAGGAAACTCATTTTATGCTCGTATTTGTCCAGTTACTCTGTGGATGGAAGCTTAGGCCTTTGGGAGATGCAGTATAGGGACTGCATCCAGTTCAGACAGTTTAGAATTACTTTTGAGGAAAGTTCTTGGTCTGCCTCCCAGAAGCCCAGGTAAATTACTATGGGTTGGGGAGGGGGTCGGTCTAATATAAATCAAAGCATTGACTCTGCAGAAGATGGTATCTTATGGCTTTAAGGTGTCTTATATGACTTTTTTAAGAAGCCCTTATGTATTCAAGAATGAATCTTGTGAAAGAGATTGACGGTCTAGCTGTATCCATCTGCTAGTAACAAATATAAAATGATTGGGCACTGAATTTCCTAGGTAGAAGCAATTTCTTAATTTTGTATCAATTTCAAATTCATGCTCAATTTTTGTACTGGGAATACATAAAAACTGTTGGCTATAGCAAGGTTCAAGGAGGCAACAACTTCACCACTATATAAATTATTTAAGTGCCTAAATACAGTATACTGTACGTAGGATTGTCATCTCAGTAACATCCAAAATGCTGATATCAGACAAAGCCTTATTTCTTGCTGATACCTTTAGCAGTAAAGAAAGGGCAGTTTAGGGGAACTGTTTATGTACTCAGAGTATTTCTTTGTGTGGGTAGTTCAATTGAGGACTTAGTTGCTGTATGTTATATATTGCGAACAGTTATCTCATCGTTAATAACTGCTGGATCCAACCTTTGTTCAGGAACACAGGATAAATTAATGATTACAAAATTCTGGTTTTGCTTCTAACTTCTGGGGCCTGATATTCAGAAAAGTGCAAAACAGAGCACAAATTTGAGGGCTGCACTTTACAATTGCCCAGGGGTCTGAGGATGCTATATTCAGCTGGATAGGACACCAGCATGATCTGACTGAATAATGGGCCATATCAGTGCAACATTAAGTCAAGTAGTGCTGCATGAACATGGCTTACGAAGAGGGCCTCAAGGGTGGATAGCAACAGAGCGCTATATGCAGTTTTCAAAAAGACATATGCAATTGAGTCCATCGGGCATGCAAGGCACTAGGGGTCAATTTGCATGCCCATTATGGGCCCATTTGCATGAATAGTGGAGGCAGGTTAGCGTTGTTCCACCCCTTCCTCTGGCCAAGACATATGTAGCTATCCCTGGTGCTAGTGGTCCTCCCTCCCTCTGATCCCCAGCCCATATTTAGAAAAAACAAACTCCCTGGTACTAGTGGTCCCCCCTCCCTCCAATCACCAGCCTGTATCTAAAGAAAACTCTCTTTGTTGCTAGTGGTCCCCCCTCCCTCTGATCGCCAGACCATATTTAAAAAAGAAACTCCCTGGGTCTAGTGGCCCCCCAATCATCGGACCATATCTAAAGAAAACTCTCTCCAGTGCTAATGATCCCCCTTCCTGTGGTCACCATCCCATAGTAAAAGTTACAACCCACACCTGTGTCCAGTTGTTTCCACAGGCACCTATCCACAGTATTGCCAGTCATGATGCCCTACACCCTGACATCTACCAGACCCATAGTGCAGCACAAAGCATCCACCCCAGTTGCCTTAACTGTATCCTCACTGCCCCAGGTGTGCATACGGTGACTGGTGCTGACCTCTTCACAACTCCTCAACTGGATACTGTATGTCCAGACAGGGAGAACATCTCTCATAGGACAGAGTAACACACCCTGTCCTATAAATAAGATATGCGTGCCCTGCCTGGATATAAATTAGCTGGCTGAGGACATGTTAGGAGGGCAGCAATGGTCACCATAGGCACACCCGCAGCACTGAGGATACTGGTAAGGTGACTAAGGGGAGGTGAGTGCTCAGTGTTGCAATGTGGGGGCTGCTAGATGCCAGGGAGTAGGGGATTGTGACTGGCAGTACCATGGATTGGTGCCTGGGGAGACCACTGGATGCCAGGAGAGGTTGTAACATTTATTTATTTTATTTTATTTATTTTTATTTAGCTTTTGTTAACCGGGTAAGTGCACTAGCCATAAAATGACTATTTTCAGGCACGACCTGGGAGAGTACAGACATGCAGAAACTTAACAGGATAACAAATTATAAGTGCTTTACATACAATGAGTTAGAAAGGATACAATATATCTGAACATACAAAGTAAAGCGCTTTACATACAATGAGTTAAAGTGGATACAATATATCAGAGACATACAGAGTAGACCATTCATAAGTTCATAGGTGTCTATCTATGCAATGAATAGAGAGGATCTTGGACAATAAATTTTCAGGTGGCATATCATATGAACATAACAAGGTACACAAAAAACAAATACAGGTAATACAAAAGGAAGAAATAACCATTGAGAGCAGGGGGTGTCATTAAGGAAAAGGTCGGTAAGTGAGGAAGAGGGGAGCAAGCCATGAAATTAGATTATATGAGTGTATGTAAGTGTAAGGGGAGATGCCTGCAGTGCAAGATTATATATAGGCAGGGAAAGGGAGCCTGGACAGGCTGAGGCAGTAAGAGGGTTATATAGAGGTGAGGAAATACAATTGTATGGCCAGAGACATCAGTCATTAGGTAGGGTGAAAGCAGGAACAGGTATCAGCAATCAGCAGATTCAAGTGCAGTTTTCTCTTAAAGCATGTGTGGGAGCTAGAAAGTCTAATGTCAAGGGGAAGGGATTTCCACAGCTGTGGAGCCTCATATTCAAATGCAACAGTTCCTTTCCTCATGTGGCACCTCGGCAAATTCAGAAAAGATTTATCAGCTGATCATAGACCATGGAGTGTGTCCTGAGGAACAAGCATAGCTGCAAGACACCTTGGAGTTTGATTTCGAATTATCAAATCAATAAGGGAGCCAAAGTAGTATTTCCTACTAGCTAACGGAGACAGCCAACCAAGATCATTATAAAGCTGACAGTGGTGTTTAAGTCGTGGAGCAGAAGAGGCATAGCGACATATGTTGTTATACATAATATCCCATCTGAGTAGGTCAGTTTTATGAGCAGCCCCAAATAAGGAAGCCCCACAGGTTAGGGCTTGCGATCGGAGGGAGGGGGGACCACTAGCACAAGGAAGAGTTTTCTTTAGATATGGGCTGGTGATCATCGGGTGATAGGACCACTAGCACCAGGGAGGTTGTTTTTTAAATACATCCTAGTGATCAGAGGGAAGGGGGGACCACTAACACCAGGGAGAGTTTTCTTTAGATATGATCTGGAGAACATGTGGGGACATCTAGGACCAGGGAGAGTTTTCTTTAGATATGGGCTGCTGATAGGAAGGAAGGGGGAGACCACTAGCACCAAGGAGAGTTTTTTTTTAAAACAGCCTGGCAATTGGAGCATGTCATTGACCACAAGGGGTTGATGTGCTCCCACAGCCACCAACCACTAGCTGGCTGCAATACTTCCTGCAGCCACTTGGGTTCTGCAGAGTAAGAGTGGGTTTTGTTCGGCAGTATTTGTGTTGTGCAAAAGAACTGCGCTATACCCTTTTGCACCCTGCACATCTGCTGAATGTCCACTTGCGCTGATATTCCTGTACCTGCCCCCAATTTGCATACCTCCCATTTTGATTTGCTTGGGCACTAACCCAGTTTGCCAGTGCAACTTATCCCTTTGAATATTTGGCTCCAGCACAAAACACAATTTGCACAGGCAATCACCAGTTAGTGCCTGCACAACGTTTTGAATATTGGGTCCCTAATGTTTTATCTATGCAAATTGATGTAGGATGTTTTGCCTTTTGAGCTGCAAGGTAAAACATTTAGCATATTAACAGCTTGAGGTAGTGAGCTCAGAACTGCTAATTTACAGCTGGCATGGTGGCGTTCAGACTGACCCAGGTTTGGGAACTAGCTCAGGGTCATCAAGGGTTGGCAGGGGAGGATGCTGGGAGATAGACTGAGCAGCCATTAGGCAACTCTCCCCTCCTGCATGGGAATGCAGCCGTGCCTGCTGCAGGGCTGTCCCCGGGTGGATGCCCAGAGGTAGTGCACTCAGGAATGACTAAGAAGGTATCACATGAAAACAGCTAAGTGAAAATAGTGAAACAATTTGGGTAAACCTGGAACAGTGACTCACATTTGAGTGACTAATACATTATTGTGATATGAAGGAAATAGCTACCCGACTCACAATGGTGTTTCAGTGGCAGTCAGGGTACATAATAGCAACCTGTCTGAATGGGTGCCTTGATGAGGATTGTGCCTAATCCCCACAATCAATGAGCACCTCAGAGTTGATATATTTAAGATGGGGGGTCCGAGGGGCACTGTCCCCATGGGGGGTGCAGGGGGCACAGGCCCCCCCACATAGGAGAATTGGGGACACCTGGCATTTTTGGCATTTGCTTTTGTGCACTTATTTGCTTGAGCTATTTCTGGCATAGTGCTATTTTGACATATTGCCTATTTTGCATTCGCTATAAAAAAGTCACTGTTTTGACTTTAGCTATTATGCATTTGCTGTAATCACATGGAACCACTAAGAATAGGAAGGGTGCCTCCACATGCATGCAAGAAACCTCAGCAAGGAGTGGGGAGAAAATCTAGCTAAAAATGGAGCTGACAGGCTCCATGGCTGCCCCACAGTGCCCAGGCTGGCCCCTTCCGGAGTCTAGATGTTGGTCTCTGTGAGGACAGGGAAAGTAGATGCCCTTGACCCTCAGCTCTGCCACGGGGGGCATAACCTGTGGGGGATTACTGGGACAGTCGGGTACAGGAAGAAGCAGAAGTCCCAAGACTGAGTCCCTCTGAGGTGGGGTGGAGCCAGCTGCTAGCCCTGCCATGTGCCCCCATTGCCAAGTAGGTGGGAGGTGGTGACAGGAGTCAGAAAGCTAGATAAGAAAAAAATAACTGCTAATATACTTATATCACACCAGTCTTGCTGTTTTGACATGAGATTCTTTAATGAGAAGAATTCTGTTCTGCATATGTTGTGCACAACTGTATTGCATGCTATTTTGCATTTATTAAGTGTACAGATTATGACTCATTTTTGCAGTACTGTTTCAAATCATGCTCTGTAAAAGCATTATATACTTTATATGCTTATTGTGTTATGCCCATTTTAAATCATCTTGGCATTATGGCTAATACAATAAAATGTAACCAATCTGCATATGCATCTATTATCATTAAGAACATTTATCTTAATTTTTTGGCAAAATCTAATTTGGACTCTTTCTCTGCCACACTCTGAAAGCCAACTTCCATGGATGTACTGTAGCCATCATATTATAGTTATACTGGCAAACCTTACATTAGCTGGTTGGTGCTTCTATACCAAGAGCAATTCCTGAAATCAAAACATAACTAAAGGCAAGTGCTTTAGTTATAGTGGCACAGCAACACCGGTTCAGATAAGGTTGGGTAGGTAGTTTAAAGTTAAATTGTGATTTTCAAATGTTTTTATCTCAGCCGTTCCTAGATGGAATTTCACAAATTTTTAAACATGTATATTCTGGTACAAGATCTCTCATTCTTCAAATATGGTAAACTATGACAATATTTTTTGTGGTAGGAGGTTACAAAGAATTGTTAGAAATATTGAATTTGCCTCCAATATGGGTAATTCATTTACCACAGTCCTTGACGTGCACAGAGGTGCATGATTTCTCCTTATTAAAGCAAGGCAGCAAAAAATGAAGCCACTGTTGCTCCTTCTAATATAACTGGGGGTGCTTCTCGAGGACAAAGGATCAGAGCTGCAGGAGTGCTATGGTGATTCAAGGAGTCGCTGCACACTAACCAGCTGAGGTAGCTGTTGAGCAGAGGCTACTGGCAATTTTTTCCAGAAGGGTATGCCATCCTAGCCTCTACATACCTTCTGAGTGTGCAGTCTTTCCAGGCCGCCTCGCGCGGCTCCTCTTGGGGTTTTCCTTCTGCTGTCTTTCTTTCTGCTTCTTTTACAGTCTGGAGTTTTGGTTGGATTAGCCAAGCTGGAAGAAGATTTGAGGGAAGCGCTGCAGAACGTATGATAGCAGGGGTGGAACATTTCAAGTGAACACCGCAAACAAGTTCTATCTTTATTTCATTGAGATTACTGAGTTGAATGAAAGAAGAGATCGAGAAAAGATGGATGAACTTTTTTTTACTAAATATTGCATTTCAAACTAACTAAGATAAGTTCGACTGGTTACTTTGTTTATTTAATAGGGAAAATTTGATTTACACTCCATGCTCAAAAGTTGTTGTTTAGTTTTTTTGGCTCTTTTTTTATGATAGATACTAAGTGAGTTTTGTAATTTTGCAATTTTAATTCCTTTTATCCAGCTTGTCTTTTAATTTTGAAAATAGATTTTACTCCTTTTTCAATTTTCGTGCCGCTGGGAGTCAGCTGATCTTACTTTTGTACTTATAGAGCATTCGCGGCGTTCTGGATCAGATCGCTGGCTTGTATACCTTGTATTCCTGAGCAGACCTAAACAGTGTTGCTCTGTGAGGGGGTTTGTTTTTTCCTAAGAACTATTTTATTATTAGAGACCTGTTACTACAGATCTGTTGGAGATTTGGGGGTTTATTCAGCTTGCTGCTGTACCGGTTCCCCTCGAAACACTGTATATATCAAAGGATAACATGAAATGTGAGGGGAGGCAGAAAGTGCACACGATGTAAGTTTGAGTGTTTGTATGTGCTTATGTGTATATCTGTACACAGTTACATCGAGTAGTGCATAGTATTTAGCAGTGTATGTTGTATTTTTAGTATTAGTTTGGAATTTAGTTCTCTTTCTACTTGGTTATACCTTACTTAGTGGAGTTAACCAGCTCAGTTTAAGGATAAGTAATTCCAAACATTTGATTTCTTATCTTGTTTTTCTTCTGATTTGCTTCAAATCTGAAACCTTGCTAAAGACAAGAGTAAAAGGACACAGTATAAAGGAGAATTAACACTGCATAGAATAACTTTGGACAATTCATAATTCCTGAAAATCTGAAAACTTCTCTGGACTGATTGAATTCATTCTATCAAGAATTGCTTTATACATGATCTTTATTGCCGTAGAGTTCAACAACAAGCATAGAGGGCAGCGTGTATATTTTGGAAATTGGTTAATTGATTACTTGATTACTTGAACTGCATTACTCTGGCACTACTCTTGGAAAGTGATTGAGCCATTTACTTTTGAGAACTAGAGAACTGGAAGTTAATTGATGCTATTGATTAATTATGTAAATTAGATTTAAGTGAAAAGTTTTATAGCCTATTTTGTGCTTAATTCCATGAGTTTATTTGAGCACTCTTAATTAGGACTTAGGGGCTTTGATATCAGAGCTCTGTGTTGTTTTATGTTTGTTATGGTTAAAACCAGACTTCAAAGAATGAACAATCCAAATCTTTCTCCATTAAATGATTCATATTCTGTAAATATGCAATTGGTGAAGCAGATAAAACAGACCAAAATTACAGATCATTTAAATATAATTAAAGAGGGTGATAACCTTAGTAGAACTTCCACTCTGACAAGTAAATTATGTAATTTTACTTTACCATTGACACAGATGTCAGATAATAGATTTATACCTGACCTATCCCTAATTGAAGGAGCAGTACAGAAAACAAGTGGACATCTTGAAACTGAATTAAATTGTTCACAACAGACAATTGAGATTAATAAATCTCTAATTAGTTACACAATGGCTTCCCCAATCAGCCTTCGTGAAACAACTCCAGAATTTTGGAGTAATGAATGCCATCTAATAAAAGAGAAGACTGTGTTAGAGGAAGTTTCAAGGGATTTGCAAAGTATAATTACAGGTTTAAAACAGTTTAATGAGCACAACAATATAACAGAGCTATGTAAAGAATGTTGTAAAGAATGTTATAAAGAATCTGTTATGAATCCTAATGAAGAGCTAAAGTATGATTATCAATCAAGTTATCTGAGTGACAAATTAATTGCCCTATTATCCCATCAACATACAGCAAATATATTGATAATGGAACAAGTCCTACTAAACAATGATACAATAGAAACCGTTAGAAATGATATAGCGCATATAAGAGTAATTCTAACTGATTCTATGGAAACTAAAGAAGGAAGAGGAAATAGGAATGCTGATGGGAAGATTACTGTGAGTAGGCCAGACTTTGATAGTATTCATATACCTAACAGCCCTACAAGAAAAGAAATTTATTAAAAAGGATGTCAGAAGGGTAGAAAGAATAATATATTAGGGAAAAGGACTAATTGTAGGGAAAAGAAGACAAGTGTCTCTAAAACTAATTTAGTATTGATGGATTCAATTACGGAACAGCCTCAAGCTTTAATTGAAGAAGGATCAAAATCTATTCAGTTGGTAGTTAATATGCCAGGGCAATCGACTAAATGTAATGAAAAGAATTCAATGGTCTCTAAAACCAAGTTAACACTGACAGATTCAATTATGGAAGAGCCTCAAGCTTTAATTGGAGAAAATTTAAAACACAATTTAAAACACAATCCATTCATAGTGCAGGGGAAACAGGACACTATTTTAAAATTAGACCTACAAGCTGCTGTAGTAACTAGTGTGCCAATTATTCTATCTCAATTGATTACTCATCTCCATCAATTTGAAAAAGAAATTCCATATTTAAATCATGATTTGGAGACCAGGAATGTAACTGCAGCAAATAAAGTAAAAGACACACCAAAATCTGAGATTAAATGTGCATCTACTCATATTAATACAATGGGTAATATACTTAAAGAAACAAGTGGTAGATATGATAGAAAAGAAGATCAAATAGTTAAATGTAATTCAGCAGAATTTATTAATACTCCACCCATAGTCACGGTTTTAGCTTCAAATGAAGGGGTATATCTAGATGGTAATCATAAAAGAAAGGATGAACAAGTAATTGTATGCAATCCAGTAGAGGCTGTGAATTCTATACCACTAGTTAGGATCTTTGCACCAAGTGAGTGGTTACAATTAGAAGGTGAAGACCAAATAAGGAAACTGGTAGAAAAATTTAAAATAGAGTTGGATATGGATATTGATCCAGAGGAGATACTAGAGGTTAAATTCATGCAAGTTGATTCGATATTGTTAATTGATATTTACTTACATTCACCTAGAATGGCCAACTATGTTTGGCTTAATGGTATAAATCAAAAGGATAAAGAGATCATTTTTATTTTCTCTAATAGGCATCTATTTAATATACAAGTCCCTCAGTTCAAAAACCCAGAACAAAATATTGTAGAGTTAGTGCTCTTTGGATTAAATGATTTATATGGAGAAACAGACAGGAAATTAACCAGAGAGATATGTAGTTTACCAAAGAATTTTCTACAAGTATGGTTAGGAAGGGATGGGATATTATCTGTCAAAAGAGCAGGAATGGGATCTCAAGTTAATATACAACTTAAGAATAGTGGAATTGCTGATTCAATTCTACAGAAAGCATCTATATTAGATGCTATGGGCTTGAATATAGTAGAGTCAAAAATCTTGGACAGTCACTATGGGAAATTAGATAGAAGTTATGATCTTCTGCCAAATCCACTCAATAATAAACTTCAGCTAATAGCTGATTATTCAGACTGACAACCAGTGGTATTAAGAACTTTAATTAATAGAGAAATTACTTTAGATTCGGAAACTATTTTCAGTACAAGCAATAATGATAGTTACCAATTTATCTACTGGAATATTGCAGGCATAAAAGATAGAAAACATGATGATGATTGGCCTAATTTTATAACTATTTATGATGTGATTTGTCTGCAGGAAACATGGCATGGTATTAATGATTTGATTGATTTAAATGGTTATCAAGTTTTACACACACCAGGGGAAAAGGTCTGTTAAATGTGGGAGGAATTCTGGTGGGATTGCTACATATATAAATGTTAAAGGTTTTTCATCTATTGAATGTATTATGTCCACTGAGAATGTTATTATTGTTTTGTTAAAGTATGAGAGTCAGAGTTTAATAGTAATAAATGGGTATGTACCCCCAGAAAGGTATCCAACTTATAGTGTGACTATATGGGAACAATTGAGTCACTTATTGAATGAAACTATAAGTAAATTTGTGGAAGTAGATATGTTAATACTTGGTGATTTAAATGCCCATATAGGCAAATATGATGGACTGGGAGATAACTCTTATTACCAATGTGCAATACCTCCATATTATTGGGATAAAAGAGAAACTAATTATATAAAAGTTAATAAAGCAGGTATTGCACTGATTAATTTATTGAAGGAGTTTAATCTATATCCATTGAACAGAAGAGTGAAAGGAGACCAAATGGGTGAATGTACCTATTTATCTAGTAGAGGATCTTCTGTAATAGATTTGGCACTATGGGCAGGTTCAATAGAATTTGGGGAAAGCATGATTGTTAATTTAAGATCAGAAAGTAACCATTACCCTATCATTCTTAAGAGTAAAATAAAAGGAATTAAACAATTATCTGTACCCAGACAAATGATTCAGATACAAATTAGAACTAACAAAAAAATTATATGGAGAATAGAGGCACCTTATAATATTTTGCATTTAGTTAATAAATCATTCTTAATAGAAAGCATAGAATTACTGAAATTATATACTGCTGAACAATTGATCAATAGAATTTATGAGCTTTTTGAGAGGATAAGGAATGAGCTAGAAGTTATTGTTAATGTTAAGAGTAATAGAAGGAGGGGATAGTTTGATGAAGATTGTTTAAAGTATAAAAAAGAATTAAAAAAACTAGATAAACAATATATGAGGTCTAAAAATAAAGATTTATTGAGGGTTATTAAACAGACAAAGAAAAATTGCAAGGCTTTATTGAAAGATAAACAGGAAAAATATTATAATAAACAATGGGAAGAAATGAATAAAGTTATTATAAATAAAGATCAAAAAGGTTTCTGGCAACTGGTAGCGAGAGGTACCAAATTTTAAAGAAGATTTGGACAAGTATATACCAGAATCTGTCTGGATTAATTATTTTGCCCAGATTTTTATGGATCCAAATCTGGATAATAATATAAATATAATAAAAAGCCAAAAAAAAATTGAAATCTCCTATCAAGAGGTATATTTCATTATTAATTCATTGAAATTACAAAAAGCACCTGGCCCAGATAATGTTCCAGCAGAAGTATATTTATGTAATACTGATTTATGGTGCAGAGTGTTGACCACTCTGTATAATAAATGTATACAGGAAAACAAATATCCATATACTTGGAAAGGAGCACATATAATACCTATCCTTAAAAAGGGAGATAAAGCAAACCTAGCTTTGTATAGGCCAAGTAGTTTATTGGATAATAATTTAAAAATATTTTCTAAGATAATTCTTGTAAGACTAAATGAAGTTATACAAGGTACAGGTGGGCTCTCTCCATTTCAATCTGGTTTTTGGAAGGAATTTTCAACTTTGGATAATATTTATATATTGTACCATTTAGTAGAGAAATATGTACGCCTTAGGAAACAAAAATTATATATAATGTTTGTAGATTACTCAACAGCATTTGACACCATATCCAGGAAAAAGCTTTGGGATATTCTATTGAATCGTGGCATAGACAAAGAATTGGTTAGAATTATGTATAATCTTTATATGAATAACTGGGCACAGATACGAATCAATTTGAATGGACAACTATCAGCCCCTTTTTAAATAAATAGAGAGGTCAGACAGGGTTGTGTTCTGGCCCCTACATAATTTTCATTATATATTGATGGGCTATTAACAGAATTAAACAATCAAATTATAGATTCTCCAAAAATACAGGATCAACCATGTACAGCTCTTGCGTATGCAGAAGACATGGTTTTATTTTCTCTGACGCAGAAAGGGCTTCAAGAACAAATTAATATACTTGATGAAAGATCTAGAGAATTGAATTTGAAAATTAATCTGTCTAAGACTAAAATACTTATTATTACCCCTAAAGGTAGAGAAAAGAAAGGAGTTTGGTTCCTCCAGGGTAATAAATTAGAAGTAGTGAAAACATATGTTTATTTAGGGGTTGCATTTGGTGATAACGGGCTTTGGAATTATGAATTACAAAGATGTGTAGAAAACTTAACCAAAACTATGCAAGGTTTAGTTCATTTTAATTATAGATTTGGTGGAACCAGTATTAAGCCCCTAATACAAGTAATTAAATCAAAACTGGAAACACAATTGTTATATGGTACTGAAATATGGAATGCTCCCCATATGGAGAAACTAACTACCCCTATGTTTAAAATCTTAAGAAACCTACTAGGAGTGGGGAAGTCATGCCCATCTTCCTATATAAGATCTGAATTAGGAATTATTAATCTTAATGCTTTATGTGATATTAGACAGGTTAACTTTTGGATTCGGATAACTAGAGTAACGTTTTTATGCATGGAGGAAAAAAGGAAGTGGTTCGATATGGGATATAGACAGGGTTTTTGGTATACAAACATTGTTCAATTGCTGAAAAAATATAAATTGGAATTTCTTGCGGGGCATGTTAGTAAGTGTATTCAACTAAGTACTAAATATAAGAAATATGTTACTAAAAAAACAGGTAATTATTGGAAAGAACAAGATTTAGGATTAATTAAAAACTCTGCCTATTCTAAATGGTTCGCTTTTTATAATTACAAATTTGGATATAAACCATATTTTGACATTCTATCTGATCCTACTCTGCATATAATATTATCCATATATAAATTTGAACAGTTTGATAGTAGTGTTCTCAGATTTAAATATAAAAAAACAACAGATGAAAACTGTAGTTGTACAATTGGAGGGTGCAAAGACCTAATACATGTTATGTGGCATTGCGACTGGTATAATAAAGAGAGACGGTATTGGCTGGGTCCCTTTGTAAACAATATGTATAATGTGGACTTTGTAACTCTGACTCTCATATTAATAAATACACAAGATGCAGACTCTGTTCTAAGAGTAGCAACATTTTTCCAGGCGGCAAGTAAGATCAAAAAGAAAATTAGTAATGTAATTACAATGGCTGGATTTTAAAATAGAGTAACTTAGATTTATTGTATTTAGTTTTATGTACAGTTTTGTATATGTATTTATATATGTTATTGTTTTGTATATGTACTTATTGATGGCTTTATAGTCAAACAATAAACTTGAACTTGAACTTGAACATATAACTGGCACTCAGGAGTCCATTTCTACCACTAGCAGCGTCATTGCTGCTCTAACTCTTTTATTCCACTCGTACTCTGAAAGGCATTAGGAAAAGAAAGAAATGTGCCACCCTCCAATAGACATCAAAGATGCCCCTATTCTAATATCCTAAATCACCAAGGAACCATGGAAAGGGAACTGAAGGAAACCCCTATCTAGGGTAAAGGGTGGAACACATATTCAGAAGGGGAAAGATAAAGGATAACCAAAAGGGAAGTTAGTGATCAGGGAAGCCTAAATTCAAGAGAAAGGCAGGGAAGCAAACAGCCAGGAGGATAAACAAATCATGAGGCATGGGAGTAGTGCAATGTAATGCATGCAGGTCAGCAATCTTCAGAGACATGTTCTGGAGGCTGAGGTGTTGCCCTATATTCAGGCACCTCTCTGGGCTGAGAGAAGAGGTCGCTGGATTCTGGGTTGAACTGGCACAGACATAGGGCACCATCTGTCTCACCCAAAGGCCACCTAGTTTGCCACCAGTCCCTCAAAGGATGTCAGTAAAGATGCAGAGTGGTTGGACCTTGGTGAGCTCTGGGAGGGTAGGGGGAAGAAGGAGGGAGAGCACCCCTCAAACCTTACTGCAGTGCAATTCCTTCACCATTCTGGTAAGACAGGGAAACCAAGAGGAGGCACCCAAGGCAGGAGTAAGACAGGAGGTGGGGGTCCTCAAGTAAGCAGGCCCCATGGAGGGTGAGAGAGTTCCCAGGACAAGGAGGAGGCAGTTTCTGGTTGGCAACTCTGTAGTCAGGGGGACTGAGTAAGGGGTAGGGAATGGGAGGGACAGGGTTGTACCGTGCATTCCAGCTGCTTCAGCAGGGAGGACTAGATGGTGTATCTTGGAGATTGTTAGAGAAGAAGGGGGTAGGGAGAGAGCTGGATGTTGTTGTCCACCTGGGAATGAATGATCTGACACACATGTGGCTAGTTAAGGAACTAAGCAGCATGGATTTGGAGGAAAAAGTGACAAACTACCTACATAGAAACATAGAATTTCCCTACCTAATGGATAAGTTGCAGATCCTAGTTAACCAATTGCTTATCAAACTGTTTAAGGGATAGGTGGAAAAGGGTGGTTGTAAATGGTAGCCATTCAGGTGACAGAAGACTGATTAGTGGGGAGCCACAGGGTTTGATACCGCTGATGGGACTAGTCCTCTTCAATATCTTTATTAGTGACATTGCGGATGAGCTTGAGAGGAATGTGTGTCTTTTTGCAGATGATACAAATTTAATCAGCAACAGGGGTGAAACTCAGAAAGGATGGAGAAAATGCAGAGGGATTTGAGGAAACCAGCAGAATGGTCTAGGAGAGGGCAGCTGGATTTCACTGCCAAAAAGTGCAAAGTTATGCACTTGGTGCAGCAAAACAAAGGGTGTCACAAGTCCACTCCTGCTGGGTGGGATTCTCTCCATTTAGTATTTTATTACAATATCACATATATGAGGTTCTTAATATGAGAAAAAAAGACTCAGTGGTCAGATAGCTCAAACCAGATTTCTAGGGGAAAATTCCAACCTTCCTGCTGGGACATATCTGAAAATAAACTGTACTCAATACAGTCTTTTACTTAAATAGTAATAGCCCATTTATTGGTAATGAGATTAGCTGAGAGTAGACCTCTGAAAACAAAGGAAAGGTAGAAGAAGAGGCACCATTGATGCTGTTGTCTATTTAGACACAAATGGACCTACCTGCTGGCTAACTCTGCTTAATTAGTCTTTTGTCTCCTTTTAGATAATTTAATTAACTCTAGCCTCTGCTAGCAGAAAACATTTTTTTTGTTCTGTAATAACAAGAAAATCAGATCGGTCTACAGGGCCCATGGTCTGTACTCATGATTCCTTGCACTTACATTGGGCCACTATGGCATTCTATGATGCATTTCTCACATAAAAATTATATACCAAAACAATAATGTATGGCCTTATCTCACCACACTCCTCCCTCCTTAACAGAACATGGGTGAACACGCCCCTTTTCTAGTAAGTGTTTCCACCAGTTCTGCCCCCTTAATCCGATTGGCGGGATAGGCCATCTGCATTGGCATTAGCAGACCATGACCTATGTTTAATGTCCATGTCATAGGTCTGTAGTGCAATGTTCCACTTAAGAAGTCTTCCATTCATCTTTCCCATTTGGTTTAGCCAAACCAGAGGATTGTGGTCTGTCTGTATTACAAAGGGCCTCCCATAGAGGTACGGCTCTAGCTTCTTAACCTACCACACCATAGCAAGGCATTCTTTCTCTTCAGTGGAGTATGCCTGCTCTTGGGGAAGTAGCTTTCTACTGAGGTACACAATTGGGTGATCCTTACCCTGTTAGGATGTCTGGCTGAGGATGGAACCGATCCCCACATCCAATGCATCCATCTGCACAACAAATGGTTTAGTGTAATCTGGGCTGGCTAGCACTGGGGCACTGCACAGTGCAGCTTTTAGCTGGGTGAAGGCCCTGTTCTATGCTGGGTCCCATTTTACTTCCGTGGTTGCTTTTTTTTTAACATGCTAGACAGGGGAGCTGCCAGGGTGCTGTAATTTGGTACAAATTTTCTGTAGTACCCTGCAGTCCCCAGGAAGCTTCTGAACTGCTTCTGGTTCCCCAAATAGGGCCATGCCTCAATGGCCTCTATCTTGTCCTGGTTTGGATGTGGCTGTCCCTTCCCCACTACATGTCCCAAGTATGACACTTCAGCCATGGCAACCTGGCACCTTTCAGTCTTTACAGTGAGTCCTGCCTTTTGTATCCTGCCTAACACTTTCCTCAGATGGGACAGGTGTTCCTTCCAGCTAATACTGAAGATGGCAATATCATCACGATAAGCCACTGCATACTCTTCAGTACCATGTAACACCTGGTTGACCAACCTTTGGAATGTGGCAGGGGTGTTCTTAATCCCAAAAGGCATCATCTTAAATTTAAAGTGGCCTATTGGGATGATGAAGGCTGAACATTCCCTAGCTCTGGCAGTCAACTCCACCTGCCAGTATCCCTTTGTCAAGTCTATGATTGTTAGGTAGGCCACCCCCCCCAACTTGTCCAACAACTTGTCTGTCTGAGACATTGGGTGGGAGTCAGACTTTGTGACTGTGTTGAGTCCACGATAGTCCACACAAAAGTGGACAGACCCATCTGGCTTGGGGACGAAGACTACACGTAAGGCCCAGGGCCTGTGGGATTTCTAGATTACCTCTAACTCCAGCATTTCCTCCACCTCCCTCCTAATGTCCTTTAGGATGGCCTCAGACACCTGGTAGGCTGTTTGTCATATGGGCACTTGCATCCCCATGTTCACATCATGGGTCTCTAATGGGTTCCATCCAGGCTTGGCCGTAAACAAAGGGGCAATGTCCTCTAAAACCTCCCTCACTTTCTGGCTCTGTTTTGGGGTCAACTGGGGTGACAGTTTGATTGTTTCCACTAATGACTCCCACTTGCTTTCCTCTAGCAAGTCCAGGAGGGGGGGCTTCTTTGTCCATTCCCTCCCCAGGACTATAAACAGCAAACACTATATCAGCCCTATTTACATATGGCTTCATCTTATTAAACATGGTACATTCAATGGGTATGTCTCCTGTCAGGCAGTTCTACAATGTAGCTCATGTCATTTACCTGCCAGTCCCACCCACTCAGCCTATAGTTTGTCCTTCTGGATTGGAATGAGGATCATTACTTCCTGGCCTGTGCTGTATGAGCAAGCTATGGATCTGCGATTGTACCAAATGTTTTGCTTCTGCTGGGCAGCTGAAAGATTGCTTTGGGCCACCACCATAAGCTCCTTCAGCTTCTTCCTGAACTTAAGGACATTCTCTACTATGGGAGTCCCCTGGATTGGGTGCTTGCCTTCCCAGTCTTCAAGGATCAAGTCTAGGGGCCCACACACCCTACGTCCATATAAGAGTTTGAAGGTGGAGAACCCTGTCAACTCTTGGGGCACCTCTCTGTATGCAAACAACAGGTGGTGAAGGTATTTCTCCCAGTCCCTCCCATGCTGTTCAACAAACGCTCGGAGCATCATTTTTAGGGTACCATTGAATCTTTTCATGAGCCCATTGGCTTGTGGGTGATAAGGTGTTGTGCCTTTCTGCACCACCCCACACTTCTCCGACAAAGACTTCATCAGATCCGACATGAAGTTAGCCCCTTGGTCAGAGATAGCCTCCTGAAGAAACCTGACATGGGAGAAAATTCCTAGGAAGGTGTCTGCTATTTTGGGTGCTTTCATGGGAGAGAGGGTGATCACCTCTGGATATTGGGTGGCATAATCGACCACCATAAGTCAAAACATTTTTCTGGAGGAGCTTGGGGTATTCAAGGGTCCCACACTATCAATTCCTACCCTCTGGAATGGGTCATCCACAATGGGCAGGGGAGGTAGAACAACTTTTGTTTTACTACCTGCATTCCCTATCTGTTGGCACCGGTGACAAGGCCTATAATATTCCTTCACTTGCTGGGTGAAGTTGGGCCAATAGAAATTTTTGGCCAATTGCTGCATGGTTTGACTGATTCCCAGATGTCCAGACATGGTGATATCATGAGCAACCTTGAGCAACCACTCACGATACTTCTGAGGAATGACAAGCTGCCTGCCTATCACTCCTGGCTCTGTCCTCACATCCTGTGTATACAACAGTCCGTTGTCACAAAATACCCTATGTCTCATGTCACCTCCCTGTGACCTGTCAGATTCTGTACAAGCCCTCAGCCTCTCCAAACTAGGGTCAGTTCTCTGAGCAGCTGCAAAATCATAATATTGTTCCAAAGCATGGGACATGTCCCCCTCAGTTCCTAAGCTGAGGTCCATAGCTGTAGTGTCAGGGAGTCACTGCCATCCCTAACCTTCTGACCATTGATTATCTGTCCTCCTCAGAGTAACCTTCTGTAGCTGTTTTGAGCATGGCTACTTGGGGAAGTTCTACCTCCCTTTCACTATTCTTCATTTCAGAAGAGACAGACTGGGGAACCAGCCTCCCATTCTCTTCCACAGGTGCTTCTGT
This sequence comes from Neoceratodus forsteri, assembly GCA_016271365.2. Classification (NCBI taxonomy): domain Eukaryota; kingdom Metazoa; phylum Chordata; order Ceratodontiformes; family Ceratodontidae; genus Neoceratodus; species Neoceratodus forsteri. The sequence continues at coordinate 256,101,828 of CM057450.1, read as the reverse complement.
AAGGTTCAGGGAAATAAAAGGGGCCTTAGCTGTCTGAATGTGGGTAACCACACACACCACCCCTGCTGTATATTACTCCCTATATTCACAGCCAGAGTAAGGCTGTCTGCCACTGCCACTTTTTAAATACTCTCTCCTGTCTCACCTCAGTCCAGAAGAACACTAGCTAGTGGCAGGGTTTTCTCCTCCCCTTTGAATCCCCTCACAGCTACAAACTGATTAATTATAAGCTGTTCATGCTCAACCAAATCTCCTTTTACCAGGGTAAGACATGCCCCTGTGTCCCTTAGCCTATGGGTCTGCACCCCATTTACAGAAACCTGGTGTATGTGCTCCCTCATGTTCACAGGCATACTCTCAGGGATACGCAGTGCACCCACCTCTGTTCAAGGACCACTTTGTCCACTTTGTGCCTTTTTAGGACACTGCCTAGCCAGATGTCCTGGCTGCTTACAAAACCAGCATTTATCTTTCATTTTTTCCAAGACCTCCCTTCTTTGTAACTTGGGGCTTCCTCCTTTCTGCAGAGACATTGAGGGTTTTAACTGCCCTGAAGGCATGCTTTTTCCTTTCTGTACTACAGCACCTACTCCCACACTTCCTTTCAGAGCAGGCTGGCTCCTGGCATAGTGATCTGAGAGCTCAGCAGCTTGCTGTGCTCTTTTTGGATCCCAGTCCTCCAGACAGGTTTTCAGCTCTGCTGAGCAAGCCCAAAAGAACTGTTCTAAAAGTATGACCTCCTAAATTTTCCCCACAGAGTTTGCTTCAACCCCCTCCCACCAATGCTTTAAAAACTGCCATTGCTTTTTGGCTAGTTCTTCAAACTTCATGTTAGGGCTATTTTGGACTTTATGGAATTTAACCCTGAAGGCCTCAGGAGTCAGTTCATACTTTTTAAATACAGCAGCTTTAATATTTTCATAATCGCTACTGTCCTGATTGTCCGTTTGGCATAGCGCATCATGCCCTTTACCATTAAGTAGCGAGGATAGCTGAAAGCGGCAGGACTCCCGCTGTATTTTGGTCTGCATACAGACCTGTTCAAATGAATTCAAAGATGCATGCATATCCTCCCTTTCTATAAATTCAGCCATTATATTTGAATTTAGCTTATACCAAAGCCCTTGAGTTTCAGGTTCACCCCCTGCCTATTACCTCCTCTGGCACTGGTCATTGGACTCTTAGCTTCTCCAGCTCAAACTCTCCCTGTCACTATTTTTCTTTTTCCTCTGCCTCTCTCTGAAGTTGCTTTTCCTCCGCCTCTGTCTGATGCTGCTGTTCCTGCATCTCCAGTTCGAACCTCTTCTGCTCTCTTTCCTGCTGGGCTTTGAACTTTTTCTGCTTCTGCTCCAATTTCCTCAGCTCAAATTGTAGCCTGATCTCTTACAGCTGCAGCTCTGTGATGACCTTCCCCTGGTGCCATGTCTCTGGTTTCTCTCTGTTCTTGCTGTCCTCCTCCCTGGGACTGGACACTGTGACATCCCTAGGCATCCCTACACCCAAGGTCTGGTTCTTCTCAGTCACTGGCTGTGACTCAAGGCCCTGGGCAGTCACTTGTTCATCAGTTGCCACAAGAACCTCCATGAGGATCTTTTTGCTTCGCCCCTCATAATGGATCCCTCGTTCCTGTCACAGCTGCTTCAGCTCTTCTACAGTGCAGTTGCTGTACTTGGAAGTTATCTTTCTTCCTCACACTATCACTAGTCTGCCTTTTACTTGCAGCAAAAAACAAAACCTGGGTGGGGAACTATATCTTGTAATCAATTTTCCCTTTTCTATTTTTCTACCCTCCTTATGTGTGGTTGTTCAAACAGTTTGCCAATCACACCACTGCTCACCAAATCTGTCACAAGTCCAATCCCATAGGGTGGGATTCTCTGCATCACAGTGAATCTCGCTTGTGATGGGGGATGAGGTCAGTGATACACTTTCTCTGTGTGGGGATATAAATACAGCATTGAGTCTGTGTTCCTGGGGTCGAACTGTCTTGGTGGCTGCACCATGAATCAGAAGGTCACAGGTGTGTATAGGCTTTGGGGGGCCCTATACACCCTGTTACTGTTTCTTTCCCTAGAAATCCAGCACTCAGTTCAAACTCCCACAGGCTCATGAGACCCTTTATCTTTCCTCCCCTCCTTTCATCACAAAGTCCCTAATGACACTTCACTTTTGGTAGTGTTAGGCCTTAAAACAGTCACACAGACATAGTATCATTTGAACAACTCTTAGCAAGGCAACCCACATAACAGATATAGGCAGAATTATTTTTTAAATAAGCCAAAAGCTTTACTAGTTAAATTAATGAATGCAGTAAATAACATAAAGACAAATAATTTAAAACATTGGTTACAAGTTATTGAAAATAAAATGGAAACTACATAGAAACCTACACTTTAAAACTCTGAGATTTAAAGTCTATCTTAAGTCCTTGGTGATGAAGTTCGAAGTGCAAAGTCTTTACAAAAGCAGATGAAAATCTTGGTTCTTGGTAGTGCAGAAGAATTCTTGAAGAAAGTGTCTCTGCTCTCCTAAGCAGATGGAGGGGGTCCCAAATGTAACAATGGCAAGGCTTCAAGCAAAACAGTAAAAGCTAAAAAGGCCCAGATAATTCTCTGCATCCTGATTTTAATGAGTTTCCAAAGGGCAGGTCCAGTGGATAGTGGCTGCCCTTTGACTGCCTAGCATTTGGTTTGTATGGTTACCCAATCCATCCGAGTTTAGTATTTTATTACAATATATCAGATATGAGGCTCTTAACATAAGAAAAAAAAAAGACTCAGAGGTCAGCCAGCTCAAACCAGATTTCTAGGGGAATATTCCAGCCTTCCTGCTGAGAGATAGCTAAAGTTAAACTGGTACTCAATACAGTCATTTACGTAAATGGTAGCCCGTTTATTGGTAATAAGATTAGCTGAGAGTAGACCTCTGAAAACATAGGAAAGGTAGATGAAGAGGGATAGATAATGCTGTGGTGCATTGAGACACAAATGGCTCCAACTACTGGCCAGCTCCACTTAATTAGTCTTGTGTCTCCTTTTAGATAATTTAATTAACTCTAGCCTCTGCTAGTAGAAAACAGTTTTTTTCTGTAGTAACAAGAAAATCACATCAGACTATAGGGCCCATGGTCTGTACCCATGATCCCCTGCACTTACATTGGACCTCATGGCATTCTCTGATGTAGTTCTCACATAAAAGTATATAAAACTTGCCCAACACAATAAGGTATTGCCTTATCTTGCCACAATAGGGCTGTGTATAAGATTGGGGGAAGTGGAATTTATAGACACAAGCAAGAAAGAGACATAGGGGTTTCATAGATTTCACTGGAGGTCGAGAGGGCTAGTGGTGTATGGCGCCCTTCCCCGAATCACATTTAAGATTTCACTAGAGGTCAAGAGGGCTAGTGTTGTACAGCGCCCTTCCCCCACCCCCAAATCGCATTTAAGATTTCACTGGAGGTCGAGAGGGCTAGTGGTGTACGGTGCCGTCCCCCACCCCCCCGAATCACATTTAAGATTTCACTGGAGGTCGAGAGGGCTAGTGATGTACGGCGCCCTCCTCCACCCCCGAATCGCATTTAAGATTTCACTGGAGGTCGAGAGGGCTAGTGGTGTACAGTACACTCCACCACCCCCCGAATCGCATTTAAGATTTCACTGGAGGTTGAGAGGGCTAGTGGTGTACGGTGCCCTCCCCCACCCCCCTGAATCGCATTTAAGATTTCACTGGAGGTCAAGAGGGCTAGTGGTGTACAGCACCCTCCCCAACCCCCCAAATCACATTTAAGATTTCACTGGAGGTCGAGAGGGGCTAGTGGTGTATGGCACCTCCCCACCCCGAATCGCATTTAAGGTACGTCGGAGTGCACTGAGCTACCGAGCAGCGGTGAAGGACTTTGCTGCTTGCATTTGAATCTTATTTTATTTTTATTTATTTATTTTATTGAAATCTAGGATTACAAATACCTTTGAGCAGGAACTGCTCATTTACAAAGGTTCCATGTTGAAGGAATAGGGGTATACATACATACAAAGGTCAACATAGTAATACATAGTTACACAATAAAAAGTAGTAAGAGACTGAGGCTTGGGAAATTCCAGTAATTCAAAATGTGCCAAATGTTAGGTAGCATGACATACCAGCCAAAGGCAATCTTAGAAATAAGTGCTGCAGGTGAGAGGGGGAGTATGCAGGCAGAAAAGCCATTGTCGGAGGGTAGAGGGTGAGGGTAAGAGCTCTAAAGGGGAGGGAGAGGAGGGATAAAAGCCAGGAAATGCCTTGGGGGAGGAAGGGGAGAGGGGGCAAGGGGGTAGGCAGGTAGGAGGGGGCAAGGCAGGGAGAGGTAGCTGTCAAGACTGAAGTGGAGGGCAGTGAATGGTGAGCCCCTGATTAGTCGAGACAGTCACAACAACTAGTTGAAATGAGATGAAGTCAGAGTTGTCTCTTAAAAGGGCCAAGAGCAGCAGCAGTAAGAGTTTCTTTATTGAGAGTATTGTACCACTGTGGTGCTCTGTGGGCAAAGGCCCTCTGGCCCATGGTAGTCCGGCATCTGGGGACAAGGAAGGTTAGTTGTTGTGAATTTCTAGTTTGCTGGGTGCTGTAGTAGTCAATAAGGAGCTTTTCAATGCCCGGGGGCATGACCCTGAGGAGGACTTTTTTGGCTAAGAGGCAGGTTTGAAACTGTATCCGGCTGATGAGAGGAAGCCATCCTACCTGAGTGTACAGGTCACAAGTGTGTGTAAGTCAGTCAGCCCCAGTTAGCAGCCTGCATGCTTTGTTGAGTGCAACTGTAATTCTGCAGAGGGCAGAGGTGGAGGCAGAGCCATAAATTGCTAGTCCGTAATTGATGATGGAGGTGACAGAGCTGTTGATAGCCAACTGGAGAGTGTCAGGAGTCATGCAGTGTTTGTGCCTGTAGAGCAGGCCTATACGGATGTTGGTGGCTTTGGCGACAGAATCTGTGTGCCAATGGTAGGAGAGTGAGCTGTCCAATGTGACACCTAGGTATTTAAAATCAGGAACATGTTCAAGTAAGGTCCCTGTTTGGTTTAGGATAGTGAGGTCACGGGATTTGTACTTGCTTCTGGCATTGTAGAAGGTCATAACCTTTGTTTTGCTGTAGTTCATGACCAGTTTGTGTGACTTGAACCATTCTTTGATGCACATGAATTCATGCTGTAATTGTTTCTCAAGGAGCTCTGCATTTTGGTAGTTGGTGAACATGACTGCGTCATCAGCGTAAGAGCAGTAATTTCTGGTGGCAGACACTGGGAAGTTCATTGAGGAAGAGGCTGAAGAGTAGTGGCCCCAGCATGGACCCCTGTGGGATCCCTAAAAGGACTGGCTTTTCTTCCGAGGTGACACTGGCAATCCTAACCCACTGCACCCTCTCCCCAAGGTAGCTTGAAAACCAGAGCAGTGCTTCATTGGAGAGCCCAATGTTTGATAATTGCTTGAGTAGGAGTGGGTGGTTCACAGTATCAAAGGCTTTCGTAAGGTCGATGAATACTGCCCCCTACACAGTTTCCTTGATCGAGCGTGGTATGGATGAAGCCCGTGAATTCTAATAGTGCAGTGATGGTACTGTGCCATTTTCAGAAACCATGTTGCTCAGGACACTGGATGTCGTATTTTTGCAGGTACTTGACTAGTTGGTCTGAGGCGATGCAGGGTTTTAAATAATTGATTAGCACTTTTTGCCTTGGGACAAAACTAACTGTTCAGAAAGCATTTATATAGGTTTTCAAGAAGTGTTATGTTTGTTGAACACAGTGAGGTAGGTGCTATGCATTTTCACAATGTTTTAGAACTTTTATGACCAAAACGCTAATCAATTTTTAGAGTTAAATAAAACCCTGCGATGTGCTCCAGGGCCTTAGACAATGAAGGGAGGATGGAGATAGGTCTGTAGTTGGAGTGCAGTGATTTGTCTCCATTTTTGTGTACCGGTGTGATGGTCACCTGTTTCCAGCGAGATGGGAACTGGGACATCTTTAGTGATAGATTGAGGACCTTTGTCAGGGGTTCAATGACTTCTTCAAGGACAAGTGCTAACAACTTCAGGTCAAAGGAGTCACTGCTGTAGCCTGCATTGTGAATGGCCTTCTGAATATAGGTTCTGGCTTCATGCACTGGGATCTCCTTGAAGTAGAATTGTGGGGCAGAGTGTAGGAGAGGAGTAGTTGCAGGAGGGTTACTACTAGAGGGGGCATCAAAGAAATTAGAAGGGAGAACACTATCCAAGTTGGAGAATGCATTGTTAAAGGTGGTGGTGATTGTGTACAGGTCAGATGTTGGTGTTCCATTTATGCTGAGCATGGTGGGTGTTGACTTAGGGTCCTTGCCTGTAAGGTCTTTCAAATTACTCCAAAATATTTTTCCATTACCCCAGGAGTTAGAGAGAGATTCCTTGAAGTATTTGCTTTTGGCACTCCTAACTGCCTGTGTGCACTCATTTCTGGCAGCTTTATACTTTTGAATATCCCCAGGTTTGGATGTTGCATGGGCACAGTGCCAGAGATGATCCCTATGTTTGAGTAAAGTGATTAGATCGGGGGTTATTCAAGGGTTAGCTCTGCCCCTGACCTTCAGCTTTTTGAGAGGTGCAAAGATATTGCAGGCCGCAGTGAAATGGCTGATGAAAAGGTCTAAGGCTTGGTTTACATCAATGGCAGAGTCGATTGGTGTCCAGTCCAGGTGGCTTAGGTGTGTCTTTAGTAGCTCAAGGTACCCCTGCTTTAACACTCTGGTGTAGATTATTTTAGGAGGGGCTTAATGAATTTGTTTGTCCAGGTACATGTGACCGGTGAGTGGTCACTGATCCCATCAGGGAGCACTGAAACTTTTGAGATTCATTCAGGGTGATTAGTAAGGATCCAGTCCAGAAGTGTGTGTGACCCTGTCCTATAGTTACATCTGTTGGGGGTGGTAACAAGCTGGGTAAGGTTCTGTGATGTGACAGCATCCTTGTAGTTTCTGGCCTCCAGCGATAGCCAATTTATGTTGAAGTCGCCTAGTACTATGAGTTCAGAGTTATGGTGTAATCCCTGTAGGCTTTCCAATATGCTCATAAATCCATTTGGCTGATCTTTAGGGGGTAGGTACACAGAGGCAATGGTGAGCTCCTTGTTGTGCACCTCGAGTAGAACTTTAATAGCGAGAACCTGTGAGGGTGGTTTAGGGTTTGAGAATGGGAAAACTTGACTCAGATAGGAATTCCTCAGGTAGATGGCACAGCCTCCACCTCATTTGGAAACCCTGTCCTGCCTGAATATAGAGTATCCAGGGATGGTGACTGCAGCATCTGGTATCTTGGGGTTAAGCCATGTTTCGACAACAGAGAGTACGTCAGGGCTATGTTGCTGGACCCAGGTTTGCAAGATGTCAAGTTTGTTAAGGAGGCTGCAGACGTTGATTGAGGCTAATGTGAGGGACCCCTCCCACCTTTTTGTGACATGGGGTGCTTGACTGGTAGGCCCCGGGTTAGGATGAACATTTCCAGATATCAGAAGTAGCATAAGTAGTATCCTAAGAAGGTACGCTTTAATGATTTTGCAGACTAGTTTTGTTGTAGGGCATCTAGTCCTCTTGGCCTTACTAGTCTACGTTTGCCCCGTGATATTGCAGAGCACAATATATAAAGCCATGTTCTCAGAGGTGCCACGTGATTGATGAAAAGTAATCAAATCCACAGGAAATGGTGAACTACCAGGGAGCTACTTGGCACCATTTTACTGTCGGGGTATGTGTGGAGATAGTCTCCTGCTGGGATACCATAGGATGATTTCAGTGTTACCAGTGCCAATAGACTGGTGCCTTAAGAATTGTACCTATCTTTAATTAAGGGCTTTAGTAGTTGAATTTCCTTCGCTGCAATAGACTGGTGCTTTAAGAACTGTAACTATCTTTAATTAAGAGCTTAGTAGTTGTATTTCCCTCGGTACATATCTGCAGTGTAATTTCATTTGTTAATAGGGAATGTACTCCAAGCGGGGCTCCCCCAGATTGCTGTAATTGTGCTGTTCATTTAATGTAACAGATTCAGTGTTTAACAGCCCTCAATTGAATTTAACTAAATAAAAAGGAAAAAAGGTTAAGCAACCCAAACGAGAGTTTACTCCGCTCTGTGATTTACTCCGAATTCAGGTGCTCACTCGCTTCTTAATCCCCTCCCCCTGTTCTCCCACCCCGACTATTTAAATCCCTTACCTCTCCTTTACTTTCTCCACAGATTTCACTGGAGGTCGAGAGGGCTAGTGGTGTATGGCGCCCTCCCCAACCCCCGAATCACATTTAAGGTATGTCGGAGTGCACTGAGCTACCGAGCAACGGTAAAGGACTTTACTGGTTGGCCCCACTGCCGCAGAGTGTCAGCTCCCCACCAACCCCACCACCACCCTTGGTGAGCACTCCATTTTATAGGTGGCATTAACTGATCAGCCTAGATCTCCATTAGCAGCTTATACTGTTCAACCACTAGAGGCTGCTCTACTGCTAGCTATCCTGTGTCACTGTTCTTCCTTGAGCTTTACATTCTTAGTGTTATGATGCTTCCTATAATTCTGCTGCTTTACCATTTGTTTCCCTCTGCTCAGTCCCTCTCCCTGTTGTACCTCAATGCATCCTCCTCCCTCCTCTGCAATTGGCTTCAACCTGGACTCATGGTAGCTGGTGAACTCATGGGTAGCTTCTCTCTCTCTCCCCCCATGACCCCAGTAAGGGGGCTGGGCATACATCATACACTTCTATCACTCTCTACGAATGCCTGCCTAGGCATACAACCCTGGCTACACCCCTTGACGCTGTCCAGACCCAGATACTGCAGCATATGATGCTGTCATCCACCCCAGACTTTCATCACCTCCTCCAGGCCTACCTCAATGCTCAGGCACTGTCCATCCCTACCTTCTCCTCCACTATGCTACCTACCCAACTCTCCCATTATAATAGGAGGAAGCGCTCCTGGAACCCCAGCATAAGGTTCCTTCTCCTCCTCCTTCTCATGTCAGGGAATATCCATCCTAATCCTGGACCACCAATGGTCATGATGCCTCCACAATGTACCCCTGGTGCTCTGCGCATTGCCTCTCTTAACATCTGCAGCATTCTAAAAAAGTGGGACTCCTTCCAGGGCAGGGTACTATAGCATCAACCAGATGTCATAGCAGTGTGTGAAACCTGGCTCACCCCTTGGACCCCCGATTCTTTGTTATCCCTGCCCGGGTTTACCCTCTATAATGCTGATCAACAGGGTAAGCATGGGGGTGGTTGTGCCCTTTACACTAAGGACATTTTGCAAGGTCACCTACTCCCCTCCCCTCAACTGGGGGCAGGCCCACAGGCCCTCACTTTCAAACTGTCATTGGGATGAGCCTAAAACACTTTATATATCACAATGGTATACATTCCCCTTAGGGATCAAAAAACAGCCTTCCGAGCTATATTGTCATATCTGGACACACTACCATCACATTCAGAATTGATTGTACTCAGAGATTTCAATATCAATTGGCTAAGTAAGGACACCATCCCTCTCATTGACATTGCCACAGCCCAATACCTAACGCAATTGGTCACATTCCCTACCCATTTTGACCCGCTTGCTGGATCTTCTGCACTGCTGGACCTCATCTTCTCCAATCACCCACACAAGATCATTAATGTCTCCATCCTACCAAATGCCCTTAGTGACCACTCACCAGTTCTTTGCTCCTGGTCCTGTAACACTCCTAGATCCCCTCCCAAATGAATTGAGCAATGTAAACTTGGCCCTCATAAACTGGCACAATTAAAAGCTTACCTTAGGGCCTTGGATTGGTCCTTCATTACAAACTCCATAAACCCCAATAGTGCCTTGGACCTATTCGCTCTGTCCTTCAATAATATATGCAACCTCTTTGCACCTTTCACTAAAAGAATGGTTAAAGGTAATCATGTGCATTGGTTTACTGAACGGCTCAAGACCTTAATGAGAATTAAAGACTCATTGTGGCAGATCTCCAATGAGTCTGACCTCCCCATGATAAGCATATGTATAGAATGGCTTGGAACAAGTGCACTTGGGCCATTCGCAAAGCCAAAGCAGAATACTATAAATCCACTTAAACCTTGTCGTGGGGCTCCGACCGCAAATTCTGGAACAACATTAAGGAAATATGCAGTAAGGACTCTAACCCGGTTCCCACTCAAGTCATGGCGAGCAGGTTCTTGACCACAGACCCCACTCATATTGCTGCAGTTTTCAGTGATGCCTTCTCCAACCTCAGCCATGTTCTTCCCCAAATTTCTATGATCCTCCAGCTCCTAGGGCACCTTCTCCCCCCTCCAGTGCTCCCCCTTTTATCTGTGCTGTATCTCTCTTAAGTCAGCAGAACCATACCTTAATACTGCCCTTAGCCACACCTCCTCTAGCTCTGACTCCCTTGATCTCAGAATTATTCGACTCACCCTTAAGGAAGTCCTTGTTCCTCTCACCCACATTTTAAACCTCTTCTTTTCTTTAGGTAATTTCCCTGCCAAGTGGAAATCCACATCTATCACACCCATATTTAAAGGTGGGGACCGCTCCTCTGCTAACAATTATCGCCCTATCTCCATACCTCCTCCCCTCTCCAAGGCCTTAGAAAGGATTGTTTCTGATCAGCTCACTGAGCACCTCAATAAATACAACCTTCTCTGCAAAAAACAACATGGTTTCTGCAAAGGGCACAGCATGACTACTGCACTGCTTGAACTTAGATCACACATCCATACTGCGCTTGATAAAGGCCACATCACGGGTGCAATCTTCATAGACCTCACAAAGGTCTTTGATACCATTCACCATTCTCTTCTCTTCTCCAAACCTCCTTGATCAACCTGGGTCTCTCTCAGGAAGCCATGGGATGGTTCTCTGACTACCTCGCAAACCGGACTGTGGGTTCACAGCAGGAAGGTCATGTCAGATGAATCTAATTGATTTCTTTGACTGGGTGACCAAAGTAGTAGACCAAGGAGGGGCTGTGGACATGGTCTACCTAGACTTTAGCAAGGCATTCGACACAGTCCCGCATAAAAGATTAGTAGTCAAATTAACCAGCCTTGGAGTGGGTCCCAGGGTGGTAGCCTGGGTAAAACATTGGCTGAATAACAGGACACAGAAGGTAATTGTAAATGGAGTCCACTTTGAAGAAAGAGGGGTTACTAGTGGGGTACCGCAGGGTTCAGTACTGGGTCCAGTCCTTTTTAATGTCTTTATAAGTGACATTGCAGAGGGACTGGAAGGAAAAGTATGCCTCTTTGCAGATGACACAAAGATCTGCAACAGGGTTGATACACAAGGAGGCATGGAAAGGATGAGAAGGGACTTGGCAAGGTTGGAGGAATGGTCAAAAGTATGGCAACTTGGATTCAATGCAAAGAAGTTCAAAGTAATGCACCTGGGAAAAAAAACCCAGGGGAAGATTACACAATGGGGGGAGGTAGTAACAACAGTAAAAATGGAAAGTGGCCTGGGGGTAATCATATCAGATGACCTTAAGGTTGGCAAGCAATGTGAGAAGGTAGTAGGGAGGGCTGGGGTGATACTGGGATGTATAGGGAGAGGCATCACCAGCAGAAAAAAGGAAGTTGTTATCCCCCTGTACAGACAGTTGGTGAGACCCCATCTGGAGTACTGCATCCAGTTCTGGAGACCCCATCTCCACAAGGACATAGACAGGATGGAGGCAGTTCAGAGGAGGGCAACTAAAATGGTACAGGATCTGCAAGAGAAAACATACGAGGAGAGGCTAAAGGAGCTTAATATGTATACCCTTGAGGAAAGGAGGGATAGGGGGGACTTGATAGAAACATTTAAGCACCTCAGTGGAATCAACAAAGTCCAAGAGGGTAGCATCTTTCAGAAAAAAGAACAAGGGGATACAATTTGAAGATAGAGGAGGGACAGCTCAGAGGAAATGTGAGGAAGTATTTTTTCACAGATCGGGTGGTGGATGCATGGGAACAGCCTTCCTGAGAAGGTTGTGGGGTCTAAAACTGTGAGATAATTCAAGAATGCATGGGACAGACATAAGGCAATTTTTGTTGGGGGTAGGAAGAAATAGGCTGTTGGTTAAATAGGATCTGCAGCTTATCCTCTAGGTAGGGAAATGGGCAGAATAGGTGGGCCAAGTGGTCCTTATCTGTTGTCAAAGTCTATTTTTCTATGTTTCTATGTTTCATGTCAAAATTGGCAGTGCCCTAGCCATCAAATCTCCTGTCCTCTCAGGTGTCCCACAAGGGTCCATTTTGGGTCCTCTTTTATGCAGCATCTTCCTAAACTCCCTCCCTGTATCCTGCCCTTCCAACCTATTACTATATGCAGATGATACTGTCATCTTCTCCTCCAGCACAGACTCCCTTCAACTTCACCAGTCTCTCCAGTCCTCCTTCAACTCTATCAAAAGCTGGTTCTCCTCACAACGCCTGATTATTAACTATAAAAAAAAACAAAGTTATGCTATTCACACATCTGCAGAATGCCTGGACGGGGCTTTTCCCTCAAATACTAAAGGCAACCCAGACTCCCTTGGAACTTGTGGATTCCTTTAAATATCTGGGCATCACCTTGGACACTGGCCTTACCTATCATGAGCATATTCACCAACTATCTAAAGCCCTAAATATTAGACTAGGGCTTTTGCATCGCTTCAAACATTGCCTTACCCCTGAGGCCCTTAGGCTTGCTATCTCCTTCTTGGTACTCTCTCTGTTCGACTATGGTTTACTGTTTTTTGGAGGGGCAAGCACCTCAGCCCTTGCTAGACTTCGACTTATCCTAAACAAGGCCTGTCATCTTGTATTGGGGTGTGATAGGCTCACCCATACCTGTTCGCTATATAAGGACACCAATTGGCTTAACCTTGAAAACAGAATAAGATTCCACACCTGTATTCTGGCAAAAAAAATCACCTTAGGCCTCTCCCCCTTGGTACTCGCCCCTTTAATCACCCCAGACTCCAAAGTTAAACACACCCGTAGCTCAGACACCCATCTCTTCTCTATTAATTCATGTCGTACTGCTCAATTCCAAAGATCCTTCTGTTATAGGGCACCCTTGTGGATGAACAACCTACCCCCCCTCCTTGGTTTATGAACATAGAATTGGTCAATTAAAAACTCACCTTAGGGCCCACATCCTGTCCACAAGTGACTGCGATTGTACCTGAACCTGGCCCCTCCCTTTCCTTTACCACTGACAAGAGCTTCTGGCCCACCTCCTACTCATAGCTCTTAGTTCTAGTCTTCCTGGGGTTGTTATGTGTCACAGGGTGCCCCCTGTGATAAGTACATGCCCTAATATACTTATAAGTACCCCCCAAGAAATAAAGTGCTTAGGTATAAAGTACCAGGTGCTGATAGTGAAGGCATTTATGTGAATGTAGAAATACATAAATGTAAAAGGAGCTTACCAGTGTTTGCAGTTCTCCACAGCAGAGCAGCAAGTTAAATTTTTATTTAGGAGCCTGCTGCTTTGCTACAAACCTGAAGGAGTTAAGGATTTAAAGGGACAGGAATATCCCTGTGAAACCAAAGTGTAAAATGGTGGCAGCCTTCAGTATAAGAGTTGGCTACAAGTCTTAAGAATGAAAATGCAAAATTGAAATAAAATATTAAAGCTAACACATAAAAAGACACCCCAAGTCTCTGAAAAATCCCACACACAGTTTATCTAAGCACTGCCCTGCTGCATGAGTATACACAAGTGAAGGGGGTTGACAAAAATCTATCTGGAGGAAAACTAGGTACCTGCCTGTGGTTTCTTTTAAAACAGATAAAACAGACAGGTCTCATGTCTTTAAGGCAAGGCTGGAGAGGTTTAAAAGCAATAAGGTGTGAATAGTCATTGAAATAAAAGAAAGAAAAAAGAAACTTACAGTACATTGTATTATTAAATATCAGGCCTTTTGACCTGTAGGGCTGCCTGCTCCAAGAATGGTATGCCAAATGAGGTGCACTATAGGGTGACAGTGGCCCCTAGTGTCCTTTTTTTATACTAATGATGCTGTCAATCACAGTTCAGTGGAAAATTTTCCACTTCCTCTTACTGTTATATTCTTTTCTTGCAGGATTTTTCTTGTATGATGGTTTCCTTAGCTAATTATCATGTTTAGAAGGCCCTCTGGCACTGTATAATTTAATATGAGGGCCTAAACAAAACATTTTATAAGCTGATGATGCTGAGGTCACATGACTTCGGTAGGCAGGTATAAAAAGCCTACTTTAGCAAGCTGTATTCAGACAGGGGAGTCAGTAGGAGCTGACTGCCAGAGGTGGTGGATCTCAGAAGAAGAAGGGGAAGAAGGGGAAGAAGAAGAAGAAGAAGAAGAAGAAGAAGAAGAAGAAGAATCAGCATTTATTTAGCGCTTTTCATACATCCAAAGTGCTTTACAAGCAATGCTAGACTGGTAGTGAAGTGACTGAATGTGTGGTGGTGGCCATGAAGTGTATATGTTTGTGTAAAACAGTCGAGGAGATAGCCTGGTGGCACTGCTGGGCAGAGCAGTGGCCCTTCCTGAGCATACTGCATCTCTTTATTATTTTGTTGATATTCTGAAAGTAAATGGACTAACCTTATTTTCCTGAATTCTGTGAAATCTGATGTCAACATTCTCTGAGAAAAATAAAATGATAAGTGCCTTGCCGGCACATTTTATGCACTAAGTTTGTGGATCTGCTTGATTTATTATCCTGACTTTCCCAACCCCGCTAGAATTGGTGTCAGAAGTGGGATACTGGTTTAATGTCCATAGTATAGTGGGGGGGAGTTCAGTCCGGGGTGCCAGACCTAGCATCGCAGGATAATAGCAGACAAGTGCATGGTGCCAGAAATCAGGACGTCTGTGGGAGCTAGTGACCTAGAAGAAGCATCACCGAAGATGGATGGAGATCAGATGGAAGAGTTGGTGAGGCTGGTACACTGGCTTAGCGGTGAATGGCTGGAGGCAAACCAGCGCCAAAGAGAGGCTGACCAGTGCAGGAGTGAGGCAGAGTACCACTGCAGGGTACTAATGGAGGAGTCCCAACTGCGAGAAGCTAAGGAAGATGTGGTGAAAGCGATGGAGGATCAGGATTCAAGGGTACTGGAGGAGGTGGACCCTCTGTTGGATTTATCATGGCATGCTGTGGATTTACTGCTTCCTGAGTTACCAATGTTGCCGGGCTATTACTTGATGGAAGATGATGAAGTCAGTGAGACCCCAGGTAAAGGTTATATCTGGAAATTGTAAACTGGAGAAGAAGTCTACAAGCAAGACTGAAGAAGCCATTAAGGCTGAAGGGACACTGTCTTCTTCAGTTACCCATGAAATGTTTAATAGTATGTATAACACTGATTGGGGTAAACTGCAGGCTGAGGATCCAGAGGTAGCCATGTTAAGGCAAAACATTTCAGAGAGAGAAGGTAGCCATGTTAATGGTGATGCAGGGTCAAAGCCAGGGTGGTGGTATGAACAGAAAGAGGGTGTCCTTTACCACATGTGGCCTAACGCCCGCACAAATAGTATAGATGCACAGGTTGTGATGCCTGAGGCCTATAGGCATCAAGTAATGGAAGCTGCACTCTTCAGTCTCTGTGGGCACCTGAGCCATGGTGGAGTGTTGGCTAGACTCACTCCATTCTATTATTGGCCAGGTATGTATAAGCAAGTAGCAGTCTATCTAAAGAATTGCCATGAGTGCAACCAGACAGAGGTTCCTGCTACTGCTGGAAACAGAAGGTATTAGGTTAGCAGAAATGCTAACACAGGTTCTGTAAAGAAGAGGTACCAAAGGAAAGGAACCATCATGAAGTGGCACCCTTGGAAGCGAGGGAGACTCCCACTTAGGCCACTCGAAGTGAGGTGGTAGACTGTTACCTTATGGTACATTACTGATTGAGTATTTAGACCATTTTGAGTAGTACATACTCCCAAAGGTTGTCTGTAAGGGAATAAGCTGGGTATTTCACATATATACCTGTAGGGGACTGTACTTGCCTGGGAATAGAATTTAGGCATTCCAGACAATGGTGGAAGACTAAAATACTGCAATATATAGAATGTATTAATGGTTAACGGTCACTACAGGGTGTATACCCTGAAGTAAAAGTGATCATATTGGCCTATATAAATGCTCAGTAAGGTATAGGAAGATAGTGGGCAACATAAAAATGCTGTGATATACTTCCTCATCTGGTCGTACTAGAAAAAGGTGTATAATATCAATATCTTAGAGTTTGTGTAAGAAAATAAGTGGAACTGTCTGCTTAGTAAAATGCTTGATTAAAAGTGTTTGGAATTAAGGGACCCAGAGAGGGAGCTTTGGTGAGGGTGGGCCTAGCTCCATCCCCTTCTGGGGAAAGGAAGGTGGATCTATGCTACCTGATTGATATGGACCATTTCTTCTATAGATCCAGTGTAGTAAACCTCTGTCTCGACAGTCTTGCTATCTTGTTCTCACCTATTTTCATTTTTCTAGTTTGATTGGTTGGCTACCTACAGACAATTTCTTTTTATCTATTGATCTTTTCTTGTACTGCTGATCTATTTTTCTTTCTCAATGGTCCAAGGGTATGAAGGTTAACAGGGTTACAAAGGTTAACCATGGTGATGATAGCAGAACATGCACACATAGGAATAAGTGCCTGGTATCATGTCAGAAAAGGCTGGGAGTTATTACCCAGACAGTACAGACAGTACTGGTTGCCAGTGTTGTTATAGGAAAAGTTGTGTATAGCATGATTGTATCACAAATGCTTGGAAAGATAGCTAATGCTATGTTTAACAGACATATGGGACCCTGGGGTGGAGCTCAAAGGTGAGGGTGGGCCAGAACTCCACTTTTCTCTATATTGGAAAAGGTATGGATATTTGGACAACCAGTAAAATGGTTGCCCTCTTAGGTGGGGAAGAATGTCACAGGGTGCCCCCTGTGATGAGTACATGCCCTAATATACTTATAAGTACCCCTCAAGAAATAAAGTGCTTAGGTATAAAGTACCAGGTGCTGATAGTGAAGGCATTTATATGAATGTAGAAATACATAAATGTAAAAGGGGCTTACCAGTGTTTGCAGTTCTCCACAGCAGAGCAGCAAGTTAAATTTCTATTTAGAGATCCTGCTGCTTTGCTACAAACCTGAAGGAGTTAAGGATTTAAAGGGACAGGAATATCCCTGTGAAACCAAAGTGTAAAATGGTGGCAGCCTTCAGTATAAGAGTTGGCTAAAAGTCTTAAGAATGAAAATGCACAAATGAAATAAAATAATAAAGCTAACACATAAAATTACACCCCAAGTCTCTGTAAAATCCCACACACAGTTTCTCTAAGCACTGCCCTGCTACATGAGTGTACACAAATGAAGGGGGTTGACAAAAATCTATCTGGAGGAAAACTAGGTACCTGCCTGTGGTTTCTTTTAAAACAGATAAAACAGACAGGCCTTTAAGGCAAGGCTGGAGAGGTTTAAGAGCAATAAGGTGTGAATAGTCATTGAAATAAAAGAAAGAAAAAAGAAACTTACAGTACATTGTATTATTAAATATCAGGCCTTTTGACCTGTAGGGCTGCCTCTTCCAAGAATGGTATGCCAAATGAGGTGCACTATAGGGTGACAACGGCCCCTAGTGTCCTCTTTTTATACTAATGATGCTGCCAATCACAGTTCAGTGGAAAGTTTTCCACTTTCTCTTATTGTTATATTCTTTTCTTGCAGGACTTTTTCTTGTATGATGGTTTCCTTAGTTAATTATCATGTTTAGAAGGCCCTCTGGCACTGTATAATTTAATATGAGGGCCTAAACAAAACGTTTCATAAGCTGATGATGCTGAGGTCACATGACTTCGGTAGGCAGGTTTAAAAAGCCTACTTTAGCAAGCTGTATTCAGACAGGGGAGTCAGTAGGAGCTGACTGCCAGAGGTGGTGGATCTCAGAAGAAGAAGGGGAAGAAGGGGAAGAAGAATCAGCATTTATATAGCATGTTTCATACATCCAAAGTGCTTTACAAGCAATGCTAGACTGGTAGTGAAGTGACTGAATGTGTGGTGGCAGCCATGAAGTGTATATGTTTGTGTGAAACAGTCGAGGAGATAGCCTGGTGGCACTGCTGGGCAGAGCAGTGGCCCTTCCTGAGCATACTGCATCTCTTTATTATTTTGTTGATATTCTGAAAGTAAATGAACTAACCTTATTTTCCTGAATTCTGTGAAATCTGATGTCAACATTCTCTGAGAAAAATAAAATGATAAGTGCCTTGCCGGCACGTTTTATGCACTAAGTTTGTGGGTCTGCTTGATTTATTATCCTGACTTTCCCAACCCCGCTACATTATGCATCCTGTTTTTTAACTGTCTTAAACTGCTCTAGTTCCTGAATGTTAGCATGACTGTTCCTTGTAACGAACTGAACTTTTTACTCTATAATAATCATTGTAATGCTTGTCTGTAACTAATCTATGTGACGTGGAACCTTTGTAAAGGAACCTTTGACTCAAAGGTAATCTTTCTGAATTCTGAAATAAACAAATAAACAAATATCTGATGACCTCAAGGTGGTTGGACAGTGTGACAAAGCAGTGGGAAATGCTAGCAGGATGTCTGGGATGGATTGGGAGAGAGCCTTCTAGTTGGAGGAAGGAGGTGGTGCTGCCATTGCATCACTCACTGGTGAGTCTCCACCTTGAGTTCTGGATCTAGTTCTGGAGGCTGCTCCCCTGCAAGAACATTGACTGGGTGGAGGTGGTGTAGAGAACGGCAATCAAAATGGTGAGGGGGTTGCACAAGAAGCCATGCCAGCAAAGGCTGCAGGAACTTAACATGTACTTTCTAGAAGAGAGGAGAGTGAGAGGGGACATGACTGAAACCTAAAGTAACTCACAGGAGTGAACAAGGTGCAAATGGAGGATCTGTTTCAGAAAAAGGAAGGCCCTACATCAAGAAAGCGTGCAATAAAACTAAAGGGGGAAGTTTAGGAGAGAGGTGTGAAAATACTTCTTCATATAAAAGGCAGTGGATGACTGCAACAGCCTGCCACAAGAGGTAATGGGGACAAAGACTCTGGGGATCTTCAAGCATGGGTGAGATAGGCACATGGGCGTATTAGAGGTACAATGGGAGGGAGTGACACATATGACCAGCTAGCGTGAGTGGTGATGGAATAGGCAGGGGCAAGGGGCAGACTGGATGGAACTAAGGGTCCTTTTCTGTCAACAAAATCTATTTTTCTATGTTTCTATGGGGAGCCAACTCTAGCATCAGAAATTATTTAAAATAATTGCAAACACCAAGAGCCCAACCCCAGTCATCACATCTTCTGCCTGCTACCAGTACCCATCTACCCCATTTTCCATTCCCCACAATAGGTATGCAGAACTACCTTTCACAGCCCAGAGTCACCCCTATTAAAGCTTTTTCCTCCATGCCAACAATTTTTTTTCCTTATAGTTGGCATCGGTAATAAGTTGGACTAGGTTGCCAGTGGGCTGGAAAGGGGTCATAGAGATCTGTGATGGGAAGAGAAGAAAAGAAGGGGGAATACAAGTAAGGAGGTCAAGAAAGAGCTGCTTTTTATGTGTGTGTATACTATGTCCAGCAAAGGTGTTGGGAGCCTGGTGTTGGAATGGGAGGAAGGCCCTGGTGAAGGTGGGCAGTACCCTTGGATGGAATACCTGAACATGGAGCATGGAATTTGGATTTAACATAAATAGCACCCAGATTTTTTTTTATGTATTAATTTATCAGGAAAAAAAACTCCATTTGAGCAAAACTCATTTACAAGGAGGTCTGGGGTAGGACAGACAACAATGCAATAGATTAAAATCAGCAGTAGTACAAACAACAAAGAATCACAATGGTTAGAAGCTGTGATATATACACATAATTAATACACAAATGCAAAAATGTAATACCATGATGCAAGAAGAACGATGGTAAACAGGGAGATAAGACCAGACAAATATCATAGCCTGTTAATATATAGAATCAGTGTGGTCAGAAACATTCAAACTTGTTTGTGCAATTGTTAACAATTAATGCTCTAAAGTAGTTAAGGCTAATGAATGAACTCAGTTTAAGTGACTTTTGCCAATTGTTCCAGGGGCAAGGACCGAGCCAAATGAGGTCCTTTTTTCCAAAGTTGTTGAAGTGTCTGGATAAGCTGGCAAGGATAATGTCATTTTTTAATCAGGCTATAAAGACAAGAAGGTCTTGTCACAATGAATGCTATGTACAGTGGTGATGAATTCCTAAGCCCTTTAAAGATCATGTGCAGTGGTTTTTACATATTTTTAATAAAAGTTTGAAAAGCTGAAATTCAAGTCCCTGTGTCATGATTAGTGTTTCCTGAAAACTTCATGATGTTTGGTTTTGTGGTTTTCTTTAAATCAGCATTTGTTAACTTGCTCTACAGTGGGTTAAAACAGTGTAGTTACTTCTGTGCTCTCAGTCAAGCTTAGACAGCGATGACATCATTTTGGAGTAGCTTGCTGTTTCAGATTTCCAATCAGAGCAGCACTCTGCAGAGTTAATGGTTTGCTGAGCTCTCCAGGTTTCTTACAAACCCAGTCTCTGGTTTGTGTTTAGATAAATCAGCTTAAAATATATAATTCCCTTGTTATAAAAAGACTGATCATTTCAGTTTCAATGCTGAACTGAAGTAGTGGATATCTTTCTCTGTGAGAAATCAGCTTGTCTGAATCACAGCTCTCAGTTCTTTCTAATCAAAACTGTGATTGTTTTTCTACTATATAACACAGGGCTGTTTAATAAATACAGTACAAAATAAATCTAAATTTTGTTCATTCACATCTTTGATGTAGCCTTCATAAATGCATTCATGTAAGAACATTTTTTTCATGTCACGTT
The DNA here is from genome assembly GCA_016271365.2 of Neoceratodus forsteri. NCBI lineage: Eukaryota > Metazoa > Chordata > Ceratodontiformes > Ceratodontidae > Neoceratodus > Neoceratodus forsteri. Next base: position 256,080,966 of record CM057450.1, on the reverse strand, counting down.
GACAAACAGGTGTCTTTTACACTCTGCTACAGTATTTCAATCATATGTACTGTCTGAACTCACAAATTTCAGTTCTTTTGAGGTTTCTATGTGAAAGTACACTATGCATGTGTATAACTAGAAACACTATATGGCATCCTGATGCACAGTGTCTCTGCACTACAGTAGAGGAAGTTACAGTCTACTGCCACCTGTCCCCTGCCCCTCAAGCCCCCTGCCTTCTGCTCCACATTTGAGGCTGTTATACCCTGCTGCCCACTGTCTTATCCCACAGTCAGGGACTGAGCACAATGCTGCCTCCTTCCCCTGTCTAAAGAATCAAGGCTGCTGCACCCTGCCGCCCCTTGCCCAAACAGTTGGGGTTGCTGCACCTTGCTGCCTTCTCTCCCCCACCCTCACAGTTAGGGATGCTGCACCTGTTGCCCCCATTCCTGTCACCACAATTAGGGCTGCAGTGCTGTGCTAAGCCCTAGAGTGCCAGGTTCCCTGCCTCCACAGCTGGAACTGCTGCACCATGCTGCCCTAGCCGCCAGAACTGGGGCTATTGCTGCACCCTGCTACCCACTTCCATTGCCCCAAATGAGCAGGGCTGCTACACCATATGTACCCCATCTCACAGTCAGGAATTCTGTACCCTGATGCCCCCTGTGCCCTGCACCACAGTCGAGACTTCTGCACCATGCTGTCCTCTATCCCCTGTCACCACAGACAGGGCTGCTGTACCCTGCTCCTTTCTACACAGTTGGGGTTGCTGTGGCCTGCTGTGCTGTAGAGCCCCATGCCTCTGCAGTTTGAGCTGCTCCACCATGTTGTCACTTGCCACAAGATTCAGGGCATTTGCTGCACCCTTTTGCATAGCTCCACAGATGAGGCAGTGGCACCCTGCTGTCCCCCTGCCACCAGGGACAGAATCTTTGCTACACCCTTCTGAGACAAGAACAGGGGATAACAGGTAGAGTACAGTGTCCCTGACTCTGAGGATGAGAGAGAGAGAGAGAGAAAGAGGGCTACAGGGTGCAGCAACCCCAGTGGGGTCTGAGCCAGTCACTCAGAAGAATGATCAAGGAAAGCAAATTGTGACCGCACCGAGGATTGTGGTGGTGCCTGGCAAAATAAATACAATCGAACAGTACCTGAGTAGCTGGCACCAACCAAAGGCCTGGATTCCTGTGCTTTGGACTTCCAAATCCACAATAAGTTCCTGTTTCCTTTTTCAAGAAACAATTGTAAGCATCCAATAGGTGCAAACAATCCAATTTTTATTGTGCTAAGTAGCAAGTAGAAAAGGTATAAAAACTGGGCAGACAACGCCCCTCAGCCAGTAGCTCCCAAACAACTGGTCGGTTAGTCTGCTAACATGTTTCACACTGATTCATGCTTTATCAAAGCATAACAACCACCTCCCATTGTTCACTTAAGTAATATGCTGCTTAAAGTGACAGTACACATTTTAAACATTCATGAATTGAGTTCATTAATTCTTAATAGTCACCAAATGTAAACAATGTTACATGTTTTTAATAATGCTTGTATTAAAAACCCAACATGAGTGCAGTGTACACAATAAATATATGACAAAATATAATAAAATACCCCATAAACCACAACAAATAGGAATACATTGTTACTGGCCAGCTGTAGCCATCTAATACATGTAATTAGGGCCATACCAAAGGGTCACGTCATTCAAACAGAGAAACTGTACCACTGAGGAAACATACAATAAGAGAGTGGATGAACTGAGTGAGAGATTACTAGAAAGGGGTTATGGTGTGGAACTGGTGTCACAAGCCAGAGAAATAGTGGGGGAATTACCTAGAAACATGTTACTGGGGGAAAGACCCAAGGCAGTCCATACTGACACCCAATTAATATTTGAAAGCACATTTAACCCCAATCACATGAGACTGCCAATATCATCAGGAAGAACTGTCACATAGTAAAATTAGCCCCGGTACAGGCCGATGTTGGAGGTGATGCCCCAGAAATGCTTTATAGAAGGGGCTGAACAGTAAAGGACCATGTGGTGCACTCCATGCAACTAATAGAAAGACCTCACCTGTGGCTGCCAGATAGATCTAATGGCACCAATAAATGTGGGAATTGCAAATACCGTGAAAAAGTGAAACAAACAAAAACATTCAAAAACCCTGCCACTGGCAGGGAGACTAAAATAAAAGGATTCATTACCTGAAGCACATGTGGCATTGTATGTCTGGCAGAGTGCAGGTGTGGGAGTTTTTATATTGGGAAAACCAAGCGAGCCTTTAAGGTTAGAATTGGAGAGCACATAAAAGCAATAGAAAATGAAGATGCCACCAATGCTCTGGCTAATCACATGTAAAGGTTGAGAGATAGAGAAAAACATGATTTTATTTTTACAGCATTAAGAAGTACACATGGTCACAAAGGGAAGGTAATTTTAATATCTTCCTGATGCAAAGAGAACAGTACTGGATATATCCATTTAATGTAATGGAATGGCCTGGTATAAATGGTGGAATAGATATAAAATCATTTTTAAAGAGAAAGAAATGATTATATGTACATTGAATTGCACTGTTTGTTGTGGTTTAAGTTCTTTTATTATATTTTGTCTTTCAAATTCTTGCATTGGCAATGTCACAAAAGACTACTGTTGAGTTCAGCTGTTTTTGGACTACAAACTCTGCTCATATATGGATCTTGAGTAAGCAGGTGCCAATTAAATGTATAAATATTATTTATTGTGTGCACTGCACTCATGTTGTGTTTTTAATACAAGCATTATTAAAAAAAGTTTTAAATTTGTTCACATTTGGTGACTATTAAGAACTAATGAACTAAATTTGTGAATGTCTAAAATGTGTACTGTCACTTTAAGCAGCATTTTATTTAAGTGAACACTGGGAGGTAGTTGTTATGCTTTGATAAAGCATGAATCAGTGCAAAACATGTTAGCTGACTAACCAACCAGTTGTTTGAGAGTTACTGACTGAGGGGCATTGTCTGCCCTGTTTTTATACCTTTTCTACTTGCTACTTAGCACAATAAGGATTGGATTATTTGCACCTACTGGATGCTTACAATCATTTCATGAAAAGGGAAACTGGAATGTATGGTGGATTTGAAAGTCCAAAGCACAGGTATCCAGGCCTTTGATGGGTGACAGCTACTCAGGTACTGTTCGATTGCATTTATTCTGCCAGGCACCACCACATTCCTGAGTGCGGTCGCAATTTGCTTTCCTTGATTTAAAGAAAACCACAAAACCAAACAGCATGAAATTTTCAGGAAACACTAATCATGACACAGGGACTTGAATTTCAGCTTTTCAAGCTTTTATTGAAAATATTTAAAAACTGTTGCCCATGATCTTTAAAGGTCCATGTATGGAGGTTCCCTAGTCTCCTTGTGGCAAGAGATGTCCATCCAGCAGCAGTTCCAGAAGAAGGATATCAGATTGTTGGAGGGGGTGCAGCGTAGGGTGACAAAGATAATCCAGTGATTGGAGGGAAAGCCCTATGAGGATAGGCTGGGTGAGCTGTGCATGTACTCCCTGGAGGAGAGGAGAGATGAGGGGATATGATCGAAACCTTTAAATACTTAAAGGGGATAAATAAGATTAATACTGAAGGGATTTTCCAGATTTGAAGAGGGAGGCTTATGAGAGGGCACCAGCTGAGATTGGAGGGGCAAGATTCAGGAGGGAAATCAGGAAACATTTTTTTCACAGAATGGGTGGCAGACAAATGGAATGCTCTGCCCAAGGAGGTAGTATCCTGTAGAATGGGTGGATTTAAGAGGGGATGGAACAGAGTGCAGGGGTTAATGATGAAGAGGGATAGGGAGGATGGGGCAGCTGCAAGCTGAGGGGCTAGCTGCACACTTGCGCAGACTCGATAGACCATGATGTCTGTGGGAGTAACAATGTGCTCTGTCTTGAAGGTTGGTTAAGAAACACAACACTCTATAATACAACAAATCAGATCTGGATAACCAAGAATCAGTTGCACACCCATACATTACATCACAAAGCAGAGGTATAAAAGTAACTTGGACTAATCTTTTTTTTCCATATAAGAAAAAGCAGAATTTTTTTCTAAAATAGTAACCTAGTCTCATGTGGATTTTTTTTTTACACATGTAATCTGAAGGTGTAGAAAAAGATAGCTTACTGTCTCATCACAGACCTAAATATTTTAAATTCTCCACAAGCTCCAGGTTTTTACCTTGCACTACGACAAGAACTGGCATAGAATCATTCACTTTCACATTAATAGCAGGGGTGGGAACAATGAATTTTGCATTAGATGTTTTTTGTAAGAGCTTTGGGGAATTGAAGTTGCTCTCTAGCTTGTCAGAGGCAGCTTGCAAATCATTTGCCGGCACAGCAAGGGAGCATCTAGAAACATATAAAACTGTATTGCCAGCATAAAAATGAAGTTAGATATTCTCAGTATTTATCCCAAGGTCATTAGTGTAGATCACAGAAAGGAGTGGTCCCATTATAGACTCCTGATGTACACCCTCACATACAATCACACAAGAGGATGTGCAACCTGCTGTCATAATTTATTGCCATAATCCAGATGGGTGGTTCCTAAACCATGACACTGTTTTATGAGAGATGCCAATATTAGCAAGTTTAGCTAGCAGGATATTATGAACCACTGTATAAAAGGCTTTACTTGGGTCTAGGAAAATAACTGTAGTCAGATGTTTCTGATCCATGGCCATAATCATTTGTGACTATCACCAAGGCAGTTTAGATACTGTGTTGGGATCTAAATAGTGATTGTGCTGGATTAATTGTGTTAAATTTATCTAAGTACTAATAGAGCTAGTCATTAACTAGCTTTTCAGATAACTTAGCCAACACTTGAAGAATGGAAATGGGCCTGAAGTTATTTAAGAATGCTTTGCCAGCAGATTTGAAGAGAGGAATTACTAAGTGGTTTTCTTGAGAGACGGAATTCCATTATTTGCTATGGTGAGATTAAAAAGACGAATGAAATAAGCTTCTGTAACAGTGTATCCTATTTAATATTATCAGCCACAGCACTTTTTTCTGTTTTTTAGAATTGAAGTTATGGTTTAACCGCTCCACCTGCAAATAAGTGAAAAGTTGAAATTGGAAATGTCCTTGTGGGAATAACATCAGATTGCATCAGAGCAGGAACTGGAATTGTAACATTAGTGGGATTTTCAAAAGCCATCATAGTCAATGTGAAATAGGAATTTTTTAATGCCTCTATAATTAGTTGCTTATCTGAGACAGTCTTATTATCAATTTGTAGCTGCATAGGTAAGGACCTTGAGACTGTCCCACCTTCAAGAAGCATTATAGCAATCCAGAATTTTGATTGGTTATTTCTGTTAACCTAAAATAAATGCAAGTAATTAGATGCCTTTGCAGAGTAAATTAGCTTAGTGCATTGGTTTGCTTTTTGTCTACATTGTATCTAGTAAAAAGTGATGCTTTAGTTGTTCTGCCTATGGCCAAGAGAATGCTTCTAGCATTTGAAGCTCGCTTTAATGTTTGACTGAACCAGGGCATATTTTTCTTTCTAGTCCTACACTTTACCAGATGCAAATGAGTATTTAATTTTTAGTATATAGAAACACAGAAACATAGAAAGTGACAGCAGAAGGGGGCAATGTGGCCCATCTATTCTGCCCATAATCCTACCCCTTCCCTTAACTGCTTTTCAGTGTTATGGTGCCCTTGTATTTATCCCATGCCTTCTTGTAAGTTTCCACCATTTTTGCTTCCACTGCCTCCAGTGGAAGGCAGTTCCATGGTTCAACCACTCCCTCTGTGAAAAAGAACTTCCTTGTGTTGCCTCTGAATCTGCCCCCCTCTCGCTTCATGTTGTGCCCTCTGGTTCTTGAGTGATTTTTGATCTGGAGCAGGTCCTGGACCTGCACCTTGTTTATTTCTTTTAGGAAGCTGAAGGTCTCTATCATGTCTCCTCTGTCCCTCTGCTGCTCCAGGGAGTACATGTTTAATTCATGCAGCCTCTCCTCATATGATTTGTGGTGCAATCCATGAATCATTTTAGTAGCCCTCCTCTGCACTGTTTCCAGTCTGGTAATATCCTTTTTGAGGTGTGGTCTCCAGAACTGTACGCTGTACTCCAGGTGTGTCCTCACCATTGATCTATTAAATGGGAGAATGACCTCCTTTTTCCTGCTAGTAATCCCCCTGCTTATATATCCCAACATACCATTTGCCCTCATTGCTGCTTTCTCACATTGCTTGGTCATTTTTAGGTAATCTGTTATAATTATTCCCAGATCCTTTCCTGTTTAGAGGCTTCCAGTTTTTCACTCCCTAGGTAGTAATCCACTCATGAGCTAGTCCTTCTGAAGTGCATGATTTAGCATTTTTTAATACTGAAGTTTAGTTGCCACCTTCGTAACCAATTTCCTAGAGATTCCAGGTCAGCCCTCATCTTCTCCTCTCCTCCTGGGGTGTCCACCCTGTTTCCTATCTTTGTGTCATCTATGAACAAACTCACCTTGCCCTCCAGTCCATAAGAAATGTCATGAAGATGTCGAATACGATTGGGCCAAGCATTAAACCCTGTAGTATTCCACTAGCTACATCTCTTTCCTATGAGAGTGAGCTGTTCACTAATACCATCTGGGTCCCACCAGTAAGCCAACTCCTTACCCATTTTAACACCTGATGACCTACTCCCATGCTATCTAATATGTTTAACAACCTTCTATGAAGGACTGAGTCAAAGGCTTTGCTGAAATTCAGGTACACTATGTCTACTGCATCTCCCTGGTCTACTAATTTCATTACCCAGCTAAAGAAGTCAAGTAAATTGGTTTGACATGATTTCCCTGTGGTAAAGTCATGATGTTTAGTGCCTAATTTGTTGTTGTCCTTGAGAAAGGATATAATCCTCTCCTTGAGAAGGGTTATCATTGCTTTGCCTTCAATTGATGTGAGGCTTACCAGTCTATAGTTGCCCGCACTCACTCTGCTACCTCTTTTTGTAGAGGGATAACTGTAGCTATTTTCCAATCTTGTGGGATCTCACCCAGCTCAAATGATAAGTTAAAAAGATCATCCAGTGGACCCACCAATTCCTTTCTTAGTACTCTGAGTAGTCTAATGTACATTTTGTCTAGTCCCATGGCTTCATTTGTACTGAGCTTCTTCAGTTCCATTAGGACTTCCTATTTTGCAAAGAGTCCTGAGTATACTCTCTTGCCACCTTTATTGTCTCCTGTAATGGTGGGTCCACAGCCATCCTGCTCCTTTATGAATATGGAGCAGAAATATCTGTATAGGATTTCTGCTTTGTCCTTTTCATTATCAGTGGTCTCTCCATCCTCCTTCATGAGTTTGACAATATCCCCTGCGGTCTTTCTTTTTTCACTAATATATCTATAGAAGGTTTTGTCTCCCTTTTCAACTTTTCTGGCTATCCTTTCCTCTGTTGTTGCCTTTACTGTTCTGATTTCTTTGCTTGCAGCCCTTTGTTTTTCATTGTAGTCTTCCTGGTCATTTCTGGATACTGTTTTCTTGTATTTCCTGAAAGCAGCCCCTTTTTCCCTAACCCTGGTGACTACTTCCTTAGTAAACCACAGTGGTTTTCTGTTCTTTTTTTGCTTTGCTCAACTTCTTTATGCAATGGTTTGCAGTCTGAAGTATAGCCCCCATGAGATGTGCCCAGTACTTTTCAATGTCCCTCCCCCAAACTATATTTGTGAGTCTCTCATTAAAAGCTTCCTTCATTGCCACAAAATCTGCTGATCTAAAGTCCATGACTTTAGTTTTAGAGTATTTGGTTTCTGTTTTTGTCCTGACATGAAACTGTACCATTTAGTGATTGCTGGACCCTAGGTGACTTCCCACCTCTACTTCTGCAATATTGTCCCTGTTCATTAGCAGCAGGTCAAGGACCACATAACCCCTCCCCCCAGTTGGGTCCTTTACCAGTTGTTTCAGGCCCGATAAGTGCAGAGCCTCCAGAAAGTCTTTGCTTCTGATTGAACTTGCTGTATGAGTATCCCAATTTATGTTGGGTAAATTGAAGTCCCCCAGCACTGTTACTTCCTCTTTATCACTCGTGTTTTGAATGGCTTTCAATACTTCATTATCCCCCTCCACCCCTGTTGTTGGGAGTCAGTAATACATGCCTACCTGAGTTATTGCTCCATTTCCAGCCTCTAGAGTGATCCAAAGTGACTCAGTTTCTATGTTGTCATTTTGGATTATAGTCGCTTTTTATGCCTTCCTTAATGTACATAGTCACTCTCCCCCCTTTTTGTCAAGTTCTGTCCTTCCAGAAGAGACAGTATCCTGGGATAGTCATTTCCCGGTCATGGTTATTGCTTAACCAGGTTTCGGTGATTGTGATCCAGTCCAGATCTACTTCAGCAATGATGGCTGTGAGGTCAGCTATTTTATTTGATAGGCTCCGTGTGTTAGTGAACATAGCTTTCCAAACTTCATCCCTACCTTTTTCTGAGTCCTGCTTTATTTATGACTGATTTTTTTAATGTTATTCATCTCTTCCCCCAATTGGTGAATCCTCTTTTTATTATTTGTATCAGTTTCCTCACCCATTTGGTGATTGTTTTGTTTTTGCTTGTAACACTGATTTGGTGGTGTTTTTGGGGAGAGGTTGGAGGTCCTTTTTATCACTGCTGCTGCCACCTTCGCATTGTTCAGTTTAAATGTCCAATGCATACATCCAGTTTCTGCCCCAGAGCTCTCATGCCTTCTTTAGTCAGGTGTAGACCATCATATTTGAAGAGATTTCTATCCCAGAAGTCCCGCCAGTTCCCTATGAAGAGGTGCCCCTGTCTTGGCACCAGCCCTGGAACCAAGTGTTAAGTTCCTCTATTTGATCCTTGCTCATCCTTTGGTTACTGCCTCCTTCCCCCTATAGTGGGAGGATTTTAGAGAAGGCAATAGTTGAGGAGTGTGAGGTTAATGTTTCACCTAAGTGAGATATTTGTTGTTTAGTCTCCCCTGAGTGTCTGATTTGCCAGATTGTTTGTACCTATATGGACAAAAACTCCTGCACATTTGCCTTGTTTTTTTAGTAAGCTGTGAATGCGTTCTGTATACCTTTTTGCAGATGCCCTGGGTAGGCATTTGACTACCACCTGTGTTTTAGGACCTTGATTTATGTGTGGCTCCAGTTCACAGATCATGGAGTCCCCCACAATATGTGTTTTCTTTTGTTCTCTCTTCTTGTTTGTGTCCTTTGTGTTTCCTTCCTGGTTTGACATTGTTGTACGTCCTAACTGGCGATGATTGGCACTGCATTATGGCCATGTTCCTCCTCCTTGGCTAGAGAGGTATATCTATTTGCTGCTATGATCAGTGCCTCCTGCTGTGCCAACTGTTGTTGGAACTGGCACAACTTTTTCTGCCCCACTTTATCACCTGCCATCCCCCAGGACCAGGGGTGGTGAGGTGTTGAGGGATGGTCCCATGGTGGGAGCTGGTGAGGTGTAAAGGGGTGAGCAGGTTTGAGGTTGGCAATCAGGTTGTGTAAATGTTTGATTTGCTCCCATGCCCCTCTGAGCTGTGCTCTCAGATCTGTTATTGCCCAGAACATGGGGCAGTGCCCTATTCCCTGAATGCATGCCCTTTGAAGCCCTGCACCACTGGCATGTAATATTTGCCATGTTGCTTGAGGATCCTAATGCTGATGAAAGAGAAGGAGGTTGAAGAATGAATATGTTGCTTGGGGATCCTAATGTGGATGAAAGAGAAGGAGGATGATAAAAGAATAGGGAATCTACCAGAAATAAAGATATTTTTGTTGTTGTTTTTGATTGGTTTTCTCTGGTAAGGTGCCTCCCCTTCCTGTAGGGGCAGGAAGCTTAGGTGTGTGTTGGTGGCTATAAATGAACAGTAGCTGGGGGAGGGTGGTATTAGGGGGAAGGGTGGGTGGAGAGTTACTTTGTCCCCTGTTTGGATGAAAAACAATCAGCCACTAATTAAAGACAAAGCTGTGTGCTGTATCCAGAGCAGGGCACTTGTGCCACCTGGCTAACCTTTTGCTTAGTCCTTTTGTTGCTCTGGGGATAAAAGCATTAATTTAAGCCTGTCAGAGGATGAGTGAGGGAGCTGAGATCTGCTTCTGTGGTTGCTCCTAGACTTGCACTAGACCCATTACTCTGGGGACAAAAAGTGTTAGTTTTGTTTTCTATGTTTAATCCCTCCCTCTCTGTGGTTGTTTTTTAAACCCTGCTCTCAGTACCTGCACTGTGCCTGAAATGCTGCCCTCCACCTGCAATGACACACAGCTCCTTTCAGGTTTTTGTTCTGCCAGCAGCTGAGTGAGGGAGCTGAGAGATGCTTCTGTGGCAGCTCCTAGTCTCACTCTCTCCCTCTCTCACAGAGACCAGCTATCTAGACTGGACATTTGCCTGTAGCTGAAGGGGAGTGTAGGGTAAAGTGTTCCTACTGATCCATTTCCCTTGTAGCCCGATGCACAGCTGTGGTTAACTGCCTAGATCATTGCCTTTTAAAGCCAGCAATTCTGTTTGAATCTGACACTGTGCTCCAATAGGGTGGTTACCCGTTACGTCACACATGGAGTCAATTTCCTGATCCCTGAGTCTGTGAGCATCAGTCCCTTCTGTCCCCTGTTCAGATGAAAAACAATCAGCTACTAAATAAAAACAAAGTCGTGTGCTGTATCGAGAGCAGGCACTTGCGCTGCCTTGCTAACCTTGCCCATAGTCCTGATGTTGCTCTGGGGGGGGAAGCATTATTTTAAGCCTGTTGATGGCTGAGTGAGGGAGCTGAGAACTGCTTCTGTGACCATTCCTAGCCTTGCATTAGACCTGTTACTCTGGGGGGAAAAAGCATTAGTTTTGTTTTTTATGTTTAAATCCTCCATGCCTGTGGTTGTTATTTAAACTCTGCCCTCAGTACCTGCACTGTGCCTGAATCTCCAACTCCACCACTTGCAGTGACACACAGCTCCTTTTAGGTCTCTGTTCTGTCAGTGGCTGAGTGAGGGAGCAGAGAGATGCTTCTGTGGCTTCTCCTAGTCTCGCTGTCTCCGTCTCTCACGAAGACTGGCTATCTAAACTTGAAATTCACCTGCAACTGAAGGGGGAGTGTAGGGTAAAATGTTAGAGTGTTCCTACTGATCCAGTTCCCTTGTAGCACAATGCACAGCTGTCAAAGAATCCCTGCTTCTGCACATGTTAGAGTCTGCCTTCCCTTCGTGATTGGTCTTTCTCTCCCAGTCAGTGAAGATCAATGAAGCTCAGCAGACAGTAAGGCTAGTGGCTGGACCACACTTGGTGTATGCCTCCTAGGGTTGCCCTTAGTGTCTGAGCTGTACTTGTTCATCAAAGATCTCAGCTGCTTTCTTTTTTTGCTGCAGATCAGGAATACTGACTATCCAAGGTCTGGTTGGATTATTTTTAACATCCTCAGGAGATATCCTCAGATCAAAAAAATAATTAATTTATTGTATCACTTGACATCATCTTAACAGTGGACCATAAACTGGGAAATAGTATACTATATTTATAAAAGTAAATATGTGAACTATTCACCTGAATTCAATTGGTTCTTGGTTTACTTTGCAACTTTATAACTTCATAACTCTTGTTCTGAAACATTTATAGGAGATGGGAAATTATTTTTACATAGTTAACTGCCCTTCCTGCTTATTTTTCATGCTAGTTATATATTCTGATATGACTTGACTCATTTTTGATAAATAAATTATCTAGCTGTGTGGTGCATTTAGACCTAAGTAGAGTTCCTCTCTCCTCACCAGCTACTGCTCTTTCTTTTCATATTTCTAAGACCTTCTATGACATCACTAACACCATTCCATGCTATTCAATTGAATGGCCTGGAATGGTGTTATTGATGTCATAGAATGTCCAGGGAGAATGAAAACAGTTATTAGTAACTGCTGAGGAGAGAGGGACTTAGGGTAGTAACAAATGCAACACAATTACATTATTAATTTAACAAAAGAAGTCCAACACATATCAGAATGTTCTATAGACACTAAAAGGGCAGCAGGGGGGCATCTAGAGGTTTAAAAACTGTTTTTCATCACCATTAAGATAAAATAGTTACTAGGAATTTGTACGAAAGCAAACAAGGATTTTTTTATTATAAAGTTTAATATATATGCCTATTTCACCAAAATACTTGAAGGCTTTTGAGGTAATAGTTTCTTGCTCTAACAGAAAAATAAAATGATGCATTCATAATTCAGTGTTCCAGTTCTTTGCATGTGAGGTCCTTCATCTTAGTAAACAATGTAAAATATGATAGCTGTGAAAAAAACACCTTGGCTGTCTCCAAATTCACTTGAAAATGTTGAGTTTAGTGTAAGTTTCAACCTGCAGCAAAAAACATAAATCAAACTAAGTAACACAATCCATCTGTTACTGGCATGTTACTCATTTTACAGTGTTAACGTTTATGAAAACCTACAATACTAGAGTAAAGGGCTCTGCTTGCTGCTTTCTCTTCTTCACATAAGACAGCATAGTCTTTCTGTTTAAAAGCTGCACTTTGAAGATTATATGAGTGATCTGCAGTATCATGATGCAACAACATCACAATATCCAGAGCAACAAAGAGGTGGCATCATGCACTGGTGCAATCTAAGCTGCCAAAGTGCAGCTGTCTACATTGATCAGAATAGCAGTGTGGTGCCCCCCAAAATTTAATTTTCCTCAACAAAACTTCTATATCCATTTAAACAATTGCCATCAGAATCAGGAATGGGGTTCAATAAGGAAACCAATTTGAAATGCTTCATATAACCCACATAATTGTTTTAGTATCATACTATAAAATATGACCATATTGACATTCTCCCAAATCAAAATGGGTAGTTAAATAATGGCTTATCCAAATATTCTGCACTTGAAATTAGGGCCGTATGGGTTCCCAATAGACCTAAACACTAAAATGAATTACACAGTACAGTGCATCAGTTCACCTAAGTGTATTTAGCAGTACCTGGTGGGATTCAAGCCAAGAAACAAATAAAAACTAAATGACAGTATTTCATTAATAGACATTAGATATAGCCATCCTGCTTGCACAGTGGTAGTGTCACTGCTTGCAATGCTGATCATCCAGGTTTGAGAATGAGCCTGAAGTGTGAGGGGGGCCAGCTGGGAGAGAGGTTGGATGAGGGTTCAATGGACAGCTCTTCACCTCTGGAAAGGAGGTTGTTAGTGCTTGGTGCTTGAGTGACACCCAGCTGTATCTGGATGTACACCAAGTAGGGACCATTCTGTAGGGGTGCAGACAGTGAAAAATGTCTACTGCACTTTTATGGGATCATGCATGCATGCACAGTGATGTTGTTGCACATCAGTGTCTCTGGGAGAAACCAGCAAGTGGAAAAATCCCACAGTGCAGTTATACATTGATGCTTCTGCTCCCCAGTCTGAAAGATTCCACTAGCCTAAGTGTCAGACGGAACTTAGGTGGCTCTCATTCTCTCCTTCATGAGCTCCACTGTACAGGGTAAGCTGCGGGGCCTCAGCTATGAACTGGTGGTGGGAGATGCTGAGTGGGGGCCCAAAAAGTCTGATATGTGGTATATCCCAGCACGGTGATAAACAGAATAAAAAAAAAATAGATGACCTCACTTCACTTCACTGCTTCATTAATACCATAATGTTTATCTGATACCTTGAAGCACAGAATCCAATATGTTGCTTTTCTCAAAAGATGTTTTGTATTTTGGTCTACATCTTCTTAATGTTTATCTTTTTCTATTCCCCCAAATTCAAGGGTGGTAATTCCATTTCTTGCTTCCATAGAGTGCCTGGCTACTGGGGGCAAAGTGTCAGGTCTCCAAATTGCAGTTTTGTGCTCAGTTATTTGGTTTTTCAGCTGTCTTAAGGTTTGGCCCATGTAAGATAGATGACATGGACATCTTACCAGATAAATTACAGTTTCAGAGTACAGTAGCACGCAATAAAATCCCTGATTTCCACATGTTCATTCCGATATGGATTGTATACATTTTTTGCATTATTCATGTTTGAATAATATATAAAATTTCCACACGGATAGTCCAGAACGTTGTTGGCCTAACCATTGTTGCATTATAATCATGACTGGTACTTTATGTATAGTGTTCACTAATCTGTCTTTTAGATTTCTTGCACTTTTAGAAGTGACCCATGGTCTTTGTTGGCAAAGAGTATTTCCTTTACTGTTTGACTGAAAAAATATGCTAATTCTTTAGAATACTTGTTTTTATGTTCTAGAATTTAATACTATAATTAGCACTAAAATGTATTTTTTTGTCAATTCTTTTCATTTTGATTGGTTGATTTTGGTTTCAATAAGTCCCTTTTTTGGTGTTTGGTTTACTCTAGTTTTTGTTCTGTCTAAATCCCCATTATTGTAACCTCTATTTGTGAAGTTTTGTGTTGCTTCAGATTCTGTTATGTTATAATCATTATCTCTTGAACAATTTCTGTGAATTCTTAAAAGCTGGCCTACTAGGAAATTTTTAATTAATTCCATTTGACGGAAAATATCTACATGGAGAAATTATTCCTTGCAGTAGGTTTTCTAAACAAATCCATTATCAGGTTGTTATTGTGTTTGAACACTGCTACCCATGCCAGACAACTTTCAGGCAATCAACAAATATTTTGTACAATAACATCTAAATTTGAGGACAAATTTTTTTGACAGATACCTAGCACTACAATGGGGTTTTCAATTGTCCTATTGTATCCAATATCTAAGAGGCACATTTTGAAAATGAGTAATTTATTATTAGCATGGAACATTACATCTTCAATGAGAAGTTATTTTACAAAAGATTCATTGATGACATGATAGTAGTCTGGCAGGGCTCTGAGGAAAAGTCATTTAACTACTTCCAATATATGAATACAAGGAGACAAAATACAAATTTTAGAAAGGAACACAGTACTGTTTGAATCAAGTATTTGGATTTAACAATTTACAAACAACTTAATGATGGATTGGTTTAGGAATACTACTGCTCAAATACTATCCTCCATGCAGATAGTTTCCATCATAGGGGCCTAATTAAAACAATCCCAGTCTTCCAGCTTTTAAGAACTCACAGAAATTGTTCAACAGATCAGGATTATAACATAAGAGAATCTGAAGCAGCACAATGCTTCAAAAATAGAGGTTACATAATGGGGATTTAGACAGAACAAAAAGTAGAGTAAGCCAAACACCAAAAAAGGGACTAACTGAAACCAAAATCAACCAATCAAGATGAAAAGAGTTCACCAAAACTGATTATAAGTGCTAATTATGCTATTAAATTCTAGAGCATAAAAACAAGTATTCTAAACCATTGACATGTTTTGCCATCAAACAGTAAAGGAAACACTCTTTACCAACAAAGACCATGGGCCACTTCTCGAAACATCAAAAGCTGACTCTTAGTACTAATTATAGTATTAAATTCAACAGAATAAAAGCAAGTATTCTGAAAAATTAGCACATTTTGCAGTAAAACAGTAAAGGAGATACTGTTTACCAACAAGGATCATGGGCCACTGCTAAAACAAACAAACAAACAAACAGAAAAAAATAACAGGAAATCTAAAAGACAGATTGATTGGTGAACACTGTACATGAAGTACCAATCATGAATATAATGCAAAGATGGTTTGGCCAACAACTTTCTGTAGACAATCCCCATGGAAATTGTATACATTGCTTAAATATGAACAGTGCAAAGCATGTATACAACCCATTTTATGATGTGCTGCTCTGAAAATATAATTTATTTGCTTAGATGCCCATGTGATCAATCTTATGTGAGTCAGATCCCAAGACAGCTTAAAAAATAGATAACTGAGTAAAAAAGTGCAATTAGGATATTAAAAACTTTGTCCCAAGTGGCTAGTCACTTCAAAAAGGAAAGACATGGAATTGCCACCCTAAGAGTTTGAGGAATAGAAACACTTAAATGTTTAGAAGATGAACACCAAAATAGCAAAAGTCTCTAGTGAAAATAGGTATTTTGGATTCTGCAGTTCAAGGTACTTGATATATGTTATGGGTTCAATGAAGCTATGAATTGGAGTGAGCTTATTTTATGTGCCTTGATGAAGTACTGTAACCTATTTTCCATTTGATACACAGTTTGAATCCCATCAGGTACCACTTAATTAAGTGAGCTGAATTTATGTATTGTGTAATTCTTTCTAGAGTTTAGATTTGTTAGTAACACATACCACCCTTATTCCAAGTGCAGAGTGTTTGGATAATCATTATGTAAATGCAAATTTGGATTTGAGAGCATGTAAATATGACCATTTGTATATTATGCTAAAAGAACAATTATATAGAAAATAAGAATTTTGATTTGGTTTCCTTATTGAATCTCATTCCTGATTTTGATGGCAATAGTTTAAAATCATATGCCTGGATTGGTGGTAGTTCAGGTGGATGTTAAAAGATCCCATGGCACTTATTGAAAAGAGTAAGGGAATTTCCACGGTGTCCTTGCTAAATTTCCCTCATTCACTAAAAATACCACCAACAGCTTAATCTGGTTCAAGGTCAGTCAGCATTCATCTGTATCCCCTTCCCCCGGGTCGTGCCTGAAAATAGGCAGGATTTGTCTAGTGCACTTACCCGGTCAACAAAAACTAAATAAATAAATAAAAACAAAATAAAAAATGGATATTGCAGCTTTGCTGGGAAAAAAAATTACATTTTTTGGGGCCCCACCGTGCTTCTCTATTTAGTGTGGAGAGCTGTACTCTGGCAGTTCAGATCATACCGGCACATGACATTACCACGTCATTATGCTAGACATCATGATATCACCACATCATGACACTGTAGACTGCTCACATGAGTTGAAAAGTTCAGGTTTCAAACAGAGAGACCTTGGCATCTCAAGTGAAGAGGGCATAGCAGAATGCAAAACATTTCACCCTAGCAAGGTAGGTCTTCACAGACTTTAACACTTTAAAACAAGTAACAACAGTAACACAGATTATGTTACTTACTTTGATTCATGTTTTTTGAAACAAGGATAAATGTAACTGACACTGACCACAACAAGTACAAGTAAATTTAGAGACAGGCAAGGTGGGCTTTTTTACAGCTATCGTGTTTAACATTATTTAATAAGATGAAATGCATCATAAACAAAGGAACTAGAACACTGAATTAAGAATCTGTGATTTTATTTCTCTGTTACAACAAGAAAATATTGTTTCCAAACCATAAGAGGATTTTTGATGAACTAGGTATTCATATTACACTTTATGCTATAACATATGGTTTGTTAATATACACTTTTCTAGGAAATTTTTTTTTATTTTAAATTTTACAGAACAAGACTTAAAACGTTATGATACAGTTATAAAGTAAAACAACAACCAACTGAAATTGGGTGAATGGTCCATGCCTTTACTCCTAATAAACACAGAACACAATTTATCAGTTTATGATCCACTGTTAAGTTGATTGCAATTGGTAGAATAAATTCATTAATTTGTGATCTGTGCATGTCTCACTGAGAAAGTTGGAAATAATCAAAAAATGTTGCAGTATCAATATTTCAGATCTGCAAAAGAAAAAATAAGTCATTGCAATGAGTAAAACTCCTGCATTTGTTTATTTCATTGTTTGTTAGTGGCTGAGGACAGTACTCCTTGAACCTGTTTTATCCATACAGCACCCAACTGCTCCAGGTTTACACTTTATTTTAAGATAAAAGTTCTGCCATCGTATTGCTGCCTGATTATTTCATAAGTTTGGCTCACTGAAGTGGCTGAAGTGTTGCTTATATGTAAAGGAAAACTTACTGAATAACTATTTTGTTCCCCTAACATAGGCTACTAATAATGGTCACTAAATTCGTTATCAGAACTAGTAATGGTAGTATTTTTCTGAGGTATGATATAAAAATGATAACTAGTATAAATGAGTTGGATGAATTCCTAAGATAAGGCCTGCTTGGTTCAATGATCGGTGGTGTAAAGCCAAACTCATCAGTGTTGCAGTTTTAGCAGCAGCAGCAGTTTCAGATCAGCTCATTTTGATGGGGGCATGTCAAAATTTAAATTGCTAACAATTAAGGTTTCATTATTAATAGCACAGAGGGCCTTGGATGAGTAATTAATAGTTACTTACCACCATATGGTTGCCTATAGTAGTCAACCACATTAATGGATTCCCCCTTAGATAAGGCTATAATCACTACCAAAGATTCAAATTCAGCTGGCTGAAAGAGAGATGCAGTCAATAAAGAGGGAAGTTTTTTTTTTGATGTAAGGTGGAATTACGCCTCCTTTGGTTACCTTATCAAGCTGGTACAACTCATAGTCAGGCACAGAGATCATCAGTCAGAAGTATTAAATCTGAGTTTAAGTAACACATGTCTTCACTGCATCCATCTTAGCATGCTACATATATTGATTGTCAGAAGTTTCAGTCCATCCAATTTTACAAAATCAGTGGGTGTTACATTCTCAGGGAAGTGACACAGGATTAACTCTACACCACAAAAATAAAGTAATAATTGTCATTGGGACTCCCTGAAGGTAATCACACCAACAACTTCTTGGTTAAAATGACCTTTTATTTTGAACAGAATTTCCTTCACAATTATTTACATACATACCCCACATATTTTCATAAATTCCAGATCACTACCTTTCAAATTTATTTACATGATTAATTCTGAGGGGTTGTCCCTTTATTTACAATTTTATGCATGACAGTCCTTTTAATTTACAGCTGTTGCCTGGTCTTCTTATTGGCTCAGGTGTATATCCCAACACCTGCCCATTTTGGTTCTCTCCCTGGGGTCAGGTGTCCCACCTGATCTCCAGCCCTGTCCCCTGCCAGATTACTATGCCATGAGGACCTCCCCCACCTGCCCAGGAATTTACCTGGCCAGGCCCTGTTTTTCTCATTTTTCCCCCCTTGATGCTCTTGCCTATCAACCCATGTCCTTGCGGACCCATCACCTGTTGTCCTCACTTGGCAACCCATAAAACCTGCCCATTCCATCTGTTCAAATAGCCCCAACACTTGGTGGGTGGGTAGGATTTTCAGTTGAAACATCTCCTGCTCTCTTCATCTACTTATCTTGCCAATCTAGCCCCTCCCCTGCCCCTTACCTGTTCAATACTGTTCCCTGTGTACATCTTTTGCTCACCTGGCTAGCCCTTCCCCCAACCTCATTCACCCTCCTTCCCCTCCCCTTTTCCTCCCTCTCCCTTTTCTAGCTCTGTCCCCTTTCCTTATCCCCTCCCAGCTCTCCTTCATCTTAAGCTACCTCTCTTTCAGGGATCCCCAACAACCCAGATTGCCGTTATAAGGCACCCTGCTTTGTCACTGGTCCCTGAAAGCAATCACACCAATAACTTCCTGGTTCAAATGGCCTTTTATTTTGAGTAGAATTTCCTTCATACATACATATCCCACATATTTTCATAAATTCCACATCACCACCTTTCACATTTATTTACATGATCAATTCTGGGGTGTTGTCCCTTTATTTACAGTTTTATGCATGACAGTCCATTTTATTTGCAGCTGTTGCCTGATCTTTGTATTGGCTCGGGTGTATATCCTGACACCTCTCCATTTTGGTTCTCTCCCTGAGGTTGGGTGTCCCACCTGATCCCCAGCCCATTCCCCCCCCCGGGTGACTGCATTATAAGGGTCCCCTGCCCACCCAGGTATTGACCCAGCTGGGCCATGTTTTTCCCAACTAGCCCATATCCTGCACTTGTGAAGGACTATGGACTTCCCCCATTGAAACACCCCCTTTAACTGTCACCCGGTACCCACCATGTCTCAATGGTCTCCCTAATTTCCCAATTAAAAGCTGTATTTCACACCCTTGTCACATGGACCCCATCCTGCCTGTAAAACCCCACCTCATCAAGTGTAATGGTGCTGTGGCTTACATGATGTATATTCCCCATTTTCCTTAATCCACACCTCCATTTTCCTGTTGACCCACTTGCGAGCCTCTTCTACAGCCTTGGTGTCACTTGATTGCTGCCACACCCTTCTGGGAATAATTTCTGACCAACTTATGGTTACCTGTGGCCACCAGATCTTTACTACCTCCATGTCCACTTGCATTTTGTGGGCCAGGGCTACTCATGGTTTATCTCCCCAATCATTCCCAGCAGCATAAATAATTAATGAATCCAGTTGTGGCCACATCATCCATTTCTTGTCCAGTAGTGGTAACATCTGGGCCCACCATAGTCCCCTAATCCCTTTCTATAGAAGCCTTGATTGTGGCCTGGTATAACAATAAGTGCAATTTCTGACCTCATTGTTGGGGACAAAGTTCTATCCTTTTCTGGTTTTAAAACTGAGTTGTTGACCCCTTCCACAATGTTTTTTAGATATACACAGGGTTACCATTACATAAAAACATTTTTGGACCTGGCCAGGTGGTGCTGAGGGTTGAGATGCTGGACGCCACACTTCGTGCCATGCTGGTGACCCGGATTTGGGAACAAGCCTGGGCTGTTGGGGGTCTGTGGAAGGGGAGAGAATTGAGCATCTGGAGGACTGCTCTGATCTCTCCAGGGAAGGGGACTAGTCATCCAGCCCACTGACTGCAATCTAGTGGTGGCTGGAGGGCAGTACCGGTCTGGAGACTCAGAAGCCAACATGCTTATGTCGGAGGGAAGGGAGGAAAAATGGAAAAATGGCTGAGACTCCATGGAACCATGATGGCCTGACCACTCCAGCAAAGTCTGCCCACCACCAGATTTAATGAACCAAGTGGCAGGGAACTACCAGCACCCCTACACCTGGCACTGCCGCAGAGAAGGAAATGGAGGGGAACCTTGGGGTCAGATGATCTGGGGGTTGGGCCAGAGGATGTACCTCCTCTAAGGGGGAGGACATAGCCCCCTGGAGCCCTCGGTGAGGAGGTAAAAAAAAAATTGTTGGGTCCTCCCACATGGCCTAATTCAGTGGGTGCTTTATTCGATAATTTCATTTCCTGCTCTCTTAAAAGAAAGGCTATATCAGGACTTTATCAGTAAAAAGTTCAGCAAGCCTGTAACCTAGTCAAACCTTTCACATTTTACTAGCAGAATACTCTCAATACGGACTGTCCTGGCTCATACTGGAGTTCTTTATAAATCAATGTTTACAAATTCATTAAGCAGGACCATCTTAGGCTTCAGCAAATTAATATTTTGCACAATCTTTACTTCACCCCCTTTAAACTTTTTAAAATTGGGAAGCTTCCTATACCATTATGTGCACACTGTAATAGGGATGAAGGTACTTTATAACATACAGTATGTTATGGACCTGTCAAAGGTCCAAAGACTTTTGGGCCCTGAGACAGAAAAAGGTCTTCCCTTTTTTCGGTCACCCAAATCACTTTACAGTTGAGATTTGCCTACTGGGAGAATTCTCAGCCTTCCCTACACTTAAGAACAAATCCCATATGGCACTAATTGCTCATGTAACCAAATTACTTCTTGTCAAGCATTGGAAGGGAGATTGGTCACATTCCTACTCAGAATGGGTCCATGAAATTCTAAACACTTTGAATGTATATGTGCAATAACCTTATTTAATTAGGTAGGACACAAGTTCCAGGCTTGCTGGTTTTCCTTTCTGGCTTTTATTAAGCAGTAATTACAATTAGTTAATAGCTTTGCCCTTTATCCCTCTGTTAGTGTCTGAGGAAGTTCTGGCTGTTAGCCAGATGAGATAATGTAGGCCATCAGGATTATGTCTACTCTTTAATGGTCACTTTTACAGATTGTGTCTACTAGAAGTACTACATGGTGGTGGTACAAGCTAGGAGGGTTGGGTGCGGGGGTAGTGAGGTGTGGGTGGATGGGAGGGTGGGTTCCTTAGTGTACTGTGTTTGATGATGTTTGTCCTTTTTGTGATTGCTTGTTTATTGTTCTGTTCTTTTTCTTCTATTTTCCCTGTATGTTATATTGAGCATTGTAGTAACTGTTTTCCAACAAAGAATACTTAGTTGAAAAAAAAAAGAAGTATTGATTGCTCTGGGTCTTACCTCATTTGTTTTCCCCCTGGAGTTGAGAATGCCCACATCTTGGTCCGCTATATGAGCCAGTGTCCAACCATCCACACTACTGACCTGCTTTTTCCATCTGCAAAATACAAAAACACAAGTTAGCAGCCTAATTTCTGACATATCTCTTGTAGGAGTTTGACCTCCACTGTCCTGCCCCCAGATGTCTTGAGGGCTCCTCCCTTGTGCTGCAAGGTCAGATGTAACCCCAATCCTGAAAGAATCCAAGAAGAAAAACCTGGGGTCCTCACCTATAAAACCCATCCCTTTCTTCACCACTGTCATAAGCTGGTTCGTGGCAGCTGGTACCCCACTGCCATACTGAAAGAAACAACCTTCTCCTTTAGACCTGATCTTCCTGTATCCCTCCAAACACTGGACTGCACAGTGTGCCCCACCAGCTTCCCTTCTGATTTCTACCCTTGTCCCTTTCCTGGCCTGATCCATCTTGGACCGGTACAGCCAGACATCTATCCTGTCACTGCCCCATGTAACATCCCCCCACTACAACCACCGGGAGCCATCTGTCCTGCTAATGCCTGCTATATCACCAACTTGGAATGACCCTTTCTTCATCACTAAGAAAATTGCTACAAACAATCACACCTCATACTGTAGGCCATGATGTAAGCCTAGTTAAGGCTATCCAACAACATGACGAACACTTCACCCCCCCAACGGCCTCCTTCTGTCTAGTTGCCTCCTATGTAGCCAGATCCACCTTTGATACATCCTGTGAACTGCTGGGGTCTTGGTAGGATTTCCACACCCTTGCAGGTGACATGCCATCCCAATCCCTGCTAACTGCAGTCATATGGTGGATCTCACAATCCCGACCTCCCATCTGTCTACCATATACCTCATAACTTGTGCTTCCAGGACTGGGCCACCTACATCCATCCCAGCCCACTACTGGAACTCCTGGAAAGCCCCTCCATGCATTATCATTTACATTCAGTGTGTTGGGTGCCCAGGCATTCCAAAACAGCAGATGGGCTTGCACTGTCCAATCTCTCATAGGTGCTGAGGTACTTGCTTTATCTGGACAGCTGCCCCTGGTGAAAACAACTGGAACTTGTCCAACTGTAAACATGAAAGGCTGTCAGCTATCGTGTTCCTGGCACCCTTGACATGTCTCACTCAGATTGACCTGTTTAACTTGCGGCACACCAGCACTAACTGTCGGCCTACCCTCAAAACTGACTTTGTAGACCCTGACTGCCTATTCTGGACCTCAATGACAGCTTTATTGTCACACCTAAAATATCACCCTCTTGTTTTGTAACCTGTCTCCTCATACCACCATGGCCACCCAGATGGGGAATACCTCCAGGAAAGTGATATCTTTCATCAGCCCTAGCTTCGGCCATTTCTCTGGCCACCGCTCAGACATCCACTCCCCCAAGAAGTTTGCTCCATGCCATACCCCCCTACTGCATCTGTGTGCAACTCCAAGTCATTATCCAGAAGCCACTCTTCCTGCCAGAAAATGATGCCATTGTAATGAGTTAAAAATCCCTCCCAAGCTTCTAGGTCCTCCCTAACCCCTTTGGTAATAGCCACCCAGTGGTGTGGGTGCTTGGCTTTTGATGTAGCTCTCACTGAATGGCATGTGAAAACTCTGCCCAGTGCCACTGCCCTACAGGTGAAGTTTAAATGCCTGAGCAACTGCTGCACCAATTTTAGGGGTACCCAATATTTCCCTTTTATTCCCCTAATGAGCTCCTCAGTCTCACTAACTTCCTGGCAGGCAGCCAGAAACAACTTTGCTCTGCATCCATCTCTGTTCCTAAGAACTCCAACTTTTTGTCTTGGCCCTCTGTCTTTTCCCTGGCCAGTGGCACACCCAAACTACTATACATGCCGTGGAAGTCTTGCAACATCTTTTGTGTCTCATTCTTCCCTTCGCCTATCAGCAAAAAATCATCCAGATAATGCGCTACAGATCCATGACCATACCTGTCCTTGAAAACCCATTGTAACCATGTGCTAAAAGTTTCAAATGTGGCACATACCACCAAACAGCCAATGGGCATGGCCTTGTCGAAATAGCACATCCCCTTAAATTTGAAACCCAACAAATCCCAGTCCTCAGCCATGACCAGCAACAGTCTGAACACTGCCTCTATGTCTGTTTTTGCCAGCCAGGTGACCTCCTTTATTATAATCAGCTGTACTGCATTGTCTAATGTGATACATGACACAGTGCTCCTCTCTTGGGAAATGGCATCGTTCAGTGAATCTTCTTCTGGGTATGAGAAGTGGTGGATGAGTCTAAACTCCACTGGTTGCTTTTTGGTCACCAACCCCAATGGGAAGATCCTAAAAACTGGGAAAGGAGGTGCTGCAAATGGACCATCTATCCTGCCCATTGCAACATCCTTCCGTATCTTTTTCTGCACAATCTCTTCCTTCCCTTATATGGACTCTAAGGTCTTAGCACCCATGATTTTTCCAACCCAATTGTAATGTAGGCTAAAACCTTCTTTAAGATCTTGTCTCACTGTCTCCCTAGCCTCATGGTTTGGGTACCTCCCTGTCCAGGTGTACAAAATCTCCACTTTTATGGGGATGGAGGGAGCCAGAAGCCTTGCCAGACCTTCATGTCTACTGGCCTGGCCTCATCTATCCCCTGCCCCAAAACCTCCTCTTCCATAATGTTCATGGTGGTTGTTCCCTTGTCCCATTCCCCCTCCTCCCTGAACCCTCCCCCAAAAGGGCTGCCCATGTGCCTGATAAGCTGACTTGCCACCCTGTGTATGACCTTGTATCACTGGGCAGTATCCCCCACACCTAGAACATATGTGCTTAAACTTTCGACTGGCCCACATGCACAATGCCTTTTTATAGGCCCAGCACATCTTGGCTGGGGTCTCAATGTTCCATTTTTGCTCTTCATTGCCCACCCCCATGTCTGGAAAGCACTCTTAGCCAAAGGTACACCTGTGTTGCATCCTATCAGATGTCTCCATGGGATGCTAATCACTGACAGAGCTTCTCATCATATACCAGTCACCCATATCCCCCTTTTACCTTGTAAGCATCCCTGATAATGGCAGAATAAGTCAGAAATAGTATGGCACATTCTGGCCATTTTTTCAGAAGGATGGCACTAAAATACTTGAATTCATCAATCCATGCCTTAAATCTCTTGCCTTTGTGGGTTGTGTCCTCAGTGGTTTTTCCCCCTAAAGTCAGGACCATGGCCATTTCTGATTTCCCCGCAGTCTCCTTCTGCTTATACTTCTTCACTGCCACCTTGTCAACTAGGCAAAAAATGTCCACATACTCCCCTTTCCAGAATTTTCTTTAATGGAGTGTCTACCATGGTTGCCCAGGGACATGCCAGGTCATTCCCCCATCCCATCTTACTCCCCTGACCCCCCTGTTCTCTCCTGTGCCCCCTTCCTCTGCCCTTTTAGTTCTTGGCCAGCCTTGTCTATCTCCTTCCAACCTTTGTCCCCTTTTCAGCCATAATTCCTACCAAATACTCTTTCAGGCTACCATCCACCATCAAATCCACAGATGACTCCTTACCAGGGTCATGTTGTGGCTCCTCTCCTGGGCTTTTCAACATAATCCTCTTCTTTGGTGGCTACGCCTATGATGGTGGGTTGTTCCTCTTAGCTTCCTGTCTTTCTTTGTCCTCTGCCTCCCTTGATTTTTTTGATGAGTGTCTGAGCCTGCTTCATAAGTTCTGGGTACCAGCTGGTTACTGTTTGCTCCATTCTGATTCCGTGCCTTCTTAGGTGCTGTCCTAAAACTAGACAATACACGACATTATACCTAGCCCTCTGTCTCCTCCTATTCTGTCGCCCCATTTTATTTTCTGTTTCTTTTCTTCTTTTTTACATTCCTGTTTATCCTCCCTTGCCCACAAAGACCACTAATTAACTATAAATAGCAGGAAGTTCCTTGTGTTATTTTCCACAGCCTTTAGTTTAATCTTGGCCCCTCGAGTGGATCTGTTACTTCCAAATCTTCTTTTTTTTTCTTCCCTCCTCCCCCTCCATGACCTTGCCAACCCCTTGTAACCTACTACTTTCTAGGGGGGGCACCTCTGATGACCCAGGGGCCCTATAATGCAACCTTCATTGTGTAGGATTGTTCAGTTCCAAGCCTCCTGTACAAACTGTATATGTATTTTGAAGCTGCTTATTGTACCTTATGTAAAGTAGTTGGCGTACTCACCCCGGGTTGCCCCTGAAAAGGGACCTCTGGTCTCAGAGGGTTTACCTGGTTAACAAAATCTAAATAAATAAATAAATAAAATAAGTACACAATGTTAAATCAAACGTGTTATTTTGTAGTCAACAACAGAAAAAAAAAATACTGGGAATGCACTAATATGAGATTAACTTTCCACTTCAGCAACTTATAAACATTTTCCACAATAAAAAACCCTTGTGTAGTTATTACCTTAAGTTATCTATCTATCTATATATATGTGTGTGTATATATATATATATATATACACACACACACACACACACCGTGGGGGTGAAAGCTTTCTCAGTAGAATATCCTGTGTTATTTCCACTGGAGTGAGGATAAATCCTGATAACATCAGCAGAGTGAGAATAATATCTTTACTGCAGCCTGCATTCTAAATGAAACTGCTTTAGAAAACAGTTTCTCTTTCTCTGAAGCTGGAACTTACTCAGTTAGCTTTGTAAAACTCACTCACCTGGGTCCCACTGTGTTTCTAACACTCTTAGCCCATTACTGTGCTGATCTCAACCTCAGAACAACCTGAATTCTAAATGGAACTCCTTCACAAAGCAGTTACGCTTTCTCAGTGCTACCTGCAACAGTTTCTCAATCTCACTGAAACCTACAACTTACTCAATTACCATTGCAAAATACACTCACCTGTGGCCCATTGTGTTTCTGACTCCCAGTTCATTCAGAACACCACACACACACACACACACACTCTCACACCACACACAGAATGAGCAGAAAATACACAGAAACAGAAAAAAATTTTTTCCTAAAGCTCTCACCTCAATGGTACAGTATAAACTGCACACATGATGTGTAGATCATGGAATATGGAAAATATTCTCAGTTCTGCAGAGTGAACTGTGCCTTCTCACTCTGCAGGAGTAAGAATATTTTCCATATCCCACTTCTGACCTTCATGTATCCCCTATTTATATCTATCTATCTATTTATCTATCTATCTATTAGGGGCACAGTCGCACCACTATATTTAGGGTTGAGTAGGCATTTTAATGTTAAACCTCAAATTTTGATCATTAATAACTTTGCAACCGTTCAATAGATTTGCACAAAATTTGGAATGCATGGACTGGTATGGCAGATCTCTTGATTTGCTAAGTTGTGTTTTGGTCAGCTATACAGTTTTGATACAGCAAAGCATCAAAAAATACACTTTTCATAGTGCTGTGAGGACAACATGTAGTCTATTTGTTTGACACTTGGGACATAAAAAGAGCTTGGGCCAAGGAACATGGCAGCATTTGTTTGGTAAAAAATATTAGTCCATTCAAAAGTTATTACAATTTGAAGTTCCAATTAAATCCTATGAGAAAATTTATATGTATATGTATATTTTGCGATGTCCTTGAGGAAGACCAGATGACCAGAGGGAAGACCAGATGGCCCAAATTGGGATAACCATCTCTCAATAACGGTTTGGTCTTTTTACTTGAGATTTGCAGGGTATTGAGGGGATGTCCTAGAGATGTGAATTATGCTGTTTAGGCATTGGGGAATTAATTGGTTGCAGAGATATTCAATGACGTAATTGATGTTTTTCCCATAAGATTACATTACGGTCTGTGTCACAACTTTTGGCACCATTATCTCAGAAATGAAGCAAGATACAGACTTTTCACTAGTTTTAGCTTAGATCACATGTAGGTGACCTATGCCACTGGAAAAATATTTGAAATTATAGAGTGAGCCTGCAGTGGAATTTGTTTCGTACATTGCACAGTTCATGAGATATTGTGAAATTACTGTCACAAAGGTTCATAGAGTGCCTGCCCAGTACTTTTTGGTGCCCATATCTCAGAAACAATGTGATATACGGGGTCAGTCAGTGATTGTCACGTGATCTACTCAGTGTCATGGTTACAATGACACTTGAATTTCTTTTCTACCGCAGCTGTTATGGTTCCCAAGATATTGACAAATTGCTGTTACAAGCATTCAGTGGCCTATAGGGCTCCTGTATGGCTCTGTAGCTTTGCGTAAGTGAGAGTGGTCCCACGCTCCCACCAATGCAAGTTTTTTAGTAGTTATATTACACTTTTCCAAAAAGTAAGAAAATTCATGGCAAAAAAATGCATTTAATGCATCATTTAGGGTTAAAGTGAAAAAAAGTCAGGAAATTAAACATTAGAGTTGAACCCCTAACCCCTCCACTCCCCGCACCCCCATCCTCCACAGACTGACATATGCCAGGGTGTACTGTTGGGGTTGTAAGGCTTAAATCTCACCCCATTCTCCTTTACTGTAGCATGTCAACCTGCTTACTCATGGAATGGGGTGAAAGTTGGGTCACACAACCCCAATGGCACACCCCGGTGTCTGTCAATCTGTGGAGGACGGGGGTGCAGGGTGTGGGGGGTTAGGGTCTCAACCCTAATATTTTATGTCCTGACTTTTTTTGCTTCAACTCTAAATGATGCATTAAACACAGTTTTTGCCATGAATATATAATATATATATATATATATATATATATATATATATATAAATATATATATACAGAAGATGTCTGTTTTATGAGCATGCGTTACGCAGTTTCCACACATGCTCATGACTTCATGAATTTGTAATATTTTCAATACAGATTTCCAAAACTGGCATTTTACCACACCTCCTTATGAACAGTATAGCTGTCTTTTTACATGTCTTGGCCAAAATTTGTTTCTGCACGTCTGGCACAGAATACCGCAGTCGCTGTGTGAAATCAGTTTTTGGGACAGTTTGAGAAAATGATGGTGACACTGTTCATGAGCAGAGGTCCTAAAATGCCTGTGTTGAAAATTTGGTGATGAAAGTCCATAAAATGACTGTGGTACAAGCATGTGTTGTGCAGTTTCCATGCACCTTGTAACTTTGCAAGTTTGCAATATTTTCATGCCAGATTTTCAACACTGGCATTTTTTCACACCTCCTTATGAACAGTACAGCTACTATTTTTCACATCCTGCCAAAAATGTGTTTTTGCACCTGTGGCACACAATGGCGTGGTCACTGTGGGAAATCAACTTCTGGGACACATTAACAAAATCACAGTGCCACTGTTCATGAGGGGAGGTCCCAAAATACCTACGTTGAAAATGTGGCTAAAAAAATCCAAAAAATAATTGGGATATGGCCGTGTGTTGTGCAGTTTCTATGTCTGCTCATGACTTCACCAGTTTCTCATATTTTCACTCCAGATTTTCAACGTTGCCAATTTTTTACACCTCCTCATGAACAATACAGTTGTCATTTTTCACACCCTGCCCAAAATGTGTTTTCTTGCCTGTGTCGCCAAATGGCATAGCCGCTGTGTAAAACCACCTTTTGGCTAACAAACTAATAGTACTGCTCTTCATGAGATGGAGTCTCAAAAAGCCCATGTTGAAAATTTGCAGTGAAAATACCAACAAATGCCTATGGTGTTAGGGTTTCCAACTTTAACACCCCGCCTGGTAGAGACTGACAGGCATCAGAGGTGTGACTTGGGATCATTCGCTGTAATGCTCATGCCATTCCACCCCCACCAACACCATGTAGCCAATCACAGGCATCGTGGTGTGCCTTGGAGTCTTTGCCAATAAGGTACGCCTCAGTCTCCTACATCGCACCCATCTCAGCATATTTCCTTATGGAATGGGGTAAATATAAGGCCCAAAGCATACCATAACACTTGTCAGTGTCTACAAGGTAGGGTGAGGTTAAATGCCATGAGCGTTACAGCTGATGACCCAAAGACACACCCCAACACCTGTCACTCTGTGCAGTGAGGGGGTGGAGTTGGCGTCAGTTCAATACTTCACTGTCATTCCTATTATGCATCTCTAACTCCTGCACTACCAATACCAGTGAGACAACATTCGGCACTGACAAATGCTTGTTTATATTATAGGGGATCAGACATGGGGGGTCCACTGGACACCAGGGAATAGATGGACTTATCGAGGATGGACGAATAGATTTATTTATTTATTTATTTATTAGCTTTTGGTAACCAGGTAAGTGCGCTAGGCAACAGACCTGCCTATTTTCAGGCATGACCCGGGAGAGCACAGGATATTGGTTACAATATGCAGAAATGCACAGACATAATATAGGTGTACAGGAGCAAAACAAGATATACATTGGGTAGTACAGTAATAGTTACATAAGGGTACATTTTAGGCATAGATCATAATAAGGATGTAAAATAAAGCAATTAGGGTAACCATAAGACAGCTGAGGACAGTAAAGACATCAAGGTTCATAGCCACCTAGACACATTGCATGGGAGAACATTAGTGTAGTACTCAGGGTCAGACCCGACAGCCTGCAGTGGGACAAAGCAAATTAAGAGCATTTGCATTGGCCAGAGGCTAGGAGGTGGGTGAAGAGCAAGTTTTTGAATTCTCGATGGGAGGATGACGTTTTCACCATAAGGGGGAGTGAGTTCCAGAATTTGGGGGCAAAATGGTCAAATGCCTGTTCACCCATTTTTGTCATGCAAGGTCTAGTGGAGAGCATGGGGACAGAGGAAGACCTGAGGGCACGGGTGTGTGAGGCAGGAGTCAGGAGGTTGGCAAGATAGACAGGGCAGGGAGGTCTAGACAGGGAGTCAATAAAGCAGCCCAGGGAGTAGGCTCGAATATCCTTAGGTGACAGCCAGTTTAAGCCAGCGTAAAGGAGACAATGATGGGTAAGACGTGGGGCAGTTAAGGCGAACCTACAGATGTTGTTGTAGACAGTGTCCCATTTGTGGAGTGTAGCAGAGTTTGCAGTAAAGAGGAGGGGCAGAGCATATTGGAGCTGGGGTAAGAGAATACCTCGCAACAGAAAGTCTAGCAGGAAGGAGTGAGGGAGTGATGACACGATAAGCTCCTCACCAATTTTAGCATTGACGGCATGGCACACCATATTGACATGTTGAGACAGGTCAAGTGTGGGATCCAAAGTGATCCCAAGGTATTTGAAGGACTCAGTGTTTGAGATGAGGAAGCCATCAAGGCATTGAACCTGGAGCCTGTTCGCAGGGGCAGACAGTTTCTTAGAGGATCCGAATAGCATAGCACAGGTTTTTTCTAGGTTCAGAACTTGGTGGTTGATGGACTACCACTTTTTAATATTATAAGGGATTGTGGACAGAGATGGGGGGGTCTGCTAGACACCAGAGAAAATAATTTTTTAACTTTAGAATGGCGATTGTAGGAGGGGGACACTATTTACGAGGGAAAATTAATTTTATTTTACTGCAGGCTGGCGGCAATCCATGGAAGAGGCCACTAGACACCAGGGAAGTTTTACATTGACTGCTGATCCCGGGGTGACCACAAGACACGAGATAATGAGATCAAGTTTCTTTTTTTATCTGAACTGTGGAATAATAATTATGACATTATTCTGCAGTTCAGTTAGAAAATTCTGCAGAACAGGGTGAAAATATGCCAAACACATTCAGAAGATTTTAAATCCGCCAAAGCCAATGTTCAGAAATTTCCTTGAAAGTTAATGAACTGTTGCAAAAGTACCACTCAGACAGAATTGAAAACTTTTCTATCACTCTATTTAAAAGGAAATCAAGTCACAATTAAAACATAACAGAGTAGTATATAGAACTAGTAACATAAGATAAACAGACTATAAAAGAGTGTATAACTGAAACATCATGACTGTTTCACAACAAAGCATTCATTGAATAAAAACAACAGTACAGAGTATGCACACACTGGTGATAAACTGAGCATAAGCTTATAGGACAATGCTGCTCATACTGCAATTCATCTTTATTCCATAAAGAGCTCAAGTATAAAGGCAGAAAGGCAGGTACAGGTGGTAGCCACTCAAAGTTTCACCATCATGCAAGATGGCTTTGTGTGCATGGTCTGTACTGTTTCTTTGGATTGCTTACCTGAGTGGACCACCCCATTGTCAAATAATGTGCTGGACCTGCTTTGTTCTCTGGATTCATTAAATACATAGGTAATAGTGATTACACAACCGGTGGTAATATTAGAAGGAGCAAATGACTCAATGCACAAGCATATAATCCCACTACATAATTCAAATACATTAGCACAGTACCTTAACAAATCCAAAAGTAAATATTTGAGAGTTTTGAAAAGCACTGCCAGTTGCTGGCTAACTTTGAAGCTGATGTCCATGCCAGACACCAGCAAAGATGTTCTTTTTGCTGTGGCTATTAGCATTCTGGGCTGCAGCACGGAGAGCTGCCAGACACATGGGCCTTTTGAGGAGGCAAGTCAGGACCCCAATTGGCTGGTGGGGGTTCCTTAGTAGTGGTGCTGGTCTGTGGAGGTGATGAGGATGGAAAGAGGTCAGGAAGCTGGTTTAGGAGCTGCCTTTAGTAACAGAAGAGATTCAATGCACTGAAGAAAGTAACCACAAGTGAACAGAGCAGTCATTATGTAATTTGAAATTTGGCAGGCTTATAAGCCACACCCCAATGACCTGAGGATGGTCCCTGATTGACTGGGTGGGGGGGTCCTCAATGAGAAGACCAGTGGGAGGGTTCCCTGGAAGGTTGCTTAGGAGCTGCCATCATAACTTAGGAGATGCCCACTACAGATTTACTAGGAACAGTGTGCCCCTTATCTGTTCCTGTTGGGGAACCATGTGATGCCAGCTATACTTGAACATGGAGAAAGGTGTGGCAAGGAGTACCACTGAAAACAATGGATACATTTTTGTGGGTCAGGCTGTGGGAAGGGGTATCAGGAGCAAAAGATAAGGAACACACCCCAATGACTATAGAGAAATATACAGAAAAAAATAAAGAAATAAAAAAAAATGCATATGCCAGGAGGTACCGTTAACTCAAAGTTTTATTAAATCATAAACTGTATGTAAAGATAACACTAATACCCCTATGTATCACCTCTCAGAGGGCATTCTTCAGGGGGTAGAGTCAGCCTAAACTGATACTTCTTTTCAACCCCTGTGTGAGACATGTCAAGTGCCCATTGGTAAATTGCAAAAAGAAGTGACCAGTGAGGTAGTGACAAAAAAAATCAAATAAAAATCCAAACACCAAGCAAATGATTAAACAAATTAGAGGAAGAAATCACGTCTTTACAATAAAATGGCTCATTTGCACTGGAGTCCCAATGTTTTAAAGGAAGACAGGGGACTGGACATTGTTACAAATAACAATTTAATGATAAGCAAGATGTCCAACTGAGTTAAACTTATAAAATATCAGTGCATCAGAACCACAATGAAACTCTCAGACAGATCACATTAGGGTTTTGGACAAATTGACAGCTATAGAAGTACCTCAAGCAAGTGCAAAAAAGAGAGCTAAGGCAGTGGAATACTGTAGAACTGTTTATTATTGCACAAGTTATATTTAGTGCATAGCACTAATCAGCTGCAATTGCACACATTTAATTTCACATTCTGCAATTAGGTCCTAATTTACATCCATTGAAAATATGCAATTTTGGCCAATTAACACTATTTTATTTTAGCGTAATTATTTCTTAAGTGAATATAGGTATGATTATTTTATATCACATATAACCAGTTCTACAGTATCAGAGGAGGCAATTCATACCATTTAAGCAGCACAATATACATATGTCAGATACCTAAGCTTGAAAGACATAGCAAAAAATAGTTTATTGGTGCTATAAACCCAGTGCTATTTAAACTACAGCTTATAAAAAAAGGTTTCAAATCTAGCTGATCATTCAGACCTTGAGGAGAAAACATTTTCAGTGGCAGGATTCACTTGTACAGTATATCCAATAAGTATATTGTGCTGCTTACATAAAATTAATTGCTTCCTCTGAAATTCCAGTTTACTGGCTCTTATTGCAGTGACAAAACACTTTTTTGCACTTACTTGAGGTACAGCTATAAGTGTCAGTTTGACTGTTTACCCTGATGTGATCTCTCTGAATGTCTCCTATTGGGGTCATGAATCACTGTCAGTAGCATCACTTGCTCGTCAGCAATTTTTGATTTGTAACTATGTTGAATCCCACCTTTTCCAGTGAAACAAGTTGTGGCCAGAGCTGATAGGGTTGTAGGTGAGGAATTTGGGGTAAAAATATTGACAATTACCAACGTTATGAGCCTGCATGTGCAAAATGCAATGTAGGCTCATAAATGTGTTGTTTTGTAATATTTTTACACTAAAATTTAAACATAGCATTGTTATGACCCTGCCTCATGAAGACAGTCCAAGAAAATGTTCAGCTCCTGGTTTAAAGGTGATTTTATTTATTATTTATTTATTAGCTTTTGATGACCAGGTAAGTGCATTAGGCAATAAACCTGCCTATTTTCAGGTACAACCCAGGAGAGTGCGGGGAATACAATAATTACAAACAGAACTCAGATACATAAATGCAGTCTTAAGAAAAACAAAACAAAAAAATATGTACACTAGATATCCATGCAGGGATAGGGACTGTGAAACCAACTTTCAGGATACAAAAACACATTTTGGGCAGGAGTTGAAAAATGACAGCTGTCACATTCATGAGGTGCTGTACATAGGACAGCAAGTGGGGACATGATTAAGACCTATAAATGACTTAACAAGTAAGTGTGCAATAAAGATCACACTGAGAATTATCAGCTCCATAAAACAAAGATCTCCAGTCTTGCCAGATGCCTGAAGACTGACAATGTTTTCTTACTATCAGAAATGGCCATCTATTTAAAAAAATCTATGTATCCCTGAAACATACAGTCTGCACTGTGGACATTTCTACAATATACACTAACTACAGCTTACTGTATGACTGTCTCTCAGTTACTCTATACACACATCATGCAACTGCATGTATGGTACAGGAATGCCTACAGTGCAATGGCAAGAGTTTCTTCTTAAAAGTCAATGTTCACTTTGAGGGTTTCTGTGAGTCCTTGTGCACTGAAAACCAACACTATCTGTTACTTGGTAGACATTTCATCATAAATGCCTGTTAGAAGTAATATGTCTGTGAAAACATTAGGATGCCAACAATACATGTACAACATTACTGTGCAGCACTGCTCAGTTACCATGACATTGCTTTCCATATACATGTTATGGTACCTGCCACTTCCTGCTTTTTGTGCATATTTTTATCAAAGAATATGCTTTAAGCACAATTCAAAACACAGTACTATTCAAATATGGTTTTAAAAAAGTATACCTTAAGGCCACTTCTGAAGACAATGCTAGAGGTGCAGTTCAAAGATTTGCAAGCTACAGCTGTTAGACTTTCAGTCTACAAGACAAACTATTTTACAGTCTTCACAAGGTATAGGCATCTCATTCAGGTAACAAATAAGTGTCAAATGAAGATGATAATGATACACCAGGTTGTGATAACACAGCATAAGTTCATGTCCTTTCTGATGTTACCCATAACATCACATGGAAAAGAATCAATGATGGAAAGTAGGGAAAAACAAGATTTGTTACTATAGTGTAAAAAACAAGATCTGGCAGAGCCACTATGACTGTGAATGCATTAACTAGATAAGGGTGTTTCGTGGGCTTAAACATAAACATCTATTTATTTATTTAAAAAATATCAGATTTACAAACCTTTGAGTCAGAGACTCATTTATACAGGCACCACATCAATAAGACCAAAGCAGTTCAAACAATATACAATAGCTAAAGCAAATAGACATCAGAAGTCAAAGAGAAGCCCAGAGTGTTCACATGAAGGCTGTTGCATACGCTAACTGAATCAAAGTACAGTACATTGAGAAAGGGCATATTTAATCTGAGTGCTTCCACCACCCCAGGAGTGACATTATTACATGATAACACACACCCTGGAGTGCCTTATCGCAACTATACAATGACTTGTTGTTATATACAGAATTTAAAGGATGTTTTTGTTAGTGTGGAAAAATATTTCTTAAGAGACAATGCAAGGAATGATCCAAATCCAAAGATACAGTGTTATTATTGTGTAATAATATCACTGTTTCAATGGGTCAGCAGCCAAACAGCTTCTTACATTTTTCCTTGCCATTGTGTAATTAAAAATAATGGCACCATCTGTATTACAGTTACTTATATGTTTTGTAATGTATTCTATGCACTGTTATAGCAATCAGCTCAACAGAACCAGGCCATCATATACATGAAGGTAATGTGCCCTATCTGAAAACACTGCTGAGACAACACTGCTGTTGTGACAACATGGAAGATAAACACAATGTTGAGACAAGTTTTTGAAGACATTTGATGTTTTTAATAGTTTTTTTTAGAGACTAATATACAGTTCGCACACAAAATTCATATATTATAAAAGTGCATATGCCCAAATGCCACATTTCATTACAAGCTGTTCTCTTGAAGGAAGATATTACTATATAAGGCCTAAAAATGAGCATCAGGTAAATGTAAACTGTGGTGGGCGTGTTATTGAGGGTATTGCATAGTTTATCTTTTATTGCTGCTCCACTGGTTCAGCAATATTTTCACAAGCTGTGCCCAGTCCAGATTTTATAGCTCTGGCCTGGATCTGGTGATCTGGGTTTTACCCATACCCCACTGCATGTGGTTTAGTGATATACTGTACAGATGGCTACAAAGTCTAACCCATTGAAGGCTGAAGTTTTAGAAAATCATTTTGTTTAAAATACCAAGACTCCCCCCCATCACAATTAATCCTCTACTAAAGTCATGTTTAAATAGTGGTGCTTCTACATTAATACCATTAAGCTTTTAATGCCAACATGCCACTTCTGCTGTTATGAGCTCCCCATCCATGAAGTCCCATTCCACTTGTGGCAGCTCCCATCCCCAAAACCAAGAAATTTTCCAGGAAGCAGCTATTAAGACCATACACTTTCTGTGCATCTAGTATGAAGGTAGACTCTTCCCACTAACCTATTATTATTCATTTGAGTGCTTGACTGGGCATCCAGGTATCTACCCCACCTATGGTATTCCTGGTTAGGAATGTAGTGGAATGAAATGGGTGGGGTGGGTTTTACCTGATTTTAAATCATGAAAGGACAAAGTGCTGGTTAGGGAAGCAATTTGCAATCCTTATAAGGTTAAGCAGAAGAGGTGGCCGTAGACACTCAGCAAAACCTCATTGTGGAGGCTAAACATCTCCCTGCTACAAGATAAGGATATTCAAAAGCAAATAAAGGACCATCTAAAACAGGCAATCATAGATAATAATATACAAGATGTGAATCCAGGGGTTTTATGGGACACAATAAAAGCCATGGTAAGGGTGAAAATAATATAAATAGCCTCAATATGGAAGAGGGAATGACTACACAAACAAAATGAACTAGAAATGAAAATAAAAGACCTAAAAGCACAACAGCAAGTCAGACTAGACAGACATCAGGGAATATAACTGGTAAAA
Source organism: Neoceratodus forsteri (assembly GCA_016271365.2). Lineage (NCBI taxonomy): Eukaryota > Metazoa > Chordata > Ceratodontiformes > Ceratodontidae > Neoceratodus > Neoceratodus forsteri. Next base: position 256,043,378 of record CM057450.1, on the reverse strand, counting down.
GTAAAGAAAGAATCAAATCAAGAATTCTTGATTATAAGGAAGAACAAAATCTCAGATATTGAAGACAGATATTATGAAGGGGGCCCAAGTGCCTTGAGATTAGTTCCAGAAAGTGTTTAACCCATTCAACTTCTAATAGCTTTCTATGCTGTCTGTAATCTGATGTTGGTAATTTGACACAGAATGACTCCCAGAAGATAATGAGTTAGCTTTCTGTGGTCTCAATGAACTCCTCAAACCAAAAGAAAAATAGTGCTCTAAAGCTTCCCATATACTACACACAGGCACAGAAACTGGAATGACAGGTTCCAATGAGTATAAACTCAGCAGGAATGTTAGGGGGATAGCAGATCTGATAGTTGTTCCAGTCTTTCTTTTCACTGATAGAAACTGAGCCAGGAAAAAAGTAAAATACATTTCATCACAGACTGTGTTTAACAAGTACATGAACCTGCATGATTTATCTGTAAAGACAATTAAAAATGTATTTCTAACTGCATTAATAACACCAATGCTTTCAAGGTTTGAAACTACTAAAAAGACAAACTAAATGTGTGTGTGTATATATATATATATATATATATATATATATATATATATATATATATTTAGATATATGGAATATGGTAAACAAATATTGTTAATCCCAAAAGCTGAACTTTGTTTTTAGTATATAAATGTTTAAGAAATACCTGAAAGCTGAGTCTTTCCTTTTGAGACACCAGGTGACTCTGATAATTATTTGTTCCAAGGGTTTTTAAAACAGTCTGAATGCATTAAGTATTATCTGTTCTCCTAGTCCTTAACAAAATGCAGGGACTCCACAGATTTGTTCTTCTTTCAACATGATAGGATCCACCTCATGCCCCTCCCACATGAATAAAAAAAAGGTGGGCTGGATCTTTAGGAGCTTCTTGGTGGAGGTAGGTTGGATCTTACTTCCCCCAAAACAACAATACTGCCTCCCACTACTAAGGTTCCAGTTCTTGTACCACCCATTTAAGAATGAAAATAGTACACTGCAGCCATTGACTAACATGAAAGCGTATTTATTTGAGGGTAGAAAAAATTTTCTTGGAGGAGGGTAAGGCGGAGGAGAATATTTACACCTTCAGTCAGTTCCATGGACAGAAAACATGACATCATTCCTTTTGTACATGCAATACTCCTGTTGGCTCCACCCACAGTTGTAAAAAGAAGGAATTATTGCTTCCATAAGAATCAAAAGGTTTCCAGTCATAAAGATATAGGAGAGTTCACAATGTTTCCTGGTACCTCTCAAGTGTGCTATCTTCACAAGCCTTAAATGAAATGCCACAGAGGTGGGGGGCACCTTTTCTTAATTTTTTTTCTATTTTAACCCTTTTCATTTTTATGTTTTTGGTCTACATTTTTCTAAAGAAGCAGTAAAACAAATTCATTGAATGGAGTAATGAATGGTAGCCCAGCCAACATACAAAATCTAATTTCTACATGCCATAAAGTAAAGGGATTAAATATCTGTGTGTCAGGTTCAGAGCTGCATAATTTACAGCCGCAGAGCCTTCACATAATGAGAGGTAACAGAGCTCAAGAGGAGATAACATGCTCCCAAGGCAAGTTTATTAACAACTCCAATCCTGCTACAATTTTCATTGTCTCCATATTAAAAACATACAGTTGCTTTTTGAGCATAGTACTTCATGTTGACCTCTATGACCCCCAGTAGCTGACACTTGTGAGGCTGGAATTATATATATATATATATATATATATATATATTACTGAAATAACACACATCAACAGTACTCATTATTGATAACATCTGAATCAACATTTTTAATACAAAATGAAATGTATATTGTATACAAATAAAATTAGCATGATTTGGGCAGGACAATGAACATAAGGGAGTGGGGGAGACACTTCCATGTAAAGATCTATATTTTTAATGGCTTAATGTAATGTCTAAGTCAGCTTTGTTAAAATCAAAATCTTAATTTTTCAGAGGTCCTCCAATGAGTTTCATGCAGTTACACTGCAGTACTTTGCCGAGGTCCTGTTTATTACCTTTTTGCATCTGAACATAATTTACTACAGTGAGTTAATTGTTAAGCATTATAAACTAGACCACATGATGCGCAAATATTTATCCTCTATATTTTATTAAGCTCTCTCTGTCAACATCATAGACTTACTTTAGTAGCATAAATGTAGGCAAAAATTATTGGCTAGCACATTTTAGTGGTAGGCTAGATCAGCAATCACTGTTTCATTTGAACCTGCCTTATCCAATTGTTTGAGATGCTGCGATACAACTTAATCTAAGTGCCTTGAACTTTAATGTTTATTACAACATCTGAGTTTGTTTTGTATTATTGAACAGTACTATGTATTGGTGTTGAGCACTTATACATTTTTATAGTATGTAACATAAGCACTGGGGGGGTTATGCTGTAATTATGCTGTAATGAATTATGTATGCATATAGTTATTTAAAAAGTAAACAAATAAAAAAGCATCAAACTTAATTAACTTCCTTTTGTTGTACCCCTAACAATCATCAGTCCTAGGCAACCAACTAGTTTGCCTATACATACAGTAAAGGCACAGTAACAAAAACATGTTGGGCCTGATTTGCAAAGGCCTCAGACTGGTGCAAGGTGCTTGTGCCAATCTGGTCTGATGCAGGAGGCACCTTGCGCCAAAGGCTGCTCAAAGTGGTATTTTCAAAGGCAACCTGCATCACCCAGCAGGCTGCCTGCACCAAAGTGTGCTATCACCTGCCTTGCACCACAAAAGTGGCTGCGGCAAGGTGCTAGGGGGCTTGTGGAAGGCCCAGACTGCCACAGCCCTTGGATCCAGAATTTCAAAGACCCCCCCAAGGAACTAAGTGCCAAGTAACTTTAGACCAGTGAAAGGCTGGTCTAACAGTGTTTAGACAGCTCCTGGGAGAGTTGTCCAGTATGTGCCACTGTGTGACCTGCCCCAATCCATCCCTGATGGATGCTCCCTGGTGGTCCAGTGGTCCCCCAACCTGTCACAATCCCCGACGCCCACTGCATTGTATATTGACATCTACCTGGTGGTCTAGTGCCCCCCCAGCAGGTAGTGCCAATCTCTGCACTTTCACCCCCTCCCATACCCCCATCCAGTGATCAGCACAGCTGTCCACACATCACCACATCTGGCCACAGAATGAGCTGTCAGTGGCAGTACTGTATACAGTATACAGTACATGCATTGACAGCTCATTCAGCATCCGGCCATGGTTATGTGTGGAGGGCTGTGCTGGTTGCTGGATCAGGGTATGGGAGGGAGTGCAGAGATGGACACTACCTGTGGGGTGGGCACTAGACCACCAGGGTACCGGTGTGTGTTGGGACATGGGTGCCAGTGGTGCGGTGGTGTTGGGGGCCATGTCCAGTTGCTAGCCCCCATCTGTGGGTGCCACAGACTCCCTGCTGCCATTGTGGCATTCCAGGTGAGTGCGCCATATGATTGGCCCAGCACCACCTTTGCTGCAAGCTGCTGGACTTTGGTGCCTGGACCCTGTGGATTAGAAAATTGGGTGCAGGGTCCCAGGTGCACCCGCACTCGGTGCAAGCTGCCATTGTTGCAGCTTGCATCTAGGCTTTGAAAATCTGGCCCATTGTGTTTAGGTCGAAGTGGACCAACAGCATTCTGAGAAAGGAATCTCTGATTCAGTCATGAAATTATATTATAGCCACCAATTAATTGATTTACCTACCCCATCAAAGTGAAACAGAAAAATATATATTACTTATTTGTAGGTCATGTAGTTGACTTTATAATTCTTAACAATTAACTCATTTTACTAAAGTACGTTCAAATGCATAAAAGTAGTAAACATTACCTCAGCTGAATATTACAGTGTAACTGTGTGTGACTAAGGTGCTAATTATTTGACGTCCTCTGAAAAATTAAGATTGTGATATTGCAAGCTACCTTCTAAGCAAGGATTCCTCCCATTCCTTCTCCCTTTCTCTGGCAAAAATTGTCTGACATACTCCAGTCATAACCTGGATAAGCATTACTCTCACCATAGCTTTATCAGGATTGGTTGCTTTTACATCCATGGAACTTTTATATTATTGCTGTGTGGGGAACATTTATAACCCACCAGTAAGATCACCACTGTATGATAAAACATTAACCAATAAAATTATACAAGATGTAAAAAGATATTTGAAAAAAAAAAGAACCAACAGACATTTTAATAATGGGTGACTGGAACATAAAATATGGAAAAATAAAAGATAACTTGAAATCAAATGACTCAATATGGCAGGCTTTAAGAATACCAAATAGAAGTTCTAAAGACAAAAAAAAAATATGGATTTGCACAAACAATTGGAACATTTAGCAGAGACATTACAATTCATTATTATTAATGGGAGGTTGCCCTCAGATAGTAGGGGAAATATGACTTGTACAAGTGCAAAGGGGGTAATAATAATTGAGTATGCACTTGTCTTAATATTTGATTATTATAATTATAGTGGCATGAAAGTACTAAATAGAATAGAAAGTGATAATTTCCCTTTAGTAGTTTATAAAAAGAAATCAACTAGGACTATTCCAGTAAGAGAAGATAATACTGAAATTGTGAATAAAAGAATTAGATAGGATCCAGAAAAGAAAATAGTAATGTCAAATAGTAATAGCACTCAAATTGCATTGGTTAAAGTGGTCACTGATTTGCAGCTGAGCCAGGACAGGAGAGCACTGGTTGGAGCTATGTTTATAGATCTTTCCAAAGATTTTGATACTTTAAACCACCAAGTCCTGTCCAGGTTCCGCTGGATTGGTTTGTCCTCTCATGCTGTTAATTGGTTTTCTTCCTATCTAAATGTGAGAAAGCAATTTGTAGAAACTGGCCTCTTTAAGTCTAAATTAATGCACATCTCCTTCTGGCATCCCACAGGGGGTCAATTTTAGGGCCCCTATTATTTAATATTTATATTAATGAGTTTAAAATTGATCCCTGATGTTAAATACCATCTATATGCAGATGACACCATAATATATACTGAAGGCCACTGGACCACTAAATGTTGGACCACACTGAATCTAAACTACAGTCAGCATTTGATCATGCCCAGGAATTTTTTCTAAGCATTGTTTAAATTTAAACCCTAAAAAACCTCAGGTCCTTTTGTTTAGAAGCAAACAGTTCAAAGTATTGAACCCATGTTTGAATATTTGAACCTTAGATGGTATTGCTATAAAGGAGGTAGTCCAGTATAAGTACCTAGGGTTATGGTTAGACTGTAACCTGACTTGGTCTTTCATATAAAAAATATGATCATGGGAATGAATAGGAAATTGTGGGCTCTTTAAAGATTTTAAAACTTTTTGAACAGAGTTGTCTGACTAATTGTAGTTAACTCTTCATTAATGCCTGTATTAGAGTATGGGGACATTCTCTATGGTCGAGCTTCCAGAACCCTGTTGAATGGAGTGGATTTAATGTTCCACAGAATGGCACATTTTGTGTTGGAGGTACCCTACAGAATCCACAGATGAATATTATTTAATAATATTAATTGGCCTAAATCTTGTTCATGTAGGAGTTTACATCTTCTCAATTTTATATATAAAATTCAGAAATCTGAGGCCCTTACTTACATCCTTGAGTTGTTCCCAAAGAGAAATGTGAAAGATAATTTGAGGTCAGCTTTGGGGGTAAAATATTTTACTGTTAGATGGAATTTGAATATTGGCAGATCTTCTGTTCTCACAGGGGAGCTGCACTGTGGAACAACATTCCATTAAGTTTCCATAGAATTGATCAAATGACTCCTAGCTCATATTTGAACAACTGGTGCCTGAACTGGTCTAATAGTATTTCTTATTGTAATGAATGTGATGTTGGCTGATTTTCATTGTTTGTATGTTTGACATTTTATACTGTACTATTTATGGATTATTGATTTGTGTACTTTTTTATACTATAACTTATGCTTGTTGCCTTGAAATCTGGGACTTCATTGAACATGAGCTATGCTCAAATGAATGTTTTTTCCCTTTATTCTGATGAATAAAAAAGATTTACAACTTACTACTACATGTCAGGAAACTATGTGACCACATTGTCCAAACTTTGAATATTAACATCCAGAACATGTGGGATCCAGAGGAGATATGTAAGGAAATCATGGACATGTTTCAGTTATTAGCTAAGGAACAAATAACTGAAAAAAGTAAAGATAAAAATGATTATCTGGGCTGGTTTTACAAAATTGTAGATCTGAAAAGAGGAAGTAAGCTAAATTAGTTAGGAAAACAAAAACATATCCAAATAAAAAGAATATTAAAGAACTGAATCTGGCTAGCAAAATCTAAAAGCACCATGTAAGTCTACATGGAATGCAACATCAATGGGAATTATGGGATATAATGATCAAGGCCATAGAGGAAAAGAATGATAGGAAATGCTGGTCCCTTGTAGCCAGAGGAACCACCAACTATAAAACTCAGATTGATAAATATATTGAGCCATTGACTTGGGAAAAATATTTCTTAGGTATTTTTTAAAACATAAATACACTTAAGGAAGAAGAACTAGGTAAATTAAATGAAGATTTCAGATGGTTCACAGCACCTGAGGTCAAGAAGGTGATAGAATCATTTAAAAATAACAAAGCACCAGGTCCAGACAGTATTTCAAATGATTTTTATAATCTTAATATAGATTGGTGGTCAGTTACCCTGGCTGATTTTTATAACAAAGCGGCAATGTATGCTTTTGTTCCTGATTCTTGGCTTGGAAGTTTTACAATCCCTATTTATAAAAAGGGGTCTAGGATAGATTCAGATAATTATAGACCAATTAGTCTTCTGGATGTGATGGCAAAAATTTATGTCAAACTCATAATAAATAGATTATTAGATATATTGAATCGATATGAGGTAATATTAAAATTTCAAGCAGGTTTCAAAAAGGGTACTGGTACAAGGAATCAGATTTTCAACTTCTCCAATATAATATAACAATATTGTAAAGTTAAGAATCAAGGATTATGTGTGGCCACTGTTGATTTCTCTTTGGCATTTGATACAATTTTGAGATCATTATTATGGTAGAAAATGGAAGTAATGGGCATAGATCATAACCTTTTAGCTTTTATAAGAAGACTGTATACTAAAACTTGATCCAGAGTAAAATATTCACAGATGGGAGCTCTAACACAAAAAGTTAAAACTGAAATTGGTGTGAGACAAGGTTGTGTTTGCGTCCCAACATTATTTAATTTATATATAAACAAGATTCTGCAACAATTAAATAACCCCTTACAGCACTGTCCAACAATTACAGAAAAGGATCCCAGTCCTAGCATATGCCAATGACGTGGCAGTTTTATCTACTGTGAGTCTTGGTTTGCAAAGAGCATTGGATAGGTTAGAAATTCTTTGTAAAACAAACATACGGTAATTTGAAGCCGTACACTATTAAAACTAGAATTATGGTAATAGGGTCCAATAAGAAATACAGAAAACTAATACTGGCACAAAATAAACTGGATTGTGTCTCAGAATTCCCATATTAAGGAGTGTTAATATCATATATGATAATGCATGGGGAACAGTTGATAACAGGGTTATTCTTTCACTTAGTTGGCACTATGACAACAGATTACCTCGAGAGCTCAAGTCAAGAGGTAATCCGTCATCATAGTGCCAACGAGGTGAGTGATTAGCCCTGTTGTCAACTGTTCCCCATGCATTTTTCTTAATAGCGTATGGTGGAACATCGTTTTTTGGGGAAAGAAAATCACTACAGCATGTTTCTGCTTCAAAACATTTTTATTGGGTTACTAGAAGGAAAAAAGAACTTTACATTTTGAATGATTTCATGCTTGACATTTTAACTGTTTATTCACTGCCATCTAACCTTCTTATTTTATAGATAAAATCGGCTAACAGTGGGTCTAACTCAGTAGTGGAAATATCATGTATTGCCCTGTGCTCATCGTTGTCTCTCAGGAAACTATGTAATTGCCGCATGTCATTTCTCATTTTTTTTGCTGTTTTTTTGTTTTCCTGATCGAGGATGAATCTATCCCATTCTGATAGTGGCTTTGATAGTACTGCTGCCAACATTGCTGCTTTTGCTATGTGTCCTGTCTATGAAGTGAGTCCTAACTGTCAAATGCTGCTCGAGGACACAGTGTGTGATGTGCGCAGTGCAGTAGAACAAAAAATTGTTCTGCTGCACTACGAATGTCACTAGTGTAGGAGAACAACATTTCGACAGTGATGGATTTCGGTGGAGAACTACATTCCACCATACACTATAAACAATTACAGATGGATTAAACATGTGGCATGGACAAGGAAAAAGTTAGATCAAACAGTTAAAACTCTCAAAAGATTCAACAACATATATGGGGCTTGACATTAATGCCAATGCTAAAGGCTATCAGTGGGAAAGTAATCAGTCAGGCATCATATCTGGCAGAGGTTTGGGGAACAGAGAAGGTGAGTAAAATAGAGACATATTTAAATAAGACTTACTAACAAATTTTGAGACTTCCACCAGGCCCAACAAATACATTAGTGAGAATAGAAATAGGACAAATAAAATTTGAACAAATAATACATGCTAGGATGATACATTTCTGGGTTAAATTATCCACAGAAAATAAAGATTCAACTATTGGTAAAATTATAAGGGAAAAGGAAAAGTTTGTGTCCATACATAACAAAGGATGGCTCTCTTTTGTGTATGGTTTGTTAGACATATATGATTTAAGTTATTTAAGAACATGGACTGATATGAATATACAACTAAGTCTAACTTATTTAAAAAAAAAATCACACAACAAGTACATAAATATTCAAAGGGAAAAGATCTGGAGGGAAATGAAAGACTCAAGGTGGCCAGGTGGTTAGTCAAAAACACAAGGGAACATAACTTGAAATACAATCTTAATTTTATTCAATAACCAGATTTCAGATTTATATTGAAAAAGTTTAGATTTGAGGTTTTCCCAAGTAATATACTTGAAAATAGATATAAAAAAGAAAGTACAAAATAAACAAAGTGTTACTGCACTTTAAAAGAAGTAGAAGATCTTGTGTATGTCATACTTTGGTGCCCTTGGTAGAGTAATCAAGACATAAATAGCTGGGGCAATACCTGAGGGGGATGAATTTCCCAGCCAGGTATATCCTAGATGTATTATTTAATTCAGAAAGTCCTGAATAACATAGCAGTGTTCCTGACTAAAATTGTTAATATCAGAAAGAAATGTGCACAACAATACCTCCCTCCTTAATAGCTGATAAGGCTCTGAGTATTGTTTAATGACACTAAATGAAATTTATGTAAAGGTAAGCATTGTGACCATAACCACGTTTATACTAATGTAGATTTAGACGGAATGGGGCTATTCCTTGAAGCATTGCAGTTACTAGAAAAAATAATGTAATGGATGTAATACTTATCCAACAATGTATTTGGTTATATTTATGGAGTATTATCTCATGACTATTTTGTAGTTTTGTATTGTGAATTTTTAATACTGTTTTCAAAAGTATCCTCTATTTGTAATGACAACTTGCCGTGTCAAACAATAAACGTAAAACTTGAAAAAACTTATAGCTGTATCAGACCGTATACCTGAACAGCATTGTGGTGAGTGTGGGGGTTTGGGTAGATTTATTAAAATGCAGGTACTAAGTTCCTAACACTGAAGTGAGGTAAAGTTATACTAAGTGTAAATGTGCACTGTGAAGCTTGTCTAGCCATTTTAATTGCCATACCAAATAAATGATTTCATAGAGTGCTAACAAGAGAAACAGTGTGTGTGTGTGTGGGGGGTTAGTCCTGCTGTCAGCATTGTCAGAATGGGAAGGCATAAGGTCCATGGGAAAGTTGTTCTGCTGTCAGGGTAGTAAGCTGTAAAGTACTGTAAAACTAGTTATTTTCATGCAAAGTAATTTTCGCACAAACACAAATGCAACCATATTTGCAGAAATTTCATTTAACGCTAAGTCATTACAACCACATTCATTGTAATGGAAAAACTGCTAATTAGTGCAAATGTATTTTCACTCAATTTAGTGCTTCAGTGAAAATAGCCAAAATGATTTGACAGCGAAAATTTCAAGTTTTACAGTACATCCCCTCTGTAATTCATCTGGCATCTAGTGTTTCAGTTCTTGTAAAATACACTGTGCAGCACTTTAACAAAACAATAATTGTCATTTCAGCATACTTTATCATGACAGGAGCTCTGGGAGAATGTTTCCAGGATCTGAGGCTCCAACTGCAGTTTAACTACTGTTTATACTGCAGGTAGGGTTTCTGATCATCTAACTACAGTAATCCATTTGGAAACTTTAGCACAGGAAACCAACCTAGAATGCCTTGTTTAAGTAGTTACATTGAGGGAGGGGGGATCTGTGGGTTTTCTGTCTGAGCAGAAAGTTAAAGAGGAAGAGTTAGGTCTCCACAGCTGGAGCTGCCTTGTGGTGTTACTGAGATTAACAATTACATTAAGGAAGAGCTTGGTTTACACATCTCATTTGAGAGCATACTCACAAAGATAGTGAATAGCAGCAGCAACAGCAAGTAGAGATCTTTCCACTCAACAAGCAGCCCTTACTGTGAGCACGGGAAGAAATCGACCATGCCTAGTCAAAGTTCTGAATTAGAAACAGAAAGCAAAATGCAGATTCCTGTTGCTACTGGCTGCTGCTTGCTAGTGCTATGCATCGTCTTTGTGTGTATGCTCCCTCTGTGAGTAATATGCAGAACTTAAAATACACTTTTTCTAATGCAGCCTATATCGGTGCCAGACAGTTTCGGTTATTGCTTGGTAGTTGCTGCTCTCATACAAAAGCCATTTTGTAATATGGCTGGCCCCAAGTTAACTTAGCCAAACAAATGACAATGCAGCCAGCTGTACAACAACTTTTTTGCCTGCCTCAGAATTGGAGAAAGTGTCTCTGATATCTGACAACTAGTATTAAAAAACCTGGTAAAACTATAGGTGCTGTCCCAGTCTTGTCAGTCTATGGACTGTGCCTGAGAGGTAGACTGACACAAATGGGTCAGCACCTTCAGTATTACAGAGTTTATTTTTAGCACCTTCTAACCAGGAAGTTGCCAAGCTGAGGGCTGGTTCTGTGTCTGCTGAACCACAGTCAAACTGCAGAATGCGCTCAGCATTCCCTGGGCTTCTTCTCTTATGAATATAATATATTTTATTGATTGGGCTTCTTCTCTTACCTTTGCAGGCAATAGCTAGTAGCAGGTGATGGTCCTCTAGTCTTGGGCTGGTGTGGTGAGGGCAGGCAGACAGGTGAGGCAGGTAGTGGTTGCGTTGTGGACTGTTGAGAGAGACTACTTGAAAATGGCAAGCAAACTGGACACTGGAATCAAGTGGACTGGTGTTCGAATCTGAATTTGGAGTGAGAATGGAGGCTGGAGTGGAGCCACTGGAACAGAGGAGGGAATCAGACTGCACAGTGGAGGTCACTCACTGTGGCTCACGTACAGCCAAAGCATAACTAGGGCAGCAGCTGTTCATAAACCCGTTTTGTATCTTATCAATGCTCTTTTGCTTTACTTGTAACAAAATAAAAGTGATAAGATTGTAAGAGCAAGGATTGCTTCCTCCATGTGTAAATATCATAATAAGATATTTACAAATGGAGGAAGCAATCACTTGGCTGCAGCAGAGTTCAAAGTGCTGCTCGGCTGCCAGTAGATTGGTTTGTTTCATGCTGGAGGTGTGAAAAGACTGAGTCAGTGACTGAACTTACATCCTATTCCTCCTGGGTATGGTTCCTGGAGCCAGGGGCTGTCTCTGGGAGTTGCACTGAGGTGTGATACTTAAGTGTGTACATGTACATGAAAATAAATGGTTGTGGATGTTTTGCTAATGAACTGTTATAGTTATAGCTGAAGTCTAAAAATAAATATTTTTACTATGTGGACAAGCTGATCAAAGTGAAGTTTATATGTTGGAGAAAGAACTTAAGGGGACTTGCCTGACTAAACAGACAAGGTTATTTGTCCCTGGCAGGCCCTCCCAGAATTCAACAGGTCAGCAAGTCCAGCCTGCAAGACAGACAGAAAGAAATATTGGTCCTCCTAAGCCCCTGGTATTATAAAAAAAGAGGGAAATAGATCATGGAGAATTTTCCCAAAAGCAGGCCACCACTCTGGCAGTGTATGAAAATACTAAATATGGACTTGGATGCACATACACAAGTCCTAAGGTCAGGTCTACCTCAGAGTTTTTGTGAACAGAGAACATTTTAACTCAGCATAGCCAAGGTGCCCTGGAGATCTGAGCAATCCAAACCGGATAGCCGCATATTTTGCAACACACACACACACACACACACATATATATACACACACATATGTATATGTTATGCAGGTGTGTGTGGGGGTGTGTGTGTATATATATATATATATATATATATATATATATACAGTGTATATATAGGTGTGTGTGTATATATATTATGGTAGCACGGTAGTGCTATCATAGTTAGGGTTGAGGAGCCATTTACATGTTAAACCTAAAATTTTTCACCTTAATAACTTTGCAACCATTCAACAGATTTGCCTGAAATTTGTAATACATGATCAAGAACCATACATCTTGGGATCTGTCAACTTTTGTACTGTTCAGATAGATATACAGCTGTGGAGTTATTAAGTGTAATCTGTGCGTGCATTTACGCTTTTTTGAATTCTTTGCTCATCCCTGCAGGTCGCATGGTTTGTGCGACTGGTCCAAAAACTTCAGGGAACATGCAGCCAGGGTACGCGATGTGCCTTTTGAAGATTTTGTGAAAAAATATTGAACGGTTCAAAAGTTATTCAAAAAACAAGTTCCCATTATAAATCAATGGGAAAGTTAACAAAAAGTTCAACACTTTCGCAAATGCTGTTTTTACTTTCGCAAATGGCCCTTTTACTTTCACAAATCCACCATTTTGTTTTCAGTTGGTGATCAGAAAAATGCTTGGCATTTAAATTTGGGACCCTCTAGCAACACAATTCTTTTTGTGTTTACCTAGTCGGACCCTGAGGATGCTAGGCATGTCTTTATTTTGAGGTTAAACACCCTAGAAATATGTTTTTCAAGTTTCTGGAAAAAGTACTTTCGCAAAGTAGTGTCGCACTCATGAAAGTGTCACAAATTTTTGTGAAAACTTTCGCAAATTGCGACACTACTTTTCCAGACTATGGCCAAAATGAAAGCAGTTCTTTGTCACCCTGCTGCAAATGAATGGTTTGGTCTTTTGGGTTGACATTTGAAGGGGAAGGCAGCCAGCATCTGACAGATGTGCCTTTTGGTAGTTTGGTGACAAAATATTGCATGGATGCAAAGTTACAATACTCCGAAGTTGACACTTTTTCCCATGGACTAACATTGCGGCGTCCACTGCATGGCAGGAACTCTTTGCCACCCTGCTGCAAAATAACTGTTTGGTCTTTTACACTGACATTTGAAGGGAAGAAAGCCAACATCCTACAGATGTGCCTTTTGGTGGTTTGGTGAAAAAATGTTACAGGACGGAACGTTATAGCACTCCGAATTTCTCTTTTTTCCCCATAGGATAACATTACGGCGTTCGCCGCACCTTTCAGGGCCCTTATCTCGGAAACAGAGCGAGATACAGACTTTTCATTGGAAAAATGCTCATCCCCCTAGCAGGGGCTGAGTACTTAACTAGCCAGGAAAGTCATAACATAGAAACATAGAAGTTGACGGCAGATAAGGACCGCAAGGCCCATCCAGTCTGCCCATTTCTTTTTCTACCTTATAAATGTGCCATCGGCCTTTGCTCTGTCAGTGGCCTATCTATTCATAGTCATTTGTTTTGCTCCCTTATGCCTATCCCATGCCTGTTTGAAGCCCTGCACTGTATTCATAGCCACCACTTCTTGTGGTAAGCCATTCCATGCATCCACCACCCTTTCTGTGAAAAAGAATTTCCTCACATTCCCCCTTAATCGGCCTCCCTCTAATCTCATGCTGTGTCCTCTTGTCCTGCTATTTTTCTTATATTTAAACATGTTAGACTCTTTCATCTTGTTTATGCCCTTAAGGTGTTTGAATGCCTCATCATATCACCTCTCTCCTCCTTTGCTCAAGGGTATACATATTGGGCTCCGTTAATCTGTCCTCATATGTCTTCTGATGCAGTCCCTGCACCATTTGGTTGCCCTTCTCTGGACTGCCTCAATTTGGTTAATGTCCTTGTGAAGGTGTGGCCTCCAATACTGCACGCAGTACTCCAGATGGGGCCTAACTAGTGTCTTGTACAGAGGGATTAATACCTCCCTCTTACGACTTGTGATACCCTCTACTAATACACCTAACACCCCTAGCCTTACCTACTGCTTTAGAGGTCTGCTTGGATGATTTCAGGTCATCAGTGATGATGATGCCCAAGTCTCTTTCTTCCTTTGTGACTGCTAGCAACTCCTCCCAGCCTATAGGTGGCTTCAGGTTTCTCTTCCCTATGTGCATGATTTTGCACTTCTTTGCATTAAATCCCAGTTGCCACTCTTCTGACCATTCTGCTAGTTTATCCAGATCTCTTCTCATTCTGCCCACCCCATCTGGATCATCTACTTGTTGCAGATCTTGTGTCATCTGCAAACAGACAAGCCTTACCTCTAGTCCATCTGCAAGGTCACTAATGAAGATGTTGAAGAGGACTGGCCCCAGGACTGATCCCTGAGGTACCCCACTTGTGACTTGCATCTCTTCTGACTGTATACCATTTACCACCACTCTCTGTTTTCTGCTTCACAACCAGTTTGCCACCCAGCTGACCAACTTCTGACCCACTCCGAGCCTACCCAGCTTATTTATCAATCTTCTATGTGGAACAGTGTCAAAGCTTTGCTGAAGTCAAGGTAGGCGACATCAACTGCTCCCCCTTGGTCCACCACTCTGGTTACCCAGTCAAAGAAATCTATGAGATTAGTTTGACAGGACCTTCCTTTTGTAAACCCATGCTGTCTTGGATCCTGTGCCCCTATGGATTCCAGGTGTTGCACTATCCTTTCCTTAAGGAGTGCCTCCATAATCTTGCCCACTACTGAGGTAAGACTGACCGGTCTGTAGTTCCCTGCCTACTCCCTGCTACTACTCTTGTGGAGCGGGATCACATGAGCCCTTCCCCAGTCTTCTGGGACCTCTCCTGTGCTCAGAGACTCACTAAACAATTCTGCTAATGGCTCTGCTAGTTCCTCCTTTAGCTCCTTAAGTACCCTGGGATGTATGCCATCAGGTCCCATTGCCTTATCCACCCTGAGCTTAGCAAGCTCTTGTAGGACCCTTTCTTTGTGACGGGAGTAGTGCTCACCTCCCTCCCCTGTGTCCATGATGCTGAGCTGTGGGCCCTGCCCTACCTTTCTTCAGTAAATACTGAGCAAAGTATCTATTTAGGATAGATGCCTTTACAGGGTCCTCCTCCTCACATGCTCCCTTTCTCCATTAAGCTTAGCAATACCCCTCTGGACTTTCTCCTTTCACTAATGTATCTATAGAAAGTCTTGTCACCTTCTTTTACTGTTCGTGCTAGTGTTTCCTCAGTTTGGGACTTTGCCTGCCTTACTGCCTTACCTGCTTCCCTTAGGGCAGTTTGGTATGCCTCCCTATCTTCATCCCGCTGTGTTCCCTTATATTTCCTGAAGGCCAGCCTTTTGGCTCTGACCTTTTCTGCTACTGTATTTGAGAACCAAAGTGGTTTCCTTCTTCTTTGCACTTCCTTTCTGTCTAACACAATGGGATGTTGCTTCAAGTATTGCATCCTTAATGCTTGCCCACGTTGCCTGTACCCCTCACCTGTGTTTCTTTTGCCAGGGCTAGCTTAACTCTGTTGGCCATCTTATCAAAGTCAGCTCCTCTGAAGTCCCATATTTTTGCCTTGGAATGGGATGATTTAGATGTAGTAGCAAATTGAACCATACCATGTGATGGTCACTGGCTCCCAGGTGACCTTCTACCTGGAGATCTGTGATCCCTTCTTTGTTAGTCAGTACTAGATCTAGGATAGCCCTGTCTCTTGTGGGTTGCTGTACCAGTTGTTTGGGGCCCTCCCTGCAGGGAATCCACTATGAGTCTAGTTCTGGCAGATGTTCCTGCTGGTATTGACCAATCTGTATCCGCATGTTGAAGTCTCCCATTATCAGAACCTCCCTTTAGCTGTCATGTTTGTATATCTTCTAACAGTAATGTGTCTATGTCTTCCCTCTGGTCTGGGGCCTGTAGACAACCCCAGTTCTTATGGCTGTCCCATTTCCTGTTTCCAGGGTGACCCACAGTTCTTCTGGCTCCTTATGTGTATTCTGAATTTCTGTAGCTTTGATATTTTCATTAACATACAGGGCCACTCCTCCCACCCCTTTTTGCACCTCGGTCTCTTCTGAACAATACATAGCCAGGTACTGAAGTCTCCCAAGTGTGGTTACTGGTAAACCACATCTCACTAATTGCTACTATGTCCAGTTTAGCCTCTGACATTATTGCCTGCAGGTCTGGGATCTTATTTCCCAGGCTGTGAGCATTTGTGTACATGATTTTCCATTGGCCAGATTTTGGTGTGTTAGTTGTTGGGTGACATTTGGCCTTACCCCTGTGCATCGTATGGGGAGACAAACCTTTTTTCTTACCTGGTGATGCAAATGAACGGCAAACATGCTGAATTCCTGTTTGACCACTAGCTGAGGGGGGAGGGGTGTTCTTCTCATTCGACGTATGGGGTGCTGCACCCCCTCCCCATTTGCTAGTTTAAATATTCTCATATCATATGACTTTAAATAAATTGTTCTACGTCATATGGTTCCTGAGATATAAGCAATTTAGTATTCCAACTCCTCATTTTCTGCTCCGAGAACCATTATTGTGCATACATTCTTTGTACTCACTTTCTTTCTCTATGCAGCTTTTGGGGAAAACCAGCCTGTGTGCTTACCACTTCCGCTTGCAGTTCCGCATCTGCTTCACTTACTGTTCCTGTTCACCACCATGTGCATTACCCTTTCCATTTTCATTTGAGCTTGCATATGCATTATTTTTACCATTTGTGTCTACAGTACTGTTTCTCTTCCTGTTTTGCTTTGCATCACCATGCGCATTACCATTTGCATTTGCTGGCAAATTTTACTATGTGACAAGACATCAAGTGGTAGGAGTGCGGGTCACTATTTCTCATTATCATTCTCAAAAAGAAGGGAAATTAGAGACAAAAAAATCCATTTAATGCATCAGTTGGTGTTGATCAACAGCAACAAAAGTGAGGAAATTCGATGTTAGGGTTGAAACCCCTTGCACTCCTTGACCCACCCCCCTAACTGTCATTGGGAAGCGATTGGGGTCTCTGCCCCAACTCACCCCATTCTCCTATTCCTCAGATTCTTTCCATATGTGATGGGGTGAGAGTTAGAATAATGATTCAACGTGCACCCTGATGCCAATGGGGGGTGGGCTAGAGGGTGCAGGGGTGTTTCAACCCTAACATTGAATTCCTCGCTTTTGTCACTGTGGAACAACCTAACTGATGCATTAAACGGAGTATTTTGCCTCTAATATATATATATATATATATATATATATATATATATAGAGAGAGAGAGAGAGAGAGAGAGAAAGATGTATATGTAGGTATGTATATATAGGTACATACATGGATATAAAGTTGGACATAGATATATATAAGGGATATGTGGGGGTTGAATGTGTGATAACTCATTTATATGCTACAGTTGCTAGTGACCTCAAGTAACTTCACGAGTGGCAAAGCATATTCCATTTATGCAACAGGCTTTTTGCAGGGTTTAAATCCATTTTCATGAAAACTGAGATATTTGCCATTAGTGCGGATTGCACGGACTTTGCACGACTTAGAGCGGACTTTGCACAGGATTTGTGCAATTTGTGCAATGTAATAGATAAGACTTTGCGTGGCTTTGCACACAGTCACTGTATGTATAAATAAATTTATACATACAGTGCCTTCGGTAAATGGATTTATCACACAGTTTATCTCTAAACACCTGTTGCATAAATATATGTATATATATATATATATATATATATATATAAATAATGAATAAGTAAATTAAAATAAACACAGAAAGGGGGATAAGGAATTTGCACTCACACTGGTAACTCACATGTCAGTTTCTCTCCCTTTTGCTCAGGTGAAGTGTGCAGGTGTGAGGTGGGATTGCACCCTGGTTTTCACCGCTGGACGGAGCGGAGAGGGCAGTTTATGCAAAGGGCCACCAGCGATACCAGGATTAGGGCAAGGAGTGGACCTGTAAAAAACATTCTGAGAAGGAGGTTTGGGGGCTCAACTGCTACCATTGTGGCAGGACATGCCCAGACATGGCATCATTAGATCTTGGGATCATTCATTTTGGAGACTGAGGAAGGGGGGCTCCTCCCCCAGCCAGACAAATTACTTATGGGTCAGAAGGACAGTTTATATGAGGAGAGGGGTGTCCTGGGAGCACCTTAGTATGTTTAAAATGCTACTTAAGGTTGATGGAGCAGGTGAAGGATGGTAGGATACTGGAACTGGTGGGTGCAATGCTACACCAGGGTGGGGGGATCAGAGGACTAATTACTGAGCAGCCAGGGTGCACCTCCCTCTTTCATAGGTGGGCCTAGACATATGCATCACCAGAACAGTGCTGACAAATTGGAGGCAGGGAGGTAGTTTGTGGGGTCTGGAAAAGCAGCGGCACTCGAGGGGGTCTAGGTAAGAGTAGGGTGAAGACCACCATCCTACACAAGTTGGAGGTAGTCTACTGGGGTAAAAGGGGGTGAACAAGGATCCCAGCCTGGGGTTTACAACAGGGCTGTGGGAAGTAGAGGCCTCAGGGTGAGGCCCCAGGAAGGAGAGAAGGGCCAATGTCTACATACTGGCTCCAACTGGTACAAGCAAAATAAAGGGCCCTGGATGTACATCCGGGTTGTAGAGTACAATTTAAATGAATGAGTGGACCTGGATGGTCAAGAGGACTTGTCTGATTAAACAGGAATGGCTATTTGTCCCTGGCAGACCCTCCCAGAATGCAACAGGTTGATGAGTCCAGGAAGGGGGAGGTAGTCCCAGGAGGTGAGAGAAGTGAGTGACAGGGAAAATGCAGGGGCCCCAGGTAAGGAGGGAAGGGAATTGGCTGCTAGAGCAGTGAGAGAGAGAGAGAGAGAGAGAGAGAGAGAGAGAGGAGCAAAATAGGATTGGGTAAGTTCATGAAACAGGGTTACCAAAGTGTGACATGAGGGACAATTTTTCATATCAACAACAGATGAATTTTAATAAGCTTGTCAAGACTCTGTGACTGAAGAGTCAAAAAGGAACCAGATTATGAGATAACTCCCTAGCAGGGATTTGAGAAAAATCACCTTCAGTGTTGCACGTGCAACAGGGACCCAAACATTGCACATGCAACAGTGGACACAACTAGTGTTTAACTTGAAAAAAAAGTTACTTTTCTTTTTATTTTATTTTCCTAAGCATTTCAAGACACTTAGGACCCAAGAGTGAAAAAGGTGTATGTTGTGGGCAAACTCTATATTATACTTGAGAGAAAAGCACCTTCAGTGTTGCACATGCAACGGGGACACCAAACATTGCACGTGCAAGAGTGGACACAATAGGTGTTTAACTTAGAAAAAAAATACTTTAATTTTTTATTTATTTGCTAAGCATTTCAAGACACTATGACTCAATAATGAAAAAGGGACTATGTTGTGGGATAACTCCATATCAGATATGAGAGAAAAGCAATTTCAGTGTTGCGCATGTAACAGGGACACCAAGCGTTGCACTTGCAACAGTGGACACCACACAAATGTTTAAGTTAAAAAAAGCATTGCCTTCACCCCTCTCTCACTAATGTCCTGCAATACTTTTAAGACCCAATCGGAAAAGAAAATCACCCACTCAAAAAAAGCTAGATGCTTTTGCTGAAAATTTGGGAACATGTAAAAAGTACAATTTGCTTGGACATCACAGTTGCACGTGCCATGCAATACTTGAGTGAACCAGAAATTTTATATGCATTGAAAAACTAGGGTGAAAATGTTTTCATTAACAAAAGACAACACCCGATGCAGTTTTTAACATAAATTTACTGAAGTGCAACTAAAAATAAAGTCTTCATAAAAGTAATGGAATGTACTGTGGTTTTTCATGTCACATTTTGCTAGGGAAAATCTGTGACATTCTGGAGCTGGACATGCAATAAAAATAAAATGGTTGCACCTAGGTTTCTCAGATTATGAAATGTATCTGTACTAGTGGCTATCTTTTAAATTTACTCATCATGACTGCAGTGGCTGTTGTTAATTTTTTTTAAATCAACATACAAAGTATTGGGCACATTGGTACCCCTATTTCATGAACTTACCCGATTATATCAAAAAGACCCGAGCAGGAAAAGCCCTCTTTCTATGCAGAGTGGTGGCACTTTCACCCACCAACCCACCCACCCTGATTGAGGCAGGGAAATGAAGGAAGTGGGGTTTAAAAAGGAGGGTCAAAGAGGGACCTATAAGGACCTGCCAAAAGTGGACAGCAGGGTTTAATAAAAGTACCTGCTAAAGGTGGACAGCAGAAAGGAGGAAATAGCACAAATGGGGGGTTAGAGGTGGTATAATTGGGAAAAAGGGGGCAGGGAGTATCCCAGCCTGGGGTTTACACAGGGCTGGGGGGAGTAGGAGCCCCAGGGTGAGGCCCCAGGAAGGAGAGAAGGGCCCGTGTCTACATACTGGCTCCAACTAGTACAAGCGAAAGAAAGGGCCCTGGATGTACATCCGAGTCATAGCATACAATTTAAATGAATGGGTGGACCTGAATGTACATCTGGGCCAAAAAGGTGTGTAATTATCAATGAAATATAAAAAGGAGTGAAGTTTATTGTATGTTTATGGGTGATTTAATTGAACACTGATGGTGTATGATAAACATAAATCTTATAATAAACATAGCTGCTGACTGAGCACCCACATTTGAAGTGTGTGGTGTGAATTTTCTTGGGGGAATGGTCAAGGGACAAAGAAATACAATAATAAATAAAAGATACTTTGGAAACAAAATCTCTTTTACTAATAAAATAAAAAACATTTTCCCAGTCTGGTGCTATATATATGTATGTGGGTTTTCTATCTGAACCTAAAAAGTCAAGTGAACACTTTTAGTTACTATGGGCTAATTTTGTTATGTAATGGGCAACAGACCGAATGCTGTAAAGTTATACTTCTTACCACACATTCTGTGCACCTTCAAAAAGGCCTTCACTAAATGGCATATTCAATGGTTTAAGGATTTTGTAACTTATTTGGGGTTTATATAATCACTTCCTTGTTGGATCTTAAATCTTGAGAAGATTGTTGAAAATCTTAACAGGGACATTCACTGGTGACAAGAACTGCCTATATCTATTTGAGGCCATGTTAGTAGTCAACATGAAGGTTTGCCTTGCATTACAACAGGAAAATACAAAATACTGTTACCCCTAGGAAAAAAACTAGCAATAAAAAGTAGATCACGGGTAAGCCAATAGAAATTTCAGTCCATGCATTTAATAATTTACAGAAACTGCTCAAATGCAACAGGAGCACCTTTAAGGAACAATTCATTTTTAGCAACACTCAGAGCACAACTGCTAAATATCCACTACATTTTGATGCATAGGATAATGTATGAATTATCAACCTCAAACAAGTGTTAAATGCCATTCAGTTCATTATACTAATGGGAAATATGAACTACTTAATCCTGATGCCTCTCATTTTCTTATTTTATACCAAATCATTAAAAAGAGCCTTCCTGGGAGGCAGTTATGATAATATGATCCCAAAAATTGTTTAATACTTAATTGTCCTCAGTAACAACAGCAACATTGCATGGTTAATGTATAGTTACTTATTAAATGAGACTACATCACCGGTGCAGAGTTAAGGAAGTTAGTGGGCAAATAAATTAAACCTTGACTCAAACTTTCTAAACTGGTGGTGCTTATGAAGGAATTGATAAACCTATCATAAGTTAGTCACATATTAACCCAGTTCTGGATTCTAAATAATTCATTTTGGGCACCAGTCAAGAAATTCAAAAGAGGATGTGCAAAAGATGACATATACAGTATTTAAGATTTGCACTAATTGCCAAAGAAGCAAACAAATTCATGTTTTTTAGAAATGCCAATTGTCAATAAATTATGGAATAGATTATTTGAGAACTAGGAGGTTAGCTGGATCTGGTATATTATTTTACCGCTGAGGTATCCATATTTGGAGCAGTACTAATAGGCAAAAAAACAAAATTATTGTACCAATTTTATCTAGTGCTAATGGCCCCAATGCAACGCTTCATATGTATCAGAATGGGGATGTACTGAGTCATGCAACTATGGGCTGCACACCCGGCCCCTGCCAAACATGCAGGGCTAGAATTTAATATCCCTGGCTGGCCTGTTGTGTCACAACATTGTTTTGCACAAGGGGTGGGTCTGCTTGGGGGACAGACCTTGTCTTGACAATGTGCTTCCAGTTAGAAGCCCCACCCAGAACTACATTAGATCATCTGCTCTGTTGAGGCAGAGAATCATGTGATACAGCCATCCAATAAAGGAGTGTTATACTGTATGTTCCTGTGCTTCAGATGTTCTTTAGGGCCCAATGACAGTAAAGAAACAAATTCTTAAGCATTGGATAGATAACTAAATAACTAAAAGAGCTCATCAAATGAGTGGCATGCATATATTTTGCAGTCATTCTGCCAAGAGGATGCTGTTAAACTGCACTGTGTGTATTGCTTTCTGTATAACTTGTATATCCTGCTTAACTCATGTGCAATACAGTAGTACCCTCATGTTCATTGCAAATATTTGTTTGTTCTGTTGCCCGATGTATGCATTGTTATCTCTGCCACCTTTACACAGGACGCACCTGGAATAGAGCACTAGTGCTCAGTGTGTCTTCCTGGTAAAACTTTTAAATAAATAAATAAGAGAAAAATGTGCTACTGCAGCATGAATTATAGATTTTCAGGAATGTTCAGGAAGTGAAGTGCTCTACTTCATTATTTATACACAGACACCTCAGTCATAGTGTTTATCTGATTATGCAATATTTTTACAACATGTATTTAAACAGTTGTGATAAGTATACTTTCTTTTATGTTCTGGACAAGTTATTTCAGTTAACATAATTTATGAAAGTGTACCAGACTGCTGCTTCTATTTTCTGCTTACTGCTACTCAGTAATTTCTTTACTGTAACAATATATCTCTTTGATACATTGACATCACCTGAATTGCATATCTTGTATGTGTATTAATGAAACCAAAAGGTAATACTAAATGTGCGTTGAAATAGAAAATAGAGTTAGAATCAAAGTTTTGACCATAGGCCTTCTTCAGGAATGATCAAAAACACAAAAAAAGCAAAGTTGATGGCTTTTTTTTTCTCTTTTAAATAATTTCTGAGGAAGACCTACTGTATGGATGAATTGTCAATTGTAGCTTGATTTTCTATTTCCAGTATGCTTTTCATATTACAATTTTGTTTTGTTTTTTTAGCCCACATCCTGGTGTAGCACCTTTTCTTGTTCTGATATTTTATGTGTATTAATGCCTGTATCTCAATAATATTAACATTTCAATAAAATAGTTACAGTTCCAGAAAAGAGCTAATTTGAAAAGTTTACATTTCCAAATGTGTGGTATTATATAAACCAGACAGATAGTGGCCTGACTCAGAATATATTTATCAACATGGGGAAGGACCTTCATAACTCTCATATCCTGTAGCTTTGCCATGTGTGAGTTAAGTCTGTCTCCTTATGCATGCTGATAAATGTTATATTCAGAGCCAGAACATTGTGTATTCCAATTTATTTTATTTTGTTTTGCTTAAAAGGTGGCAACACTAAAAGAAAAGGAGCATCCAAAGAGTTTAAAAACAATGGATGCCATTTCCAGAACACTAGTATGGTGAGGACACGGGGTCACTATGCTGCAAACAAAAATAGAGCAGCAATGTACTGCACTGACAATGCAGCAAGTACATTGCTAGTGCTCGTACATATTGCCAAATAGGAATATCAGTGAAAACAGCAGACAAATCTTTTGTTTTTGTGGGGGGAGTCTGTCCCCACACCCCTATTACAGGGAGCTGTGCCCCTCAAAGCCACCCCGTATATTAATAACCAAGTCTGGGGGTGGTTAAACACCAGAATGGAGACAAACACAGGCAAGGGAAAAACCACAATCCAGCAGTGACAAAAAAATTTTAAATGTATACCACCAGCAGTCTGGGACTGGGATTCGAGACCCAGTCCACAGCTGCACTGCCTCCCTTCACTGCTACTGGCTCATCCCCCTGAGCCACAGCACCTGCTTGGAGACCACCCCATTGGCAGAGGTCATCTCCTCTGCATCACTCCTTGCCAGACAATAGTGACAGGGTACAAAATTGTGGTTTCTGCGCTTTCCTACTTGCAGTATTTTGTACCCCATGTCTGTATTCCCCAAGCTATGTCTCTTGTGTGGTTTTGACTATGCCATCTTTCAAATGGCATATTGACCCAGTACCTGTGGGGAGTTATTATGAAACTCCTTTTTTACTAGAATACCATGGCATTGCACATAAGGCAGAAAAGAGTCCCTGTCATGACATTTTATAAACAGCATTGCTTCAGAGGTAACTCTCTATGGCTATCATTGGCAGACAGTTGAAGTCACAAAGGATTTTAATATGGCTTAATACAATGATGACCTGAAAAAAACTTCACTGGTCACCTTTCCCTCTGTGCAGAGGAGTACAGTGGGACTGGTGACTGGTGAAATGGAGTTTAAAAAATGTCAATAGTTTATTAATACCTAATTAAATCTCCCACTACTGCAATCTGCTGCTGGTGTCAGCTGGGGCAGTGGATATCTATGGAGCAGAAGAGTTTCTACTAATATCAGGGCCAAGACAACAAGATCAACAAAAAGTGTTTCAGATTGCTGAACATTAGAATAACATTAGTGCAAAAATATAGCTAGGCATTTATTGTGAAAATGTGGAGGGGTAGAGCTTAGACATTCTTGCATAAGACAGCATTCTTACATAAGGTTATACAAAGAGCGTGTGGCAATGCAATTCAAATGCAGGCCTCCACAGAGGTTAGATTGAAAGTATTTAGGTAGCAGCAAACTCATCTATGGATTTGTAAGTGGGGAACTATTGTATCTAGGTGGTGGAACTCCCCTTTAGTATTCAGTGGAGAAAGATATTCTCATATAATTTTGCAAGTGGCGTGATAAGAAAGTTCCTGCCAAATGTAATTGTTGGTCTTTGAATTTGTAAGTCTTAATTAGGTTATAATTTCTTGCCCACTGCAAAATTATAAATATCTTTTCATCTTTGATCAAGGAAAGTAATTTAGTTTTACATAATGCCTTTCATTCAATGTATTCCAAAGTACTAGATTCATATATCTGCCCTTTAACCACTAAAGAAAATTACCTTACCCTCTTCAAATTGTTACACTGTCTATATTGCAGTTTATACAGTAGTATCTGAGATAGAATTCAGACAAATTTGTCCATATGTGGTCTCTCTCATGATTAGTGTAATTATCCCATGTATTTTCTATTTTCCATCCATCTGTCTAAACCTTTTTAAAAGTTGTGACGCTATTGCTTGTTACTAGTTCTGATGGTAAGATTGTTCCATAATTGCACTATTCTCCTTTTGAAAAAGCTTCCTAGTGTTAGTCATGAATTGAGCAGTCTTCATGTCTATTGTGATGTCTTAATGTCTAATGTTCTTGTCCTCTAGTGAGATTTTAATAATTCATTGATCTTTATATATAGTAAATAATAATAGCATATCACCTCTGATGTATTGGTGTTCTAAACAATGTAGACCCAGATTTTTAAATCTTTCCTCATATGCCATATTTTCAAGTCCTCTAACCATTTTGTTGCTTTTTGTTGCACCCTTTTAGTTTTGATGTTATCACCTATTGTTAGTCTACCCCAAACCTGTTACCCATTAGTTGATTAAAGATCTAACATGAGACCTATACAATGGTAAATGTACATCATGGGCCTGTAATTAAAGTGCTTTCATATAGCATTTACTAAATGGTTTGCTTTTGCAAATGTTGTGCTGTATCAACTTGTTTTTTGTGATGGAGCTCTTTGTTAACATAAATACTCATATCTTTCCCACAGTCTGTTGTTTTTAGTTTTCCCTCATTTATGTAGTAGGATTGTTCTTTACATAAATAATGAGCCACAACAAGGAGTGCATGAAAGGTTTTTAATGCAAGCCACAGAGGCATAGTAAGGCACAAGACCAAAGGCTGAGTGCCCTTATGCCCTTGGGAAGTGCATTAAAAGCCTTTAATGCACATCCTGGAGTGGCATATTACACTAATTAAATTGCACTTTACTGTCAATAAGTACTTTTAAAAAAGAATTATTTTTCAAGTAAAAAAAAATGTTTTAAAAAATCTTTTGCAAACAAGAGGCTAAACTTAAACAAATAGACCATGTTTTGTATTCGCTAGAGCATCTCCTCGTATTTCATTGAGGCAGTTGGATGCACTGCATCATTGTAAGACCATTTTGTGCTCTGTTTTTCTATGCATCCTGAGGTGTGTTTGATGGGGCGAGTTAGCGGTGCAATGTCAGGGATTTTTTTTTAAGATGCCACACACTTTTGTTTAAGTACTTAGGTGGTAAATGGTTGCATTTAAGTTATAAGATATGTTTGGCTGTGTGTTGTAAGTCTAGCCGTGCACTTTGTTTTTTAAAATATTGTGATGAATTAATGATAAATGATGTTTACGTATCAGTGTTGTGAAGTCTATGATTTTCAATATGGTGGCTACTAGATTTTCTTTTCCATTTGCAGACTTACTGATATTGATCAGTAAGTAACTTTTTTTGAGGGAAGGAATTTAGATTCAGCAGCTGACCATGCGTTTAAAGAGATTTAAAGCACAGTCAAGTGATGTCTCTGGACCAATGAAATTTCTAGATATTTTCTTGCCATTTTATAATGTGGTTTTCAAATATCCATTATTTTACATTTGCACAGTTAAATAACATGTTCCACTACTTTCTTCAATTTGCCATTTTATTTTGATCCTCTTGCACTGTATTTAATTCCTCTATTATGTTCATTATTCTGCCCAACTTTGTATCATCTGTACATGTATTGAAGAAACTGGTAATATATTTTCCTAGATTACTTACAAAAATACCACACAGTACAGTACCCAGGACTAAACACTGTGACACCTTACTAGTCACTTTTCCCTCAGCTGACAAATTTCCCTTTACTCTAAAACTTTGTTACCAGTCTTTCAAAAATGTTGCTGTCCATTTAATGAGGATTTTGTTAAGACAAAACTGTAGCTTTCCATGATGAGTTTATCATGGGACACCACATCAGAGGCTTTATTAAAATCCAAGAACAGCACATCTATTGCATTTCCTTCACCTAGTTACATACTCACTTTCCCATAGAATGTTAATAGGTTATTATTTATTTATTTAAGCGTTTTACCAGGAAGGCATACTGAGCAGAATACTGCTTGATTACAGATGCGTCCTGGGGAAGGGGATAACATAGGAGAACAGTTTACACAGTATAGACAAGAAAATACGTAGTGGGAGAAATATTGACATTATGATCTGGTTACATGTCAGAAGTAGCTTGAGAGAGACAAATTGGTAACCACAGTACATACAGTATGAGAAAGCACTTGAAGTCAGGATTGACAAGTAAATACATTGTGGAAGATCACTAACATTTGGTTCAGAAATCACTACATACAGGACTGAGTGTGGCAGTTGGTAGCACAGTTACATACGGCAAGTGTAGAACAAAATTAAGTTTGGAGCCAAACGAGACACAGTATAAGGCCAGTGGACAATAGTTAGATACTGATGAATTACAAATTTGCTAAGTGCAACATTCCCAGAGAGTTGCCTAGTAGTTGGTAGGCTCCTAGACACAAGCACAGGTAGGGACAAAATGATCTTGGAGCATGGAGTTTAGGTGCGACAGGGAGGTGAAGCGACGAATGTTAGCTGGGAGGGAGTTCCATAGCGAGGGAATGCGGTAGCTGAACCCTGATTGCCCAGTGGAGGTAGATCGGTATGGGACAGCTAGAGACCTGAAGTCTGAGTTTCTGAGTGTATATGATTGTGTGCTAGGGTTTGTTATGATGTCAGAGAGGTAGGAAGGGAGCCACTGAGACCAATTCTTGGCCATAATTTTTATGCAGTGAGTTAGCCTGCGATAGTCAAGTGAGGTGAGGTTCATTGCTTGATATAGGGCACAGTGGTGTGTGTGGAGTAGGGGCTGTTTTGGGCAAAGTGGTAAAAAGAGTGGAAGAGAGGATCCAGCCTAGCTAATGTGGTGTTTGGGCTGGCACTGTAGACTACATCCTCATAGTTGAGGACTGGGAGGATCATTTTATTTATAATGACCTTACTGGCTGGAAGGGGTATGTTGTCATGATTCTGGTAAAATGTACTAAGCCTTGGATGCAGCTTCTTAAGTAAGGAGTCAATATGTGCGAAAAAGTTGAGGTTCTGGTCAAGCCAGACACTGAGGTATCTGAAGATGGTGCAGGATTCCAGTAGGGACCCTTCCAGGGTGTGAAAAACTAATGGTGAAGGGAGCCTAGAAATTTTCTGCCTCATGCCAAAGGTTAAGGAGACTGTTTTGCTAGCATTTAGGAGGAGGTTATTTGAGCAGAGCTAGTGCTGGACTGTGATGAAGTCATGCTGAAGTCTGGAAGCAACTTCAGAGGACGAGGGGCAGGATGCGTATAGCACCGTGTCATCTGCGTACATATGGATGGCAGAGTGCAGCAACAAACAATCATCCAAATACAATGCATGATCCAAAAAATGAGCTAGGATTTTATGCTAGGATAACATCCCTGCTGTAATGGCAGGTTAGTAATACATGGTCCTCCTGTTTTAAACCCATGTTGTAAGTTGTCCTTAATCTTTTCTGTTTTTACAATCCTCCTCTAGTAGAGCTTTCATTCATGTTTCCATGATGTTCCCTACATAAATAAGAGGCTGATTGGTCTGAAGTTTTTAGCATTGTACATTGTCAAGATAGAATCCTGGTTTCAGATTGATCAGTTGGCGATTACAGCAGGGATGTTATCCTAGCATAACATCCTAGCTCATTTTTTGAATCATGCATTATTTTTGGATGATTGTTTGTTGCTGAATTGTTTGCATCTTCTCTTAAGAAACACAAATATTTTTTTACACTAACAAAAAACATTATTTTTTTTTTATTCTACACAAAACAACAAGCCATTTTATAATAGGAATAATATCCTCTAGAGTGGGTATTATGTTGGGATAACATCCCTTCTCAGTTGTTGGACGCCCTCAACCTGCAGCTTTGAGCCCAACCATGGAGGTGGGATGTTATCCCAGCATAACACCCACCCTGTAGGGCATTATTCCTTTATTAATGTTTATCTCCCTTCTTGAATAGCGGTATAACCTCTTCACTTTTCAGATCCTGTGGCACCTCACAGTGTTGTGGTGAATGTTGAATATATATGTTAATATTTCTGATATCTCATTAGCTATTTCCTTTAATAATCTGAGTGTTAACTCAACAGGTCCTTCCACTTTATCAAACTGTAATGTTTTAAAGTGTTTTAGTACTTTATCTCTTTTAGTTTTCCCTACTTTTTCATTGTTTTCTGTTACTGCTATCATGGCATCTCCTTTCTGAAATACTGAACAGAAGTATTTGTTTAATTCATTTGCTATTTTAATGTCATTTGTTACTGATGTATTTTTCACATGTAAAAGCCCTTTATTGCTGTCATCTTATTATTTTTTTTTTTTGGGGGGTTGTATACCTCTAGAATGCTTTCCTATTTTGTTGTTTTTTTGTTTACTAATCTCACGTCATGCTTTTTTGTTTGATTTGCCTTTCTAGTTTCCTGCTTTACTACTTTTGTGAGTTCTCTTAATTTAGAGTTATTTCCTTAATATGAATAAAGTTTATATAATTTGTATGCCTTCCTTTTCTCTTTGAAAATCTGGCTATTTTTATATATATACCATGGTAGGATTTTTCCTTGTTTATTATATTTCTGTTTGTTTTCCCATGTTTGTTATATTTCTGTTTGCATGTTATGTAATTGTCCTTAATAGTGTTAACTTATTGTGAAATATTTTCCAACATTTACATGCTGTTTTATTCTCCATATCTGCTCTCCAATCACACTGATCTATTTATTTTATTTTACTACAGCTATCATCATTATAGTTATTTATATATAATGGTTTCCCTTATTTCAAGTTATGTATACACGTATTCCTATTATGCCATGATCACTAGTACATAATTGTTCTCTTATTTTATAATCTATGCTGTATGTATACTTAATTATTACTAATTCCAGGATGTTAGAGCCTCTTGTTGGTGCTTACATAAGTTTTTTTTAACTATTTTCCCTTACTGTATCCAGAAAAAAATGTATTTCTGCCACAGATGCTTCTTATATGTCCCTATCAATCTCAGGCTTGTTAAGGCCAGTGTTATTCTTTGGCCTTGTGCTGTTTGTTTATGTATTTATTTGATAGGTGAATCAAATGTCTCTCTGTCAATATTTGGTGGCAGATAGCAATTACCTATTGTGAGGATATACAATTTAATGTTGGTTATTGTCACCCAGACTGATTCTGCATTATTCTCTTTATTGTCATTATCGAATTGTTTAATGTTAAGACAATTCTTAATATACAGAGCCAATTCTCAAAGAGCAGTGTAGGCGGGGGGGAGCTAATGAGCAGCTAGGAGAATAAATGTGCTTTCACGCCGCTCAGTCTCGGCGGACAACTAAAAGTGAAATAAATTAAAAAAATCGATTTTTTCTGGTAAAATTGTCAGTGTAGCTTGTGTTGGAAGGCAGGATGGAGGAGTATCTGGTATCCAGTGGTGGGAAGGATCAAAGACAGGCTGGCAAAACTGGCAAAGAAAGCAACTTCTGTGGCCTCTGCTGCAGGGGACAACACAGGAGTAGTCTTGCTCTCGGCAGCCAAAATTGGAGCTCTGGGCTGCGAGGTGATGGGCCAAGTGATAGCTGCCTTAGAACACAGACTGATTAAGCTCAAGGGCAAGATTAACCTTAAGCTGCAAGAAATATTAGAGCAGCAGGCAGCCCACATGAACAGGATTGCTGAGGCTGAGGAGAGAATATCTCGACTAGAGGATGACACAGGGGAAATACCGAGCCAAGTAACACACCTGCAAAAAGAGCTGGAGGAGCTAAAAGACGGGATGGACTACCAGGAGAATTACTGTAGGAGGCTGAATCTACATTTCAGGGGGTTGTCAGAAGGAATGGAAAGGGATGATATATTGGGCTTCTGTGCAAAGATCTTACCGGAGCTTCTTGGACTGTAGCCTTATAATGGGAAGATTAAACTAGAAAGAGCCCATCGTGTTGTGATGCCTAGGCCTCTGGGGGGTATGCCCCCGTGCCAAGTTATTATTTGCTATCATTCCTACCAAGACAGCGAGGCGACCCTGCGGGCATATAGAGAAGCTGGAACGTTGGAATACCAAGGCACATGATTGTTTATTTCTCAAGATTACTCGATGAGGCTGTTACAGAAAAGAAAGGTGTTTAACGGACTGATGTCCCAATTGTGGAACTTAAAAGTTGAAAACTTCATGGTGTATCCTGCGATATTAAAGCTAAAGTACGAGGGAGTGACTTACTCCTTTTGGGAATTGAGCAAGGCAGAGCAGTTTGTGGCCAATCTGCAAAAGAAAATGAGCAAATAAATGCTGGACTGACGTGAACTTGTGGGGTGCTGAGGAGTGTTATGATGATGCACCAGGAAAGTGAAAGTGTTAGTTTTTAACAGGTTGCAAGAGTTCCCTTGATGCCACCAAAACTCCTAAGAACATGAGGGAATATGGGGAAGGGGGATGAGAAAGACGTTCCTAAGGCTGGCAGAGAAATGGCGATTGGAATGGAGGACCACGAGGTGGCATTTGTCAGGTGGTAGCAGAAGGGAAGTGGTGAAGAACGCTGCATCATGACCGGAATTTATGGGAGGAACTGAGCTAAGAGGAGCAAGGAAGATGTCCCCTCGAAGACAAGAGGGTGAGGTAGCAAGTACTGTGTGGGCTTGGAGAAAAAGGGTGTTGGAAGGTGCAGGGTTGGGGGATATTACAAATGTATGCCATAATAATGTAAACAGCTACACTGGGGTTATGGCTGTGCTGCACCGAAGGGACTTAAAGCGCCACTCTGCCTGTATAAAGCTGTAGCTGGATGGGGACTGAAAGAGGGGAAGAGATGTGAGCCACGATAAATATACTTATGGTGAAATAAACACAGAAGTTGGGAAGGGGGTTCCCTCAGTGATCCTGGGAAGTTACTCTGCAAACGTTGAGAAGGTGGGGGCTTAAAGGGTCACTGCTTATTCCTTTTTTTTTTCTGTTTTTCATAAGCTTGCTTGACAATATAAATCTTGATGTTAATACAATAAATACTATGTGTTATGGTTACATAAAGCAAGTTGATGAAGCACGGGTTGTCCGTGGACAGAGCGGTGGGACACGCATATCGCTAGGGTGAGGTTCAGACACTTATGCTGGATTTGCAATTAGTGTCAAAGGGGGGGAATTAGATATGGGGCAGGTTATATTAAAGGTAGTCTAAAGACTGGGGGAGGCTGGGGAAAAGGGGGATGGACATGAAGGATCAGAAGAGTCATTCCGGAGGGGGGAGGGGTGGGGGGAGTGGTGTTCTTGTTACTGTGTTATTAGTTAGGCTGTTTAAATGTGTTTTTTACTGTTTGTTGACAGATGCATTTTATACAAAATGAAGGCTAAAAGGCACCTGTGGATGGAGAGGTGGCGGTGGGACAAGAGGTATGAGGATCCAGAGGGGGCTCGTGGTGGAATTAGCTAGGTGAAAATGGGAAACACTCAATACGCCTAGATGGCTGGCAAACAGGAAGTGGTGATAGTCTCCTGGAATGTTAAGGGGATTGCAAACCTGATCAAGTGCACAATGCTCCTGACCATGTTGCAAAAAGAGGGAGCACAAATTGCCCTATTACAGGAGAGGCACTTGTCGGATGTTGAGCATGCAAAATTAACACGGGGCTGGGTGGGCAAGTGTTTTGCATCCTCTTACTCGTCTCATAAGAGAGGGGTGGCTATCCTTGTGAATAAGAACCTACCGCTGGAAGTGCACAGAATTGTAAAGGATAATAGGGCGGGCAGGTACATATTTTTGATAGGGAAGCTCTATGGAGAGTCAATCACACTAGGGAACGTATATGCTCCAGCTCAGTATGACCCACAGTTTTTCCTGGAATTGCTGGACCTAACTACTAGGGAACAATTCCCAGGCTTAATCATAGGAGGAGACTTTGATAGTACCCTGGACCCAATATTGGACCACTCAGAGGGTAAGGAGCGAGCGCCAGAGGCAGTAGTCCAATGGAAGGTGGGTATGTCAGAATTGGATTTAGTAGACAGTTGGAGGATGGTATACCCAGGGGCTAGGGAATATATGTTTTATTCCAACCCGCATAAGACTTGGACAAGGATAGACTACATCTTGATACCCAGGGCGTGGCATAATAGGTAATAGATGTTTGGCATAGCCCTATCCACGTATCGGATCACGCTATGGTAGTGGGCAGGTTTAAAATGAAGGAAGAGAGGGACATGAGGTTGCAGTGGAAATTCCTCTCATATATGCTCCAAAATAAAGATTTTTGAGAGTACTTGAAAATGCAGTGGAAACTATATAAAATGACCAGTGGGGGTTCAGGGGTACCTAAGGCAGTTTATTGGGATGCTGGGAAGGCCTTTCTTAGAGGCTCCATAATAGCATACTTGGCCAAAATTAAAAAGGAGAAGAGAGATAAGCGGCAAGGGCTGGAAAAACAATTAAAGGAGCTAGAAAAGTGAGTTGCCAGGGGAGAGAGGGGACAAGTGGAATGTCTCTTGATGGTGACAAGAGAGGTGCTAAAGTCCCTGTTAAGAGGGGAGGCCTGAGCTTCCTGGTTCTACTGCAAGAGACAAGCATTTGAATGGGCTAATAAGCCAGGCCCACTCTTAGTGAGGTTAATGAGGGGGGGGAGTGCACAGTGAGGTTAACAGGGATTAAAGATAAGGAGGGAAAGGTACAACGAGGGGCGGATCATTTGAGAGTGTGTTTCCGGGAGTTTTATGCTCACCTGTATAGAGCGGAAAGGATGGGGGGGACAGAAGATGCAGGATTTTTTGAATAAGGTTGAGCTACCCAGTCTCACAGAAGTCCAAAGAAAACTCTTGAGCCAACCTATAACAAAGGGAGAAATATTGAAGGCAATTGGGAAGCTTCAACAGTGGAAAGCAAGTGGCCCAGATGGCTATCCCATAGAGTTTTATAAGGCTCTGGCGGGTCAGATGGCGGAGGTACTGAGTGAGGTGTTTAAGGTTGAGGAGGGACAGGAGGAACCTTGCCTGCCAGATACATGTTATGATGCCATGATCTGTCTGGTTCCTAAGGGGGGGCAGGGATCCTCTGGAATGTGCCTCGTATAGGCCAATTGACCTGTTGAATTGTGATCTTAAAATCCTCGCCAAGGCGCTGGCTATGAGACTGGAGGAGTATCTGCCAGCGTTGGTTCACCCAGACCAGACCAGGTTTATTAAGGGGAGGTTATCATATCACAATGTACGTAGACTACTTAATGTGGTGTGGAGGGCTGGCCAAGATATAGAAAAGACTTATGTTATATCAATGGATGCTGAAAAGGCTTTTGACAGGGTGGTGTGGGAATACCTCTTTGAGGTGCTGGACTGGTTTGGTCTGGGTGACCCATATGTACGGTGGATCAGAGCAATGTACTGGTCCCCAGAGCTAGTGTCTTGGTTAATGGAGCCCCCACAGTGCCCTTTAGGCTGGAAAGAGGAACCAGGCAGGGTTGCCCACTTTCACCATTGCTGTTCGCTGTGGCACTGGATCCACTGGCATCAGCGATTAGGTAATGCCAGAGGATCTGGGGAGTTAAAGGGATGGGTAACACTGAGCACAAGGTTGCATTATATGCCGATGATATATTGGTGTTTTTAAGGGAACCAGGGGGATCCATGATGTCTCACCTGCAATTAATAGAGGGCTTCTCAGAGTTCTCTGGTTACAAAATAAATCTGAACAAGTCAGAAATGCTGTGCTTCCATAAACTAGAAGAAGGAGATGAAGCATGGGGTATACAGTGTAAATCCACAAGCATAAAGTACTTAGGTATTAAGGTGGGAAGAACAATTGAGTCTCTGTATGGCCTGAATTATGCTCCTTTAGTTAAAACAATAGAAACATACCTGAGAAGGTGGATGCAGTTGCCAATATCATGGATGGGGTGGATTAATGTATTAAAAATGAACATCTTACCCAGAAAAATGTACCCTATGCAGATGCTCCCTATGCGAATCACGCAGTGGGATATTGGCAGGCTAGAAAAAGTATTCGCTCAGTTCATATGAAAGGGACAGAGACCAAGAATGCGGCTCCAAAGACTTAAGGCCGAGGTAGCTAAGGGTGGTCTTAATTTCCCAGATCTGCTAAATTATTACTTGTCCATCCGGCAGAGATATATAGCTGATTGGGTGTTTCGACCAGAGGTAGCAAGCTGGGTGGCACTGGAGCAAGAGGGATGCACAAGGCAGTTATTGGCCTATTTGCACAGTAAAGGATCACAGGCACATAGGAGCCAAGGGGGTCAGAATCCTTGGTAGGAATGGCTCTGGAAGCCTGGGAGATGCTTAAGAAAACTAGAGGGATAACTAAAGGGGAAACCATACTGATGCTAATAGTAAGGAGCCCTTTCTCTTGCCAGGGTTAGAGGATGGAGGATTTAGAGAGTGGGAAGGGGGGGGGGAAATGTGTGGGTAGTATGATTAGTAGAGGGACATTACTCCCATTAGAGGATATTAAAAAGAATCTAAACCTACAGGGGCAACAGATGTTTCGATACCTCCAACTGAAAGCATTTATAGGCAAAATGGAGAGAGAGAAGCTGGAGGGGCAGGGATGGGGTTCGATAGAAATAACAATATTGGGGGTGCAGAAGGATCCTAAAGGGTTTATTGGGAAGGTGGCAAAAATTGGGAAGCAAGGATAGCCGGATTATATGCAAAAAGTAAGGCAACAATGGCATAAGGATTTAGGAAGGGAAATCTCTGAAGAGAATTGGCAAAAACTATTGTTGGGACATAAGGGCCTGCTGGTCTGCAATAAATTCAAGGAAGCCTACTTTAGGTTTGTACATAGGCTGTATTATCCCCCGGCTGTGGTGCACAGGGCCTATCTGGCTGTCTCCCCATTATGTGGGAGATGTAAAAGAGAGGTAGGGACATACATGCACTGTTTTTGGAATTGCTCCGTCCTGCGATCTTTCTGGGGGAAAATATTCAAAGAAGTAGAGTTAATGGCGGGGATCACCATCCACGTGGACCCTATTAAGGGGCTATTTGGTCTGAGCACGGATGGGACAGAGGAGTGGGAGACAACGCCATGCTGGATCAAAGTTCTCATGGTGATGGCCAGGCATTGTATCCAAACAAAACACCTGAGTTAATAATGTTGTACCTACCATCCAGCAGCGGTGACAACTGATACTGCAAAATCTGGCGTAAGAAAGACTATCATTGGTGTTGGCGAACAGCTCAGAAGCATTCTATAGAGAATGAGCACCATTTCTTTCTACGCTTGACAGACAAGAGATGGTCACTCTTTGTGAGGGATTGGTCTAGGAGGATGGGCTCAGCTGGATGAGCGTCCCCCCCGCCTGTGGTTGGGCCACATAAGGATGTTATGTACTGATATCCACAGAATACTTGACTGATAATTAACTTGGATATTGGCCTGCTCTGTTTTTTAGCACTGTCAGTGAGTATTAAGAATCAACTGTTTGAGGGAGAATCACTGAATGTAAAAGTAATTGTATGGAAGTGCATTTGTCTTTTTGTTTTTTGTTTCAGTATATGTTCGTATGTGTATTTGTATGTTCATATAATGAGTATGTGCTGTTATAACAGAAAATAATAAAAAGGATTATACAAAAAAAAGAGCAGTGTAAGCTGTGCCAATGATGGCTTGCGCTGATCACCAGTGTGCCTGGGATCCTGCACCTGATTCACTATTGGGTAGGGTTCCAGCACCAAAGTCCCACAACTTGCAGCAAAGTTGGCCATGCAGCACAAACACAGCACACCTAGGTGGTATACCACAATTTGCAGGGCAGATGTTCAGCACTATTTAAGGGTTTTAAATATCTTCAATTTAATTCACAACATCCAGAAATGTACATGACTATATATATATATATATATATATATATATATATATATATATATATATATAGATAGTACCCAGCTGAAAAACAATGCTATAACTAATCCTCAGAATTACAGTGACAGTAGTTACAGATGCTTCAGACATTGTTTACAGTATATGTACTGAACTATTATAAAACCATTTATTCTAGAGTGGGTACTGTAGGTATTGAACATAACAAATCAATACATGGATGTAGTACCAGTTCCTTTGGTCCCTATTAATGACTCACATGCTAATCTTTCTCAACCATAATTATTTATTATATTACAACTTAAGGCCAGGATAACACACTGTGCCAAGGCTGTCATGGAAGAGTAGGTGGCCGGAGAGGGCAGTATTACATGTTACCTCCTGCTCAAGGAGAGTGCTGGTGATGGTGCAAGAAATGGATGTGAGCACTCTGGGAGGGCTTACAGAATCTTGATTTAAGGAACACGGCAGCTTGCATCTGTCGCATGCCCCCTAGTGCCCTGGCACACCCTGCAGCTTGGCTTAGACCTGGTGCAAGGCCAGTCTGGTGCACTATGTCCTGGTGTGGTGCAGGGTGCCTTTGAGAATCATGAATGACACAATATTTGATGCAAGTGCCCCTTGTGACACTGCTGTGTGATGCAGACACCTTGTGTTAAATGCGGGCATTTAAGAATCGAGCCTATAGCATGACTTAGCCATCTTTTTGCCCTCTTCTGGTCTTCTGTATTAAATTGTATTCCCTCAGTGTTCTTTTCCCTTGCATCCTCAAGGTCCCACAGTGTTGCAGTGATTGATACTATATGAGGTTTTTCAGAAGTTAGCATTATTTTGAAGAGCTCTATTTTATTTGCCTGACTCCTTGCATTAAATTAAATTATTTTGAACTTCTTATTTAACATTTTATTTTTATTTTTTTTTTCTTCTCCATTCTTTACTAATGATCCTCTAACCCTCTTTATTTTATTTTTTTTTATATTGCTGCATTAAACCTTTCAGATAGTATTGTTGCTCCATTCATATTTGTATGTAACTTTTGCCTTGCATATCATTTTTTTTAATATTGAGGAAAAGATCCCGGTGCTTCAGAAGAGCCAAATCTTCTCTGCATGCCCAATCATTCAACCAATTATTTATTTGTTTTAATATCATGTAGTCTTTTCATTAAAGCCATTGAAACTGTTATAATTTCCAAAATGACAAGCTTATATCCTAAAACATTTATTCTCTCTTCCAGTTTCATGTAGTCATGTTTTATTTCATTTTTATTACTCCCCCCACATCATTTACATCTATCATTATTTGTTGTTCATCTTCCACAGCTTTAAAGAGCAACTCTCTATTATAGTAAAAAGCTTAAAAACACCAGATTTACACCAGTTATGTTGAAACTGTATTGTTTTTTAGTTATTTGTTATTGTTTTTACTTTCCCCTGCTGCTGGCCTACTAAATATTGAAACTAATGCAGCATTTTTTTCACTGAGTTTTTCAAAATGAATCTGAGTCTCCCTTGCTAACCACACAATTGCTGATTCTGCCATCACAGTCTTTTGTCATGGGGGCCACTATTTTGTCATAAACAAAGACACTGTGAGGTTAATAGGGGAGAGGCACATGTTTTCAAATGTTTTCTATATAGACTTTCTAGATGGACTACCAATATGTGTTGTAAATCTTGGAATGGAACTTTGAAAATGAAAAAAAATCTATATATTCTCTAGTAAACTGTGACAGCTGTGATAGATGAAACATTTTATTTCTGAAAGCAGATGCTGAAGTGCTCTTTAAGTATTTATCTATATTTTCATGTATGTCCTGTATTCTTGCTCCCAGTAGGCAGGTGACTAATTTTTAATCGTATCCACCTTACATGCTACTCTGCCCATTAACATCACTGTGGAGTGTCCTAAAACCATCACATTGCCACCCCCTCCCTCCCCCCGCCCCAATTTCATTTCTGGTTATTTCAAACTCCTTTTGTACAGCAGTGTAAATAAGGTATTTCTCTATTGTTAATTGCTTCCACCCTCATTGCTCTCCTTCACTTCACTGCTCACTTTCTGGACTGAACCACCATCCATTCATCCACCTACTCTTCAGCTTCCTGTTCCACAGATCTATTTATTTTTTTGTAATTTGTTGGTTCATCTTCATCAAATTTTTGTGACTTGTTTTCAAACAGATTTATCACCCTTAACATATTGTCCATGAAATACTCAAGATTACTAATTTCATACACATTTTTTTAAATCTAATCTTAGGGTGGACAGTTCGTCACTTAATAGCTCAACATTAATGCAGAATGAACATAGGAAGTCCAAACAATTACTCAATATTGCATTTTCATTCCTCATTAACTTAACATTTCTACATTCAGTTCCTTCTCCTTCCTCCAATAATCTGCATTATAACAGTTTCAAAGTTAAGTGGATGTGATAAGAATGAAATAATCCCAGTTTTCTTGATGGTTTCTGAGTATTTCTAATTACCATAAAACAGCATTTTCTGTCCCCCTGCCTCCCCTGGCTGACACTGGCAGACACATAGCTGACCCCATGTTGGCTTCCACCCTGTGCTCACCAATGCTTGCACTGACTGCTACTTAAATAGGTCTGTATTGCCTTAATTAACCCCTGTAGGTCTGCTTAGTGTCAAGCCAGTAGCATAATGTAAATTGCACTGTTGGAATTTAAAAATCAGTCTTAGTCCTTACTCCTTGGGCTGTACCTTTTGAGAGACAGGTTTTTACCACTTTATTAATAAAATAACACTAGAAAGTGAGCTGCTTCATTCTTTGTAGCTCTTTCCTTTCTATGGACTACTACCCCCAGCATGCATTGCTCCCAGTTAGATAGACTGATGACACTAGGTTTTATTTCTTTGTAAATATTGCCTTATTTTGTTCTTATAGATAGACAGACAGGCAGAAAGACAGAAGATAGTTTTGATGGTGGCAAGTGAGACAGATTTAAATGGAACTTTAGATGGGACGTATTTGCATCTCTGATTTTGAGTTTTGGTACAGGGTGCCACAGCCTCCACCCATATTAGCATCCTCTCTGTACCAAATTAGTATGTTTTCAAATAAGGACTAGGCATTCTGCCACTCTCACTCTTTCTCTCTGCAATTCAAATTTTAAATAAATGCAAAAAACATTTGTCTCCATATTTGCAGCTTGCAGTACATGGCAAAGCAAGGTAAATTTAATTTTTATGACGCCAAATCCTGTGGGCTGTAGGAACCTCACAGAAAAAATTAAACAGACAGTGCAGAATAAAATAAACATAACACAAAATATAATTAAAAATTAAGAAATGATACTAAAATTCTAGCAATAAAACCAAACAGCTAAGTTCTACTATTAGATTGTGGACTACAAGGCAAGGGGTCAGTGTATAGCAATTATATAGCTGCTTCGGAGAAGGCCTGTAGAAACAGGTAGGATGTTAGCCCCTTCTTAAAGATCTCAACTGTCCAGGATCCTCTGATACTAACTAGAAACAAATTCCACAGGGAAGGACAGGTGACAATAAAAGCGTGGTTGCCGGAGGCTTTAAGCCTAACCCTAGAAATGTGGAGGAGCCCTCTAATTGAGGACCGGAGGGGGCGGATTGAGGTTGCAGGCAAAAAGAGCTTAGTCAGGTAACTAGGGCCCACCATATAGTGCCTTAAAGATGAGCAAGCCCACTTTGAAGAAGATCCTCCACCAGACTGGCAACCAGTGCAGGGATCACAGGACAGGGGTCACATGACTGGACCTAGAAAGGCCAGTCAGTAACCTCGTCACTGCATTCTGCACCATCTGCATCTGGGGAGGGTCCATCCAGTGACCCTAAGATATAGAGAGCTGGAGTAATCAAGCCTTGAAGTAACACATGCATGTGCATGTACTAGCTTTGGAAGGTCTTCGGGTGGAACTAGGTGCTTAATCCTGGCAATGTTCCTCAGGTGATAAATACTACCCTGAACAACAGAAGACACCTGGGCTTCCAGGATCAATCTGCTGATGAGGATCACAATAAGATTTTGCACTCTAGTGGAGGCTAGCAATTGAGCCAATCTCAGGAACAATCCTATATCAACTCCAGCTATGCCTCCATCACATCCTCAACCTGGCTCAGTCACCAGTACCTCCATTTAATCTGGGTTCAGTCACAACCAGCTGGAGGACATCCAGTCATTGATTTCTGCAAGGCAGCTGTTAAGAACGTCCATGGCACTGTGAGTTCCTGGTGCAATGGACAAATACAGCTGGGTATTATCTGCATAGCAGTGAAAACCCATTCCATATTGTTGAATGAGCTCTCTTTGGGGCAGCATGTATACCAGAAATAACATCAGTGACAAGATCAAATCTTGAGGAACCTCACATGATAGGTGCTTCAGGGACAAGGAGAAATGCCTATCATCACTTGTTGCATCCTGCCACAGAGGTAGGACTCAAACCAGCAGATGACAGTGCCAGCAAATCCACGTAACTCTCAAAGGCAATCCAAAAGAATGTTGTAATCCACGGTATCAAATGTTAAAGAGAGATAGAGCAGGACAAGAAATGACCTGTCCACTCTATCTCTAGCTCTAAGAAGGTCATTTTGCACCCTAACTAATACCATTTCCATACTATGCCCCACCCGTAAACCCAATTAGAATGACTCTTAGATCCCAAAGGACACAAGGTGTTCTTCAAGCTGCTGTGCCACTAATGTCTCAACAACTTTGCTCAAAAATGGCAAGTTGGAGATTGGATGGTAACTCCTGTGAGTCCCCCAGGGCTCCATTCTGGGACCCCTCCTCTTCAGCCTATTCTTAAACTCACTACCGGACAGCTGCCCAGAACAAATAATTCTCTACACCGACAATGCTGTGATCCTCACCTCGGAACCTGATCCAATCCAATTACAAAAAAACTTCAGCGGACCTTCTCCTCCATCGAATCCTGGTTCCTAAATCATAAACTGCTTCTCAATCAGAAAAAACACAAGTCTATGGTCTTCTGCAGCCCCCACAATAAAAACAAACAACTTCACCTCTTCATTGCAACTGAACAAGGAGCCATCCTAGAGCAAACACAGTTGTTCAAGTACCTCGGCATCACCCTTGATCCACACCTCTCATACGCTGTCCATATCAGCAATGTTGCAAAGTCTGCCAATGTGAGGTTAGGCATATTATTGTGGCACAGGAAGCACCTAACCCCAGAAGCACTGTCAGTGGCCATCCAAAGCTCCATCATCAGCATCATAGACTATGGCCTTATCATATATGGGTCTGCAACTAGCACTGCTTTCAAACGTATCGCGACCGCCCTGAATAAGACCTGTCATCTCATCACTGGCTCACATTGTCGTACCCACACGTGTGACCTTTTTTTCCCAATCTGGATGGCTTCAACTGGACAAACGCATAAAATAGTAAACCTGCATCACGGCCAAGAAAATTATAATGGGTCTTGCCTCACCTGGTGTCTGTGCCCTCTTTTAGCCTAGACATAGGAACGTCATTACAAGGAGATCCAATTCCCATCTACTACATATCCCACGATGTCACACGACCGAAGGACAAAGATCATTTGCCTATCGGGCATCCAACTGGCTCAACTCTCTTGGCAGCGACATAGTGACCACTCCAACACTCAGCCTCTTCAAGTCTAAGCTGCGCCTCTCACTGCTTGTATCCTGAAATTGCCCATCTTAACATTTCCACCATTTCAGCTGCACATGCCACAGCACCCAGCACTTACAATCAGTCTTTGTAACCCTAGCACCTTACCTGTCATATTCCCTCAACAAGGCCCCCTGGCTGCACTGTCTCCCATCCTCGCCCACCTCCCCCCATATCTCCACTCCTGCCCCTGCCCCCAACCACCTCCCATACTCCCCCTTACCCCTGCACCTCCTAACCCCTCAATCTCCTACCCTCACTTCCCCACCCACCCCCGCCTTCCCTTGTCTTGCTCATAGCTCATGTCTTTGTACTGGTTATTACATGTCTGTAAGTCAATGACTATATGTTTGTAACTAAAAATTATGACTGTTGCACAAGCTGACGTGGAACCTTTGTAAAAGAGGCTCAGCTCAAAGGTATTGTAATCCTAGATGAAATAAATAAATAAATTTGCTAGGATGTCAGGGTCAAG
Source organism: Neoceratodus forsteri (assembly GCA_016271365.2). Taxonomy (NCBI): domain Eukaryota; kingdom Metazoa; phylum Chordata; order Ceratodontiformes; family Ceratodontidae; genus Neoceratodus; species Neoceratodus forsteri. Next base: position 255,999,854 of record CM057450.1, on the reverse strand, counting down.
GTTATTAAAAATCACAAATAAAACCCCTCTGACATCATATAATGTCATAGGGAAATGTAGTTCTCAGAGTGTTTGATCAGGTCTCCTATAGAGACTTATCCTATACAGTAGAACTGTACACTTCAAACCCCTGACACATGAATCAATGACAAAACCTAAAACAAAACAGTGACATATGCCAAGATCAGGGACAGATTGTGAATAAAAAATGAATGTACATTATTGTCCATGGCAGCTTTTAGAAGAAGCGGTTAAGTTTAAACAACATTTTCTGAAGTAGAACTGAATCATAACATGTGTGTCATGCATTAGAGTTCTACTCTTCTTTGACAGAAACTCAAGTTTTGGTTGGGCGAGCAGAAAATGGTGAAACAAAATCAGTAACAGCACTGAAAATCAGAGCAAGCTTGTTAGGAGGTACTGTATGAGTGGAGTATTTTGAATATCCATATTGAACAAGACATCACTTTGCAAGGTGCAATAAGCTGCATATCTCTGGTTACAGACCCTTGATAGCTCCTTCTTTCTTTCCATTGCTGTTTCTCCTGGGGATCCTAAGGACAATTTTTTGGGGAAAAGATTCTTTAAAATTCTGAAGGCAGAAAGGAAACTGTGTCTTTTTTACTGTAGAGGTTGCCACAGAAAGGAGGATGGTTCAGCACATTTTTTAAACAGGGATGCAAAGGGGCATTCATCTTCAGAAAATAGTGCATTCAAAGATGTGATGGGTTAGTTACAGTGCTGAATTCAGAACAGACAAGAAAATTGGACCCAATTTAACTAATTTGCATATGCTTTGAGGTGAAACTGTCATGTAAATTAGTGAAACATTTCTTAGCTGCAATAGATTTACAACACTTGTACTGAAGTGACAAGTTAAGGACCAATGGCTTGATTTGCTGAAGGACTATGGTCCTGCAAACAGGATTATTTTGCTGCACATGTACCCTTTCTTGTGGTAGAGAGATAAAATACTGCAGAAGGCAAATGTTAATAAGCTAAATATTACTATAACCCCTACCCAGTCTACCGTTTGTATCTGACAGCAATACCAGGTGGGCTGGGTTCAGGGAGGAACAGGTCACTCGGCACAAAGGCTAGGTTTGGCTACTCTGCTCAGGGGCACCCAAGTAACTCCGAATACTGGAAGCAATAACTGTAATGTCCAATACCAGAAGTGGGATTCTAAAGTGTGGCATTTTATTCACATCCAAAACAGAATAAATAAAGCATAGCCGGACCCCCATGGGGCTACACTCCTGGTAATGCAGATTAAAAGAGACCAGAACACTTCCTCAACACTTTAGCCCTCAGGCTCTGAACCCTCTGGGCACACATCTTGGACTTGCATGCTGCTTTGGGTTACACAGCCTGAACTTGTACACAGTTCTGGGTTTTCCCTGGCTCGGCTCCCTTGCCAGCCACTTGGACACCTTCCATACTTCATGGAAACATTTTCTGGTGGCTCTCTAAAGCACCTAAGAGCACCTTGGCTCCATCAGGGAATCTTCCTTTCAATCCCACGTCTGGGTACTTTTCCTCAGGCACTGACCAAGTACCTGAGAGAAAGTAAAATGTGTCTCAGAGCAAATCCGTAGAGGTGAATTTGGTTACTACTGTTGGGAGGTCTCCCACCTCTACCTCCCACAATTCATACCCGGCCATTTCTCTGGACAGAAAACACCTCATCCTGTAAAGCTTTGCAATGTAGGTTCTTGCTAAATGTATTTCACATTCCATCTGCTTGTCTTGCTTCCCATTTGTGCTGGACTTGAACATACTTTTAAGTGGCATAGTCCATTACCCTAGACCCCCCCACCACTGGTTAAGCAGTCCAATCCCCAGTTTCCTTCAACTCTTTATGCTGGACTTGAACATACTTGAATTCGGTGGCATTGTCCATTACTGTAGACCTCCCACAGATTAAGCAGTCCAATCCCCACTTTTCAACTGTACTTGGCTGTCTTTTCCTGACTCCACAGTAACAGTCCCTTTAGTTTTCTTCTGTTCAGGTGAAAACACTTGGTCCTTTTTCAAAGTGAACTCGCCCTTTGGTTGCAGGTGCCCCACAGGCATTTCCTCCATAAGCAATTTTCCTCTCAGAGCTTCTGGTGCCTCAGCACAACTTCAACAGGCAGCTTCTTTCCCTTAGCCAGATCCAGGAGGGCTGGCCCTGGAAAACAGGTAAACACCTTCCTCCCATCCACTCAGGGATGGGGCTCTTGAACCATTGAAAGTGGTCTCCACCACTTCAATTACCAGTTCCTGTGTTCCTCTTCAGGTGGAAACACACACCTTCCAAAAGTAGCTCTTAAACAGAGCTTAAAGCTCTGAGAGCCTGCACACACACTCAGCTTCACTACAGTCTCTCACTCTGACTGCACACTGACTGGCTTCAAATTCCCCAACATTCTACTCTAACCTCCAACTGCAACATTCCAGTGTGGCTTATGCAGCTGCAACAGTTCTAAAATGATGTCATCCCTCAGTCTCAGCTGAGACTGAGAACAGAGCGAGACAGTGTGAAATCGATTTAACTGGAGTTTCACAAGCTGCCTTCCCTGCCTACCACTAGGTCTTACTGGGATTCTAGTAACCCCGCGTAACAGGGGGGTTACACTCACCCTGGGCCAGGAAAATGACTGTCCTCAGTCATTAATCACCTGGGTTAGGCCATCTCGCCCCATGTGTTGACTACGGGGAGGTAGCACTGCCTTCTCCCCTACCATGTACCAGCACAGGCAGGCAACACTAAGAGCCAAGAGGCCTTTGGCTGATGCATCAGCCTCTACTCTACCCGCTGACTATGGGTACCTACTCGATCCAGTGCAATTGCCCAGAGCATAGCCCTAATAGATCAGCACTGCAGTCCCTATGGCAGTTCAGGACCACAGCCTGTCTATCCCACCTAGCCCTCTAGGGAGAATCTGTCTGTCTGTCTCTAACTCAAATCCCAAAACAAAACAAACAGGGGACCTCCCCAACCCTGGATGCCATGCAACTACACACCAGGAGCTAATACCATACCATATGCATTACTCACACATTCCCCCACAGCCATACCTGTGGAAGAAAAAATATTACACTCAGTAACATCAACAACAACAGTACTTTAAACACTACACTTTAAAGTACTAGTGAGGGACTCCGATGAGTCCCTTCTCCTCTTCTTGTCTTGTCTTCTATCTTCTTCAGGAACACCTTCAGAAAAAGAAAGACAACACACACTCCTAATCTGCATACACAGTCTATCTAAACCCCTACCATCAAAACACTGGAGAATCCCAGAAATATTTTTTTTAGAAAAGTAGAAAAAACAGTATAAACATTAGAAAACAGTAGAAAACAATGACATTATTTACAATACACCATATTTGGGGGATGGAGTGCCCTAAAAGTCCCATCTAGTGACCACGGTGCCCAATGGCAAGTCCATTAAAGAGTCTCTCCTGGGCCGGAGACTGGTGAAGCACAGTTCTAGCAGACCAAAGTCCCAAAGGGGAGAGTCTTTGAGGACAGTTCAAACATCTGGAGTCTGCTAGTGTAGGGTGTGTACTGCAATTTCATAAGAATTAATAAGTCTGGACTTACCAGTCCCTTGTAGAATGACAACAGCACCAACCTGGTCCTTAGCCGAAGACTCTCCCTGGCTGCATTCTTCTGATACAGCTGGGTGGACATCGTCCAGGAATGCCAGGAGGGCACATCTGGAAACTGCTGGGATGATGTCATCTCTGGAGATGGAACCTTGAAACAGGAACAAAAAGGAAAACATCTGGTCTGAAGTCATCTGATTACCAGGTGATGAATCAGGATACAGCTGGGTTGGTGTCCTCTCTGGATCTGAAGTCATCTGGTGGGCCAGTTGATGGATTCTGGAAAGCCAGTACACTGTAGAACTGATGAATGTGGGGCACCTGAATCCTGGACATCCATACTGGCAGAACAACATAGGTACTGCAATGGCTGGAGTAGCAGCACTGGCTACCACTGCTCTGCTTTCCATTTGGTAGGCATGGGCACATTCGCTGGGAGGTCTTTGCATTGTGGACAATAGCACAACGGGTCAGGTGCTTGAATTATTACCCCATCTGGGCATACATAATTAACAGTGTGAAAGGTTTCCTGTCCCTCTCCATCCACATTTCGAACAGTGTCCTGCCTCTTTTTCACTGGCTGTATTTTTCATGAAACATTTTGTTCCTGACATGCTTGTTTGCACCAGGATGCACACATTTCATTGCTTCTGCCCAAATCCAGGACTTCCTGTTTTGTTCAATCTCCTCCCAGACTCTCCGAGGAAAGGTAGGAAAGGACATCCCATAGATTTCATTCACCTTCCTATGAACCATGCTCTTCTCTTTACTAGCTTTGGTCAACTTGAGACCTCTGGCCTGGCTTAGGGTGGCCAGTCCTGGTTCTGCCAGCTACACATTCTCAAAAACACAAAAAATGGATCCCTAGCTTCTTCTTGCACAGCCAGGGCAGTGGCATCACCACTGTCTTCCATGCATTCCTCCAAGGCAAGAGCTTGAGGCTGTGTACCAGTTCCTTTTTCACAAGGCCACATAGGTTACCCCTCTTCTTCTTTCTCACTGAGAATCTGTGCCCAGTAGTGAGCAGTCGTCCTCACTCCTGAGACTATCCGCTCTTCGCTTGGTGCAGAGGTCGAAACCTCCCATTCAAAGGCATCCCTCACCTCATCTTCTCCTATGAGACGTGGGCTAGGCCCCGCTCTCCATGGGTCTACTGATGCTCTTCCTGAGATGTCTCTCTGTGACTCAGAATCTGAAACATCAGCACATTGTTCTGTCTGTAAATCTGCACCCTCTAGCTTTGTGCCACCCTCCCCTGAAGGGCCTTCTCTGACAGGCTTCGCATGGTGCTGTGTGCTGCCAACTACAGATCCTTGAACTTTTTTCCATGTGGAAGCCAAACAAATCTTGGGCGCTTTAAATAAACCATATTTCTCTAAGCACCCTGAACAGTGAGGTACCATGAAGCCGTCCCTTCCAGTATTTAAGCACATCAAACATACTTGCACTGGATATCCAGGAATCGCCACATGAGGAGGCAGTCATCCTCTGTAGTAACATCTCTCATTGTCCCTTAATTTGTTAACTTCTACTGCTACCACAGCCCGGGCATGATCTAGGTAGCGGGCTGGTCCTGATGCCATGACTGCAGAGAAAAACAAAAAAATGCTCACTGTTATTTCAAGTCCCAGTTCACTGAACACTTTCTTTCTCTTTCAAAATGGCTCCTCTGATGCTGTGTTTACATTACAACCCCACCCTGTAATGGCAGCGGTAGCACTCCTACTCATCGTCATTCTAAAATTGGGTCAAACCACTGCGCATCCGATTTACACACTCTACTGATAACTTTGCTCAACCTGCACAAACTTGCACTATTCTTTTTCCTAGCACATTTATATGATTTACTACAGACTTTCCACTTGCTGAAGACATTGCTCTAGCTCACAGTCCCTTAAAGCCTCAGTATTTAGAGTACAGGATTGCCTGTAACTCTTGCTGCATATATTGATACAACTCACAGTCTCTCTCATGGCTTTGAAAATTATACTGACGCTGAACCCATAATTATGCTCATAGTTGATGGCTTAAAAGGCTTGCTTTTGCTGGTAAAACTTAACACAGTCCTTATTTGCAAAGCGACTACACTACTACACTCAGATTCAGCTGGCTTTTGGCAAAATCACTTAGTTTGAGCAATTATTTCCGTTGGTACTCACTGTTATTAGTAACTGTTTGATGCAATGGAAAATGGCCTGCAGCCAGTCTTGGAGGCCTCTGGAAAGAAGCGGGTTGGCAGTCCTGATGATCATCCCTCTGAACACTACACTCACGGTCCAGTCGATTGAGATGCGGGTTGAGCCCGAATTCAAACAAAAAAGTCAGTTTTTTGAACTTTTACAGTGCTTTCAGTCACCACAAAGCTCCTCCTGTAAGCCAGTTCACACACTCCACTCACACTCCCTCTCGAATGCTGGTCAGTCACTGTAGACCTGGCTTTGGGGCAGGACTGATTGCAGTCTCACCAATCACTCAATGCCATACAAATGAGCCTCTTTCCTCTTGAGTGCTCTTCTCCTCACGACGATAGTCGAGCAGGCAAATTTTAACTGCAAAACCACACTTTTTTTTCTCTTGACTGACTCCCTGGCGGGAGCCCATTTCTACCATTTTTCATGGCCATTAACACAACAAGTCTCTAGCTTACAAGAAAGCATTTCCAATGTCCAGAGTAAAATTTTCCTTTTGCTACCCCTAGTTTTCACACTTTTCTTTGTCACAACAGTTAAAAGCTGGCAAAACGCTGTAATTTTGATGCAGGACAAGGGCATACACTCTCAGGCTTTACTGCTCCTTGGTAAACAGTTGGCATTTTAACAGCAGTACATGGACAACAGCACATGGCGGCACATTAGTTAACCTTGCTTCAGCTTTTTGGGCTACCTACTGCCAGATAGCCAAAAAGCTAGCCTTTTGCCCGAGCAGCTTTCTTGCATTCCTCCCTAAATTCCAAACCCAAATCCTCAGTGGTGCCTCCATTTTTGTAACCCCTACCTGGTCTACCATTTGTATCTGACAGCAATACCAGGAGGGCTGGGTTCGGGGAGGAATAGGTCACTCGGCACAAAGGCTAGGTTTGGCTACTCTGCACAGGGACACCCAAGTAACTCCTAACACAGGAAGCAATAACTGTAATGTCCAATACCAGAAGTGGGATTCTAAAGTGAGGCATTTTATTCACAACCAAACCATAATAAACAAAGCATAGCTGGACCCCCGTGGTGCTATACTCCTGGTAATGCAGATTAAAAGAGACCAGAACACTTCCTCAGCACTGGGCACACAGCCTGGACTTGCATGCTGCTTTGGGTTACACAGCCCGAACTTGTACACAGTTCTGGGTTTTCCCTGGCTTGGCCCCTTGCCAGCCACTTGGACACATTCCATACTTCATGAAAACAATTTTCTGGTGGCTCTCTAAACCACCTAAGAGCACCTCAGCTCCATCAAGGAATCTTCCTTCCAATCCCACATTTGGGTACTTTTCTCAGGCACTGGCCAAGTACCTGAGAGAAAGTAAAAGGTGTTTCAGAGCAAATCTGTAGAGGTGAATTTGGTTACTACTGATGGGGGGGTCTCCCACCTCTACCTCCCACAATTTATACCGGCCATTTCTCTGGACAGAAAACACCTCATCCTGTAAAGCTTTGCAACATAGATTCTTGCTAAATGTATTTCACATTCCATCTACTTGTCTTGCGGCATAGTCTATTACTCTAGACCCCCCACTGGTTAAGCAGTCTAATCCCCAATTTCCTTCAACTCTTTGTGCTGGACTTGAACATACTTGAATTAAGTGGCATTGTCCATTACTGTAGACCTCCCACAGATTAAGCAGTCCAATCCCCAATTTCCAACTGTACTTGGCTGTCTTTTCCTGATCCCACAGTAACAGTTCCTTTAGTTTCATTCTGTTCAGGTGAAAACACTGGTCCCTTTTTCAGAGTGAACTCACCCTTTGGTTGCAGGTGCCCCACAGGCATTTCCTCCATAAGCAATCTTCCTCTCCGAGCTTCTGGTGCCTCAGCACAACTTCAACATGCAGCTTCTTTCCATTAGCCAGACCCAGGAGGGTTGCCCCTGGAAAATAGGCAAACACCTTCCTCCCATCCACTCAGGGATGGGGCTCTTAAACCATTGAAAGTGGTCTCCACCACTTCAATTTCCAGTTCCTGTGTTCCTCTTCAGGTGGAAACACACACCTTCCAAAAGTAGCTCTTAAACAGAGCTTAACGCTCTGAGGGCCTGTACACACTCAGCTGCACTACAGTCTCTCACTCTGACTGCACACAGACTGGCTTCAAATTCCCCAGTGTTCTACTCTAAACTCCAACTGTAACATTCCAGTGTGGCTTATGCAGCTGCTACAGTTCTGAAATGATGTCATCCCTCAGTCTCAGCTGAGACTGAGAACAGAGTGAGACACTGTGAAATCCATTTAACTGGAGTTTCACAAGCTGCCTTCCCTACCTACCACTAGGTCTTACTGGGATTCTAGTAACCCCGGGTAACAGGGGGGTTACATAACAGATGATATTGAATAACAGAGAGTTTAAAAACATCTTCGCTTTCTACAAGGGTACGTTGTAAAACATCTGCTTTTGCAATTTTATTTTGAAAAAATATTTTCAAAATCCTAAGGCTGATGTTTTGTTAATGTTTATACATTGTAGTGTACCATTTTCTACCTAAATGTAGCATAGGATGGCTTACATAAAGCCCCAGATTCATCAACTAGCTCTCAAAATGCTATTTATTAGCTATTTAACAAAAATAATTTCCCTGCTTCTACATCTCTCTAGCTGTGCCCCCAGGTTACCAGCATTTTATTCCCTGCACCCATCTGCATATCACATGTCTATACCCTCCTCCAACCAAGAGGATTTCTAGATAGTTCCATGAGATGTGGTATTCTGTTTTCAGGGGAATATTCAGTTATAGTTATTCAAAGACATTTCATTAATAATTACTTCTTAATGATATCACCATACCTCTCAACCTTTCGTCACTGAAATGAGGGACATGGATATTCCTGGACACTCAAAATGAGGGACGATGAGGGACACAGACCCTCAGAATGAGGGACACATCCTCAAACATGGAGATAGAAGCTCAGAGCACTGTGAAAACTATAGTGTTTACTTGTGCAAAGTTTATTTTTGATTCAGTATTTTAGAATATTATGATTTTTTTTCTTTAAACTCTGAATTTACATCACATTCTTTTTGTGGGTAGCACCTTCTCCATGAGGGACGGTTGAGGGACAGAGCAATTTTAATGGATAAAATGAGGGATGTCCTTCATAATGAGGGACACTTGAGAGGTATGGATATCATTCATTTAATTTTGATATTAGGTAGGGTAGAAGTGAAGCAGAAATACGAGATAGGAACTTATTGATACAGGAGAAAGTATAAGTCAGTGGTGCACCTAATTGGATCATTTTTGTAGGCATGTATAATCCCCTCTTGGAGGAAGTGAGTGAAGTAGTTAAGAGGACCTGCCACATTTTGGGAGCTGATCCAGCTTTACTGTAAGTATTTCTTTTCAGTTAATGATTTTTATTGAGTTTTCCACACAAAGTATACACGCAGAACAATTAATACATGTTACTTAGATGCTGGCAGAGAAGGATCAAACATGAAGATATAGCCATTAATCAGTAATGAGGTGGCATACATTAAGAATAAAGGAAGACAAACATGGCTTATGAAGGGGAGGCCCCATGAACAAGTATATGCATAAGCTAAATGAAACAAGATACCTAAAAGGTCTAGCTCACAGCCCAAAGGGCTGCGGGGTGGGGAGTATGTATTCACTGTGGCATAACATTACTGTCAGAAAGAGACAACAGAAACCATGAATTCAAAGATGGTGAGTGCTTAACCTTGACACTGAACTATTGATAAGTTACATGAAGATTCTGGCCTGCTGCAGGGCTGCAGCTGCAGGAGTGTGTAAAGGGAAAACAAAACAATGGCTATGCTGGACCTCACCCAGTTCCTGTCCATGGCTTTAGATAAGTGAGGAAGGGGGCCCAGCAAGCAGCATATGCATAAGTTTGTTGGTCATCACATGAGATATACAGTCGAGTGAAGCCGGCAGCATAAGTACGTGATAGAGCTCTGAGACAGAAAGAACTTCAGCAAATCTCCAGTGACATAAAATGAAGCGCTTAGCAGAAATACCAAGAAGTGATAGCCAGCAGAGTTGCTGGGCTTTTAGTCAGGTTCCTAGAGGAGGGAGGTCCAATATCCAAATCTTCATGTCTAGCAGGATTGCACAGCCCAAGATTTGGGAGGCCAGTTGAGCTACACTATCTTCTGCCAGAACGGGGCCAGCTGGGGACACTGCCAGAGAATATGATATAGATCCGAGGTTGGGCATTACATCTCCAGCAGAGGTTACTGCTCAGGAGCTTGGCTTTGTACAGTACCACTGGGGTTCTATACAAATGGTGTACTATTTTGTTCTGAATAATTCTGCTGCACATATTTGGATAACTGGAATGTGCCAGCTTCCAGCATAAAGACCAGTGGGCCTCATCTCGCTCTAAATTCAGAGCTCTCTCCCACTTCTGCCTAGACTCACCAGATTGTGAGGGAATGCTCTCTCATATGTCCATGTATATTTTGCTAGCTAGTCCCTTGGGGACCTTAAGCCAGCCAAGTAGTTTCTGCGAGCTGGCTGAGCTGGGAGGGTGAGTTTTGTCAAAGAGCTTCATAATTGCAGGTATCTCCAGAAGTCTTTCTTGTCAATCCCTTTAACATTGGCTAGCTCCTGAAAGGATTGGACCAATTGCCCTGATTCGTTCATGACACCAGCCACTATTTGGATGCGTTTATGCTCCATTGAGGCCAAAGAAAGGGCATATTGTCTACCAGGATGAATTTGTTATAAAATATGGGAATATGAGAGAGGAGTCTGGGATTGGCCTTTAGTCTGGAATGCACCTAGTTCCACAACTGTACTGTCAGGGCAGTCTTAGGATGGCCCTGCAGGGTCTTGGACAAGGGATTGAATATTAAAAGAGAAAGGCTGTGCACCTGCACCATAGATTTTATCATGTGCAGCCACTGCGATGACTCAGCAGACAAGGCAGAGAGATACTTTAGAGATTGAGCTAGGGAGTAGGCCCACATATAGCCTTCCAGCCACGGTAGACCTCACCCTCCATCCTTCCAGTGGGATCACAGCTTACTCCTGCTGTCCCGGGGTTTTTGCTTTCCCAAAGAAAATTTCCTATGGTCTTATCAATGGTGCAGAGCCACTTGGTGGGGGGGCAGGGGAATATGAGAAAGAGGGTTAAGAAGTTTAAGGGCCAAGATCATTTTCAGGACCCATATTTTGCCAGCTAAGGTAAGATGGAGCATTTTCCACCTGTCCAGTTCTGTTCTAAGGTCAGCGAACAGTGGCTGCATATTAAGGTCCCAGACTTTTGAGAGGTCAGAGGAAATTTGGATACCAAGGAAGGCAAGTGACCCTGAGGCCCATTTAAGTCCCAGGGGGGTCACCATGTTCTGGGCGCACCTGGAATTGAAAGGGAGCACTTCAGTTTTGGACTTATTCACCCTGACACCTGACATGTCTGTGAAGTCCACTAGGGGAGAGAGAGAGAAGCACTGGGATGGAAGCAGTTGCATCTTCCACTGGGACCAGTAGGTCATCCACATATATAAAGGTTTTATATGGGTGTCTCCCTTTTGTGACTCCTTGAATGGTGGGGTGTTGCCTGACAGCTGCCACTAGAGGCTCTACCTCCAAGATGAAGAGGAGAGGGGACAGGAGGCAGCCTTGTTGTGTGCCTCTGCCCAGTTGAAAGTGGGTGGAGGTCACTGCGTTGGTCCGGACACTGTCCATAGGCAGTTGACAGAGTGCTTGTATCCACCCTTGAAATTTAGTCCCAAAGCCAAATTGTTGTAGCACCTGCCCCAAGTAATCTCACTCCAGGGAGTTGAAAGCCTTTTCAAAGTCTGTGGCCACTGCCGCTGCTGGGGTAGGGAAGGTCTGGGCATGAAGAATAACATTAACCAGGGGCTGAATGTGATCTCTGCTAAAATGGCCAGGGACAAAGCCCACTTGTGAAGGGTGCAAAAATTGAGGGAAGAAGTGGACTTCACCTGGTGGCCAGGATGTTGACAAAAATCTTGCTGTCTGTGTTTATGAGCGATATTGGTCAATAGCTCAAAGGAAGCATGGGGTCTTTACCCTTTTTGAGGAAAACAGTAATGGCAGCTTCCCACAGGGTGAGGGAAATATCCCAATGGTAAGATCCTCATTATAGACTGTGGAGAGTAGAGGGACAATCTGAGAGGTGAGGAGTTGCCAAAGTTCTATAGGGAAGCCGTCTCCCCTGGGGTCTTGCCAGAGTTTAAGGCTCTGATAGCAGCGGTCACCACAGATGGTGCAATAGGTCGGTCCAGATGCTCGACCTGGGAGGGTTGGAGAGTGGGGAGTTGAAGAGAGGAGAGAAAGGATGAGGCTGCTCCACAGTCCTGGCCCCCCTGGTGGAGGAGTAAAAGGCCATATAGAACTGTTTCATCATGGAGTTGATTAGTTGAGAGTCTGTTCGAAATGCACCCGACTGGTCCTTTAGGCAATGAATGTGGCGATCAGCTTGCTGCTTACGCAGGTGGTAAGTCAGCAATTTGCTGGCTTTTTCATACTGGGAATCATACTAGAAGGGTAAGGAGCTAGGAGGCTTTGAGGCCATAGTTGCTCCTATAGTTAATAATATGTAATATCAACATTGGAAAAAATATACTTATCCAATATGTTTTAAACCTAAGTTTTGGGTCACTAATAATAATATCCAGTGGAAATGAGTTCCAGGGATTGATAGTTCTGACTGTTAAAATGTATTTACGAGGCATACAGTTAAAGCCCCTACCTTGTAGTTAGAGGGGGTGACCCCTAGTATTATAGATATAATTTTTAAAGTCGATACCCATGTTAGTCATATGAAATGGGTCCTGAACAATATTGAACATGAATAAAAGATTCCCCCTCAGACGTCTAGTAGATAAATACATTAAATTCAAAGATGTAAGTCTAGATTCATACAGAATATCAGAGTACCCTTTGATGTATTTTGTGAATTTTCTCTGAATTTTCTCAATGTGTAAAATGTCCTGTTTCTTAAAGGAATACCATAACTGAGATGCATAATCCAAATGAGGATTAACATATGCTCTGTACAATGGTAGTATCACCCTTTCATCCCGAGATTTAATATTCCTACGTATGGACCACACAGCACTATTTGCTTTTTGAATAGTTCTAATTATCTGCATACTAGGTGAGAAATCTTGCATTATATGGACACCAAGATCTTTTTCCATGGAGGTACTTGCAAATAAATTGTCATCTAAACAGTATGAATGACATAAGTTATGAGGACCTAAATGCATGACTTTACACTTCCCGTGATTTAATTCCATGACCCATGTTTTGATACAGTTAGTTAGGAGGTCTAAGTCTTTTTGGATCATCTCAACACTGTCATGATCAGAACAGTGTCCACCAATTTTAATATTATCAGCATATGTTATTGATTTAGATTGACAATTATGAGTTAAACCTGCAATAAAAGCTTGAAACAAACATGGGTCCAGCATTGACTCCTGTGGAACCCCACTGCAGACATAGCCAGTATTCGAGAGATGCCCATTAATCAATACTCACTGAGTGCGACGACTCAGCCATTGTGCAATCTGGTTTATAATACTGAAGTTAATCTGTAGGAAACTTAACTTCTGAACAATAGCCCAATGGGGTATAGAATCAAAAGCTTTACTAAAGTCTATAAACACAATATCATATGGTAGTCTATTATCTATTTGAAGGCTGACATCCTCATAAAAGCATAGCAGATTAGACAAGCAACTGCGACCTTTCTTAAAACCATGCTGATCAGGATCTAATTTGTCCAGAGTATCAGAAATTAACTCCTTATTTAACCCTTCCAAAAGTTTACATAATGGAGATGTAGGGTTAACTGGTCTGAAGTTCTCCCTGTTGTTACGAGAACCTTTCTTATGAATAGGGATCACAAAGGCTGTTTTCTAGAGTTCGGGAACACAGGATGAATTAATACATTGCTCAAATAGCAATTTTAATGGAAAAGATGAACTATCAGCAAGAAGAAATAAAAGATGACCAGAAATATTTTCTGGAGAAGCACTGGGCTTCTGTTTCAGATACTGTAATAGGATTTTCCTGAGAGTGACACAATGTCACACTTTTTTTGATTTTTTTGAAAGATTTCACAAAATTTAGTTTTGAAGAGGTTAGCCATGTCACTAGGAACATGAATAATATTATCTTCAGATTGTAGACAGCCCACCTGACAGATAGGTTTTTTTAATGAACTGACATAAGAGAAGAAAGACTTGTTATTGTTTTTATTGGCTTCCGAGGCTAATTTATATTCACACTTTTTTTTTGCTTTCTGAATGTTACTTTTACTTTTTTTTTTTTTTTGGAGCTGCAAATAAGATTTCCAATTTGCTTGGGTAGGAGATTTTAAATACTTGGAGTATCTTATGTTTTTTGTTTGATTAACTTTTTAATAGATGTGTTCATCCACTTAAGATAGTGGCGAGCACTATTTTTTAAAATTTGAATGGAATGTGATCATCCCATAATTTGCTGATGGCATCATTTAATTTAGAGAAATATCCCCTAATGTCAGATGAAGAAAATGTATCCTGCCAATTGATATTATTTAAATGGACCATCATACTACAGATGTCTGCTTTTTCATTTAAATAGATTTTAGTTGAATAATGAGCAATAAATAATGAATGTTCTAATATAAATCTAACAGCTTTATGATCACTACTGCCTATTGGTGGGAGGATCCTAACATTTTTTACAGTCAGATTTTTATTATGGAATACCAGATTCAAGATATTATTTCCTCTAGTAGGTGTTTTTACACATTGTGTGAGATTGCATTGTTCACTAATCTCCAATAAAGATTTCCCTAAACCTGAACCAGCAGTTAGGTTCACCCAGTCAATACCACTGATATTAAAATCATCCATCAACACAATGTCACCAAAAAGTACAGGCTGTATCTGTTTCACGGACAATATTGTTTAAGTACTCAGGGCAAGTATTAGGAGGGTGATAGCAGATTCACAAAATAACAGATTGTATTTTAATAATCACCACTTTGACCCAAATGGATTCAGTTATAGCAGAAGGATTTTTAACTTTATTAGAAATATCACTAGAGTATAATGCATTCCTCAATAATATGGCTACATCTCCACCTTTTCTGTCTTTTCTATTAAGAAAATGAGATGTGAAGCCAGGAATATGACAATCCCAGTCAAGCTCATCATTTCCCCAGGTTTCAGAGACCGATACAATATCATCAAGAGCAAGAGTCACTTTTAATTCATCTAATTTGCTAGATAGACTCCTTGCATTGAAATATAAACATTTTAATTGTTTTAAGAGGTAACTGTTGTATTTATCATTGACTAAATGTGTGGGGGGGGGCAAAGGTTTTACCCCCAACCCTATAAGTTTAAATTCTTAGTCACATAGTCAAGAATATGTTTACTGAGGAGGGGTTTTCCACCATAGCTCAAGTGAAGACAGACTCTAGCAAAGAGGTCAGGTCTGCAAGAAAATTCCTCCCAGTGGGTGATACAAGTCTGAGACTGTCCAACACACCATTTACGTAGCCACTCATCGTAATGTTTAATTTTACAGCTAATGTGATATGATGCTCTAGGGACTGGTAACATTTCCGAGAATGCAATATCGGAGGTGAAATTTTGCAAACTATTGAACAGCGCCATGGTGTCTTTTTTTATATGAACTAAGTCATCACGCATGATGTTATTAGTGCCTACATGGAGCACTACAAGAGGACCTGGAACACAATCTTTAAGAATGTTATTCACCATACTAGTGATATCAGAAATTCTAGCACCAGGAAAAGTGGAACAGGTATGATTAGCCTTGTCTTCAGCACAAATATCCCTATCTAAATGTTTTAAAAGCAAATCACCTAGCACATAAACTTGTATTTTCAGATAGGTCACACTCAGGACTGTATCCATGAGGAATTCATGACCTTCTAATGTAATATCACAACCAGACTGGAAAAATTAGTTACAGTAGGCAGGGATATTAAGCGAATAAAAGAAGGAGGTGGACATAAACCTACTGACTCATACGTGGTGGTGGGTTCCCCCATTGTGTCCAGTGGATATGTAATATTCATCAAATTATTCCTTATCAGGCCCTCAGAGGGCACCTCAGAGGATGCTGGATCTAGGGTCAGGGGGAGAAACCTGTTTGCAGTATCCAGTGAAAAAGCCACAGCTTTGCACCCCTTTTAATAAGTTCTTTTGGTCTGAACTTCGTACCATAATTCATTAGTATTGTCACTATGTTTGCTTTCTCCTTCTCTGGGCCTTTTTTTGTGTGATGAGTTACTAATTGTACAGGATATAGGGCAATTAACAGTTGAATGTTCAGGTACCATTACACTATTAGGGGTTACTATGAAATCAGTCCTGTCAACAGGGAAAGAGTTAGAGCACATAGAATTAATAGAAATGTATCAAAGTTTGAATATCCCTTTGGCTCTTTTCCAGTGTCAGCAATCTGGCACTGAAAGACTGAAGTTCTTGGTTCAGAAAAATGTTTTCAGTAAATTTAAGACAGATGCCTTCACCCTGTGTGATGGTGCCCGAAGTAAAGGTGTGCATTAGGCATTTAGGGCACTGAATGCATTTTCTTCCTTCCAGGGATTTTATAGTAACAGCCATTTTATGAAGGATCTAGTACCCCAACAAAGAAGAAACAAAACTCTAGTACTAATTAAATGTATACGCTACCCTGATTACAGTGTTTAAAAGGGATTGTTATTTGCAGCAATAGTCAGTCCAATAATGCCTCCTGAATAACTCTTGCACAGTAAAGTCACATGCTACAAATGTCAGAGACTTATGTTCAGCCATGGCCTGCAGTACACACTCACATGCTAACCATGTGGAACATGCAGAACACACGCAAATGCACATGTCTCTGTGCGCATCTCTGTGCGCAGCCCCGAGCACGCTTACCCCACTCACTAATGCGAGTGAATTTAAAGCTGTACCCAGAAGGAACCGGATGAGAGCATTCCAATGAGGCTCCACAGGCTGTAATTAAGCAGAGATGTCATAGAGTTCTCTTACTCAGCCCCAAAAAGAGCTGCAAACACAATTTTAAAATACAGTTTCATTCACAGTATAATACAACCAGGCTACTGCATGGCTACCTCTCACCCTTTTTCCTCTCCCTCCAAGTACTGGTGACAGAGTCTCAGTACAGCAACCTCTGCTTTGCGAGACAACAAATTTTTAATCTCTATATGGATCTTAAGCATTTCTTATTTAGTGCAGAGTTTGGCTGTAGGGTAGGGGTCTGTTTGGCTTGAGACGCTAGGGTCCTTAGCTGCATCTCCAAGAACTCCAGGCAATGTTCCCATTGCTTATGCAGCCTGGAAGCATACCCCATTATTGCTTCTTGTAGGGTGGCTTTGAAAGCCTCCCATGTGGCACCCAGAGATGTATCCGGGGGGTTTTCTGCCAAGAAAAAGAGTTGTCTCAGAGGATATCCACTGCATGTTCAGGGTCTTTAAGAAGGAGAGGGTCAAGCTTCCAAGAGTTTGACTTTGGAGAAGACGGGCCCCTTAAGGTGTGTAGATGAACAGGAGCATGGATAGAAATTATCTTGGGCATGATCTCTGAATCAACTGCATTCTGACAAATCTCTGCAGAGACAAGCCAGAAATCCAGATGACTGTGAGACTCATGCACAGGTGACATGAAGGAGTAATCCCTCTACCTGGGGGTGTAAGGTTCTTCATATATCGGTCAGACCTAGTTCAGCCATTAACTGTTGTAGTGATAGCTGAGATCTGGGGTGTTGCACAGTAGAGAGAGCACTGCAGTCTAGCAAGGGTACCAGTGCAAGGTTAAAGTCTCCTCCCCCAGGATGATCGATGTGGGTATAGTGTCACGTGAGCTTAGTTCCTGGGCCACCTCATGTAAAAAAGCAGGAGCATCCTCATTTAGCACATAGATTGATCCTAGGATCAGAGGGCCATCAGGGGTGGTTATCAGGGCTAGGACCTACCTACCTTGGGGGTCTGTTTGGACTTGGGTGGGAGACCAGGCAAGAGACTTGTAGAGGCGTATAGCCACCCCTCTTTTCCTAGAGCCAGGGGAAGCAGAGAACACTTGACCCACCTAGTCTCTTGCCACTCCAGCATGGTCTTGTGCAGTCAATTCTGTTTCCTGCAGGAAGGCTAGTGTAGCCTTTAGCCTTTTCAGATGGGATAACACTTGTTTACACTTTATCGAGGTATTTAAACCCTGCACGTTCCAGGTGTAGGTAGGAATGTCACCCATAGTCTCTAAAGGTGATCAAGATGACAGATAACATAAGGACATCATGTTGGGCCAAGGCTGAGGGGTGGCTACTCTTTCCCCTAAAAGACTCCCATTGGATCCCTGCAGGCTTTAGCATATATACCACACAAATTATATAGAGATTGTGCACCAGTACAATACCCAGTTTACATAGAACAATTTAACTCTAGTCAAGCAAATGGCCTGAATCAAACTTGAACTATTTACATTAACACCACTCATCAGAGAGCAGTCCTTAAGTGGAGGGAAATAGTGATACCAGCAGACACGCTGCCAAGGCCATCTAAGTCCCTCTCATGGGGTAAGTGAAAGGAAAGACCAGGTGAGCTAGATCAGCTAGAGCATTCCCAGCTTACTACTGCAGACAGCCTGCCTCGCCTCATCCTCCTGTGGGAGTAGAACCAGTGGGAGGGTCGAAGAGGGAGTCATATCCTATAAAGAAAGTAGTCATCACTCCAAGGGGCAGACCACAGAAAACCAAATGGTGGCGAGACAGGGACCTCCACTCACCATAGGAGGTGAGAAGTCCATTAATAAACTGGATAAAAGAAAAAAGTAGGCCACAGTGTGGAGACATGGAGCCCAAAAGAAGGGGGCTTAGCATTCCCGACATCTACTCCTTAGTCCCAGCTACTAGAGAAGGGCTTTTGGCCTGGGGAAGCAGATAAAGCATTGATGCCTTCTGGCCCCGATCAGGAAATAGAGACAAAAAAAGAGGGGGCAGTGCCATAGAAATCATATGGCACAGGGGAGAAGGTATTCCAGACACCTGTAAGGAAGGAAGAGGTGTTTAGAGTGATAGTCTCACACATATATGGCATCAGCACACAATATGGGTGGCTAGGTAAGGGGGCAGAGACACGGAGCCTAAGAGTCTTAAAGATCATGTGCAACAGTGTTTGCATATTTTTTAAAAAAGCTTTAAAAGCTGAAATTCTTTTTTTTATCATTTACTAAACTTTATTAGTTTAAAATCTTCAACAACAACTCCAAAATCTACAGAACAACCAAAAAAAAAAATGTACATACAAGCTTTCTTTAAATAAAGAAAAAAAAAGAAAAAAAGAAGTGAGTACACCTGTATCATGTTAAGGTGCATACATATAGATTATATCATAATAAATTCGAAACCTTATTGTCATTGTCTGTTCTCCACCCACCCTCCCTACCTCCCCCACGTCTGCCACTATATAAACACTTAAGGGTGGTTATAACACAAATACCATACCATACTATATTGTGTATATCTTATAAAGGGAAAAAAACAACACACTAGCAGCAAACTAAAAACTATTGAATCGCTAAAAGAGAATACAGTGGTTCCCATCTTGATTTGTACTTCTACATTCTATTATAAACCCCAGCAATGATGAATTCTGCATGTAAGGCACACATAATCTCTTTATACCATTCCATATATGTGGGAGTGCTTGATTCCTGCCAATGTCTCAAGATGACTTTCTTAGCACAGCATGATATTAGGGCCATGTGTGCCCTCTGTTGACGCCCTTGAAAACCAGTGTATTCTCCTAAAATACATATTTCCAATTTGAAGTAGTCTGATAATGTTAAAAGCGGGTCAAGGCGTGTTTGAATAATGCACCAAAAGGGAATAATTTTATCACAAGCCCAGAGCATATGGAGCAGATCAGCTGGACCCTGATGGCGCCTAGGACATTGATCGGATGCTACCCTACCCATTTGATGTAGTTTAAGCAGGGTATAAAATAAATCATGATTAATGTAAAATTGCATCAATCTATATCTATTCCACTTAATATATTTGTAAAGGCTGAAATTCAAGTCCTTGTGTCATGATTAGTGTTTCCTGAAAATGTCATACTGTTTGGTTTTGTGGTTTTGTTTAAATCAGCATTTGTTAACTTGCTCTACAGTGGCTGAAAACAGTGGAGTTATTTCTGTCCTCTCAGTCAAACTTAGAGTATGATGACATCATTTTGGAGTAGCTTGCTGTTTCAGATTTCCAATCAGAGCAGCACTCTATACAGTTTATGGTTTTCTGAGCTCTCCAGGTTCCTTACAAACCCAGTCTCTGGTTTGTGTTTAGATAGATCACCTTAAAATATATAATTCTCTTCCTTTACAAAGCTGATCATTTCAGTTCCAATGGTGAACTGAAGTAGTGGAAATCTTTTTCTGTGAGAAATCAGCTTATCTGTATCACAGCTCTGTTCTTTCTAATCAAACCTCAATTTTTTTCTAACTATATAACACAGGGCTGTTTAATAAATATAACATAAATCTAAATTTTGTTCATTCACAGAAACAGTCTGTCTTTGATGTAGCCTTCATAAATACAATCATGTAAGAACTTTTTTTTCCATGTCAGATTGACAAACAGGTGCTTGTCACGCTCTGCTACAGTATTTCAACCACATGTACTGTCAGAACTCACAAATTTTAGCCCTTTGGTGGTTTCTGTGTGAAAATACATCATGTACATGTACAACTAGAACCACTGTGGCATCCTTATGCACTGTGTGTCTGCCACACAGTTGAAGCAGCTGCAGTCTACTGCCACCTGTCCCACAAGCCCCCTACATTCTGCTCCACATTCGAGGCTGCTGCACCCTGCTGCCCACTGTCTTTTCCCACACAGTCATGGACTGGGCACCCTGCTGCCTCCATCCCCTGCCTAAAGAATCAGGATTATTGCACCCTGCTGCTCCCTGCCCAAACAATTGGGGTTGCTGCACCCTGCTGCCCTATATCCCCCACCCTCACAGTTAGGGAAGCTGCCCATGTTGTCCTCTGTTCCTGTCCCACAGTTAAGGTTGCTGTGCTGTGCTAGGCCCTAAAGTGCCATGTTCCCTGCCTCCATGGGCAGGGCTGCTGCACCACATGTACCCCATCTCACAGTCAGGGCTGCTGTACCCTGATACCCCATGTATCCTGCCCCACAGTAGAGGTTTCTGCACCATGCTGTTTTCTATCACCTATCACCACAGACAGGGCTGCTGCACCCTGCTCCTTTCTACACAGTTGTGGTTGCTGTGGTCTGCTGTGCTCTAGAGCACCATGCCTCTGCAGTTGGGGCTGCTGCACCATGCTGCCATTTGCCATAAGATTCAGGGCATTTGCTGCACCCTGTTGCATGCCTCCACAATTGAGGCAGTTGCATCCTGCTGTCCCCCTGCCAACAGAGTTGGATCCTTTGCTACACTCTGCTGAGACAGGAACAGGGGGTAACATGTGCAGTGTCTGTGACTGTGAGGGTGAGAGAGAGAGAGAGAGCGAGAGTAGCAGAGTGCAGCAACCCCAACTGTTTGGGAAGGGTACAGCACAAGTGTAAGGGCATTTGCTGCACCCTGTCCCTTGCCTGTGGAGGAAAGGGGCTGTGTGGTGCAGCAGAACACAATGGTGGCAGGGGACAAAGGACAGCATGGTGCAGAAGCCTTAACTGTGGGGCAGGACACGGGGGGAATCAGGATACAGCAGCCCTGACAGTGGTACAGGGAGCACACTGTGCAGCAGCCCAGCCCATGTGGGGCAATGGAAATGTGTAGCAGGGCTCAGCAGCCCCAAATGTGGATGCAGACGGCATGAGACTCTAGGGTGTAGCACAGCACAGCAGTCCTGACTGTGGAGACAGGGACAGGGGGAAACAGGGTGCCATGGCCTTTACTGTGAGCATGTGGACAGAGGGCAACAGGGTGTAGCAGTCTTGAATGTTCTGGCATGAGATAGGGGTGGCATCAGGATACAGCAGTCCAAACTGTGGGGCAGGGTGCTGCAGCCATGCCTGTCTGAGACAAGGGATGTGGACAGCAGTGTATAACAAAGGATCTGACTCTGGTGGCAGGAGACAGCAGGGTGCAACTGCCCCAACTGTGGAGGCATGCAACAGGGCAAAGCAAATGCCTTGCATTTTGTGGTGAGTGGCAGCATGGTGCAGCAGCCCAACCTGCAGTGGCATGGGGAACTACAGCACAACAGGCCATGACAACCCCAACTGTGTAGAAAGGAGCAGGGTGCAGCAGCCCTGTCTCTGGTGACAAGGGATGGAGGACAGCATGATGCAGAAGTCTCGACTGTGGTGCAGAACACAGGGTCATCAGGGTACAGCAGCCCTGACTATGAGATGGGGTACAGATGGTGCAGCAGCCTTGCCCATTTGGGGCAATGGAAGTGGGTAGTAGGGTGTAGCAAAAAGCCCCACCTCTGGTGGCTAGGGCAGCATGGAGCAGCAGCCACAGCTGTGGAGGCAGGGGACCTGGCACACTAGGGCTTAGCACGGCAAACCAGGCCTAACTGTGGAGACAGGAACAGGGATCAACAGGTACAGCTTCACTAACTGTGAGGGTGAGGGAGAGATGGCAGCAGGGTGCATCATCCCCAACTGTTTGGGCAGGGGGTGGCAGGGTGTAGCAGCCCTGATTCTTTAGGCAGGGGATGGAGGCAGCAGGGTGCACAATCCCTGACTGTGTGGGAGAAGACAGTGGGTAGCAGGGTGCAGCAGTCTCACATGTGGAGCAGAAGGCAGGGGCCTTGTGGGGCAGGGACAGGTGGCAGTAGACTGCAGCTGCCTCAACTGTGGGGCAGAGACACTGTGCATTAGGATGCCACATAGTGTTTCTAGTTGTACACGTACAATGATATATTTTCACACAGAAACCACCAAAGAACTGAAATTTGTGAGTTCAGACAGGTGCCTGTCACACTCTGCTACAGTATTTCAAGCACATGTACTGTTTGTCAATCTGACATAAAAAAAATGTTCTTACATGAATATATTTATGAAGGCTACATCAAAGACAAACTGTTTCTATGAATGAACAAAATTTAGATTTATTTTATATTCATTAAACAGCCCTGTGCTATATAGTTAGAGAAAAAATCAGATTTTTGATTAGAAAGAACTGAGAGCTATGATACAGACAAGCTGATTTCTCACAGAGAAAGATCTCCACTACTTCCATTCAGCATTGGAACTGAAATTATCAGCTTTTTATCAGAGGATAATGATATGTTTTAAGCTGATCTATCTAAACACAAACCGGAGACTGGGTTTGTAAGAAACTTGGAGTGCTCAGCAAACCATTAACTTTACAAAGTACTGCTCTGATTGGAAGTCTGAAACAGCAAGCTACTACAAAATGATGTCATCGCACTCTAAGTTTGACTGAGAGGACAGAAATAACTCCACTGTTTTCAGCCACTGTACAGCAAGTTAACAATTGCTGATTTAAAGAAAACCACAAAAGCAAACAGCATGACATTTTCAGGAAATACTAATCATGACATAAGGACTTGAATGTCAGCTTTTCAAGCTTTTATAAAAAATATATAAAAACCGTTACACATGATCTTTAAGAGAGAGGTGATCTGTAAGTCTCAGCCAGTGCAGAGTGCCACACTGAAGCATTCTGACTGGGACAGAGCCACCCGCTTCACAGTAAAACACTGACACCATAAGTCTGCGAGCTGAAAATGGAGCTGTCAGTCAGTCTAGTGTGGTCAGAGTGCCTGTTAACTCCAGATCCCCAGAGGTCTTGCCCAGTAGCATCTCAAAAACAAAAAGCGATGGGGTTGCTGGGTAATCCCACATTAGTGAAGTCTGTCATAAACCAAGGACTGGCAATTAAAGTACGAATAGTAAATCAAAACATACGCCCATAGCTATCCCACTAGGGAAAAGAAAAACAGAAATCCTTCACTTATCTGAGACTTCAGGGCAGCATGTCTGACATCTACGAGGTGGAGGGGCACCTTGGAGCTTCCCGACCTTGAGATTGCTGCTGAGAAGGGCTGAGAGGAGGGTGTCAGGAGCTGTTTCTCCTTGTTTTCCCGGGGAGCTTCTTCTGCCATCAACGCGGTCCAGGATTAATTCTCACTCTGCAATGGATCGGTGGCCAGCAGCATTCCTTCCTCCGAGGCTCCTTCTGATAAGGTTAACGGGGGGTGAACTTATTTGTAGAATGAAATTGCGCCAGGCTGTCAGTACTCTGTTCACAGTGTTGTCCCTCATTCTTTCTGTTGAGTGAATGTTGGCACTTCTCATGCCGATGTGGCATATGACACTTCTGACTGCAGAGAGGAAGAGAGGCTTTGAAGCGGTGGATAGGTGGCCCCGAGGCCTGTGTGCGTAAGCTGGGTAGATCGTCAATATGTTGTGCAGTATCCGGAGAACTGCTGGAGATGTTAAAGAGTCCCAGGTCCTAAAAAGTCTTTGGGGAATTCCTTGCCGAGGTAATCAATCAGGCTCTCTGGGGTTGCAAAGAGGATGGGGGCTCCATTCACAATTACCCACATAGTCACTGGGTAGTGCAGGGAAAAATGGATTTGGTGAGAGTGGAGAATCTTCTGACAATAGGAGTAGGCTCTCTGTTTCTACGATAAGTTTCTTGAATAGTTCTGATATATTTGGATATTTCTCCCATTCCAGGAAAGCGAGCCCTTTTCCCTGGCTGCAACAGTGGCCATTTATTTTTGCCTAAAATCGAGAAAGCGGGTCAGGATAGGGCGCGGGTGCTCCCTTGGTTTAGGCATTGGAGCAAGTGATCGGTGAGCCCACTCGATTTGTAGGATGGGGTGGATGGTAGGCCCAGGATCCTAGGAAGCACATCTTGGAGAAAGGCCACCATGTTCTGCTGCTTAGCCCCCTCCAGGAAGCCGATAAACTGGAAATTGTCCCTGATCCCCACCCAGAAATAATTTATGCTACTTGTCACTTTGGATGCTCACTGGCAATATTTATTTAAAGGCACAATTATATATTTACATCCCAATTTTCACTGTCAAAACAATCAATATTTACATTTAGACATATCAGTCCATATCATTGCAAGAAACTTAACATTCCTGTCTTCCATCTTATGGTTCTTCATTCTAGCTCCCTTCATCATTCGAGGTTGCTTCTTGGGGACTGGACACAGTGCTCTGGCTTCCCCCTCCATCACCAGAACCGGGTTACCACACTTATCTGGACCTCTCCCTCCTGGCTAGGTGTGGACACAGTGATCTGCCCCCTAGCTCTATATCCCTCCCCTTCCCCCATTACTCCCACACCTGGGTTCCTTTGTCCCCAGCCAGTGATGCCTACCACTCCCCCTCTACCTTCCCCCTTTTCCCTTGCTCTCACCCTTTCTTCCTTCCCTTCTTCTTCCTCATTCTCTTGTCCACTGTTGAGGCTCCACCTGGCCTCCCGGCATCCCGGCCGCCCATCTGCAGGTCACCTGGCCCAGAGCAGGCCCCCTGGAGCCACCAGCTTCCTTTGCCTCCCCTATTACATGCCTATTTTCATGACCCTCCTCTTTCTTGCTAGGGAGGGTGGGTGAGAATTTCTACATCAAGAAAGAGGGCTCCCAGAGGGCTGCAAGCCCTTATGAAGCCCCTAAGGACCAAAATCTGGACCCCATGTGGCCCCTCCCCTTGGGCAATGGCCAGCGAGCACATACTCTAGTCAAATGACACACCTTGTGATGTCACTAGCCCTTCCCCTCCTTCCTCGTCCTTCCCCCCTCTCCCTACACCCTCCTTCTTTCCTTGTCTCTTTTTGGCTGGGTCCCTGGGACAACGTGGCCTATCTTTTAGTGGCAAGCTTAATTGTCCCCTGAACCCCCCCCCCAGAAATAATTCACACTACTACTTGTCACTTAGGATGCTCGCTGGCAATATTTATTTAAAAACACAATTATATATGTACATCCCAATTTCACTGTCAAAATAATCAATATTTACATTTAGACTTATCAGTCCATAATCATTGCAACGGACCCAACAGTCCTGTCTTTCATCTTGTGGTTCTTCCTTCTTGCTCCCTTCATAATTCGAGGTTGCTTCTCAGGGTCCAGACACTGTGATCTGGCTCCCCCTCCATCACCAGAACCAGGTCACCACACTTACCCAGACATCCCCCCCCACTAGATGCCAACACAGTGATCCACCCCTAGCCTCTATCCTCCCCTTCCCCATTACTCCTCATGCCTGGGTTCCTTTGTCCTCAGCCCGTGGTGCCAACCCCCCCACCTACCCTCCTTTCCCCCTTGCTCTCATCTCTTTTTCCATTGACCCATCTCCAGCTTAAGAAGGAAGATGAGGCTCCCCCCTTGTGGGTTAAAATATCAGGCCTTTCTTATTCATTTTCCTCACAAGCTCCCCAAAGGGCAGTAGGAACAGGCACATGCCGAATTCTGTCAGGTGTACCACATCTGACCTGTACACGTCAGCCTGCTCATATGAGATATCACTGCTGGATGTGCACCCCCCCATCTACATAACTGACCTAGCCACCTTCCTGTTCAGGCGCTTCCGAGACACCTCTACTGCCTTAACCCCTTTTGCTCTCTCCATACCCACTGGGATGTGATCTCAGACCAGCAGATTATCACTCCTGGCCACCAGCTCTTTATCTTCTCCATATCCGAAATCACATCCTTTATCACAGTCCCCAACGGCAATTCCCCCAGGTCATTGCCACCCAGATGGATAGTGATGCAGTCTGGCCTGGCCCAGTGTACCCACAGCTCCTCCAGCAGGGGAAGCATCTGTGACCACCTCATGTCCCTCAAG
This sequence comes from Neoceratodus forsteri, assembly GCA_016271365.2. NCBI lineage: Eukaryota > Metazoa > Chordata > Ceratodontiformes > Ceratodontidae > Neoceratodus > Neoceratodus forsteri. Next base: position 255,973,282 of record CM057450.1, on the reverse strand, counting down.
CCCCTCACTTTGATGTGCTTTGCCTCTGGGCGCAACTGCATCCCACTCCTTGTGGCGGCCGCAAACCTCTCTTCCCAGTAGATGAACGAGTGCCCCACAATCCACACCTGCCACTCAAAGACTGCTGTGGAAAGAGAAGAGGAACGTGAGTTAGCCATGTCAACACCCTACATATCTCTTGTAACAGTCGGAATGCCATCTCCCCACCCATTTGACTTCGTCCTCCACCACCCCCCTTGCTGCTGCCTCAGATGCCATCCCTATCCTGAATGAGTGTGGGGCAGACTCACTGGGGTTCTCTCCCATGAATACCAATGCTTTCTTCAAAACCACCACTACTTGGAAACCCATCGCTGTGGACCTGTCCCTGTGTAGGAACCATGCCTCCTTCCTTGGGCCTCTTGACTTGCCACAGTCCCCCATGTCCCTGACTGTGCATAATACCACCCCCGGGTGCCTGCACACCTCCACTGTGGTGCCCTTTCCCTGGTGTTCTGTCTTGGACCTGCACAGCCAGATGACCACCCTGCCTCCATCCCACTTGACATTCTCATCTTGTAATGCGAGGGCAGCTGCCCCCTTTCTGGGCACTATGACAGGACCTCTCCCACCCTGAAAGCACTCCTAGCCATGATTGTAAAACTGGCCCTGAATAGGCAGTCTTCATTTGCTGAAATGCAAACATGGTCTAATGCCCCCAATACCTTCGTGAGCAAAGGCCCCGTTAAAGGCCTTCTTCTGTTCTGCCTTGTGCCCTGCCCTCTCTGCCAACCCATGACCATCCAGCTGACAGACCTTCCTCCCTGCTCCATCCGCCCACCCCCGAATCCTACACATCCAGCAAATGTCTGCAAGCCGGTCCACCACGGTGGCATGAGCCAAACCATCCTCCCACTTTTCCGCTATGTACTGCATTACCTGTTCTTCCTGAACCAGCTCCACTGCATCCCAGCCCAGTTGAGCCCAGAATGTCTGAAAACTTGCCCACACTCCCTCATAGGCTCTCAATGTGTTTGCTGACCATGACCCTCTATAAAGGGCTCTTGCTTTCTCTCTCCAATCTCCCACAAACTGTCTGGAACCTTGGTCTGGGATGGTGCTGCATATGGCGCTAGTTCCCGGAAACTGTCCATTTGGAAAAAAGAAAGACAGTCAGCCACCTCATTTTGCATCCCCTCAATGTGCTGTGCCCTAAATAACAGGTTCAAATGCAATCCCAGCAGCACCATGCACCACAGGATGTGGCCCACTGACTCCATATTCCCAATCTGTCTATTTATCACCTCCACTATGCCCTTATTTTTGCACCAAAATAAAATGTGCCATCCTTTCATCTGGTCTCTCCACACCTCCAGAGCTACCCATATAGGGAAAATATCCAGGAATGTGATGTCCTTGGTTACCCCTCATCCCTGCAATTGTGATGGCCAGGCTACCAAGATCCACTCCCCTTGGAAGTATGCCCCTATCCCTAAGCCCTTGGCAGCATCCGTGTACAGCTCTATGTCCGTATTGTATGCCCACTCCTCTTGCCAGAATGTCACCCCATTGTATGAATCTAGAAAATCTTCCCATACCCGGAGATCCTCCTTCACCCCTTTGCAGACATCCACTCAATGGTGGGGTTGTTTTGCCTTCCCCATGGCCCTCATCAGTCTCCTCATGAATGCCATGCCCAGGCTTATGGCCTTGCAGGCAAAATTAAGGTGTCCCAGCAGCTGCTGTACTTGTACCAGTGCACCCTCCTCCTACCCTACCCACACTAACAGCCCTTTCAGCTGCACCACCCTTGTCTTTAGGAAGCTGAAAACACTCCTGCTTGGAGTCCACCTCGATCCCCTGGAACTCCAGCCTGCGGGCCGGGTCCTCCATTTTCCCTGTTGCCAGGGGGATTCCAATGTTACTGCACATGTCTTGGAAATCCCATAACATCCCCTGATTCTCTGTCTGGCTGGCCCCAATCAACAAGAAGCCATCCAGGTAATGGACCACCCTCCTGTGCCCATACAGCATCCTGAATACCCATTGCACCCACGAGCTGAATGTCTCGAATGTCAAGCACACCACTGAGTAGCCCATGGGCATTGCCTTGTAGAAATACAGCCTGCCCTCGAATTGGAAACCTAGCAGATCCCAATCTAATGGTTGGACAGGCAACTACCAGAAAGCAGACTCGATGTCCATCTTTGCCAGCCATGCCCCCTCCACCACTTAGATCAATTCTACTAAGACCATGATAAATGACTCTGGGATCCCCTCATTTACTGACCCCCTGTCTGGGTAGGACTAATGGTGTATGAGCCTGAACTCCCCTGCCTGCTTCTTGGGAACCACCCCAAGGTGTGACACTTGGAAATGCCTGCATAAGGGTTCCTGTAGAGGTCCCTCCACCCTGTCCACCCAGATTTCCTTCCAAATCTTCACCCATTCTATGGCTTCCATCCCTTTTATGGAACCCAAGTTCTTTGTCCTCATCTCCACTCATTCTCCTCCGAAGCCCGGTGGAAAACCACTCTGAAAACCCTCCCTCAGCCTCTCGGCTCCTGTCTTATCGGGGTATCCTTCCATCCACGCTTCCATCACCGCTAGCCTGATGGGGGTGGGGGCTAGGGTGTGGCCCCACTCCCGCTGGCCGATCCTTCCCTATTTCCATCGTAGTTGGAATGATATCCCCCTCTCCCCGTTCCCCCTGGCCCCCCTGCCCCCCCACTCCCCCTTCCACCTCAAAAGGGTTGTTCTTGGAGCTGCCACCCCAATTGTCCAGCTTTGTCACATCCCTGCCTGCAAGTCATTGCCAGGTGTGACCCACCGCAACACAAGCAAATGTGCCTGAACTTACAGTTAGTCCACGTGCAGGAGGCCATGTTAAAGGCCCAGCAGGCTTTGGTGCCCAAGGCCTGTGCCGCCCTTTCTACCTGCTCCACCACATGCCCCACTGCCGGCCCTGAGAGAGTTCATACCCATGACTCTGTGTGGGTACAATCCCACCTCAGGTCCCCTTTGGCCGCCATTCATCTCCGAAACACATTTTTGCCCTATACACGTCCCAGATGATCGCCATATAAGTCAGAAGCAGGATAGCTAGGTCTGGCTGCTTCTCCAGCACCAGCATGCTGTATATCAAAAAAACAGCTTGCTATGTGTCAATGCTCTTCCACTTGAACTTCACCTCCTCTGTCTTGTGCCCTACCACTGCCAAAGCCACCGCCATCTCCGACTTGCCCACCGACTCTTTTTGCTCGTACTTCTTGACTGCCTCTGCATCGACCAAGTCAAAAATGTCTACATACTCACCCTTCCATACTTTTTCCTTTATCAAGGCAGGCATCTGATCACCCACCGTGAAACCCGGTGGCCCATCATACAACTTCCTGGCACTCCTGTGCTCCCAGCCGCCACTTCACCTTTTTTGTCCCCGTCTTTAATGGCCTGCAAGGCCAGTTACATTTTCCTAAACCCTTCTTGCCCCATATCACCATGCAGCCCTTCCAGATATTCCTTCAGATCTGCTTCATCATTAACATCCACATCATCCTTACCACTTTCCGGCCTCAGCCCCGCTGGAACTGGGATCGGCATGGGTGCTGGCCCAGGGACAGGCGATGGGCTGGGTTCCACCTTCTTCAGCCTCTTGTTCACCTTCCCAGTGCCGGCCCTCTTCTCCTACCCTCTTTGTTTCTTCTGGGCCTCTTCCTCTGTCTCTCTCTTTTCTGCCGCCTCTACCAGCTCTTTTCTGCTGCTCTACTAGCTCTGTCATCTGGCTCTTCAGCTTCACCGCCTCCTCCTCCATCATCTGGACACTGGCATTTTCTTGGGTGCCATCTTCTCTGTCTTGTGACTCAGTTATGTAATAAGCACAATGAGATTAAGCAACTAGGCAACCTTTAAGCTGCCTGCTCCTTGAGGGCTCAGCACCCAGATCCCAGGTCCCACCCACCCGTGCACTTGCCGCCCCCCTCCTAACTGGGGGGGCCGTTCTACACCCACAGTTCCAGAGGCTGGTTCCCTTCCAGGTGCAGCCCCCCATGCTGTGGAGATGGGGCTCTCCCAACTACCAGGCCCCCATCCGCACTTCAGGCCTCAATGAGCCCACCCCTTGGCCATGCCCAATGCTTCCCAGGCAGCCCCCTGACATGACCAGCCCAGGGTAGCCAGTCCTGACATGCTGCCACATCTCAGATGTTACCCCCTCCAGTCCCTGCCATCTTGTCCCCCCCTTGCTTGGCCCACAAGGCCTGATCTGTTTTACGCCCCGAGGGCCCCGGCATCCCCAGGTCTACCAGGCCCCACTCTCCCCATTACCTGTAACATGCCCACTCCTCAGGCCCTTCCAGAAATCCAGTCTGCCCCTTGGCCCATAGGCCTGGCCATTCTTGGTGTCTTGCCACCCCTGGCTGGTTTCCAGAACTGCCAGGCCACCATGCTGCAGCCCCCAGGGCTCCACCCCAACCCATGCCTGTACAACGCTGGGACCTCACACTGATGGGTCCCCCACTGCTGAAGACTCCATCCACATCTTGGGCCCCCACCAGGGATGGTCCCGATATCCCCCCCATTGCTCTCCTTGCCCGCACTGGCCTTCATTCTGGCTCCTGGGTTAATCCCCTCCGTGGGTGCTCTGTAGCAGTCCTTCCTGGCCTTACAGCACCTTGGCCCCCCTTGTCAGCTCATGGTGTATGTCCGCGCTGCCTTCTTCTCCTTTAGGAGCAGCAATCCCAGCAGACCCTGCCCTATGCCACTCCTGGGTGCTCCGCTCTCATCCTCGGGCCTTGCCATCTCTTGCTCCCCTGTGCCACCCCCCCCAGAAAGAAGCCTTCTTCCAGTGGCCCACAAGGTGTGGGGAAATACCCCAATGACCACCATGGCCTTAATGGCCCCACCACACTTTGCACTGTGTTTAGCTTTTTTTTTTTTTTGCACCATACATCCACCTGTCCCTCCGGCAACCACTTTCTGGACCCTGTGCTTCTGGGAGACTTCCGCCCCAATTTGGCAAAACGACTCCCTTGCCATCACCTAGGCCTCAGTCTGAGCGCTTACTCCCAAATATCCCCAGCAGCCAGTGAAACACTTCCCTTGCCTAGTTTGTTTAATTCTGCCTGCTACTCGCTACTTGAGAATTGTTTCATTAAATTGACTCAAAGCACAGTTGTGAATTGTGTGTTAAGTTTGTTTAATTCTCTTGCTACTTGCTACTTGTGAGTTGATTCAGTGTTTTGATTGGGCATTTCCCTTTCATTTTTACCATGCGCTCACTCATGCTGTGCCATCTGGGCCTGGCCACAGCACTAGAAATCATGACCACGCTACGCGGCTGGGCCTCGGTGGCCCCCCACTCCTCGTACTGGCCTCTTGAGCCAGTCATGCCTCATTCTCTGATGCCGCCACCTCGAGGGGCAAGTAACCCAGCAACGATCACACAGATGGCCTCGATGGCCCCACAAAGCTCATGCTGGGTTTTTAAGCAGCACCATGCTTTCTGCTGGCCTTCCAATCACATTTTTTCTGCATTATTTCTACATTTTGCAAAACCAGCAATGCAAGCACACCACCACATAACATCACTCTCTCTTTTGGCTTAAAACAAAAATGCTACCCTAGTTTTACTCTTCCTACCCACGTGTACAGTAAAGCATTAAATGTACTATGCTCCCGGCTCCTGCTCTGAGCTTCCTGCTAGCAGCAAGTACACTATAAAAACATTCTCTGCTTTCCTTCTTTATACTCCAACAACCAGCAATGCAATAAAAAGCCACCAGCCAATACATGTAACAAATAAACACCACCACATTGTAAATTCCAACCACCTACTGCCTGTTGCCTTACAAAAGGCCCCATACCCTCAGTGCCTTACCTCAGATTGCCAAACAGTGTGCTGTAGTTCAAGCTCTGAATTTCAACAGCAAGAAAGAGGGCACCCAGAGGGCTGCAAGCCCTTATGAAGTCCCTAAGGACCCCAGTCAGGACTCCATGTGGCCCCTTCCCTTGGCAAATAGCCAGCGAGTCCATACTCTTGTCAAATGACGCAACTTGTGATGTCACTAGCCCTGCCCCTCATCCCTTCCCCTTCTCCCTCCCCCCTCCCCTTCCCTAGTCTCTTTCTAGCTGGGTCCCTGGGACAACCTGGCCTGCCTTTGGTGGCAAGCTTAATTATTAGGTGGCTGTGATTTTCTAAGTCATCCACTTTATCTTGCAGCATGTGGATTAGGTGGGCCTGTTCCCTGGCTGTGGCAGTGAGGTTCTGTAGAGTAGCATCATGGGTTTTGAGGTGTCTTTCAGTATGAAATAAATGAGTTTCAATGGCTTGCAGCTTTTGGGTGTTATTATTCATAGCAATAGTCATCTGTGCCATCTGAGCTAGCAATTGATTAAACATATGTTCCATTTTTGCAGAGTCTGCAGTAGCTGGCGGAGAGGAGACCATCTTGCAGGCCACAAAGAGCTGAGGAGGTCTCCTTTGTTTGGGTGAAAACTTCCCTTATCTGAAAAAAATGAGGACTACAAAATGCAGCAGGTAAGTCCCTTTTCTTTGTTTTGCAGAGATAGGAAGTAGTATCAGTCCCCCAAAGGTTGGATGATGAAGGATACAGTCCTACAGTCAGGGAGCTAAGCACTCAAGCTGCCATTCCAGTCCAAGGCTAAGCCACACCCCCTACTGCAAGTATTATTGCACCATCACTGCCAAAGATGTCATGCAGAAGGGGAAACTGTTTGAAAGACCATGTGGTAAACTCTATGCAACCACTGGATGAGAAACCCCAGAGCTGGTATCTGGCTGTTAATGATGGCTGCAATCGATGTGACCCGTGAAAACATGACACATTTTTCAGAAATCCTACAACTGACTTCAGTTATCCTTGAAAGAATTTATGATATGCAATACAGAAAGTGTTGCATATTTGGCTAAATGTTAATGAGACTGTTCTTACATTAGTAAGACAAAGAGACAGTTTTGTTAGACTGCATAACAAAGGAATGTAAATAACACTGTTGCCCAGCATGTTTCCCCTTCCAGTGATCTGGCAAAACACTAGGATATATTTGCAGTGGTTCAAAAAACATTCAGACCTAGGTGAAGGGATGATTATAACAATATTTTTTTAACATTGGAAAATTATTAGATCTTAACAACAGGATGGATTAGGTGGCAAGTCTGAATGATGGTGTTGAAATGGTCCCATTTTATTGAAACATTGCTTGCTGTATTTATTGCATATAGATCCATTGTAAAAAAATTTTCCCAGTGTCAGAGTAATATATATTCTGTAACACAAGGTTTTGAATTCTGTTTGAACCCTAATTTGCATAACATGCTGTTTTTATGATTGCAAATATCAGCACTTTTTTTTAACATGCACAGTGCTATGAATTCTAAGCTTGCATCATTTACATGCAAGATTTGAGAAGGGGACTTGATAAATGGTGTTATCCTTGATTTTCTACACCTTTTCTGCCATTTTTATGTTTGCATGCACGCATGTGCAAGAAACATAGTGCCATCATCGGAGTTTTCAGAGGTGTGTCAGCCCTCTTCCAATTCAGTCAGTGTGTTTGCAGGTGTGGCTGCAGTTCTCCAATGCCTGCTGGAGCTGTCTATGACAGCTCCAAAATGCAGTGGAGTACAGTTGAAAGGGGGAGCTACGCTTCAGTGAGCAGCGATAAGATATCGCCTGCTCATACGTGCTCCCCCTACTCACACACACACACACACACACACACACATCTGCTGCGTGCTGCGGCCCCCCCACGCACACACTGTATAGCCGATGAATGCTGAGCCCCCCCCAAAACACAGTTCCATGTGCCACACTGGGTGCCCACCCCAGCGTGGCTACACTCGTATAGCCGACGGGGGATGTCCCCCCCAGTACAGGGTGCCACGCTGGGAACCCACCCCACAGTGGCAACAGATGCTATGGCCGACGGGGGTGCCCAATCCCCTGTTGGCTCCACGCCCCCTCAACCAGCTGTCCTTCTGCCACGCTGGGAGCCCACCCCAGTGTGGCAAACGTTCAGCGTCATCTCATTAAAAACAACCTGAAAACCAAAACGGTCCTCGCTGTGTCTGCCCCCACCGCGCCCACCCACTGCGCACTCCTGTCTCCCCACACCCCTCACCCCATACTTACCTCTGGACTCTGGCGCGACTATCTTCGGTGGACCGGGAACACATCTGCACTCTTCAAAGCTGACCATGAACTGAAGAAATGCCGGTAAGCTGTATAATGGGATAGATAGGATTTTTTCAACTTTTTTGCATATCTCAGGCATTTTGGGAATTTTGGGCCCAAATTTTCAACATGGGGTTTTTGGGACCCCTCCTCATGAATTATTGCACTGTCATGGCATTATTCAGGCCCAAAGGGTGATTTCGCAGTCACCGCGCAAAATCACCTTTCGGGACTGAGTAACGAAATGACACTGCCACTGTTCATAAGGTGGGCTTCAAAAGCCTATGTTGAAATTTTGGTGGAAAAATTCCTAAAATGTCCTATCATGTGCTCTGTAAGTTCGTGAATTTTCAATATTTTCACTCCAGATTTTCAATATTGCCATTTTACCACACCTTCTTATGAGCAGTACAGCTGTCATTTTTCACATCTTGCCCAAAACGTGTTTCCGCCCATGTAGCACACAATGGCACAGTTGGTGTGCGAAATCAGTGTATGGGACACATTAAGAAAATCACAGTTACACTGTTCATGAGCAAAGGTCTTAAAATGGCTATGTTGAAAATGTGGTGAAGAAATTCCTAAAAATGACTGTTTTACGAGCATGTGTTGCGCAGTTCCTATGCATGCTCATAAGTTTGCGAATTTAATATTTTCACTCCAGATTTTCAATATTGCCATTTTATTACACTTCCTTATGAACAGTACAGCTGCCATTTTTATATGTCGCCCAAAATGTGTTCTCGCATATGTAGCGATAATGGTGATGTTGTGTGTGCCAAAGCAATGTTTGGGACAGATTACAAAATCACAGTTACACTGTTCATGAGCAGAGGTCTTAAAATGGCTATGTTGAAAATTTGGTGACAAAAGTCCATAAATGATGCTATTTAGCAGTGCAGCATTGCTGCACCCTCGTAAGTTCATGACTTTGTAATATTTTCAGTCCAGATTTTCACCAGTGGCATTTTCCACACTTCCTTATGAACAGTACAGCTGTCATTTTCACAACATGGCGAAATGTGTTTTCACACTTTCAGCGCAGAGATGCGTGGTTGCTGTGGGAAATCATTGTTCGGGACAGATAAAAGAAAATCACAGTGACACTGTTCATGATCGGAGGTCCCAAAATGCCTGAGTTGACAATCTGTCAAAAATCTCCTACACTAATTACATTACGGGTGCATATGCACGCCGTGACTTCACCAGTTTTTTTAATATTTTACTGCAGATTTGCAACATTGCCATTTTTCCACCTCCCATGAACAGTACAGCTGTCATTTTCATGTCCTGTTCGAATGTGTTTTTGCACCTGTGGTGCTAAATGCCGTAGTTGCTGTGCATAAGCAACTTTCAGCTAACAAACTGATATTGCCACTGTTCATGAGGTGGGGGTCTCAAAAAAAACATGTTGAAAATCTGGAGTGAAAATACCAACGAATGCATGAGCTATTAGGGTTTCCAACCGTAATGCCCCACCCTGTAGAGAATGACAGGCATCAGGGGTGTGACTTGGGATTCTTGCCTGTAATTATCATATCATTCCACACCCTGCAGCCAGTGAGAGGCATTGAGGTACGCCTTGGACTCTTCGGCCCAAAAGTTCACCCCATTCTCCTATACCACACCCATCTCACCATATTTCCTGATGGAATGGGGTGCGCATAAGGGCCATAGACCCCAAGGCACACCGTGACACTTGTCAGTGTCTGCAGGGTAGGGTGTGGTGAAATGGTGTGGCCGTTGTGCCTGACGACCCAAAGGCACACCTCAATGCCTGTAACTCTCCTCAGGGTGGTGGTGGGGTTGGCTTCAGTTTAATACTTCACTGCCATTCCTATTATGCAGCTCTGTAACTTCTGCACTACCAATGACAATGCCAGCAAGCAAACATTCGGCATTGACAAATGCTTGTTTGTATTGTTATTATCCTTCTTCTATGATCAATTTCAAACAGGTCTATTGACTGTGATGTTACATCATAAAGAAGAATGGAGTATGTATTCTTGTGATGGCATGATGTCTTAGTCCATGAATTGCATTGTGCAATACTGTACATGCCAGATCATTCAATGAACTAAGTGATTTGATTAGTTAGCATTCCAGTATGGGCGGGGGGTGGAGCTTGCCAATCAAAATGGTGGCAGATTAAATCCATAGGAGGGAAGCACCAAGGACCTGTTCTGCTGCATCTGATGACCTGCTAGAAAACTCAGCCTGAAAATTACACTTGAATTTACCGCTTACACTAAGCTCCATAATGATTCCTTTCCTGGCTCTCTGGACCTGGGCAATTGGGAGATAAATGAAGTTGAAATCTTGTCTCTTCACCTTGTTGACTGACCACCACTTAAGGGCCAACTTCCCCAGGGTACTAGTGATGCCCACTGGGTGGTGGGTCTTGCCTACATCAGAGCCGTGAGGCACAGCTGGCAGAGGACATGGCTCTCCCTGAGAGTATAGCTGATACAAATGAATTGGCAAAGATTACTACACTGCTCAACAGAGTGCTAATGGATATTGCTGAGCTAAAAGAAAAAAACTGCAAAGACAATATTAGAAGTACAGGGGCTGATGGCACAGGTGGCTAACAAGGAGCATACAGTGAATGTACACAGAGAAATATTACACACTCACCAAGGCCACATCCATGAGCATCACGGACAAATTCAGTATCTCCTGCATCAGGTGGATGACCTGGAGAACAGGTACAGGTGTAATAATATCAGGATCATTGGAGTGCCAGAGGGGGTGGAAGGCAAAGCAATGATACCCTTTCTACAAATGTTTTTGCCATTGGTTCTCAAACTGAACAACATGCCGCCTCTGGAGTTGGAAACGGCTCACAGGTCCCTTACCCCCAAGCCTAGAGAGGGGGAAAGACCTCGACCCATCCTCTGCAGATTCTTGAAATACCAAGCCAAAGATCTTTACCTCCTTATGACCAGGGAAAAAAGGGATCTACTCTGGGAAGGCCACCATATTCAGCTTTTTCAAGACTACTTGCAGGAGTTTTCTTGAAGGTGCCAAGCTTATGCCAAGCTTATGCCAGAGTTAAACAAGAACTTTACTGACTAAACATTCTGGCCTCTCTCCATTATTCCTCAATGTTAAGAATCCAGGACAAAGTGGAATATCTCATTTAACAATCCAGCCAAGGTGGAACACTTTCTGAATCAAATCCATCATGAAAGAGGTAGAAATGCACCCAAACTCCTGGCACCACATGGAGCAATTTGGCAACCTCCACTGCCTACCCCGACGGAAACCGAGCCAGCAAAGGAATTTCAGCCAAGTGATGTGAATCCACCAGAGACAAGGCACCAGGTCCAAAGAGGTTGCCAAAAGAAAAGAAGCAAAACTCCAGTGAATCAGAAGAACCCAGCAACCCCGAAGACCCAAATGCCTAGGCTTGGTACCACTGAAACACAGAAACATAGAATTTGATAGTAGACAAGGACTGCTTGGCCCACCCAGTCTGCCCATTTCCCTACCTGATGGATAAACTGCAGATTCTAGTTAATCAACAGCTTACTTCCTCCTACCCCCCCACTAGAATTGCCTTATGTCTGTCCTATGCATTCTTGAATTTTCCTACTGTTCCTGACTCCACAACCTCCTCAAGAAGGCTGTTCCATGCATCCACAACCCTTTCTGTGAAAAAATACTTTCTAACATTACCTCTAAGCCGTCCCCCCTCTATCTTCAAATTGTGCCCTCTTGTTATTGCACATCTCTTTTTCTGAAAGATTTTATCCTCTTGTACTTAGTTAATTCCCTTGAAATACTTCAAAATTTCTATCATGTGCCCCCTCTCCCTCCTTTCCTCAAGGGTATACATATTAAGCTGTTTTAGTCTCTCCTCGTATGTCTTGTGCTGCAGACCCTGCATCGTTTTGGTTGCCCTATGAACAGCCTCCAATTTGTCTGTGTCTTTGAGGAGATGGGGGTCTCCAGAATTGTATGCAGTAGTCCAGTTGAGGTCTCACCAAATGTCTGTACAGAGGGATAACAACTTCCTGTTTTCTACTGTTGATGCTTCTCCCTATACATCCCAGTATCCCTCCAGCACTCCTTACTGCCTTCTCACATTGCTTGCCCACCTTTAGGTCATCTGATATCCCTCTTCCCCATCTATTATCTGAACTGAGTAGTGACTCAATAAATGTCATCCCTGTAAAGACATCCAACCTATACGACCCACTTCAGGAGCTACTGCTGCAGCTATTGATTTGAGTTGATTTGAGTCGATTTTTATTTGTATACGGGTATACATCAGACAAGGTTATTCTTAATACAAAACACATTAAAAGGAATAAAAATTCAATGTCTAAATAAAATCACAGTTAAATGTTAGTTTAAAAAAAAAACTAATACAGTTTAAACTGCTATCGATCTCTCCGCATCAACCGAAGCTGAGGTGACAGAGGAACATACACCTGACAAAACTGACAATGATTGGGCCCTCATATGTCTGGCATGGGTGGACTGCATAGGAGATGAAGAGCCTTCAGAAAATTTCCCTGTCAGGTTCAGAAACGGACCCAGGAGTCGGAGTGCTGGCTAGTGGAGAAGGATCAAGCATCCTGGGGACTGCTCTCCTTCTCCAGAGGGAGGGAGGGAGGGAGGGAAACGTGTCTGGAACCTTATGGACCCCAGGCAGAGGCTAGGGGTTCCACTGTGACCAGCGCCACCATGTTAGAGGAGGTGAGGTGGATCCTGGATGTCATTGTATGTCCCCGCCCCAGGGAGCAAGCATTGCAAAAAACCTGGACCCCCGGCATGATGACCCACTCTACAGCCATCCACTACCTCTGAGGTCTGCCAGAGGGGTCCCACTCCCATGGCCCCAACCCGAGGGGTAAGCTGGGGCTTGCCACCGGTGGCAAGCCTGGGTATGGGGGTGGCATGTAGAGTTGGTCTGAAGACAGAGGGGATCAGAACAAAAAAAAAAAAAAGAACATTTCCCTGAGACACAAAAGAAGCCAGAATTGCATCCCGGCCCAGGAATGGACCATTGGGGGACAGAAGACAATAAGTAATTGCTTAAGTTGTTCTTTTTCCCGTCCCCTAACGTCATGTTCTACCTTCCTGGCCATGAACCCTTGTCAGTTCAGGACATGGAGGGATGCATAGTCTCCCTTGTGGTGCAGGCCTAAGATCAGCAGCGCAGTTGTTTTACAATCATCCCCAAACAGCCTCTGCACACTCAGTCTTGGGTCTTAGCCTGCTCAACTGTTCCTGCAACTCATATTATGGATTGGAGCAATCAAGAACCCATGTCAGCTGAATTCTGAAACTTAGCAGTCAGCAGACAATCTACCTGCTGTTACTCAGGAAGTGACTGCAGCCTTGAAAGCATATAGGACAGCTAGTCCCTTCGATAGTGCCTATTAGGGGTGCAGAGTTTTGTTTAAAATATGTATTTCACCCACAAGGTAGAGATACAGTCCCATAATCACAGTAAGGGGAAGAGCTCGTGCTCTTTTAAAATGGCCATCCCCTACTAAAGGAACAACTGTTCTGCTAAAACCCCACAAAAGTTACACTACTGTTTAGCGATAGATGTTGTTTGTTGTTTGCCTTTTCTTTAGGTGGGATTATTAAGCAAGAAATAGAATAAGGGCTGTTTGGAACATTAACCCAGAAGGGGGAAGGGGAGGAGGAGGCGCACATGGGGGCAAACCAGAGATTTTACAATGGACCGTTTTACTAATGGACAATAGTTAGCCCTTGCCTTGAGTAGTTGAGAAAGGGGTACGGGGAAGAGTACTTCAGATGCCCCAGTCAGGAATGGGGGAAGAAATTTGGTGCAGCTAAGGCATGGTTAATTCCCCCAATTAAGTGTCCAGGCTCTGTGGAGGGAAGCTTAGTAGGATAGTGCCAGCACTTCTTCCTCCCTCATCCCCAACCCCCCATTCAGCAACAGAGTGAAATGCTGAGCTGGGAAACTGATCTAACTTCATTTCAGCTCACAATCCAATTATTTTATAATCCCCCAACCCTTTAGCTTCTGACAGGTGACAAGGGGAAGGGGATCTGACAAGGTGAACAAGAGAGTAATAATAATAATAATAATAAATTTTATTTAATATAGCGCATTTCAAAAATCAAGGCGCTGAACAAAATAAATACAAAATCAGCAGATACAATACATATCAATAAAATCAGCGAAATTCAGAATAAGCTTTTCCCCATAAAAAAGTCTTCAAGGCTTGTTTAAAAGCACTTACTGTCCCTGCCTCCGTAGTTGACGGGGCAGAGAATTCCAGAGTAGGGCAACAACCCAAGGCACAGACCCCAGATGACTTTAACCTAACCCTCGGAATCTCCAGCAACCCCTCATCAGCCGAGTGGAGCTGTTGCAGTGGGGTGTAAGGAACCAGGAGCTCTTTCAAGTAGTTAGGGATCATTCTATGTAGGGCTTTGTAAGTTAATGAACCTACCTTAAAGGTGATCCACCACTGAACAGGCAGCCAGTGCAGCACTAGGGTAATGTGGGATCTCCTAGATACCCCAGTCAACAGATGTGCAGCTGCATTGTGCACTAGCTGCAAGTGGTGGATATCAACCCCAGGAAGCCCTAGATAAAAGGAGTTACAGTAGTCAAGGTGTGAGGTCACAAGAGCGTGGACTAAAACAGGCAGATCGCAAGACAGAATGAGATGCTTGATCCAGGCAATGTTCCTAAGGTGATAAAAGGCCAGCTTGATGACTGCCGACACCTGATGACGGAGGGTCAGCCCATCATCAAGCACCACTCCCAGGTCATGCACCCACTCAGAGGTAAGGATCTGAGCCCCCCAGGACTAAACCAGAGGGGAGATCTGACCTCAACCCCTCTCTCCTGTGACCTGGGTCCACACCAGAACCTCAGTCTTTCCTGCATTCAACTTTAAACCACTGGAACTCATCCAATCTTGGATTTCCATGGGACAACAGCTCAAGACTGAGATAGCACTAACCTAGTCGGGGACAAAAGACAGGTAGAGCTGGGTATCATCAGCATAGCAGTGAAACCTCAGCCCATGCCATCTTACAATGTCTCCGAAGGGCAACATGTACACTGCAAATAATATGGGAGACAGCACCGAGCCCTGAGGTACCCTGCAAGGCAGAGAGAAAGACTCGGAAGAAAATATTCCCGAGACAACTCTCTGAGTTCTACTGGTGAGGAAAGATGAAAACCATCTGAGAACTGTCCCCAGCAGCCAACAGATAAGCCTCAGGTGCTCGAGCAGAATCCCATGATCCACAGCGTCAAACACTGATGACAAATCAAGGAGTTCCAAGATGGAACAGTTTCTCCAATCTCTCGCCATCAGGAGATCATTGAGCACCCAAACCAGAGCAGTCTCAGTACTATGCTTCTTACAGAAACCCGATTGGAGAGGTTCATATACATTATGGATGGTTTAATGGTTCTCCAGTTGAGCTGCCCCAACTTTCTCAATACCCTTTCCCACAAAAGGACGGTTATAGATAGGTCTGTAGTTCGCTAGATTCTCCGGGTCCAGAGAAGCTTTCTTCAGGAGGGGTGTCACCACCGCCTCCTTCAGGGAGCTAGGAAATTCACCCGATTCCAAAGAGCACCGGACGATCTGAGCTAAGACCGGACTGATAATATCACTACAAACCAAAATCAGGGAATTAGGGCCCGGATCTGAACTACAGCAAGTGGGACGCATCCCCTGGACAATCCTCATAATATCAATGAACTCCAGCAGATCAAAGGTACTCCAGGAAACTCTGGGCTCCGTGACTAAGCACAGACCAACAGCATCTCCCATAAAGCGAGTCTAACAGAGCTCTTGTCTGATGTCAGCCATCTTATTCGCAAAGAAACGAGCAATCTCATCACATTCAATTTGTGAAAAAACTCAATGGAGCTGCAGACAGGCTGGGTTGCACAACCTGTCCTCAGTTCAGAAGAGTTGAGCCGGTTGGTTGCATGCAACAGAGATTTCTCTGGACAGGAATTCCGCCTTCTTATGAGAAATCTCTGATTGATAGAGTTTATAATGCTCTAACAAAATAAGATGGTCACCATTCAAGGCAGACCTCCGCCAATGACACTCTAACCTACACCCCAACCTCTGCAATTCCCTCAGGGACTCATCAAACTATGGGGCCCTGGGGAAGAGCAGAAGGTGGTGAACATGGACAGGAGCAATCAGGTTGAGAGCTGAAGAAATGGGCATACTATAGGCCGTGACTAACAGCTCCGGATCTGTGCTGGTCTCGCCAAACACCGAGATGTCAATCACTGCAGCCAGGTTTTCAGGGACTATATCTGCAAAGGGCGATAACTGACCATCTCCACAGGAGCTGACCTACCCGGGGGTGCATAAAAATTGAACCTAACGGTGCAGTGATCGAACCAACCTACAGGTTCCACAACCAAATCGGAGGTCTTGATCCCCAGGAGGAAGACCAAATCAAGAGAGTGACCGCCACTATGAATAAATGAAGAAACAACCTGTGTGAAGCCCAGAGATGTCATCACCTGGAAGAAGTGTTGTCCAAAAAGTGAGGATTTGTCATTGACCCAAGCATTGAAGTCACCCAGAACCATCAGTCTGGGTGACTCCAATGCTATGTCGGTGGTGAAGTCTGCTACTTCCTGCAGGAACAGCTTCTCATCACTTGATGGATGGTAAATGAGTGCTATCCTGCACCCCACACCAGTTACCATGGTGCACTCAAATGATATGGCCTCCTCAACTGGAACCCCAGTTATGCCCAATTTGGTCTTGAAACAGACCTCAACCCCTCCCCCCCCCACAAACCAATCTCGGGCGGTGTATAACCGAGTACCCGGAGGGAATAGCTGCCTCTAAAATTGGGGCAGCATTCCGATCTCACCAGGTCTCGGTAATGCAAGCCAGATCCACTGTTTCAGCAAAATCTGCAATAAGAGCAGTTTTGTTCCTAATGGATGTGGCATTGCACAACACCCGAGTTGGACAGTGTTGGCAGGCAGTCCCAGCTGCTTGCCCTCCTGAAAAGGAGGTGCCCTTGGGTATTGGAACCAGGCAAGAATCACCACGTTCCTGGCACCATTTCACCCCAGGGAGTCTTCTGGTCCTTACCACCCCGATGGGAGAGCACCACTCATTCAGAGAGGAGGGGGCACAGCAGAATGCATCTTGATGCCCTGGTGCCGTGTCTTGTGACTGATTTAGCAGGAATCCCCCCTTCTGGCTCATCTCTATGCTCACATTGCACCTAGGACATTATGATGGAGGGAGGGGGTAAAAAGTCAAACCTGAACACAGGTCTTGAGGGTCTTGTCCAACACTAAAGGCTCCTGGAAAGACCTCCCCCACACAAGTCAATATTTATTTATTTATTTAAAAGTTGATAACCTGGAAAAGTACCATGAGCCAAGGCTCGTTTCCAGGTGTGACCCAGGAAAATGGGAAACCAGGAGATAACAGACGTAACAGACAGAGTCAAAATCACATAACAGAAAACAAGTCAAGGGTCAGGGGTTACAAGACCCATTACCAAAGTAAAAGCATCACATCATCAACAAAAAATACACAGCACAAACAAAGGATGAGTT
The DNA here is from genome assembly GCA_016271365.2 of Neoceratodus forsteri. Taxonomy (NCBI): domain Eukaryota; kingdom Metazoa; phylum Chordata; order Ceratodontiformes; family Ceratodontidae; genus Neoceratodus; species Neoceratodus forsteri. The sequence goes on along the minus strand of CM057450.1, from coordinate 255,955,543 downwards.
TCATAGAGGACCAAACTCTAAGTGAGGGTTAAATTATACAAGCCCCCAAAAACATAGTGCAAAAGCAAGCTTGGCCTAATAGAGGCAGCTCTACTAGAATATGATAACATACGGCTCTAAGGTTTGGGGACACTGAGAGCATGGCTGATGGGGGAAGAGTTTAAGGAGCCTCTTGAGTGAGAAGAGGGAGTAACTTGAGCAGAGGTCAGAGGGTAGATTGTTCCAGAGTGAAGGGAAATGGAAAGAAAAAGCAGATTGTCTAGAAACAGAGTCAGGGCGAGGGATAGAGGAGGTGCACTAGTCTCTGTGATGAAGGGAGTAGTTTGAGGATGCAACTTAGGAGAGACAAAATAAGAAATAAGGGAGGGACATAAGAATTGGACAGGTATTAAATAGGAACCACTCTGTAATGTTAAACCAGCAAAGGCTGGCAGGGAGCCAACATACCCCCAATGGTCCCCCAGGGTTGATTGCTAGCCACTGCAAGGGCCACCTGACAGAGAATATGGGACCTGGGATAAAAACTAAAGCAGAAACATAGAAATTAACAGTGGAAGGGGACTGCAAGATCCATCTAGTCTGCCTGATATGGGTAACTACCCCCTTCTATCAATTCTGTGAAATGATACCTTTGTGCCTATCCCAGGCGTTTTTGAACCTGTTTACCATTTTGGTCTCCACCACTTCCTGGGGCAGGCAATTCCATGGGTTGACCATCCTCTCAGTAAAGAATTTCCTGACACTGCTCCTGAATCGCCAACTCTTGAGCCTCATATTGTGTCCTCTAGTTCTGACACTTTTCTTCTCCTGAAGGAGCTCCTGCACCCCTACCTTATTTATACCCCATGATGTACTTGAATGTCTCAAATATGTCCCCCCTGTCCCTCCTCTGCTACATGTTGAGCTCCCTCAACCTATCTTCATATGCCATTTGATGCAGACCCTGAGTAATTTTTGTAGCTCTTCTCTGCCCCATCTGAATCCTAGCAATGTCTTTCCTAAGGGTTGGCCTCCAGAACTGTATACAGTACACCATGTGGGGGAAGTGGCAGCCCCACCTCTCTTCTGTGACTTGTGATTCCCCTTCCTATGCAGCCCAGCATACCACTGGCCTTTAGCACCACAGTTTCACACTGCTTCCCCATCTTTAAGTTATCTAATATAATGATTCCTAAGTCTCGCTCCTGGTTGGTGCATGCTAGCTGCTCCCCTCCCAGGAAGTATCCCACCTTGGAGTTTCCCTTGCCTAAGTGCATGATCTTGCACTTTTTGGGGTTGAACTTCAACTGCCAGGCATCTGAATACTCCTTGAGCTTCCTCAGGTCTGATTCCGTGCCCTTGACTCCTTCTGGGGTATCCACTCTGTTGCAGATCTTGGTGTCATCTGCAAACAGATACACTTTCCCTTTCAATCCATTACCAATGTCGGCTGTGAACACATTGAAGAGTAGGAGCCCCAGCACTGACCCCTGAGGCACTCCACTAGTCAATTCACTCTCCATCATTACCATTCCACCTACTTGCACCCATTTTGTTCGTCCCTTAAGCTAGTTGCTCACCCAACCCACCACTTACTTACCTATGCTAGTGTGGTCCAGGTCTTTACCAGCCTTCTGTATGGAAATGAGTTGAAGACCTTACTAAAGTCCAGATAGACCACATCCACCACTCCTCCTTGCTCCACTGCCTTCATTACCCAGTCAAAAAAGTCAACCAGGTTTCTCTGGCATGACCTTTCAGCCATGAAACCGTGCTGTTTTGGGTAATGTTGCCTACCCAATTCCAAATGTGCTACTATTCTTTGCTTGAGCAGTGGCTCAATCAGTTTTCCTATCACCGATGTGAGGCTTACTGGACAGTAATTTCCAGCCTCTCCCCTGCTCCTTGATTTGTGAAGTGGGACCATTGTCACCCTCTTCCAGTCTTCAGGCACTTTCCCGCATTTAAGTGATTTGGTGCATATGGTGAGAGTGTCTATGAACAGGATTATTTCCAAATGTTCAGTGCTACAGGTTATAGTTGCAATGTTTATAAGGTTCATCAAATCAGTATTAAGAGATATCTGCCTGCAACCCACCAAATGGGTACCTTCGACTATTGAGCCAAACCATTCATGGTGGGTGCAGTGGCAAGAAAACATGTTGTATTCTAAGTATAAAAGAAATAAAGTACTGAAGAGCTGTTATCACACCAGTGGCATACCGGACATGGCTTTTGAACAAATCCAGAGGCAGAGGTTCTACAGTGGGGTATTTAGGGAGGGCTATGGGGGATGGGCCAAAGGGACTCTCTTACTATGCAGATTCTTAGGTGGGGCAGCACTTCCAAAGCTATGATTTCAACTAAACCATCCAAATTATGGATAACAAAACATCAGTTATAGCCACCTCATGGAATGTGAGGGACCTAAACTCCCCTATTGAGTGGAATAAAGTGCTGTCCCAGCTGAAAAACATGAATATGCAGATTACTTTTATTCAAGAGACTAAGCTAATTGATAGAGAGGCCCTGAAACTCAAGAGAGAATGGGTGGCATGGGAAGTGCACAGTGTATCCGCCTTGGCCAAAAGGGGGGTCTCCATATTGGGCTATAAAAGCCTTCAGTGGAAACTACTTACCACAGGGGGGAGATGGGTAATTGTCAAATTAGCCACCCCTAATGGCCCCCTACTCCTAGCTAATGCATATGCTCCAAATGATGACTCTCTGGACTTTATTAATAACTCTTACAAAGTATTATAAACTTAGCATTTGATAACCTGGACGTCATACTAGGGGGGACTTCAACCTGACACTGGACCACTTCCTAGATAGGTCGAAGTCCAGACCTGAGCCTCATGTATGCTCTCCAGCAGCCTTAAAAGACCTGATGTTCCTCCACCAACTCACTGACACCTGGAGAGTGGCTCATCCTGCAGACCAAGATTACACATACTTCTCGGTGGCATGGGCCAAGGCAAGCAGGTTGGACTTTTGGCTAACATCCCCAGAGATTACTATGGCCCTCCCAGAAACTTCCATTGCCCCAATCTACCAATCAGATCATGCCCCAATGTCTTAAAGTTCCCCATAGGACCCTCCATCCCAGGCCACCCAATGGTGATTGGATCCCTTATTGCTGTAGGAGAAAGAGTCCCAGTGCTGGCTGGACAAAGAAACTAAAAATTATTTTGAGGGCAACCCCCAGGGACCAGCATCCCCTGCTAACATATGGGAGGCCTAAAAAGCAACATTAAAGGATAAGATAATTAGTTATGCCTCACACCAAAGGAAACAGTGGGGAAAGGAGGTCAGGAGTCTACAGAGACAACTAAAAGAAAATGAGGACCTGTAAAAATGGGATGCAAAGCAACTCCAGAACCCAAATTCAGTCCACAAAATGTCAACATTAAGAATCAAACTGATCGCCCTGGCCACCAGAAAAGCAGAATTACGGTTACAAAGAACAAAATTTAAGTATTGGGCCTATTGGGATAAAAATAGTAAATTCCTGTCATTCAGACTGAGGAAGCAGTAAGGGGATACTCATATTGTACAGTTGGTAGATCAGACGGCTAAGCTCTGTACAGTGCCTAAGTACATTAACAGAGTAATGGTCACCTTTATAAGGATCTGTATGAGTCACACATTAGTTGGGATAAACAGATCTTTATGAGATTCATGCAGGATGTCCCCATTCCCAATCTGACTGATGCCCAAAGAGAAATACTAGATGCCCCCTTCTCAGAAAAGAAACTCCACAAGGCAGTCTGGGCTTTGGCCCCACACAAGTCACTGGGCAGTGATGGCTTCCCGGTGGATGTCTGCCAAATAGTCCTGGACTCGATAGTTTGCCCGATACTGGAAATGCTGAGGAGTGCTCAGGTACAGAATGGGCTATCTCCTACCCTTTGAGATGCCATAATTATGGTACTTCAAAAAGACGGGAAGGACCCCATAAGTCCAGCTAGTTTTCACCCTATATCCCTGATTAATGCTAATGCTAAGGTGCTGGAAAAAATTCTAGCATCTCAACTTGATCAGATCCTCCCATATCTGATCCACCCAGCGCAGGTGGGTTTTGTGAAGAGTAGAGTGAGCTTGGACCATATAATGGCACTGTTTACACTGATCTAGGCTGCAGCCAATCTTCCTACTCCAGTGGCTTCTGTAACAGTAGATTTTGAGAAAGCATTCAATTCCATGCAGTGAGAATATCTACACACAGTTCTGGGTCATGGCAATTTCAGAGTTAACTTTTGCTTGTGGATCCATACCCTACATCAAGCCCCATCAGCAAGGCTATTGACGAACAATATATTGTCTGACCCCTTTTTATTACACAGAGGGACAAGGCAGGGGTGCCTTCTCCCTTTTGTTATTTGTCATAGCCATAGAGCCTCTGCCTGCGGCCATTAGAACCCATCTGCAGATTCGAGGTATCAAACTGGGGGTAAGGCCTATAGTGCTAAACTGTACACTAATGATTATCTCATCCTAACAGAGGATATAGGCATGGCCTTGCCTGGCATCTTAGACCTCTTGCAATCCTTCACAAAACTATCTGGCCTTAGGATAAATATTAATAAATCCCAAATCCTACCCCTCAATAAGATGCAGCTGCCTCAAAAAGTGAGCTCCTCTGGCCTGACTTGCACCGACAATGGAATGAAATATCTGGGAATACAGACTCCAAAAGAGCTACTTAGACTGATACCCATCAATCTCAACCCCCTCATACAAAAATTGCAAATAGAATTGGACAGGTGGATGCACCTGAACCTAACTTTGGCAGGAAAGACTGAGGTGGTGAAAATCATGGTAGCATCTAGGGTTTTTTTATATCCTCTCACACCTAGCAGTGGTAATACAGGATACCTGGTTTCAGAAGCTGAATAGTATAATTCAAAAATGTATCTTGGGTGAAGCCAGACCCAGATTCAGTTAGGCAAAATTAAGAGCACGTAAGGAAAGAGGGGGGTGGAATCTTCCTAATTTCCAAAGATATGCCTTCTCCTGCCTCACAGCAATACAGTGCTGGATATTTAAAGGGCCAGAACTGCAGCCTCTGGTGTGGGTACAAATTTAATCAGCCACATTAAAAGGGACCAATCCAGTGGTCTACCTTAGCTCCTCACTCCCCAGACAATACCAAACCTGGTGTACTATACAGGCAGCCCATAAGGCTTGGCAGAAGTTGGGACAGCAAACCAATAGTTGTCTACACACAGGAGAATTCATGCCCATATGGAACAACCCCCACCTCTTGGAAGGTAACCAAACAGTACTCTGGGAAGGGTGGAAACGAGAAGGGATAAATTTAGTTAAAGATATTCTAGACAAAGATGAGCACACGATGGCCACTTTCCAGACCCTACAGCAATGGTATGGCATATCAAAATATGACTTTTGGAGATATCTCCAATTGAGAAGCCTACACTCGGTCTGGCAAAAAAAGAAGTGTGTTTGCATCATATGTAAGAAGTACCCAAGGAGAGTGTGTGCAAGGCTCATACAAGCACATGGACCCAAAAACCTAAAGGCCTAGCAGGCAGGATTCAGAAGATGCTCAAACAGACTGACCCTGACCCAGTCCAGCCAGCCAAAGCCAGGTGAAAAGCAATGTTAGGTATTGTAATTAGTGAGGACGAGTGGAGGGGGTGCTGGAGGTTAGCAACCAAAGCCTGCAAGGGCTGGAAGAGTCTCCTGATTCAGAATAAAATCTTACATATGCAATATCACACTGTTGTAAAAAGAATGGGACTAATTCCCATGGACGAGTGTTGAAGATGTGAAGCCACAAGTGTGAACCTGTTGCACATAATCTGGGAGTACCCATCCATTAAACCCTTCTGGGCCCAGGTAGTGCAGGCATGCTCAGAAATTCTATGGCTCAGGCTAAGTCTAGATGCCCCATTAATGCTGTTGAGTATACTCCGAGGGGAGGGTCAAATGACAATGGCACAACAGCAATGGTTCCTACAGGCCTCAGCGGAAGCCAAAAGAGTCATACTGATCAAATGGAGATCTGTCACATCATCTACATTTGGGGAATGGTATGGTATTTATACTACTACTGGCAACCAGCTCAAAGCTGCTATATTTTTCCTTACAGAATAGTCACAAATATCAGCTGCTATGGGCGCCATATCTACAATTCCTTATATGCCATAGCCAAAGTCCCTCCACTGACTGGATGAAGGATGTTCTGAAACCCCCATGACTCAAACCAGCTAAACCCACACACTGGATGGGAAAGGGAAGCATCAAGGCCTGATCCTAACTCCCTTCCTCCCTTCATTGTGGCAAAGCATCCCCCTCACCAATCTGTAAACTAGACTTACAGAATGAGGAGTAAACCACCCCCCTGCTAAATCAGGTTTGTGTTAGACAAAGGTATGACATGCTTGGATAAGAGAGGAAATATAAAGTGTACTGAATTGGCACCGGCTTATTTATTTATGTATTTATTGATTTCAGTTTTGTTAACGGGGCAGGCCCACTGGGTCCTGAAGATCCCTTTTTCAAGGGTGACTCAGAATTAGTTACAAGTACAGTGATTCATTTAAGAAGGGAACAATTAATTTGGTAATATGCAGAATATAAATACAGTGTCAACAGTGGTGGAGACCATACAGACAAACCAACAATTGGTAGACAGCTTAAAATACAGGAACATTCTGACTAGACAATATGCAATGGGAAGATTAGTATAGGGCACGTTCACTATGTGGATTACAATGAAAACAGTCAAATCTATTTGCCACCCATGAGGACTTTTGCCCATGCATTTGGCGCTGTATGGCTGCCACATGTAACTGGCCTTGTGCTTGCTCAGACCGAACATGTTGGTTTACCTAGAGACTGGTCAGACCAAATACAAAGTGCAAGTGCAGATGCTGATTTCCAATAGGTGCCCTCAGAGTGTCTTATGAAAGGATCCCAGGGAGCTGGAGTCCTGCAGAGAAGCAGGAAGCTTATTCAAGATCATAAGTGCTACATAGGAAAAGGATTTGCCACTGGCAGCAGTCTTTAACCTGGGCACTTCCAGTAAGTTCCTGCCAGATATCCAAAGCATTCTACCTGTTCTTTTTGGAATAAGCAGGTTGAAAAGACTCTCTGGTGGGGGGTCTTGCATTAGTTTGAAGGGCTTGACACAACAGGGGGTACTGAAGTCTGTGGTTCAGTGATAGCCATTTCAAGGAGGCCAATACCTCACAGTGGTGCTGCCTTGGATGTGCCTTGGAAGTGAATTGAGCTATTTTGGTATAAAGTGCCTGCATCCTACTGAGCCCCTGTTTACGAAGTGAATGCAGGACTGGGGCAGCATATGTTAGGCTGGGGAGTAGGATGCTGTTAGCTATCATTATTCTGGTTTCTGGGATCATTTGTGGGCTTAGCCTGTATAAAAGCCTCAGCTTCTAATGCATTGTTCTGGTGATCATGTCCACATGGTGCTTCAGGGTGAAGCTCTGACCCAGCATAAGGCCCAGGTATTTGAATTGGCTTACTACTTCAATGATCAAGCCAGATGTGGAAATGATGGGCAGTAGAGGGCTTCGGTCAGGGTTTAGAGCTCTTGGGTCGAATATGATGGCTCTTGTTTTTGTGATGTTAAGGAGCAACCTCTTGGCCAGGAGCCACCTCTCCAAAGACAGAAGGTCTTGTTGCAGATGTCTGTGTAGGTTGGGTATGCTAGATGTGGTTCTATAAAGCACCGCATTGTCAGCATACAGGACTACTGAGCTTTCCCCGCAGTTTCTGCTGAGGTTGTTTATGAATAGCAAGAACAGAAGTGGGGACAGGATTGACCCCTGGGACACCCCTCCTTGACGGGAAGTTGTTCTGAAAATGTCCCTTTCCACCTTACCTGCTGCATGCCATTGTACAGTTAACTCGAAAACCAGGTTAGGGAGTGCTGATCTAAATCAAGGCACTTTGGTTTATCCACTAGCAGATCATGGTCCACAGGTCGAAGGCCTTGATTCAATAGATAAATACTGCCCCAGTGGGGGCACAATTGTCAAGTGCTGTGAGGACATCAGTGGAGAATTTGATGAGAGCAGTGTCCATACTATGCTTTTGTCTAAACCCATGTTGGGTGCTGGCTAGTAGGTTGTTTGCATCCATGAAGTCACGTACTGGCCTTAGACAAATCTCTCCCCTGGATTGTGGCTAGCATACACAGAAGGGATATGGGCCTGTATTTTCCCACCAGATCCCTGGGGCCACACTTGTGGATAGGTACCACATAGGTTTGCTTCCACTTGGTAGGAACAACTCCTTTATAAAGGGATCTGTTGATGAGCCATGTTACCAGTAGGGCTATGGATGGGGCAGTTGCTCTCAGGAATCTGGGGTCGAGGCCGTCTGGTCCTGCCAAACCCTTGGCCTTCATAGACTTCAGTATGGGAAGTACATCTCTCAGTGCACTAGCTTTAGATGAAATTCAGGGTGCTGAAGTTCTTGTCTGTCATGCCCCAGTGGGTTTGAAGAATGGGGAAGGGAGTGAGGCTTTGTACATTTCTAGGTCTGTGAAGAACCTATTAAAGGCATTCGCTGCCTCCTGAGAGTTACTGATGGATTGCCCCCCCGTAAGTGATTGGTCCTTGGGGGGTTTGCTGTTGCCCTTTAGCAGATTCTTTGTTTGGGACCAGAAGGCCCTTGGATTGGTTAAGTTTGCTTGCTGCAGGGACTTAACATATTCCCTTTTTGCCACTTTGGTCACTTTCTTAATTTGGTTCCTTAATGTTCTGTAGCTGGTCCAGTCATTGGGTGGCCGGAGGTCTTGCTTAGCTGTGTATAAAAATAATGATGGCCAGACATAGCTCTAAATATGATCTAAGTTGCCCGTGCATTATTGTTGTAATGGGCTTGATACAGTAAGCAAAACCATATAACACACTGTCTGTATGTGTGGTTTTTGATTAATGTTTATCTTCATACTCAATGAAAAAGATTAACTGAAAAAAAAAAGTATTCCAGTATTTAATAATTGTAAATCACTGTGTACAGTATAGTTCATTTGGACTGCCCTGTTCAACTATGTAGGGCTACACTACTGATTATTGCTTTTTGGGTCAAGTATAATAGTCATCTTAAGATGAGGATCATTTGATATAAATTCAAATATGCTGAGGCAAGGGATTTTAGTTCTCTCCATCCACATGAAAACTAAGATTTTTGATAATTTTGTGGATACAAGATTTGAATCCAGGATCATTCTGCCATCTTGAATATTCTCATTTTGTTGGTTCTAAATTTAAATGTGAATCACTTAGCAAGTTAGGATTATGGCTTAACTTTTGTCAAAGATATGTGGGCTTTTGCAGACTATTCAAAACATATTTTTGTAATACCTGCAGAAAACTAAGCTTTTCTTCTATTAGGATTTTTAGATATGTTATATTGGTTTGTTTGTAGGTTTACTGATCTATAGAGCACCTGGTTACTTTTTCCTATTTATAGACCTTTAAATCTTGGTGTATACTGTGTTACGTTGCAGGTCTGGTCAGGAGCCCCTGTGAAAAAGGAGCTTTAGTGTAAAATTTGTTGAGTGGCCCTAGCTCAAATGGGATGGATAACAATGTTTGTTATCATGCCTAAGTTTGAAACACTGTTTGATGCTTGATTTTCACAAATAAAGGAATCTTCTGTATAGAAGCACTGATTTTGGTTTGCCTTATTATTGGTGGGTTATCATTTTATATTCCCTGAAGTCTGACCAGTACTGTTTTTTATGTTTGGATTCTAAACATAAAGTTTAAGTTTCAAAACCTGAACCAATTTAACACAATATTTCCTAGTCACATTACATTCATACAGAAGTTGCAGCTGAGAAAGTAACTTGTGTGAGCAGTTTGTGAACTTTTTTTAATTTAAATATGTGCAAACAGAAATAAGGCCACATCAGACATTGTAAAATTTATATTCTAGGGTTGGTAGGTGGGTGGGATCAATATCTACAACCAGCAATGCCCTCTTGGTGACCATATTATTATTTTTCTTTTGTAGGGTGTTATTTTTCGGAACTCTGGCTACCCCCGCACTCCGCCGTTCCCCGGTGCCACTCCTGGACAGACCCCTCCCTTCCACCTGCAACTTACCCTTGGCGGCGGGGTGGTGAGAGCTACTCGACCCACCACAACGGATCCATGCCAGGGAGGCATCCTCCAGGAATGGCACCAGGGAACACGTCGTGCTGCGGGCCCATTTTTCTTGTTTCCCCGGGCCGCGGCGTAATGACACCAGCGACTGAGTGGCGCGTATGCAATGCGTGCACTAGTCAGCGTCAGCCACGCTCCTGCCCTCCCTGGTCTTGAGTGCTACGTGCTGTTGGTCCCCAGCCTCCGCTGAGTCAGACAAGCACCAGTCGACCAAATCCCCACCCCAGAGATGGAGAGCAGTCCTCTGGATGCTCAATCCATCTCTGCCCGCCGACCGCAACCCGTGCCGTGCCTCAACACAGGACATTGGCGTGGCGCGAGGTGTGGCATCCAGCGCCTCAATCCTCAGCGCCACCGGGCCGGCTATTATTTTTCTTTTGTAATAAAATTGAACAAAACAAAAATGTGTTCTTAGGCAGTGCTCACACACCCACAAACAGATTTTTATTTATTTAATTAATTTTATTTTAAATTTGTTAACCTGGTAAACTCCAAGGGCATTACATTCCAGTTTTCAGGAGCACAAACATGAGGACACACAAGACATAAAAAGCACTTAAAAATACAAACATGATCACAATACAGTAACCAAATAAAGCATTTTAAAATTGAATTATCTATTGCATTTTTCATTTTGTTTTTGAATGATTCATAAGCTCTAGACCAATGAAAGTCTACCGGTAACAAGTTCCATTCACTGGTAGTTTTGATGATTTTTGTATCCTTTTGTGACTGCTTTCTTTGCTATGCTCATGCAAACAAAACATAAGTGTTAAAAATGACAGATAATTCATTCTGCACATGCACAACCACTGAACTTTCAAAGTACTGCAGTTTACCTTAAACATGAAATTCACTACATTTTTGGACCAAAAATACAAAGATCACCATTCTTGGTACAGGATTTGGTGTACAATACCTGAAAGGTTCATTTTTTGAGTTATATAGTGGTGCTCAGTGGCATGGCCCTGCTTGTCTAGTCTTGTTGTAACACCATTGTCATAATGTCTTGAGTGATGACTTGACATACCACTGCAGAAGCCACTTAATCAGGATGATGATAATCAGGACATCCACTTTATTGGGATGTCTCACCAGAAATGAATGAAGTGGTCATTCATTTTAATGGAGTCCCCATCTGTATAGTGAGGATGGTGAGGATGGATTACTGGGATGATTACTTCCTAGTTTCCAATACTCTCAGGCACTGACTGCTGTTAATGAGCCATTAATAATCCACTGAGTATGTGGGAGCATGTGTGAATGGACTCCTGTCTCCAGTGTCTTTGTCTTTTGTATGCTTTCGCTACTTTTTGCTGCTCATCTGATCCCCCAACAATGATTTTGGGCCCATTTCTCTCTGTGTTCTCAGACACTCTCTCTCACCCCCTTTCTTATTCCACCTCTAGTTGTGGTATAGTTACAGTTGCAAAAAAAAAAAAAACACAATGCTTTTCTTTTTCTCTCGTCCATGGTTAGGGGCTGTCTTCTCTATCCCATTATTTGTGAGTGGGAATTGTTCAATGCTAGGGATGACTACCTACTGGCCAATTCTTACAAACAGCATTTTTTTCATTTTGAATATCTTACCCACTACCACACTCAAGAGAGATGAGAGAGAGTTGTTTCTGTATTCTTTACTTCTTAAATAACAGCACATCTTCATAAGAGAGGAGAAAGGAGATAAATACTAAGAGACCTAGAAGACATCAGAGAAAGTCCCTTTAGGATCTTTCAGGAGCACTTTTACAGCCTGACATGAGATGTCAAACTTGCAGTTTTCAGTTTGAGTTTATTAAAGTACTGTAGTAAGTGTGTTATTGAAACAATGATTATGTGCGTAATTGTTGCTGTTGTTACTGTACCTGTTACTGTACCTGATACATGTGGATGGGGCTCTGCTAGATGTAACCAATGTAGAGCCCTACTCTGGTTCTACTGCTTGGATTTTCTGAAAAATTTATAAAAAATTACTATAAAAAAAAGAAATAATGATTCTACTGGTATTATTTGGCATTATTTGGCTATTGGCATTATTAGTGTCCAAGGAAGAGAGTCTAAGGAAAAATGCAACATGCAAACAGAGGCAAGATAACCAATTTTAAATGCCTTTTGTTAAATGGGAAGGCCACTTCATTAGGATGAATAGCATGCCACCAGGATGTCCCAATTAAGCACCTTCTACTATAACTGGAAACACATCAAGCAGCTAGCAATGATGGCTCTGTCCATTCTTGCCAGTTTGCGTACATTTGGTGTTCTGTGTCGGTTACTTCTTGTCTAGTCTTGTTCTAACACCACTGAAGTGATTAGAAATGTTGAACGGTTTAATTTGCCAACAAAACTGGTGAGAAGTTAAAAACTTCACACATCACAAAGCTTTGCAAAGTTCCCAACAGCTACATGGACTTTGCCAAATGTTTTCTAATTTAATAAAATCTTAAAAAAATTATAATGCCCCAGCCATGTCCCCAGGTACGCTCCACCTACCATTTACTGTATTCTGTCCCACCAGAGAGTTCTGTGTGTCTATACGTGGGGGGGTGAGGGTTGTCTAACAAGAATTCTCTGACCTTCTTTATTAGGTGAGGATGGAATTGGTCAGGGCCTATAGATTTATTTAAGCAGTGCAGACCACTTATATAGGACATTCTTAAGCTGTATATTCACTTTAGATCCCTAGTAGTTTATGTCCAGACTCAGTGGATCCTCTGTCTTTTTCTACCATCATTTTCTATGTTTCTACATTTAGCTGGGTGTAAATGATTTTCTGAAAGCCATTATCATAGATGACAATGCAAATTCAGCTGATTATAATGGTTTCAGCCGTCCATCTATAACAGATTTATATGGGTGTTAAAGTCCATGTGAATCATCCACCTGCCCTCCATTGTCACCTCCTTTCCCTGCTGATCGTAAAATACACTAAAGAGACGCCAGTTGTAATGTGTTAATATTCCTCTTATTGTTGCCTCCTCCTCCTACACTTGCTAGTAGACAAAGACAGACATATACAGAAGCTAGCTGGACAGTCATTAAGGGTGGTTAAATTTGTGGTGTTGGACCCGGAAGTAAGATCACGATCATGATCAAGTGGTAAAAAATTAAATAAAGAAACAAAGAGTACATAATGTAAGGACATGATAAAGAATAAATTATGCTCCTGCTCAATTTCCATAGTTATTTATTTATTTACTTTAGCAGGAATTTGGACTTAATCAAATACCTATTTTCAGCCATGCCTGGGGAGAGAGGGTAACAATAGGTAAACAATATAAGATTGCAAATAACAAAACATCTAATCAGAAGTGTGTTAAAAAAATTATGTACAATATTAACATAAATACATCTATAAGTAGATAAGCAGAAAAAATGTAGGTTAAAACTTCAGGTGCTATCTAAACAATCACACAGTGATGATTTGTTTAAGTGTTTTTCTTTACAATTTTTTTTTAAACTTATGTGTTTTGCAGTGAACATCTATCTCCTGTTTAATAAGATCATTTTATAGTCTGGGACCATAATGAGTTAGTGTACGTTCATCCACCTTAGTTCTGATCTGACTTTCTTGGTACTGTTTTTTTGAATATAAACACAGTGGCCTAGCTATTCAAAGCAGATGGTCTGCGCAACCCGAGATGCATTAGCAGAAACCAGAAGATGCGCTGCGGTGCAATATTGAAAGGACAGGGTTATGCAGCACAAAACCAGATGTGCCTGAACGCAAATATAACGTATGCGGTGCATGTGGAGGTGGTGTTCCCATGAATGTGCCACACAGCCACATATTCAGCAAAGATGTGCTGTGCATCCATGGGGCATCCTGTAGATGTGCTGTGCAAAGACAGGCATATATAAAGCATGCCTCAGTCCAGTCCACCCACAGGCAGAGAGCAGCATAGCAGCCATGGATGGGACAGCTTTTCTGATGGCAGCAGTTATGAGTGGAGTGAGGAGATGGGAAGAGCAACAGCATGGACGTGGAAGGGCCCATAGGTCGTATGCCCAGTACAGAAGGTACCATGCCCTTGTCACATTCGACCACTTGAGTGACATGGAGATTGTGGACCAGTACAGACTCAACAGGGCACTGCTGAGACAGCTCTGTGAGCTGCTCCATGATGACCTGGAGGGACCAACACACAGGAGTCAAGCCATGACCGTGGAGACAAAGTTGACAGCAGCAATGTGCCTGCTCACCACGGGCACCTTTCAGATGACAGTGGGTGACATCACTGCATCACACAGTCTACCACATCCTGTCTCTTCATCCAGTTCCTCACTGCTCTGCTGCTGCATTCTTTGGAGTACATCAAATTCCCAAGTACGCAGGCAGAGTGGACAGAAACCTTGTAGCACTTCCACCCACAGGTGGCATGCATGCCAGGCATGCTAGGGGCCAACGACTGCACTAATGTGGCAATACCTGCATCACCTGGCTCAGAGAGAGTGGCATAAATCAATAGAAAGGGCTACCACTCCATAAACTGCTAGGTGGTGTGCAATGCCATGGGGCACATTACCAATGTTTGTGCCACACACCCTGGAAGTGCACATAATGCCAGCATCTGGCAACAGTCATCCCTGTGCCACCTGTTTCAGAGCAGGAGGATACCCTCAGCCCCCTAGTGGGTGAGTGGGTCATGACAACATGCCCACACAGCACACAGTGGCATACAATACAGTGTGCAGAACCTCTGTGTGGGAAACAGACAGGTTTCTCCATGGCCAACAGGCATGGAGTGCCATGGCCCATGCATGCCCATTTCAATGTGAACCATATGTGACAGGTGTGTGTGCTGGGCTGGGGAGGCATGGCCAGGGACACACACAGCAGGCACACGTGTACAGGCATGCCATGGCAAACGGCATGATTCAGACATAGGTGCTGTGCTGCTACAGAGAACCATGGCTGGACAGGACAGGACTGTGTGCCAGCAGGGGCAGGACATGTGAACAGCAGGGCATGGCCATGGGAGGCCATGGCATGCCAGGCATGTGCCCTGCATTCAACACACCTGCAGTGCACACATTGACGTGATGTTGCATGCATGTCCTGTGTGCCATGGGATATGACAGCGAGGGAGGAAGCCACACAGAGCAATGGCAGACATGCAGTAACATAGGGCTGTAGAACACCTGTGAATACATGATTTACACTTAATGCTTTTTCTATTCCACAGGTGACTGTGCATCCCCCCTACAGCCATGGATGCTCACCCCCATACACCGGCCCTCATCCGTGGTGGAGAACTGGTACAATGAGGCACATGCCATGACATGCACTATCATCAAGTGTGTGTTTGGCATCCTTAAAATGAGATTCGGATGCCCAGAAAGATCTGGCAGTGCACTACAGTACAGCCAAGAGAAGACCTCTGGTATATTCCTGGCCTGTTGTATGCTACACAACATGGCCATAGACCATGGAATCCATGTCCGGACTGAATAGGTTGACAGCTCTGAGGATGAGAGGCCACAGACAGGGGGTGGCTAGGACTGCCATGACTGTAGGGACCTACAGCTGGTAGCCAGGGCATGGCAGCACAGGGACACGATTGTGGAGTAACACTTTTGAGACTGCAGGTGGGTAACAGAGTGGGATAATGGGTTGTGCAGTGTCGTGTGGGAAGGGGGGATACCGTGCAAAGGTTGGCAGATGAGGCATTGCTGTCAGGTCCACAGTGGCAGAGGTACAAACACATGCAGGTGTTGTCAAAGTGGAACAGTCATGTCTGTGCCTACATGGTGCACTGTGGTGTATGGCTTGGATCAGTGGACAATGCCCGCACACATGCACAGCAGGCACACAAGGCTGCACTCATCATGTCCATGTCAGATAACACAGCAGCGGTGCCCCAGTACAACCCTGGAATATCACACAGACAGCATGGACATGCAAACCACAGGCCCACATTTGTGCCCCTCCAGTGGACCTGGGCACAGAGAGCAAGGTGTGTGCGCAAACAATGTCTGGATGGTAACTGTACCATGAAAACTGCACACAGGTGGAATCACTGTGACCTGCCATGGTTGCCAAGGACATGTGGGCAGCCACGCCCATGACAGGTGCCCCCCTCTGTGGTGGCAACCACCTTGGCAGGGGATTCAACCATGCTAGCAGGGGTACACCAACAAGACTGTGACCATGTGCTCATGGGTGTCTTGTTGCCAAATTCCAGATGGGACCCAGGGGTGTTACGGATAGTTGAGGCAGGGGATGGCATCAGAAGCAATGGGGCCAATCTACACCATGAGGTGGGATTGCTGGTGTCACTACGTAGTGTGTGTCAGGCACTACTGCATCCATGAGGTGCAAGGGCAGTACAGCCCAACTCAAAGGCCTGTGCTATCCTCTCAAACCCTACGGTCACATCCTCCCATAGTTGGCAAATCGCACCAACCACATCTACCCAATCAACTGGGAACGGCACGCAGAGGCATGGTCATCCATGATGCCCACCTGCACATGCTGACCCTGACATGCCTCCCTGAGTGCACCATGATGCCACAAGGAGGCTTGCAGGAGCCTGGTGTGCTCATCAGGCCCATCAGCAGAGGACCTGTCCTGTGGAGGGTGCTGATGGGCAGGTGGTGTACCAGCCTGCAGTGCAATATCCACAGCCTGTGGACACTGCACGGTTGGCCACTGTTTGGGTGGGGACTGTGAGTGGGCAGGCACAGTAGGTCCCTGTACAGTCATGTCATGTGCATGGGAAGCACATTTCTGCTGCACAATGCCCTGCTGCTCAGGGTGACAGCCCCTGTCCCCACAGTCACATCCCAAATCTGGCCACCCACAACCACTACAGGTGCAAAAGTCAGTGGGGCAAACTGGGTGGGGATGTGTGTGGGTGCAGGATGCCCCTCTCTGTCCCTCACTATCCATGTGGCCACTCCCACTGTGGCAGTGGCACTGCTGTGTGTCATCACCTCAAGCTGTGTGGCATCATCATCCTCCTCTGTGGCCGATGCCAGCACTGTGAGGTCATCAGTCAACTCTATGTCAGGCAGGGGGTTCAGACCCATGAAACTGAACAGGTCCTGGAACATTCCTTCCCTGCCTGCACTGGCCACGATCCCAGTCGATGTGATGGCCTGGGTTCCTCCTCCACTTTCTCCACCAGACCCTCCACCTGTGGGACATGCCCTGCAGCTCCCTTTGAGGCGTGATGGCGCTGTAAGGCAGACAGGTATGCATGATCAAGACTGCATGTCCATGGATGTCCATTGACAGGTGTACATGGGGCAGTGTGCCATGAAGCACAATTGTGTGGACACTGCCACACATAGCATGCACTGGCACTGTGACCTGTGTCACCCACACCACCATGTGTTGTGTGCATTGCATGTCACTGGGTCATGCATGCATGGTTCCATGGCATGGCCAGCCACTGGGCCATGGCTGTTCACAAGCCCCCCCTCCGGGCAAGGAGCACTGCTACCTGCATGCGGGCACACCAGCAACAGTGACAGGCCACTATGGTGCATTGCACTGTCATGTGTTGTGGACATGCAGGATTGTGGCAAATGTACACAGGTGGAAAGTGACCACCACTGGCTGCCCCACCTCAGCAGGCAGACACAACCTGATATGGCAGCACACATGGGCTGCAAGGGGGACACTGCATGGCCATGGGGGGGATGTGCAATGGTGGATGCACTGCACAGTGGCATGGTGACACAGTATGCTTCCATGTGTGACATGCCTTGCACACCCAGGATCACAGCGCAAAGCCATTCACACAATCTGACACATGCATACTCACAGTGTTGTGCAGGGCCTCCACCTGTCTGGAACCCACCTCCAGGGGCACCCTCCACATATGCCAGGGACAGGGTGGGTGTGAGCATCTTCTCACATGCTGTTAGTGGTGGCCTGGTGAATATCCCACCCCCAGTGACTTGCAGGGACACCTGCATGGTGACCAGATGCTCCCTGGTCCTGGTCTTTTCACTGTTTATGTGCTTAATGCATTCCAGGGGGGTGCAGTTGTACACACCATGGGCGTTCACAGCCTGTGCCACCACATCCCATCCCATCCCTGTGTCCTCTCCTGCTGCATGCCTGTCTTCCATGACAAGAGGTCCTCCATCTGGACATAGGCCTAGACTAGGGCATTCAGCTCATAATCCATGAAGTTTGGTCGTCTCCTCCATCTCATCTCCTCCGCTACCATACTAGTGCCTGTGGGGTGGAAGTGTGACAGTTGTTAGCACAGTGCACAGTCATATTGCACTGCTTCTAGGCATGGAGTCATCCTTGCCAGAGACCCATTAACAGTGTAGCTGTGGTAAACAAACTTCCATGGTGCAGTACCTGCTGGTCACCAGTAGTGTGTGATAGTGCAGAGCAGCCCATTTCTGGCTCAGCACATGCAAATGAGGGTCTGTGCAGCCTGTAATGAGATGCTAATGTGGAGACTTGCACTATGACTGGGCAATAAGGCAATTTGCATATCCTGGCTGAATATGGCTCATTTGCACCCAGCCCATCTCAATTTGCTCCGTGCATGTATTTCAGCCTATGACTTCCACATTGCACATCTCCATGCATGTGTGGTTAGCTTGCACATACCTGCCATGTGCAGCAGTGCAACCAACCGGTATCTGGCAATGCATTGTGCATCGTGGTGCAGTGCATTGTCATGCATGCTCGATAATATGCAGTGTGTATGGCATGCGCTGCAGTGCATGTGCTGTGATGTTGCATAGAGGCATGTACACGTTGATGTGCGATTTCATTGGCTGATGTGTGGCATGTTGCGACCTTCTCAATATGGCCACCAATCTGGTCATGCATGAGCAGTGCATGATCACATGACCCCATCCTCCATCCCAGCATTGCAGCAACACACATGTGCGGTGATGCACAATGGACATCTGTGTGCTGCATAGGCCATCGCATGCATGCCTATCGTGCACTGGTCATGAGCAGGCCATATGGCGCACAGTGCTGCATGCTAGAAGTAAGACTGTCAGTTTGCACACTTTAGTGACCATGGCACTTGCAGGGGTAGCAGGGCCATGGGCACTCCATTGGTACAACACTGAGCTGGACAACCTTGTGGCATTGGTGCAACCTGTGGAGGGCCAGATGCTCAGGAATGAAGCCTTGCAGGAGGCAAGGTCCCAGGTCTGGGCCAGGGTTGCAGACAGGCTTGTGAGAAGGATGGGTGGTGCCTTGCACTGGGGAACAGTACAGGCACCAGTACAGGAACTTGTGAAGAAGGGACCCTGAGTGGCTGAGGATGCTGCAGGAGCATGCCTGCAGGGGTGATGTGCCCGCCAGGTATGTACACTGTTTGCACACTCTGCCATAGCCTACATGCTGTTCCTGTAGTTGAGGGGTGGTGTTGATGTATCCTGTAGGAGTTGTGGGGTTGGTGGTGTGTGGTGGGTTTGTGTGCAGTGTTGCTGGGGGGGACTGGGGGGTGGTGACAGCATGCTGCTTGTGTATTCCTTCCATTCTGTTCCCCTTGTAGGCCAGGAAGAGTGCCAGCAGGTGGTGGACAGGGGTCATGAGTGCAGTAGCACCAGGAGACCAGGGCAGCAGGTGCTGGGCCACAAAGGGTGCCATCTCATCCTGCGAAAGGTTGTGCTGTTTGAGGTGGGGGTGAGAGTGGTGTGGTGTGGTGTTCCCATGTCCACCACGGCCCCAGGACCCCTAGTTATGTATGCCCCAGTTGTGCTGGTCGGCACATTGTGGCTGTTGTCCTGGCACCATGTGGCGGTCCCACTGTGCATCATGCCCATGTGTGTTCAGTGCATTGTCTATGTCCCATCAGGACTGTGGGTGCTCAGCATGGCACACGTGTGGTCCACTGGGCCTACAGATGTGGTACACATGGCTATTGGCCCTATATGGTGTGGGTGGGCATGGCATCATGTCCCACGGCTACGTCCGTTGCATGTACTTGCTGCCATTACATCACACTGTCCCACAGTCAGGTCACTGTGTGGCACTGTTGCATGGTATTTTTCCGGCCCATCATGTGTGTGGTGCGTTGTTGGGTCCATCCCTGTGTCCCATCAATGTCCAGAGTGCTTGTCATTCCCAAGGGTGGTGCATAGCCTGTGTATGTTGTGGCACTGAGTGCATGTCCTTTGTTTCACCACACAGGTCTGCCTGCTGAGGATGGTGCCTGTGGTATGGGCTGGTGGGGAGGCAGAAGACAGGACCAGGTCCGAGGCACATTGAGGACATTGACCGCAATACATCATAGGCATGGTGCGACTATCAGGTGGCTTGGAGCCATACTGTGTGCAATAAGAGAGCAGACAGTGATGCTCAGAGGGATGACCCAGATCAACAACCCCCCCTGACAGGGACCAGCAATGTTCTTGAATGTGTGTGGCCTTTGGACTGGCATTGCCTGGACTTTATTTTGTGCACCTCTACATCCCTCCCCTTCCCTGTTTCATCATCTGCAGTTATCTGCCCCACCTGCATTCCCTGCACCCTTTTCATCCCTGCCACACCCCAGTTTTGGAGTTTGGTTGGTGTTCTTGTTTTTCATTTATGTTTGTGTTACCATTGTAATTATGTGTTACATTAAAACATTTATAATGGACATTCCCTGTGTCTGTGGTCGGTCTGTGCCGTAGTTGATGTCTGCTGTTCTGTTGCTTCATCTGCCCACTGCCTTTTGGCCTGCATGGCTTGTCTGTTTGTGTCCTGTGGTGCATGACCTCCTTGACCCCCAACACAGACCAACACCATGCTTGCCATGGTCATCTCTGTGGTGCATCTGTGCTGACTCCCCCTGTTGCCCACAATGGCATGTTCAGCGTGTCTCACCCACAGTACTGTTCATTCCACATGGTTTACACCATGCACGATGCTGCATTGCTGCACTGCTGCACTGTTTGCCACATTGTGTGCCCCTGGACATGTGCACCATATGTGGCCTACACACATCTGGCACATTTAGCTACCTGGCACTGTTATCCAGTGCCTGTGTTGGCTGTACTGTCCATCGACATCCCCAATGTTCTGTCCTTTCATCCTTGTCCTTATCAGTGCCATGCCATTGGTGTGTGCTGGGCACAGTGCATGCCTCTGTGTGTGTTGCCATATCCTGTGCCCCCTGCTGTGCTGCACAGTGCCCATCCTGTACCTGTGCAGTGCCACTCTGTTCACCATAGCCATGGTTGATGTGGCCCCCTGTCTCTGCACTTGCATTATGCTCATGGCCCACCCTGGGCACTGACATGTTGCTCCAGTCTCAGGCAGGCCTGCTCCACTTGCAATATTTAGTCTTTCCCTTCTGCACTGTGCATGTCCAGTTGACCCAGTTGTGCCATAGCGCATCCATTATATATTCAGCCATGGTTGCACTGGCGCATCCTGTGGTGCATCGGCTGAATATGGCAGTTTTTTAAGGTGGTGCATCTGGGTTGCACTGTGCAGGCACTTAAGGTGTAAGCCTAGGGACTTTTGAATATCTAGGCCAGTGATTTGCTAGCTTTGATTAGTTCTAAACTGTTACTTAAAACTCTAGGAGTTTCTAACTTTAAAACCTTATGAAGAAATGTTAATGTTGAATAATGAATTCTTTGTTAAGGAGACAAGATTCCAAACATCTGATATAAATAGACTTCTGTTATAAGTAGACTCAGGATTCTGAGCTTAACAGATGGGTAAGTAGGGTAAGCAGTGGGCTACTAGTGGCAAGCTGGTGATGGCTATGCAGACAAATGTAAACAGGAGATGTAAGAAAGTGTAAACAAGAGATGTGAGAAAGTAAAGAGAAGAGTCTGTTTGCTGTATTTTCTAGTAAAAATTGTAAATTCAATGCATAGACTTTGTATCCAGAGTTGAACAGATGGGTGAGATAGGTGAGCAGCCAGTTGCTAGCAGCGGGAAGGTGGTGGCTTATGTAGATATTTATAAACGAGAGATGTAGGAAAATAAAGAGGTTTTTTTTAGTAGAAATTGAAAATGTAATGTATTTTGCATTATCCTGACAGAACTGAGCTGTGGGTTGCAAACTATGGTGGGGGAGTGTTCAAGCTACACATACTGGATAAACAGGTTATAGCAGACAACCCCGATATCAAATAAAAACAGCATGCACAAAGGTGTCTGGTATAAGTGGGTTCAACTATATTTAATTTGTCAAGTAACTCCTTAACTTCACTTGCCCTAAATGCATTGTCATGTTCCCTGTGATTGAGTGGCTGATCACAAAGAGGTAAGACATACAAAGGAAACTATGTGAAGGGGAGGGTTAGCATACAAAAAAATAAGTTAGCAAATAACTAGTGATTACCTTTTCATTAGGTAATGGCTAACTAAAAAGTTAAGCATTATGCCTGATTGAGGAGTTTTTCTCAATTTTATTTATTTAGTTTTTGTTGACCAGGTAAGTGCACTAGACAAATCCTGCCTATTTTCAGGCACTACCCGGGGGAGGGGGATACAGATGAATGCCAACTGACCTTGAACCAGATTAAGCTGTTGGTGGTATTTTTAGTGAATGAGAGAAATTTGGCCAGGACACCGGGGAAATTCTCCTTCTCTTTTCGATAAGTGCCATAGGATCTTTAACATCCACCGGAACTACCACCAATCCAGGCAGATGGGACCTCAGTTTAACATCTCATCCGAAAGATGTCACCTCAGAAGTGCAGCACCCCTCTCCTGCTACACTACAATGTCAGTACTGGGATTTTAACCCAAGTGCCAGATGTGGGAACTGAACCCACAGCGCTCTGATCTCCCGGCCTCAGAGGCGAGTGTGCTACCTGCTGAGCCACTGACACTGTTTTTTTAATGTTTAACTTTTGCCATCTAGCAATCAGTTGGGAATTGTTTCTGTTTACTTATTCATTAGTTGAGAAATGAGACTGGAAAATACTGTAGCTAGGAATTTATTTAAGTTTTCTACTTAAACATAATCCGGCTTGAGAGTTAGTTCTTTATATGACTTAGAACATTTCTCAGTTGTTTTACTTGAAATGCAAGAAATGGCTCAGTTATTAATTACTTGAAATTTTAACTTAGCATATTTTGCAGTCACAAGCTACTTGACAGTGGACTCACCTGTACAGGAGTACTGTCCACTCCAGGGGCAGGAGTCACAAAAAGGATGCACCCAGCGCATCCGAGATGTGCCGGTGCAACCCCAACGTGTGGACTAGTGTAATTCTGGCAAGGAATTGATACACATCACACACCACCCTTAATGTAATGTAGCACAACTGGAGGGGTTGTGTAGGGGGCATTCACAATTCACATTGGAGGCGCATCCCCAGAGCAAGTCCGTAGATGTGCCTCCTTCAGATAAATCTACAACAATTAGAATAAGTAGGTGTTCACCCACTGGCAGGCAGGCCGCTGTACTACAGACTGGAGTTGGCAGCTTTCCCACTCTAGCAGTCCAGTGCCTCCCTGCCTGCCATCCCAATTGTATGCCACACACTGCAATAGTAAACAAAACATATGTGAACCCCACTCCCTGCCCACCACTCTGATTTTATGCTGCACACTGAGGTGGGAAAGGAATAATAACTGACCCCATTCCCACCAGCTTGACCTAATCACACATTCACCATAATCCTTTAGGTCAACCCGGTGGTCCAGTGGACCCCCCACCCACTCAGGCACCTTCGCACCACCCCTCCCCCCCCCATCATGACATGGTCCTAATGTCAGTGGGCGGCTCAACCCACCCGCATGCTGCCACTGCTGCCTGCTGATACAGCTGTCTGTGAATAACACCTATTGTACACCTAGAAGCCCATTGGTGGATCCTGCCAACCAATGGACTTGCAATGTGTACTGTACCCTGTCATTCACAAAGTTTCCCAAGTCTTGATAGAATGGAACTAAGATGGAACACCAGCATGCACAACATTCACTCTATCTGAACAACGTTGGATATACCTGATCAATGCTAGAACTGCCTCCACCCTCAGCCACCAGAAGGAACACCATCATCCTACCTGTCCTATCTGGTGGTGGGACTGCAGTCTTAATCTCTGGCGACTGCCAAGGCACTGAATGGTAGGAGGACCAGGGGATGATTACCAACTATACACCCCAAATTACTTCCCTGTTACAGAATAGCAGGTGAGGGTGGGGGATTACTAGTCTTATACCCTTGAGCAATACCTCTGCCAGGGGCAGCCATATTTTCACCAATCAATGCCCCAGTACTGAAAGACATGCTTCTGGAGGATATTGCATAGCCTTTGTGATTCCAGTTGCTGTCCAATTTCTGCATAGATTTTGGGAAGGTTAGGTGTTGCCATATTCTTTGCTCACCTTGAATAATTCTGCCCGTCCCCATGCAGTCTAACCCTGTTGGGCACTTTTATATTATAGTTTAGATTTTGATCTGTTTCATGCCTGCCCTAACTCTCATTAGCACTCTTGCACAGCAAACGCTGCACACCCTGTCTGACAGATTTCTTTTTCACACCCTAGACAGTGTCCCATAATGTTTGCCAGCATAAATCATTATATAAATATTAAATGATATTCTATGATCCACAGAGACTCATGTTGTGGACAAGATTCCAATTTGTCAGCCTAGAACAGCACAATTACATATCAGGAGTCATTTTTTTTCTATTATACTGGTGTAACCTCCCCCCACAAATAGTGGTTCCTAAAATGTCTTCCTGGGCCTGCCTAAGGCTCACTGCCAGGCTGGTGTTCTGTGTCTAAATCATTTGAATGTGCTTGCATGAGAGTGCCCTGTTTGCTTCTGTGCCTATTTCTTTAAGAGGTATCTAACTCATGGGTTATAATTAATTTGGGTGGGAACTGAGTGGTTTCAGGCTCGAGTCCCACCCGGGCAGCATTACAGCTGCTTCATTCTGCCATCTCTAAGCACACAGAGGAAGCCCTAATAGGATCTGTGATTGTTTTCTGATTATCTGCTTTAGTAATAATACTAATATAATAGTCTGTCTAACCTGCTTTCCTTTGCAGCATGGACTTTCTGCCAAGAGACATCATTTTGGTACTGGACTGCCAGTTTGGACCAATCTGTACCATGGGGACCTTAAAATGGACACTGTCCCCAGATATCCTGTGGGAGTGAATTTCTGTAGGAATTGTAATTTTTAGTGTCTGTCACCTAAATGGACCTGGACTGGCCCTTTCTGTGACAGACTGATGGACCAACTAATCAAACCTTTTGGATCACTGGGAAATCCCAGAGCTGCCTGCAGCAGTGTGTCAGTGTAGAGTTGAAGTTGAGAGAGTGAACTGCTCAAGTAATTCAAGCAGCTGCTCCTGCATGGTAGTGCTGGGATTCGGCGGGTAGGCTGTGTCTGGCCTGCCTGCTATCATCTTCCAGTGTAAAGAAGCCTGCAATCTGATATCTGACTTTGTCCAGATTGCTGTTATTGAGACAGGAATCCTGAATTGTGAGAGAGTAAATTTTGCTTGGTGTGGACCAAAGACTTACTCCTGGAGCGATCGGCCTGTCAGGAATTGGAGAAAACTGCAGAGCATATGGTTTGCACAGAGACACTGCTTTATTGCAATGGAGTGTCATCCAAACTGTGGTATCTGGCTATTTTGGTTATAATTGTGCTGAATGTGTAGTGTGGGTCATGATTTGGTTCCCCACACCCTGAATGTGCTGCACTAGCTGGACGTTGCATCCAGCACCTAAAATGGACTGCAATCCGAACTGTTCACCTGGTCTGGATCTCTCCATCTCAGCCTACACTACCACTCATGCTGCAGAGATTCATCCAATGAAAGACCCACTCGAGGCTTTGGCTCCCTGCTCAACACCATCAAACAGGATCGACCATCATGGTGCATCGTGTGGGCCCTGCTTCCCCTGGCAAACAGCATACCATCCTGAGGTTTTTATCTTGTCAGTGTCCTGCATCTTGGTCTGGGTAACCTGAGTAACCATCAGGGTAGTTCCCTGCAACAAAGCTCAAATCATTTTGGGTCGTGGGTAATGGGTGCTTAAAATCTGCAATGGAGGGGATAGAGGAGGGGTTGGAGATCAGCAGGAGTGGAGGGAAGATTGATAGGGAAAGCCCAAATAGGCAGAGGTCAGGCTGGTAAGATGATTGGGGGGATGACAGGAACAGGGCAGAGACAGGGAGTGAGGTAAAAACAGGGGAGTTGCAGGAGACAAGATGGTGCAGCTGGGTGTGTGAGGGGCAGGGCAGTATGTGACTCTGAGTGAAAAGGGTAAAGAGAGGAAAGGGGTAAGGGTCAGAAACAGAGGGATACTCGTGCTGGGGGATTCTGTACTGAAAGGGGTCAGATCGGGTAGAAGGGGGAAAGACACAGACATGTTTGGGTTGAAGATATTCCTGGGTTGACCACAGAAAGGGCAGGGCAGGCACTGCTCAAATGTGCATCGAAGGGGAAGAAGAAACCTCACCTAGTGTTGCACATGGGTACAAACAGCTTGGTGGTAGAGTCTGTAGAAGTGGTGAAGGGGAGGTTTGAGAAGCTGGGCAGGCAGTGTGAGGGGGTTTGGGAGTCGGTGGCATTCTCGGAGGTACTCCAGGTACCATGTGCGAGCATGGGGAAGAAAGGAGGGATAGAGGAGTTCAACAAGTGGCTGAGAGAATGGTGCCTCACCAAGAATTATGGTTTAGTGACAAACTGGGGCAGGATCTGAGGGAATAGTGACTTGTATGCAGGGGACAGGCTACACTTGAGTGGGGATGGGAGTACTAAAGGGTGAAATTAAGGGGTATATATCAACTAAGGTGGATTTAAACTAGGGGGGTGGCAAGAGGACTGAGGATAGTAAAAGGATCTGGATGGGGAGCCTAGTGAGCTCACTTCCCTAGATACAGGTAAAGGCAGAGGCGAAGTGACTCAGGGAAGGGGCATGCAGGGTAGGCAGCATGAAGTGCAGAAGGCACCACCACCCTGTAATAACAAGGTGAAAAGAGGGTGTGAACTACCAAGAGGAGGGGAGCAGACCAAGGAGAAGAGGGGAGAGAGAAAGGAGGGTATGGATGGAAGGTGGTCTCCCTAAATTTAAGAAGCCTGGGAAACAAAATTGCAGAGCTTCAGGCACTCCTCTCAGAGGGGAATGTGGACACTGCTGCAGTAACAGAAACTTGGGCCACTAAGTACCATGTCTTGGATCTAGCAATCCCGGTGTACAGTATATACAGAAGGGATCAGGGAGTTGAAGGGGGGGCAGCACTCTGTGTGAGAGAAGGGATCAAATGTACGAGGGACGAGGGGGAGGATGGGAGGATGGAGGCACTTTGGGTGCAGCTTCTGGACTCCCAAGGGTAGAAAACTGAGCCCGGGGTGGTGTACAGACCACCAACCCAGTCGGAGGAACTGGAATGGGAGTTGGCAGAGCAGATAAGGAGGGTGTATAGGAGGGGGAGCGTGGTGATAGTGGGGGATGACTCGAG
Organism: Neoceratodus forsteri; assembly: GCA_016271365.2. Lineage (NCBI taxonomy): Eukaryota > Metazoa > Chordata > Ceratodontiformes > Ceratodontidae > Neoceratodus > Neoceratodus forsteri. The sequence goes on along the minus strand of CM057450.1, from coordinate 255,928,025 downwards.
CACCCCTGCCACCAACAGCGTCAGGGAGCAGGTGCTCCCGTGTGTGATCCAGGATGGCCTCCTGACACAAATGATAAGTGGGCCTACAAGTCTTGGTAACACACTGGACCTGGTACTGGCAAATGACGAGGCAGTGGGGGAGGTAAGGGTTGAGGACTCACTAGCTGGTAGCGACGACCAAACAGTGTGGTTCATACTCACGTTGGGCAGGGAGACTGAAGGCACGGGCATGAAGGTGGTGAACTTTAGGAGGGTGGACTTTGGGATGATGGGAGAAATACCACAAGGGAGACTGCAGGATATAAGGCAGGGAATGGATGCAGAGCAAAAGTGGGAAGTTATTAAAGCTAGGCTAATGGAAGCCACAGTAGCCTGCACCAGTGCTAGGAGTAAGAAGGGTAGAGCCAGAAAACCATGCTGCCTGAACAGTGAAGTGCTGCAGAGGGTGAGGGCAAAGAGGGCTATGTATCAAAGTAAAAGAGGGAAGTGTAATGAGGCTATGGATTGGTCCAAGGAGGAGCTAGTGGGTGAAAAGGCTCTAGGGAGTTGTATAGCCGAAATTTGAGGCCTTTAGATATGTCAGGAGAGGAAGTGTAGAATATATAGTGAGGATAAAGGGAAGGAAATGGTTGGAAGAGGGAGAGGATCAAACTGAAATACTGAATAAGTACTTCTGCTCTGCATTCACTAAGGAGAGGAATGAACACACTACCATTATGGGCTGGGGGGGTGGAAGAAGTTGGGGGAGGAGGTTACAGACAAAATGATCATAAAGAATAGAGTGCTAGATGGGCTGAGGGTGTTAAGGGTGGACAAGGCACCAGGTCCTGATGGCATCCACCCCAGGGTGCTGAGGGAGATGGCGGAGGTGTTGACTGAGCCACTGGCAGATCTGTTTAACACTTCCCTGGAAATGTGGTGTGTGCCTCCGGACTGGAGGGTGGCCCACATGGTGCCCATACACAGGAATGGGCCTAGGGAAGAGCCAGGAAACCATCAGCTGGTCAGTCTCACTTCCATATTGGGGAAGCTTATGGAGACTATATTGCAGGGAGGCTGGTGGCATTCCTCGAGGTAATGCCTCAGGATAGGCATAACACAGGTTTGTCTAGGAAGTCTTGTCAAACAAACCTAATGAGAATTATGACTGGGTAACAAGGAACTAGATGGGGTCATGCAGTAAAATTCCTGTACTTGTACATCAGCAAGGCCTTTGATACAGTACTTCATGGGAGGCTGGGGGAAAGCTGACTGCTGTGGGGGTGGGGAAAAGTTGACAAAGTGGATAGAGATCTGGTTACAAGACAGGGTACAGAGAGTGGTTGTGGGGGGGGAGTTCTCGACACCCACAGCAATGACAAGTGGGGTGCTGCAGGGTTCAGTGCTGGGCCCGGTGCTATTTGGGCTCTTTATCTCTGCTATAGCCACATGGAGTTGGGAGCAGGGTTAGTCTGTTTGCAGATGATACCAAAATGGGGACGGTGGTGGATGAAGAAGATAGATGGAAACAATTGCACAGGGACCTCACCAAACAAGAGACAAGGTTGGAGAAGTGGCAGCTATGATTCAACGTGAAGAACTGTAAGGTGATGCACTTCAGGGCAAAAAACCATAGGAAGGACTACTGGTTGGAGGGGTGAGGCTGGGAATCAATGAGGAGGAGAAGGACCTTGGGGTGTTGGTAACAGTGAGCATGAACAACTCTGCCAATGCAGAAAAGCAGCAGCTAAGGCAAACAGGATACTGGGCTGTATTGCAAGAGACAAAGAATCTCTGTGTGCAAGCACTGATGCAATGGTTACCCCAAAGGGCATTTGGCCAGGAAGCCAAGCTTCAAAGAAATACAAAATCACACATGCCCCCACAATGCAAAGCATCATGGGCTGCATATGAAAATCACCACAGAATATTATGCTGGTTCAACTTTAAGCAGAAATGCATGATGCCAAAAGCCTCACACAGTTTGCAAATGGTGCCAAAAGAAGACATAGACACGTGTTTGTCCTACCAGGATTCATCAGTATGCCTCACCACAACATAACCCTGATAGACCATCTTAGGGTAGCTGGTTCATTCCACTGGGGTGTCAAACAGACAAGGGATACTGATGAGTCCTGGTGGACGAAACACGTGTCTATGTTTTCTGTTGACACTCTTTGCAAACTGTGTGAGAGGCCTTTTGGCACCATGCATTTCTGCTTAAAGTTGAACCAGCATAATATTCTGTGGTAATTTGCATATGCAGCCCATGATGCTTTGCATTGTGGGGCATGAGTGATTTTGTATTTCTTTGTGTTGCAAGAGTGGCATCCACCCAGGGTGCTGAGGGAGATGGCGGAGGACCTGACTGAGCCACTGGCAGATCTGTTAACACTTCCTGGAAATGTGGTGTGCCTCCGGACTGGAGGTGGCCCACATGGTGCCCATAACAGGAATGGGCCTAGGGAAGAGCCAGGAAACTATCAGCTGGTCGGTCTCACTTCCATATTGGGAAGCTTATGGAACTATATTGCAGAAAGGCTGGTGGCATTCCTCGGGGTAATGGCCTCCAGGATGAGCAACAACCTGGGTTTGTCTCGGGAAGTCTTGTCAAACAAACCTAATAGAGAAATTATGACTAGGTAACAAAGGAACTAGATGGGGTCATGCAGTAAAATTCTGTACTTGTACATCAGCAAGGCCTTTGATACAGTACTTCATGGGAGGCTGGAAGCTGACTGCTGTAGGGTGAGGAAAAGTTGACAAAGGTGGATAGAGATCTGGTTACAAGACAGGGTACAGAGAGTGGTTGTGGAGGTTCTCGACACCCACAGCAATGACAAGTGGGGTGCTGCAGGTTCCAGTGCTGGGCCGGTGCTAGTTGGGCTCTTTATCTCTGCTATGTACATGGAGTTGGGAGCAAGGTTGAATCTGTTTGCAGATGATACCAAAATGGGACGGTGGTGGATGAAGAAGATAGATGGAAACAATTGCACAGGGACCTCACCAAACAAGAGACAAGGTTGGAGAAGTGGCAGCTATGATTCAACGTGAAGAACTGTAAGGTGATGCACTTCAGGGCAAAACACCATAGGAAGGACTACTGGTTGGAGGGGTGAGGCTGGGAATCAATGAGGAGGAGAAGGACCTTGGGGTGTTGGTAACAGTGAGCATGAACAACTCTGCCAATGCAGAAAAGCAGCAGCTAAGGCAAACAGGATACTGGGCTGTAGTGCAAGAGACAAAGAATCTCTGTGTGCAAGCACTGATGCAATAGATTACCCCAAAGGGCATTTGGCCAGGAAGCCAAGCTTCAAAGAAATACAAAATCACACATGCCCCCACAATGCAAAGCATCATGGGCTGCATATGAAAATCACCACAGAATATTATGCTGGTTCAACTTTAAGCAGAAATGCATGGTGCCAAAAGGCCTCTCACACAGTTTGCAAAGGGTGCCAACAGAAGACGTAGACATGTGTTTCGTTCTACCAGGACTCATCAGAATGCCTCAACACAACATAACCCAGATAGACCATCTTAGGGTAGCTGCTTCATTCCACTGGGTATCAAACGAACAGGGATACTGATGAGTCTGGTGGCCAGAAACTGCGTCTATATCTTCTGTTGGCGTCTTCAAACTGTGACTTTAACTCATCGAAACGAACCAACATAATATTCTGTAATGTTACCTCCAGCAATGCTACGTGTAGGCATGTGTTTATTTATAATGCAAAGATTTATCATCATGGATGGGATGTGATCCTGTATCTCTACAGATCCTTGGTCAGGCCATTTGGGTACTGTGTGCAGTATTGACCGCTGCAGAAAGATATAAAATTACTGGAAGGGGACAAGGGCCAGACAAAATATAAAGGTAGCGGAAGGAAGGACTATGAAGTCAGGCTGCAGGAGCTGAATATGTACACTGGAGGAGAGGATGGATAGGGGATATAATTGAACATTCAAATACTTGAGGTAAATAAACCTAGCACTGAGGGTGTTTAAACTGAGGAAAGGTAGGGAGACAAGGGCATGGACTAAGGTTGGAGGGCCATTGAAAAGGGAGATGATGAGGCACTACTTCACTGAGAGGGTGGTACTCTAACTGGAAAGTGCCACCAGCGGGTGGTAACAGTCAGAGCTTTAAAGTGAGTGGGACAAAGCAAGAGGAAGGGTCTAGGAAGCAGAGGCTATGACAGGTATGAGGAGAGACAGTGGGAGAGGCGGGGCAGCTGCAATCTGGAATGCTAGCTGTACATTTCGAGCTTGAACTTTGATAGGCCAGTTGGTTTGTTCTGCTGGCAGATTTGTATGTCTTGATATGTATTGTGTGTTATCTGATTTGTTTTGGTTGATCATTATGAACACAAACCATCCAGCTCCACAATATAAATTGTGGGTTAAAGTGCATGTTGCTATTTCTTTCTAAGGGCCCAACAACAGCTGCAATGCCAGCCTACCCCGGGCAATGCTTCTAAGCAGTAACAACTGGGTACCAGAACATGTATGACTGTGCTAGAGGGACTCTTAGTGCATGCATGTTTAACCTGACTAAATCAGATGGAAATAAATGTAGATAGCTGCCCTACCCTTGTTCCATCCCTAGACAAACCAGATTATTTTTCTGCATTAACCCGTAGTGTGTACCTTTGTGGAGGAGATGCTGTATTGCCATTGCATTGTTCTATTTCAGGTCCTGTTTACAGGGGTCTCCAGGTCAGTGCAGCTAGAACCAGCCCTTGTTGTAAGTGTGCCAGAATGGGTTCAACATTGTATTCTGGCATTAATGGTGATTGTTTATCTACTGACCAGTGCAAACAGCTGAGGGGGGGTATCAGTGTCACGGAGAATATTCCCAAACAGCTACTCTACCCTTAAACCAACCCTTCCAGTGGAGGCACCGTTGACTGAACTCAGGCCACTCAGCCTGCGCCTAGTCATGCAAGCAAGACTAGTATCCCAAGGATAGCGCCACCTAGGGATTACCTTGTTTGTCACAGAACTTGAAAGAAAGAAGACTGATCAGGAAGCTTTGCAGTGCTAGACTTCCGAGAACTCCAAGACTGGTCAGAAGTATTGCAACTTTGGTTCTGGTTCGTGTAACAAACAAACACAGAACTTAAAGAATGTAGTAATGATTGGTGAAATGGGAGGACATATAGGACATAGTACCAGTTTAATGCAAAAAAATCAACCTCAGGGAGTTACATAAAGCAGTGACCAGGACAAGGTGGAACTAGACAAGCAAGAAGTGACAACAAGCTTTATGCAGGTGGTAAAGAGCAGGATGTGAGCAGTGCGGCAGACTGCAGTCAACATATGTGGCTGCACATCAAATTATGGTGAAAGTACCATGCTGTTCCCTCATGTAATGGGAATTTAATACAGGGGCCATTGACAGCAGGTGTTCATATAACCCTCCCCTTTCGCGGACTTCTGCCTTTTTTTGTAACCACCAACTGTGATCCCCCTCACTTTGCGTGGCTGACCATCCCCTGTCACACTGGGGACTCCGCATGACCATACATGGATGTTAATGTGGTCATTTCTTGCTCTGACAGTTACAAGAATTGGCTCAACATTCATCAGTGTTCATCAAACACAAAGGACACTGCTATGGCCCAGGACAGTAATTACATTTACTGAATTCAGAGTACACAGGCGTGTATAGGCTCAAAGCAGCACCAAAGAGCTTCTAGGTCATAGCAGTCCCAAGCCATAACATTTATACAAACTATTTCCTCCAAAATCTCCTGAAAATTTGCTAAAATAATCTAACAAGCTTCAGAACCACCTTGGAAGGTATGCAGTATTACGATGAGTTACAGTAGAATTAGTACTTCAGTAATGCTGGAAAACCAAAGTAGCTATTAAAGTCAAAGAGACGCTGGACACTTATGTAAACAAGCAGCAATGCACATGCCTTTCCAGTTAACCAATAAAATTAAATAGAAATGGAAAAACAAAAATAGAAAACTGAAATTTAAAGGTGATCAGTTCATTTACTCAGTGCTAATGTATGGAACCAGATTAGTAAATCTACTGATCCTGTGATATGTTTTTTAAGGAAAACTTCTGAGTATGTGACCAATCAATACTCAAGTAGCAATACCTTGGGATTGAAAGTCGATGGATTCATGCTGACATTCTAAATAAAAACTAAATAAGGAAGTGCATGCAGCTTGCAATACAGAAGGAGATGAAAACTGCACACACACAGATCATTTGTCACAGTATTTATTCATTTAAAACATTCTCTAATGTTAAGCATATGCTGTCATTAACAAGTGTTCCAGAAACTTTATAACAGCACTCTGACACATTACACTACCACGGGAATGAATGTGTGTGTCATTATTTCTGTCCCCATTTACTGACATGTGGAACCAATGTTAGCTGAAAAACGCACATTGTAGGACATTATTCAATGTGACACCAGAGGACTGTTGCTGTGATGACACACTGAAAGAGCCTCTTCAAGCTCAAATGGAATGGCAGAATCCATATTTATTTATTTAATAATAAAAACACCAATCAACAGTTTTTTTTTTAAATGCAGTATATAACAAGGACCTCCGGAACAATCACAGCTGTTCGGGTGGGAAAACAAACTCCTAGAGTGTACAGAGACTTCTCCTTTACAAAAGAATGTCAGACCACTGCAGCCTGCTTTGCCATACCTGTCTGCAACACTGCAGACTAGGGTTACCTCCTGTCCTGATATTCACAGGACAGTCCTGAGACAACAGCTGTGTCCTGCAAAATCACATGGAAAAATACTACATGTCCTGACTGTTCAGTAGAAAAAATATTTTCTAACTTTCCTCAAAATGTTGCAGAAAACAATAATACCTTAACTAAAATATCTGAAAAGAATAAGCAACAATAGAAACAACTAAAAAACTACAATATTTAGTCTTGATTCTGATTATTAGAGAAAAAAAGTCTGTTGCACTGGTTGAGGTCACAGATTGTCCTGCAAAAAATAGTGTTTCAGTAAGAAATGCCCCACTTTGGGCTTCTGAAAAGGTGGTAATCCTATTGCCAACTTTACATTAAAATCGATCATTCTCATTGCAACAGTTTTCCTTTTAAAACCTGTGCCAGTTTGAACTTTAAAAAAATGAGAGCTTACCGTTTGTCTGCTGGTTGTGTTGTGCTGGGGGAGGTAAGGCTGGTGATGCTGTATACAAAGAGTGAAACAGATCTACAGAGGTAATATTTTAGAAAGTCACATCTACAGTATGACCCTGGACATAAAACACAAAACAAATACTTAAAAAGGAAAAGCCTACAGCAGTTTTCTGTGCCAGGGCTGTCTGTATAATATATATTAAAGTATGTTGTGTTGTGAGGAGTTTAGGGAGGGTAAGAAATTCATCTGGCCAGTTGCTTATATTTGTGTTGGGTGTCAAACACCGAGACACATAATTCTGTGATTACTGCCAGCCATAGTGCAACATTTTTATTTGTATCTTCAGCATTTTTGCCTGCATATTGGGCAGGATCTATTAGACAAGGTATTTTGGGAGGATTACTGCCCTGCCTACACATCAGTTGCACAGACAGCGTTCAGAATGTAAGACAAACAGTTCTATGAGTGTTAGGGTGCCACTAGTGTGATGCACGTGATGGTGGTGGTTGGAGGGTGTGTACAGAAGGTGATTCACCTATGGTTGATGGTACAGCTGATTTGGACATGGAGACTTGTGACTGATTTTGCTTGGGGCTGCTAGATTATTATGCTGGTGGTGGGGGTTTGGTCTATGCTTGGGGAGCTGGCTAAATGGTGTTGATCTTAAGTAGTGTGCCAGTAAGGAGTGCTTTGCTAATGGAGGGTGTGGACTCTGCATATGTGGTCAGTAAGGTGGTCCCGGTGGTGTTGTGGGGTACAGTCCTTATTTGAAGGGAAGGCTAGCCAGATGTGCGGTTGGATGTTGTCCATTGAAGTGACCGTGTGTAGTGACCTGGGCAAGCACGTGTATGGGAAAAGGGCAGTGTAATATGGGTGAGAAGGGAGCTGTCCATGTGGTTGAGGTAGTTGGCTGTGCTGGTGAAAGGGGAAACTGTGGAGTTAAGGGAAGCTGGCTGTTAGTTTTATTTGGAGGAGAGGGAGGCTGACCATAATCATAGGATGTTGAACTACTCATGTTGGTACGATTGAAGAGTGTTCTGTTTTTCGCTTGGGTGTAGTGAATAGAATGCCCATGTTGGTGAAAGTGGTGGGGATGTTGGCACTTCTCATTTTTTCTGGTGGTGGACTGATAGAGTTCAAAAATACATGGATCTACACACATGGTGAGGTCTGACAAGACTATGCACTGTCACATGGGGTGGTCCGGCATAAAATTGAAATAGCAGCTGCCTACGAAGCCACAGTCAGAGCAGGCCACCACACAATGGAGAAGTGCCATACCACCTGTGCGCAGCTACTCCATCCACCATACCATGGATAATGTTGGACCTTGGTACAGCCACTCCCTCTGTGGGGGGAAGGTGGAGGGAAGGTCATTTCCTCTCATTAGCTATAGCAGCCATCCCAAGATGCTTTAGCAGTTTGGCAGTCAGAAACCCTGTCAATGGTGCAAGAGAGTATAACAGCTGGGGTCTTCATCCTGGCCTGTGTCAGTTGATTGACGAGTACAATGACCCCCACCCCAAAGAGAAGTCAGTTCGAGAGCACTGACTCTCCTGCATGATGGTCCCTGAGTGACAGTCCATCCAAAACCCAGTTCGATGGTGAGGTACCAGTCTGTATTTCCCTTCCCCCAATACACAACCCACTTTTTTTTTTAACCATTATAAGTCTTTCCCAACTGATCCAGCTGATCAGTATTTTTAATTATTTATTTATTTACAAGTTTAACCAGGAAGGCATACTGAGCAGTGTTGCTCGATTCCAGATGCGACCTTGGGTCCTTATTCTTCGTATTGACCCATTTTCCCTTATATGTCCACAGGTCTGGCAGGATGCTGACTGGGTGAAGGACACTGACACATGTATCAGATAAAGTATTGTTTTTTGTTTTATCTACATTGTTTGTCATTGTTATTTCATAAGAATGCAGATCCTTTGCGACCCTTTGCATTTTGTTTCACAGGTACAACTGGATAGTCTCCTGAGACCCCATTATCCCAGGCTCACAGGAACCCAGTAGAGAACCTCTTATCTAATGCTAGGATGTTAATCTGTAATGTTGTTAAATGTAAACTTTCACTTGCTGGGTGGTTGGTGATGCAGGGTTGACATCTCTAAACTGTTCTTTACTGTTCCACCATCATGAAAGGTGGGAAATTTACGGAGTTCACTGGTGGCTGGAGGCACTTGGGCTTTACCCTCATGCCTCACAGTGTACTCAGAGCATACATTAAAAGCAGTTCTTACTTTCCAGCGATGCTACTGTCCCTATTACATTTGATTCCTTACCTAACTGGAATTGAGCTACTGACATTTGGCAAAAAACTCCTTAAATCAAGGGTCATATCCCTCATAATTCTGAAATCATAATGGTGCGAAAAAAGACAGCTTCCGGTTAGACAAACACTTCCCCACAGCACTGTTTGTGATGTCACAAATTGAAGGCTGTGAGGTACCCATTCAATTTTATGGGCTGGTATTTTCTAATATATATAAACCCTTTAGTATTGAAGTTTTTCGATGTCAAAGCAATTGATCAACTAATAGGATCCTATTTGATCATTCGCTGACAGAAAAAATCCCCAACGACAAAGGTTTAAGTATATCAAAATACCATAATCACTAGATGAGGAAGACTCCTACTGACCTTCGTTTGTGACATCACAAAACAATACACATGGGCCAACATGGGGGTGTGTGTTTGTCAACCGTAAGTTGGTCTTTATTTCGCACCATCATGATTTCCAAATTTCATGATATAATCTCATAATGGATGGAGATTTATGCCAGATGTCAGTAGCTCGATTCCAGCCAGGTAAGGAATCGAATGGGCTAGGGCAGGCAGCTACTAGGAAGCTGCTCTTTAATGCCCCAGTTCTCCATTGTGGGCAAGCTCATGACAACCATACTAAAGGAAGGGTTGGTGGAATATCTAGAGGAATGTGGTCTCCAGGATGAGAGGCAGCATGGGTTTATAGGTGGGGAGATCGTGTCTAACAAATCTGATTGACTTCTTTGACTGTGCCACTAAGACAGTAAACAGGGGCCAAGTGGTAGACATCCTCTATCTTGATTTAAGGTTGATCAGGAAGTTGGTGGATCTTGTAGTTTGGGAAACAATGGCTAGATGAGTGGAAAACTTGCTGATGGACAAAACCCAGAGGGTGGTTGTGGGGGGAGAGTTATATGGCACTAGAGAGCTAACCAGTGTGGTCCTACATGGCTCGGTGCTGGGGCGGTGTTGTTCAATGTCTTCATCAGTGACCTTGGGGATAGCATTAAGGGAAAAATGTGCCTATTCGCAGATGACACCAAGCTCTGTGGGAGAGTGGACACAGCTGAACAGATACCGGACCTACAGGAAGATCTGGAAAAGCTGGGGAGGTGGTCCAGGATCTGGCAGCTTGGCATTAATGCCAATAAATGCAAAGTAATGCATCTTGGAGCCAAGAATTCCAGGACAGAGTGCTACCTGGGTGGAGTCTGAGTATCTGCATCTGAGGAGAAGGACCTAGGAGTGATGATCACTAGTGACCTGATGCACACCACACAGTGCAAGAAAGCAGCAGCAAAGGCAAACAAGATGCTGGGATGCATAGCTAGGGGGATTAGTAGTAGGAGAGAGGAGGTTGCACTGTTCTTGTACAGGTCACTGGTAAGGCCGCATCTAGAGTATGGAGTTCAGTACTGGTGCCCACACCTCAAAAAGGACATTAACCTGCTGGAGAAGGTCCAGAGGAGGGCTAAAAAGATGATAGCTGGTCAGTAGAGCAAGGCATACAAGGAGAGGTTAAGGGCACTGAACATGTAAGCCCTTGAAGACAGGAGAGGGAGGCTGACATGACTGGGACCTTTAACTACTTGAAAGGGATAAATAAGGTTGATAAGGAGAGTTTCTTTAATCTGAGTGGTAACCATAACACCAGGGGGCACAGTCTTAAGCTGGAGGATGGGAGGTTTAGAAGGAGGTCAGGAAGCACTTCTTCACAGAGAGAGTGGTGAATACTTGGAATGCACTGCTGAAAGAGGTCATCTCGTTGAAGACAGTGGGCAGCTTTAAGAGAAGCTGGGATAGGCATAGGGGACGGTAAGATCATGGGTAGGGAGAATGGGAGGAGTGGGGAGGGTGGGGCATTAGCTCAAGCTGTGGACTCTGCAATACAAGCAGACTTGACAGACCAAATGGCTTTCTTCTGCTGGCTTCTTGTATGTTCATATGTAAGTCCGCAGTTCTGTTGTGGGTTATTGCTTACTTTAAGTTTGGCTCTCTCCTATTGGCTACTGCTTTTCAACTCAAAGAAATTGAAAAGGAGAGCCTGGGAACCCTAAAAAAATACTGGAATTATTTTTACCTTTTAAATAGCAGCTGATGCCTTCAGTAGAACTTAAAAAAAAAAAACAATATTTATACACAGTTCAGATTGTATTTCACATTAATTCTGTATTTTTCCTCCTCATTATTTATTACTGAGGTCAGCTGCATGACAACAGGATATTTGCTCCTGAATCATCTATTCCTGCTGCTTTCTCCCTACCTGAGGTCATAATGCACAATTTGACATCACAGTTTCTCTCATGACAACAGTTTGTTATGCCACAACAGAGGATTATGAGTTGAAGTAGGGAGTTTGCTGTAGAGATAGATGAACTCTAACAAATACTGTAAAGATCATGTATTCAGCAAATGTTCTCAGTAATAAACAATGGACAGGAGAACTTTATAGAATATATACAGAATGCCAGCTGAATTGCAGCCACACAGTATGTTTCTCAGAGTTTTGAGGCATTAGCAGTTCTATAAGCTCCCCTTCCCCATAGTTTTGTTTACATTTGCAGTGCTATTGCTGGTGGGGAACTGTTGTCTGGGCAGCCGAGGCCACACAATGCAGCGGGGCACTTCCTTAGAAAGATACTTTGGCACCCCTCATTGTGAGCTCTCAGCTGCCCAAGGACAACATTTCCCCACTGGTACTAGCGCTGCATTTGTAAACTACACTGCGGGTGAGGGAACATTTAAAAGATAATGAAAAAATAAAAATTGCAGCATATATTTAAACTAAGCATGGTTCACAGACTTTCATTTCCATTTCTTTGAATTGGAAAGCAGTACCCAATAGGACATAGTCACTTCTTTAGAAATATTGGGCAGGCCATGCATTTATGGGGGACTGGGTTTGGGGGGGGCAGTTGTGCAACTCTGAAGTTTAAGACAAAATGCCAAAGGCAAAGTGCTTTCAGCAACCAAAAAGCTTAAATAATCCTCATTGTACACGTAGAGCATTGGACTGAATATCTTAGTGCACTACCTAGCTATGCAAGAAGGCAACTTCACAGAAGGATTCTGCTAATGTAAACATATAGTCTAAGCATGCACTCCAGCCACTCACACTGTTTAAAATGTACCAGAAGGTGAGTTTCCAAAAATTCTTACACTAGCAGTATTACCCTCTGAAGTGTAGGGCATCTTCTGGAGTTATTGACCTTGGAAAAGGGTAGGGCTTTTGCTTCACCTCCTGTCCTTTGACAGCTTCCAAGTCAATAACAGACCAGGAGAAACTCACTTCACCAGGTAATATTGCTTAAATTGTGTGTCAGTTTCTAAAGTTTCAAAGTTGTAACTGTAATCCTTGTACTTAGCTATAAAATATTGCCATATTGTACACCCAGAATAACTAGTAAGCAAAATTATGTGAATTACAGTTAACTTATTTAAATAACAAAATGACAGATTAAGACATTTTATCTGAGTGAGAATTTTCTGAAAGGGACACTCCTATACAGCCCGGCAGCTGCTGTAGAAATGCCCAATTAGGGTTTTTAGCATAAAACAAATTATTTTATTTACCTGCTGTCTGGTGGTTTTAATTAGAAAGACCCGCTCCATCTATAATGGCTGCAGAGCCCTTGGTGGACATTTCACACATCCGGATGGCTTCCACCACAAAGGTTATGCTAATGAGGACTACCAACAAATGTCAGAGTTGGAAGCTCTCGTTAGCATAACCTTCATGGTGGAAGCCACCCGGAGTGTGCGAGATGTCCACCTAGAGCTCTGCAGCCATTATAGATAAGGTGGGTCTTTCTAATTTCATAGGAGTTTCCCTTTGAGTCTTTTACTCAAATGCATGCTAGTTGGTATTTATCTTGTGCTAGGCACGTACTTTTAATTATTGTACATTTTAATGCAACAGTACTACCTAACCAGACAGTTATCCGTTACGACCGTTGTAGCACCACAGAAAATATGGCAGCTGCTATCTAGTATTACTGCTGTCAATGCAGCAGAAATGTAAACAAAAACATAGGATAACGGAACACGTTACGGGGTGATAGTACAATGCGGGTGGGAAAGAGTACCAGGTACATGCTCAGCAGAGCACAGAGAATAAACTGTCAAAAAAGTGCATTTTTTTCACATTGTACTACTGCTTTAATAAAAGAAACATTATAAACGCAAATTTTAGTTTTTATTTTCTTTATCGAAAGGTATTATATGCATCATATACAAATTCAGGAAACCAAAAAACTTATATGTCACAAGAAAGGGTAAAAAGTGTTGGAGGGGGCACTGCACCCCTCTGAATAACGATTATCAACTCCAGCAGGATGCAAGTCAGGCAGGGGGCAAAATTCCATATCGCTCAAAAATTAAGTGCCGCAAGCAGCAGCGGAGTTTCTGCACACCTGGTCCAGAACATTGTACCTGCTGCACTAAAGTTATCCACCCACACCACCATACCACAAGGCTATCTCAGTGGCAGCAGGCTCACCCGTCCCTCAAAACCCCTTCATTGCCCCTTCCCTTCCCCTCACTATCTCCCCCCCTTCCTGACACCATCCACTAACCTCACATCTGTGTACAGTTGCTACCCTTGCAGGGTACCCAAGAGTATAGCACCCAATATGAGTCACCGTTTTTACCTGTTGCCCATATTCTGTTGCTGTACTCATGGTATATCCTCCTTTCCTCCAGTGAGTACATATTGAGGACTCTTAGTCTCTCCTCAAATGTTTTGTGATGCTAGCCATGCACCATATTTGCCACCCTTCTCTGGATAGCCTCCACCTTGTTAATGTCCTTACACATATGTGGTGTCCAGTACTCCATGCAGTTCTCCAGGTGAGGCCTTAACAGTGTTTTATAAAAATGGCATCACCCCATCTCCTACTAGTAATACCTCCTGCCTATGCACCCCAGCATGTCACTGGCTGTCCTTGCAGCTTTTGTACACTGCTTTGGTACCTTAAGGGCATTAAATATGATGGCCCCTAGGTCCCTTTCCTGTTTGGTGACAGCACCTCCTCCCATCCTGTACCTCTCCGTAGGGTTCCCCCTACCCAGGTGCATTATCGTGCACTTTTTTGCACTGAACCTCAGTTGCCACATCTCCGACCATCTTTCAAGCTTCTCCAGGTCCCTTTTCATTTTCTGCACTTTTTCTGGAGTATCCACCCTGTTGCAGATGTTGGTGTCATCTGCAGATAGGCAGACCTTTCCTTCCAGCCCCTCTGCAATGCCACTAATGAAGACACTGAACATAGCTGGTCCCAAAATTGATCCTTGTTGTACCCTGCTGGTCACCCCTCTCCCTGGATTGGATCTGATTTACCACCACCCTTTGCCTTCTGTGTGTCAGTCAGTTTGTAACCCAGTGTATCTCCTTATTCCCCATGCCTAGACTACTCATCTTGTTAACCAGCCTTCTGTGTTGGACAGTATCGAAGGCTTTTCTGAAATCTAGGTAGGCGATGTCCACCGCCCCTCTCTGATTCACTTCCCTAGTCACCCAATCAAAAAAAATAAATCAGAGTCATTTGACAAGACATTCCTGATGTGAATCCTTGCTGCCTTAGATCCTAGGCACCAATGGATTCCAGATGTGCCACTGTTCTTTCTTTCAGCAGTACCTCCATGATCTTCTCCACCAGTGAAGTGAGGCTGACTCACCTGTAGTTCCCTGCTTCCACCCTACTGCCACTTTTGTGCAGTGAGACTACATGCACCTTCCTCCAGTCCTCTGGAACCATACCTGTGTTGAGTGACTCTGTGAAAAGGGTGGCCAGATGCACTGCTTGTTCCCTGTGCAGCTCCCATATCTTCAGGTGTATGTCATCTGACCCCATGGCTTTATCCACCTTCACCTTTATGAGTTCCTCCAGAACTCTCTCCACTGTGAATGGACTGGTGTCCACTTCTCCCCCCAATTGCCACTGCTCCCCAAATGTGGTTCTTGACCCCCTTCCTCCTCAGTGATTACCGAACAGAAGTATTTGCTTAGTATTTCTGCCTTGTCTAAATCCTCCCCCTTACACTCTCCCTCCTCCCCTTTGAGGCTCACTATCTCACTCCTCATTTTGTTTATGCACCTGTAGAATGTCTTGTCCCCTTTTTTCACAGTCTGTGCTAAACTCTCCTTTGTCTGTGCCTTGGCTTTCCTTACAGCCTTCCCTGCTTCTCTTAGACATTCAAGGTACACCTCCCTGTCCTCCTCCCTTTGGATTCTCTTATAGTTCCTGAAACTTGCTCTTTTAGCCCTTACTTAGTCTCCCACCTCTTTAGAGAACCATAGTGGTTTCTTTCTTCTTTTTCCTTTGGCCACTATCCTAATGCATTGGTTAGTTACCTCCATAATGACTCCTTTTAGTCTCCCCCACTGTTTCTCCACCCCCTCTATTACCAGGGCTGCTCTTAAAACATCTACACATTTATTTGAATGATGCCCTCCTGAGATCTAATACTTTTACCCTTGTTTGGCTTAACAGAGTCCCTGTCTCCATGCCAGACCATACCACAGTGTATAGATCCCCATCACAATGACGCTCCACCATGCACTATAGAGTTTATCATAGAGATGGAGGTTGGGGCCACCAGACCCCAGGGAATGGCACAATATTGGGAAAGGCAGACAAATGCCACTAGACAACAGAAAACTTTGCATGGGGTGGTAAGAAGGTACCACTAGAAACCAGGGAATGGTCCATATAGGATGAGTGGAAAGAGGGTGCCACTGTACAGCAGGGAATGCCTGTTACAGGATGCGGAGGAGGAGGAGGAGGCATCAGTCTTGTGCAGGGAAAGACTGCCCAAACTGAGGGGGGGGTGTTGTTTGCAGTGATGGCCATGCCAGAATTCCACAACAAAGCTCTTCCCTGCTTGCTAGTGGTTTGAAAATGATGCACAAAGTGAAACAGGCATATTGATATGCAATCAAAACTGGGTAACTCAGCATATAGAAAATACTGAATGGGAAACTATGCACAGTCAGTGTGTTCTGCCACAGAGGGCATGCGATTCTCTCTGACCTCGAGGATGAAACTCGAGTGTTCCATGGGAATCAGAACCCCAAGGTGGCACAACACACTGGTTATACATAAAGTCGCTCATCCTGTGTTTTTATAGTGTATGTTATTATGTGAAATATGTGTATTGTTGTTTTTATATTTACTGGTTATGAACCACACGCCAGTTAGTGCACAACAGCTTCGTAAACCACATTTGTTGTTTATGAAGCTCCACAAACCATGAGCAGAACAGTACTGCAGCATCACCTGAAAAACCACCGAACAAGCTGTCCTCGTGCTGGACATTCACAAGCGCTACACAATCAGTCACTCAGCATGAGACAAGCTTGTCGGTGGTAACAGTTACCCTCGCAAAGCATCAAAAACAATTTAAACCAAAAAACAGTAAATTAAAAAATAAAACATGGAGAAGTGTGGTTCTATGAGGAATTTTATGCACCACTTCATTGTGTGTGAGATGCCCATATAAACCCCTCAGGCTTCATGGGGCATCACACACCTCAGGGTGCATAAAATCCCCATAAACCACACTTCTCCATGCATTAGTTTATATTTCTCTTTCACAGTGAATTTAACTTGTGCATGTCTCTGGAGGGTTTAGAATGCTGTTTTACCATGGAAGGGTACAATCACATTCCATGGTATTTGAACTGTGGTACAACAGCATTTTGAAAACTATGGATTTCTGTGTAGTACAGTGCTTTACAACACATTATCACTGCTGCTATATGCTTAGCCTTTCTTAATCCACCTGTGATCAAACCTATTGAACACCATATGGTATCCAACCAAGCAGCTGCTTCTATTGCAGCTTCATCTGCTTGTTCCAGCTTGCTGTTTTCCACATGGAAATTGAAGGGTCTGCATTTTTAGGAGCAACTGACACTAGTTCCATGCAGGCAACCCATAACATGATGGTGCCTACCGCAGAAGCTATTTAACCATATATAAAAATTTTTTGGCTTCCATAAAGAGTTTAGTTCATAAAGCCTGGCTTATAATTTCCTTGTGCGAGTCAAGTGGCCACCAAGCACTGTAGCCATAGCCCTAAAACAGCATCATGATTATGCTAGGCAAATAGCCCCATACATGTATACCTGCCAGCAAAGACGATCCAAGTTTATTTAGGTGTCCACCCTTCCTGATCCCACTGCAGTACCCACAGAGAGCCTGCAGCCTCGTCCCCTACCAAAAGTCATCATTATGGTGTTTTTAGAGGTTATTTAATGACTGTTAGGGTTCTTGGGCAATAACTACCAGTTTATAAAAATGCACCAGATAGGATCTGGGACTACAGCAGTGAGTAGGGAAATGGGCAGACTAGGTGGGCCATATGGTCCGTGTCTGCTGACAGATTCTGTGTTTACTAGTGTAGAAATAGCCACAAAAAATAAGATGACAGGACCTTCGACTACACAAGTGGATGTGCAGACCAGTTACATTTCACAGATCTTAGATTTTTGCAGGCCCACCATTGCAGTGATGGAGCTGTACTTGCAGTGCTGAAGACCCAAGTTTCAAGTGTTACCTTGGGAGTTGGAGGGTCAGCAAGAGGGAAGCAGATTGATTTCTTGCTGAATTGCTCATCTCAGGGTGGGGTGGAGCAGAGTTTGATGGTACTTGCCAGGTACTATCAGTGGCTGAGGATAAGCAGGCTGAAACCACCAGAGTTGGAAAGAGGAGAGGCAGATGTCAGGTGTACAGTGCATGGGGGCATGCTGCACTTTGGGGGGAGTACTAGGAAAATCTGTGCACTGGCTGCAGGGTGACTCCAGCTGCCTACACACCCTGTACCTGATGACCCAGACTGTGCTGTCTCTGAGGGATAGCAAGTCCTGGGGGGTGTTGGCTGTGGTGGCTGGTATGATGGAGGTTGCCAGTGCATGGGGGAGAAATAAGGCTAACTGGAAAAAAAATGTTGTTTACAGTAAAATGACTTTTTAAAGTTTTGTTGTTTGACCATCACATACACATTTTGGTATACAGTTGGTATTAAATGGACACTTGTCAGTCCTTTTTGCATTATATTATATATAATTGAAAAAATATATTTAATGATTGCTTACCTTCTCTACAATTCATTCAAGTTGTTGGTTGTTTTAACCGCTGTGCTTTTTTTTAGCTTAACTGAAATGCATGTAAATAGTGTATTTATTACCAACATTTTGTTTCAAATCCTTGATCTACTCTTGTTGCATGCTTCTTGAACATTAGGAACACCCCCAAAGAGTGCATTTACCCATGATACAATAGTGTCCTCTCCTCCCACTGCACCATGAGTGTCTATGCTGTATTGGGGATATTCACAATTTCTAGAAAGACGCAAGGACAGTTGAGGATGGTGTTCGTTGAACTTCATGATAGAAAAATGTGGTCTAGTATGGGCTTCAGTTTCATTTCTAAATAGTGTATATGACTTACCTTTCTTTACTGAACACATTCAGGATTTAACTCCCAAGAAATTATGAAAAATTGCTTAATGTTTGAGAAAGATGAAGACTTCACTGTGTTTAATTCAATGAGCAGAAATGAAAGTATACCAGCAGCCCCTTGAAGAAAGCCCCACTACCAGTAAGTAAATGTCCTAAGATATGGAAGGGGGGTGAAGTGTTGAATTGTGGTCAGTTGGATCATCTTTCCATCAAAATATTGTCTCTGTAACTGTGAAGCAGGATATCCATGTTCAAGCACAGCTACAGCATCCAACTCATTGTGTGTCCCTGAGCAAGTGATCTTGATCTCCATTGAGATTCTGCTCCAAGTTGTAAAATTAAATGAAGATGGACCCCACTGAAATGTTGCATCTCTAGGGTTTTCTTGGTCATTATGTGATAAAACACTATTTGACACCATGCTGCTGACTGGGGCAGCTTGAAAAGGAATATGAATAGTGAGTAGTGAATAGCAGAATATCTGAGATGAAGAAGTATTTGCCAGTGAAAATTTGAAAAAGGTACTTGTACACCCATATGTGATGGTTTCCAGTACTCCCTAACCCTCATTTAAAAAAATAAAATGCATACCCCATCCCCTTTCTTAGTCCTGCTCTGCTTGTAGATTTGTGTGGCTAGTCAGGTCAGAGGCTGAGAAACTGACATGAGGGCAAGAGCATGTTTTGAGTACCAGATTTGCCTAGTTCAGTTCTCTGGGAGGGCACTGAAGCTACACGGGGATGGGTCCACCACCCGATCATGGCACACGGGCTGTTCCAGAAGATTTAATTTACAATTGTGCCCTAACTGTGAGGATATTTTACACTGAAAGATTGAAGTTTACTCAAGAAGGTACTTAAATTGCATTTTAGGTGCATTTGCAGAGTACGGGTACTCAATTTGAAGTGTATATACTATAATTCCAAGGCACTTTAGGTACATTTTTGGAACACACTCTAAAGTTGCTTTTCTGGAGTAATGCAGGTGTGTCCAAACTAAGAAGGTACTCCATTGGAGGTGTATCAGGAATAACTATAAGGCACTTCCTTAGCATTTCTGCAACACACTCCCAGTTTACTCAGCACTTATCAGTCGATTGCTTGATAGTTACCATAAAGTTGCTTGAATTTTTAGTGGCACATTTGGAGCATGTACCCAATCTGTGTGCTAGTAGGTGACTACAAAATGTACAAACAAGTGACTCCAGTTGGGAAAGGGAGTCTTTTCTTGCATAAATGCAGTTTATTTCAAATAGTCATTTGGGACTTAACTCTTTCTCCTGTTTAACACTCAGGCCAGTCCCCAGGGCTGTACCGGCAGGATGGAACGTACCCCAGACAGAGACTCATTTCTGGCTTTGGGGGGAGGTGGAGGGGTGCCTCAGGATGCTTCAGTAAGATGTGTGGCACCTTCAGTGAGGAGTAGATGTGCTACTGCAGCTTACCTGGACTCCCAGCTGGGTAGTTTCTAGCAGCACTGCGCAAATGAGCTGGTTAAGAATGAGTTATTCTTAACTAATAACTATGTTACTTACTTATCAGCTAATGCTCAACAAGTTGAGTATTGATCGTAAATTATTTTTTACGTAAGCTCAACTAGTAATTAACGAACGCCAAACTAATACTCAATTCATGGGGATTAGTTAATTCTTAATTAGGAAATTGGTCAATGACTAACTGCTGAAACTGTTAAGAATTAGTTAGAAGTAGGTTGAGCCAGGAGGAGTTAGCCACTAACTCATTTGCGTGTGAAAAAATCAACCAAAGCAAAACTGAGGAATAATTAACCATTAACTAATTATTAATGATTTGAGGAAGTTGAGCATTAGGCCTATTTTTTGTATGGGGGACGTGGAACCAAGCTCAGAACTAGATTATACAAAAAAAAAAAAAGAAAAAGAAAATTCAGTTATGTAAATAAAAAACAAACTGAGGAACTGCAGGCAGTAAGCAACAAAAATGTGCAAAGGCTGGAAATCTCACTTCACAAAATTCTTCATGAGGTTGCTCAACTTTGAATAGTGCAAAGTGACACTTCTCATAGTTCATCGCCTGGAACAGTAACAACTTCTCCCAGTTGCTGTACCATAACCCCCGGTGCTAAGGTGCCAATAGGCTCACTGCCACAGCCCTCCTCAACCCACCTCGGCCAGCAACCATAAGCAATGACCTGCATACTGTAAACTCCATTTGTGGAATGCCCATGGTGACAGTCAGATGAAAACTCACAGTTTGCATGATTATTGTACTAACCAGTTATGGAGCACAGTACCCTGACAGCGCCTGCTGAATGAAGAAATGTCATGATTCCACACTTGGTAGGGGGGCAATAAAAGAACTCATAATTTTTCTTTTATAGATTAAATGGACTCATTCCAAGACAAGGAATAATAGATTTTCTGTGACTATATCAAATTGGAGGACTGACAGTCATTTTATTTGCTTAGAAGGTCCTTCAGGCTATGGTCGCAAACCACAGTACAGGGCCGTTACACACTACTAATAGGGCGGGCTGCAACATACAACAAAACAAAGAACCAGTCAAGTTGTACTGGCACGATAAGTACTGTTGCATTTCAAGTAAAAACATATTTAGTATACATAAGAAATCAGATTGTAAGTCAAATTGTTTGTTAAACAGCATATACCTGCTGCTCGAGCTCAGACTCCAGAGCTTCGACTCTTGTGAGTCTTCATCGGGGGTGGGGCTGGTAGGAGAGCAGTCACCTCTTAAGCACTGAAAACATGAATATTCATGAAAAGTAAATACATATGAAACCTTAAAGCAACATTAAAAGCAAATCTATAGACAGTATAAACTAAATATTTTTATATCTTCATTCAAAACTTCAATATAATCACTGCTTTTTTTTCTATCACTAATGTGTTGATCTATATTTGAAAGTAACTGCTAAATAAGCTATTAAATTATCAGTTAATTCTTAGCATGACTGCTTTGTCTCATACAACAATCAGATGTATGCTGGAAGAAGGCACACGATCCTCCCAAATCATGGGGATCATTGCCAACAGTCCATAGATTGGCCAAGGAAGTACAGATGGGCTCCTTTACGGTATCTCCAATGGACTGCAGTACACATGTGAGAAACCATGTAAATTTGTTTTGATTTGATGTCAGTGTTTAGACTTTTCAGAAAGGGTTCTACGGTACCTATCTCAGCATGGGTCTCTCACATTAGAGCAGAAACAAACTCACAGAACATCAAGATACCAACAGCAAACAGTCAGAATCCGATGGAGAGCAGACCAGTACAGTTGAAAAGCAGTCAGAACACAAACACTTCCCTGTCCAGAAAAAAACAAAGACATCCCAGATGACCGGTGTAATCGGGGGCTATGCCCCCTGCACCCCCCTTTTGCAGGAGGGGGGGCTGTGCCACCAGCACCCCTAAATATCATATAAACATCTCCAGTTGGCAGCAACAGTGGAGTAGGGCAGAGATCATTTACAGTACATATACACGGTTGGAGCGAAAGAAAGAAGCTGGATGCTGCAAAATCTGTGCTGCACACATTACCTTCACTCTCCTGTCCACACTCACGTCTTCTTACCCTAAAACCTCTGCTCTCTTGTCAGAATACCACTCAACACTAAGAGCAACTGCACTGTATTCAAATGAGACCCCTGTGATTTGATAGAGAGCTAAGGTTATGAGTCAGATCATAGCAATGCATTAAAAAAAAATCTCACTGCGATCTAGGAGGCCCATACAAAACTATGCTCTGAAAATAAATGTGGCCCCACCACCTCCAAGGGTAACCCCTACTGGGTGACCAGTACCCAGGTTCAGTGCAACAAATGCTAGGCACAATCAGTGCTGGTCAAAGTGGGATGAAGAACTTAGGAACCTGAGACAAAGTACACCCTACGACAAAGGAATATGTATTCAATAGCCAGAGTCCATGCACCCACTAACCTTATCAAGCTCAGAACTGTTGTTAACTCTGGCATGGTGTGGAATATGGTCATGTTCTACAGTGCTGGTTGCAATGCTTGGAAGTATTGCCTTTTACTCCATTCATAAATCTGTCCTATGTGAAAATGACAGCCTTCGCTCCAATTTTCAGCTATGTAATAGAACCCATTGCCATATTTGGGGCAGGATTCACAAAGCAGATGCACTGGATGCAAATGAGATGTGCCGTCCCAAAACAGTGGGATTCACAAAAGGATGCACCACAATATACACTGAGTGCATCCACATTGTGAATTGCACTGAAGTGCCGTGGCACAACCAAAGATGCACCATTGCAACAGGGATGCACAGGAGCACCCTGGACAGCACAAGACTGAATATGGTGCAAGTAAGCAAGGGACACAGGACAAACAGGGAGACTGCAGTGGCACAAAGGATGCAGGGGAATACACTGGCAGGGACTGGCCAGAGTGCCAGAGGGCTAGGGAGATGTCACAGCAGACAAGGTACACAGACATAGCACACACAGAAACAACTGGAAGCACCAGACACACACCCCACACAGGGGCCCATCAGGCACAGATGTCATGCACAGGGGTGCCTGGTAAGGTGGACCACAGCAGCAGAGGTGCACCATACAGCATGGCAGAGGGTGCTGTACATGGCCAGGTGCACAGGAACCCAATAGCATGGACAAGGCAGATGCCACACAGTTGAACAGGCACAATGGCTGACAGTCTGAAGACCATGCCCTGCACAGGTGGAGCATGCCCATATGCAATGTGGACCACAATAAGAGCAGCACGACAACAGGGGACCAGCACAATAGATGCAGCCATCATGCACCACATGCAGAATAAGGGCACTGTAAAAGGCAGCATGATGCAATGCCCACCAACATGCCAGAGGCAACAAGGAGGGTGCCCACTGAGGCGGACATGAAAGGGGAGCATTATGCATGTGTGCAGTACCACAGGTGCACATGTGTGAATGGGAATAAAGGTACAGTGGAAACCAGCAATCATAACAGAGCACATGCACAAGGTTCAGTGAATGACCACAGATACCAGTAGCAGTAGAAAAGAGTTTAGTAAAAAGTGGATGAAACAGCACAAACTATGTACTAAAACAACCAGCACTAGGAGCAGGGAAGGTGTGGTGTGGGACTCTATACAGGAACAATACTAACAGTACAGAGGAGGGTGATTGTATGGATGTGGGGACAGGGAACAGCTACAGACAATGGGGATGGGCAAGGTGTGTGGGGTTAGAACAACAAAGGGGCTATATATAGATGTCCATGGCCCTAATGTGCCAGATGGGCCACAGCACAGCAGCAACCTATCCGTCCCCTGGTACTCATCAACCAGACCAGCATAGTGTGTGCCTGCAGGAGCAGTCCCTGCCAGCCACCTGTATAGCGGTCATATGGTCCTCCTCAGCACCCTCTGGAGCTGCATCCCTGCAAGCCACACAACACCCTGTCTTCACTGATGCCCTGGTGCACCCAGCCATACTCTCTGTGGACCTACAGTGGGGGACACAGACAACAGGTACTAAGTGCCATGTTCCACACCATCCCTCTCCCACCATGCAAGTGTGCAGGAGGCATCCACCATGGCAATGGCTGACAGCCCACCAGTCAAATGGCACACCAGAAACAGGCTGGCATACAGTGCTACACTGTGACTGTGCAATGGTACTCAGGCAGCACAAGGCCCAGATGTGCATGTAGAGATAGGCACAGAGGGGCATGCAGCCATGTCCCACACTGCATGTACAGATGCCGGCAGACTGCACAGGCATGCAGGCCCCATCTGAACATCATATGAGCACCACAGTGTACCCATGGTCCACAGCAGATGCTGCCATGGCCACACCCTATGCATGTGCACAACATGCATCACACAGACATGCACAAGGGACCAGCAAAGACCTGCAGAGGGTACTGCCCCACCCCCTAAACACACAGAAGATGTACAAGATGGACACTCACCTGCACCTGCGCAACCTCGTCCCAGATCTCCAACACTGGCCCTAGCACACCTGGCCTCCACTACCACCGTGGCCCTTTGCCTGTCTGCCAGCCCTGTGAGGGGAACACAAGCACAGAGCACCATGAGGTGAAGGTAGGTGTGTCCCCCAGCCCACAGCGACAACACCAGTGCCAGCATGCAGTGATGGAACCACCCCTACAGTGACCCAATAATGGTGCCCTGGTCAGCGTGTTGCAACACACAGCACCCCAGCCAGTTTCCACCATGTATGTGCAGCTGGACAAGTGCCAAGACACCAGCTGTACCACAGTGGCCATGCATCCCCTAATGTGCACCATGATGCACAAGGCTACTCATGGTGGCCATGCCTGCACTCCACACACTAAAGGTGCATGGCATGCCACACAGATTGTGTGTGTGTGTGTGTGTGATGTGTGTATGGTGGTATGCAGTGTCGCAGCCCCTGGAGACAAACCCCAGCCTGCCTGTGTATCTGTATGGTGATTTGACTTACCTGGGTGTATGCATCTCAACTGCTATGAATTCCGCATAGCACTATGATTTTCATACTCAAATTTACCCTTGATCCTCACAGGTTTACTGATGTTTCTCACCATGTTAGAGCTATTTCTGGACACACAAACTATTAAATCATTGAACTACGTTGATAGAAACATTCCTTATCACTAACTATATGGAGCCCACTATCTGTAGACATATTATTGTTTAAAATAAGAAAGTGCTACACATTCTGGCCCTTTTGCTATGATTTTTGAAGGCCAGTGCTATGCTTTTTAATGATATGTGGTTGAGAGATATGCCTGGGCATGGCACTGCACCCCTGCATGCATGATCTTGGAGGCTCCTGAGCCTGTCCAGGTCCCGGTACTGCAGATCCCCATACTGGTGCTTGCATTGCTGCATTACACCAGGTGCTCAGCAACCCTCACCCACACTGCTGAATGTGGCTCTGTAAGGTCATCAGAGCCAAACAACTGTCCCTCCACCTGCAGCACCAGTGCCACAAGGTTGAGGCTACTGGTGTGCAATGGCCTAGTTGTACCACATGTGCAATTGGCCATTGTGCACCGCACTGCACAACACGGTAATGCAGCATGGTAATGCACAATCACTGCCTATTGTGCGTTACCGTGCATGCACACTGTGCATCGCAAGGGCGGAAGACAAGGATCGGGGTAATAACTTGGTTGTGCATGCGTGGTTCACATATATCTGCTATATTGTGAGTGGAATACAATGCCACCCACAGTACACTGTTGCTGCACACACTGCCAGTGTTGTGCTGTGCACTGCAAGTGCGCATTGATGCCATTTATTTAATTTTTATTTTAGATTTGTTAGTCAAGTAGGGACACTGGGACGAAGCCCTTCTTCAGGTCTGACCCGGACAAACACACACCAACAATACAAGACAAAATACAAACAATACAACAATAAATAAACAGCAATTAATAATCATCAGTCGTTGCAAGTACAAGTTGCTAATGTTAGTAAATACTGTTTAAATCTAAACTTCAACCCTGGGTAAGAATTTATGGTGCTTAGGAAAAGAGGTAATTCATTCCACAGGCTAGGAGCCTGACATTCAAATGAGCGAATACTATATTTGTTTTTAACAGAATAGGCTACCAAAACTAAACCCTGATTTGATCTTAGGTTGGCTTGAACTTCACGTACCAACACCAAATCAGGCAAAGGAGACAAACCTTTAGCGTACATGGCCTGATGGACCATATTACCTAAAGCATACATGTATTTAAGCTGATATGTCAACCAGCCCAGAGATGAGTACAAAGAGCAATGGTGGGTCATGACTGGCTGATGAGTGGCTGATATTATTGTAAGCAACACTTAAGATCTGCTTCTTTCTTGCATCCAATTTGTTATACAGAGGGGAGATGTAGTCCAAGTGAAGCATTAAGATCCCCATAAATAATATTTTACAGGAATCATAGAACAAATATGACTCAAATTTATAAAGCTGCTCCAACTTGCAATGGATTTTTCTCCTAACCAATTTTACTTGAGAGGAGAAGGTTAAAGAGGCATCAAGTAAGACTCCCAGGTACTTAAATTCCGAGACCTGCTCAAGTAAATTACTTTGAGCATCATGAATTGACAAGTGAACATTGTCACTAAGCCGTGCAGAGCTACCAAACATCATAACTTTAGTCTTTCTTACATTCAAAACCATCATATTAGAAGATCTCCAACTGCTTAATTTTTTGAACTCTAATTGCAGAATCGAATTTTTATGTTCAGTAGAATTTTTTCATTTATTTACTGAAATGTTTCACCAAGAGGGCACACTGAACAACAAGTTGCTCATCTCACAGTGCAACCTGGGGGGAAGGGGCTACATAGGATTGTGAAGGATGATCAGTTACAATAGTATGTGGGTAGTACAAATAATACAACATTGTAAGATTATGGAACAGTTGGAACACAAGGTATTGTACAATAAACAGTAGTGGAACATTGGGTAAATTATAATACATATCCAAAATCATATAAAATAACATATAAATGTACAAAACAGTAATAATACAACAGAACCATTATAGTGCATAGTGTACCAGGAGCAGGCTCGAGGTAGTATGCGAGTGCTGTTGGAGTAAAAATGATGTGACCCAGAACTGAAGGTGGAGAAGAGAGGAGGAGAGGCAAGAACTGAATATGAGGAGAAGGGGTAGCCATTTCCAGATTTCCCCTTCAGGTTGTTAAGAACCCTACAAGGGAGGGTCAGGGTAGGAAGGCAGAAACTGGAGATATGTATTAATAAGTAGGATTAAAGCAGGAACAGCTGATGGAGAGGTAATTGTGAAGGGCAGAGGTAAGGGAGTAGTTTGGAGGAGGAGGAGTGTCTTATTTCAGGGGGGAGGGAATTCCAGATTTTAGGGAAGTGATGGGGGAAGCCAGTCTGACCAATGAGGGTGGAGCGGTGAGGGACTGTCAAGGTGTGGGTGTCATTAGATCTGAGAAAGTGGGTGGGGGGAGGTGGAGTGGAGAGAGAGGATGAGGGATAGGAGGCGAGCACTCCAAACCAAAATTTGAAGGTTAGTTTGGCACAGTGTGAGATGTGACTGTGAGATAGTGGAAGGAAAGTTAGAGAGTGATGGAGTTCACAGTGGTGGGTGCAGAAAGGGGAGTCGAGAGCAAAGTGGCAGAAGGAATTAAAAAGTGTGTCCAACTTGGTCATGGAAGATTTGGAAGAAGCACCACAGACTACGCCATGGTAGTCAAAGATGGGGAGTATCATGTTCCATACAATTTCATGCCTCGAAGTCAGTGGGATGCAACTATGATTCCTATACAGAGCACCAAACTTGGGGAGCAGTTTCTTCAGGATAGAATCGATATTCACAGAGAAGATGATGTGCTGGTCCAACCAAACCTCCATATTTCTAAATGAAAAGGTGTCCTCCAGGATGGTCCCATCAAGGGTGTGGAAGGTGGGTAGCCTAGAGAGTCTCTGCCTGGTGCCAAACATCATTGAGACTGTCTTCTTGGCATTTAGAAAAAGCTGGTGAGAAGCAAACCAGAGCTAAACTTGGTTGAAGTCATGCTGTAAGCTGGTTTCCACAGCAGCAGAGTTTTTGCCAGAACTGTATAAGACAGTATCGCCAGCGTACATGTGGATAGATGAGGATATGAAAACTGTGGGAAGATCATTAAGGAAAATGGAGAAGAATAAGTGTAGGCTTGGGGTGGGTCAGAAGTTGGTCAACTGGGTGGCAAACTGGTTGACGGGCAGAAAACAGAGAGTGGTGGTAAATGGTATACAGTCAGAAGAGATGCAAGTCACAAGTGGGGTCCCTCAGGGATCAGTCCTGGGGCCAGTCCTCTTCAACATCTTCTTTAGTGACCTTGCAGATGGACTAGAGGGTATATTTGTCTGTTTGCAGATGACACCAAGATCTGCAACAGAGTAGATGGTCCAGATGGGGTGGGCAGAATGAGAAGAGATCTGGATAAACTAGCAGAATGGTCAGAAGAGTGGCAACTGGGATTTAATGCAAAGAAGTGCAAAATCATGCACATAGGGAAGAGAAACCCCGAAGCCACCTATAGGCTGGGAGGGGAGTTGCTAGCAGTCACAAAGGAAGAAAGAGACTTGGGCATCATCATCACTGATGACCTAAAATCATCCAAGCAGACCTCTAAAGCAGTAGGTAAGGCTAGGGGGTGTTAGGGTGTATTAGTAGGGGTATTACAAGTCGAAGAGGAGGTAATAATCCTCTGTACAAGACACTGGTTAGGCCCCCATCTGGAGTACTCGGCAGTATTGGAGGCCACACCTTCACAAGGACATTAACTCAAATTGAGGCAGTCCAGAGAAGGGCAACCAAAATGGTGCAAGGACTGCATCAGAAGACATATGAGGACAGATTAACGGAGCTCAATATGTATACCCTTGAGCAAAGGAGGGAGAGAGGTGATATGATCGAGGCATTCAAACACCTTAAGGGCATAAACAAGGTGAAAGAGTCTAACATGTTTAAATATAAGAAAAATAGCAGGACAAGAGGACACAGCATGAGATTAGAGGGAGGCCGATTAAGGGGAAATGTGGAGGAAATTCTTTTTCACAGAAAGGGTGGTGGATGCATGGAATGGCCTACCACAAGAAGTGGTGGCTATGAATACAGTGCAGGGCTTCAAACAGGCATGGGATAGGCATAAGAGAGCAATACAAATGACTATGAATAGATAGGCCACTGACAGAGCAAAGGCCGATGGCACATTTATAAGGTAGAAAAAGAAATGGGCTGACTGGATGGGCCTTGTGGTCCTTATCTGCTGTCAACTTCTATGTTTCTATGTTTCTATGTAATAAGAGACCAAGCACTGAGCCCTGAGGGACACCAGTGTTGATGGGAAGTCGAGGGGAGATGGAAACAAGGATTCTTACTGATTGGGTAATGCCAATGAAATAGGATGTAAAACAGTTGGTGGCTGACTGAGCAAGGCCAGCTGAGGAGAGGGAATCAAGAAGGAGGGGATGGGAGACAGTGTTGAAAGCTTTGGCTAGGTTAACAAAGATGGCCGAGGTAATCAGGCCATTGTATATCCCTGAAAGGATGGAGTCAGTAAGTCTGAAGAGGGAGGTGGTTGTTGAGTGGTTCCTCCAAAAATCAGATTGGAAGAGGGTGAATAAGGAGGAATTGGAGAGGAAGGATGATAGCTGAAAAAGAACTAAATGTTCTTAAAGTTTGGTGAGGGTAGAAAGCAAGGAAATGGGTCACTAGTTGCCAGAAGTGGATGCGCCACCACCTTTGGGGAGAGGAAGGACTACAATGTGTTTCCAGGATGAGGGCACTTGGTCAGAAATAAAGGAGAGGTTAAGGATTAGGGAGCTAGAATAAGCAAATGCAGGAGTAGAAAGGTAGAGAAGTTTAGGATCAAGATGGACCTGGTTAGCTCTGAGTCAAATGGTACAATGCATAGGAGAGCACTAAGAGCTTTGTCAGAGGAGATAGTAGAGAAGGAAAAATTGGGAGGGGAAGGCACTGGCTGAGGTGAAGGGCTAAAATTAGTAGGCGGCAAGGGGGAGAGGGAATTTAGAAGAGATATGGCACATGAGGTGTAGTAGGCAATAAATTAATTGGCCACGGAGCCAGGGTCAGAAACTAGGAAGTTATTTATTTTGAGAACTGGAGGATGAGGGTGAGAGAGGTGAGAGAATATGGCATGAACTACCCTCCAGAATTTAGATGAAGAGTTAATGTTAGTCAGCAATGAGGAGTTGAAATAATTGGTCTTAGACAGTCTAATAGATTTAGTACATGAATTACATAGCATTCAGTACGTGGCGTAGTCATTTGGATGTTTAGTGGATTTGTGTTTTCTCCAGGCCCGATCATACTCCCTGAAGCAGGCTGGAGGTTTGGGGTGATCCAGGGGAGGTGAAGCCCACAGACTCTGGTCCTTCTGAAAGGAGCAAAGGCATTCCAGGTGGCAGTGAATTTTTCCTTAAACTAGTCAAGGGCTTGGTCGACAGAAATGGCAGTGGAGAGGGGGGCCCAGTTGATGGAAGCAAGTGCAAAGTTGAGTGGGGTAAGGTCTAAGGATTTAAAGGACCGGGGCTGTATGATTTTAGGGAGAGATTTGGGGTGATGGACCTTATGTACGGTGAAAATGGGGTTGTGATCACTAAGGGCACCAGGGAGGAGACCAGATTTAATGATGCGGTGCAGGTGGGTTGTGAGTGCCCAGTCAAGCAGAGTGTGGTTTTGTGTTTTGGGATTAGGGCATGTGGGCTCAAGTATAAGTTGAGTGAGGTTTAGAGCAGTGACGTCATTGCATAGCTTGTTTAACTTGGAAGACAACCAATTTAGATTCACATCACCCATTATGAACAGTTCACCATAATGCGAGAGGGAGGTTTTATTGACTAAGAGTTCAGTCGTGACTGAGGATTGAATGCTTAGATGGCAATGGATGCCAGCCACAAAGACTGGGATTGAGAAAGGAAGGGTAATGTGGGTAACAAGGGCTTTATTGGTAGCTGGGATGGAGGTAGCTAGGGTGGTAGTAAACTACAGTGAGGACAGGATATAAATGGCCACTCCCCCTCCACGACCTGATCGAAATTGTCTGGAAAGGGAATACCCAGGGATAGCAATGGCATTGTCAGGGATGCTTTTTTTGAGCCATGTCTCGGTAATAATTAGGACGTCAGGGGAGTGTGAAATCATGAGAGTTTGTAGGAGGTTGATTTTAGGTAGCAGGCTGCAGATGTTCAGGTGGAGGAGCTTCAACCCATTAGGAAGGGTTGTAGTGGAAGTGGGGTGGGATTGGCCCTGATTATACAAAATCAAGTCATCAGCATATAGAAGGCATTTACTCATACAAAATATAGAAGGAACTTGGTTAATAAACAAGGAAAATAATAAGGGACCAAGGATGAACCCCTGGGGTACACCACACACAGTAGGACAAGCAGTTAATGGAACAGAGCCAATAGAAACATATTGAGAACGACCCTGCAAAAAATCACAAATAATAACCACAGCTGAATCAGAGAACTCCAGATCAGTGGATTTCTGACAAAATAACAAATGATTTATCATGTCAAAAGCCCTGGACAGCTTTATGAACACTGTCCCTGTTAGCAAGCCATTGTTGCAGCCTTGTAGGATGGCATTTGTGAATCTGACCAGGGCCATACCAGTCCCACGACCACATCAAAAGCCATGCTGTTCAGTACACAGGACCTCACCCTTCTCCAGAAAGTCATTAAGCTGATTTACTATCAATTTTTCTAAAATCTTATTTAATGGGTTTAAGATGGAGACTGCTCCGACAGCACAGGCATTTTTGGGAACAGGCACAACCCTAGCTTGCTTCCATGCCGAAGGAGAAACATCAGTTGGAATACATAAATTATATATGTGAGCACTTTTCTGCTCTGGTGTCTGATTGGCTCCTGCAGTCTTCTCCTGTGTCTCCCTCAATACTAAGCTAAAGTCTGATCTTCTGTCTAAAACTTGCACAAAAAGAGCAGTACTTAATCATTGCCTAACAGTTATGACCTCTATTTTTTTCTGTTTAAAGTGTCAAGAGTTGGGATGCTGTTTGATTACGCTCCTTTCTGAATTTCTGTGGTTGGGCCAGTCTTTAGGCATCAAGGAATACCCAACTCAGTTGTCCTGCTGTTTTGGTCCTCCCACTGGTTCAGATGTTCCATTGTCTGTGGCCCAGTACTTAGTACCTTCTTCCATCCCTTGCCAAGGATATGCTCTCCATGGGCTCCCTGCCCATACACGGGGGAAACCCGGGCACTGAGTGGTCGACACTAGCTCTACTGCCACCTGAAAACCTAAGCTTGGACTCTCCATTAGCAAAGCATGGCATTAGCAGCTATCCAATTGGAACGTGAGTGCTCTTTGGCATTGGCTTGTGATTGGTTCCTGTAGTTTGCTTCTGTGTCTGTTCTAAACCAAGCGTACATCTGATTTCCATGCTGAAATTTGCCAAAAAAGAACTGTAATTACTTTTCTCCTTGGCTATTAAGACCCTTATCCTTCTGTTTAGAGTGTTACATCTAGGGATACTGTGTGATTACACTACTTTTGAAATTCTGTGCTTACGTCAGCTCCCTACACTAGCTGATCACTTCTCCCTACTGAAGTGCCTACTAAGCCTCATCTTATGTCCTCCTTAAATATTACAGAAGCACTCTGAACTGATATGACTGATGTAACGTTGAGTACGTACTTGCATTAATTGCGTTAATTGTTTTTTTTTACTTGTGTTATTTGGCTGTATTGTAAATATCTCTGTATGCATTGTACCATTTGACCCAAAGCTAACCAGGTCCATCTTGTAAATGAGCTTGCTCAACGATGTTCTCCTGGATAAATAAAGATTCTGATTGATTGATTGATTAAGTGATATCATTTACAAGGCAGTTCAGTTATGTAAGGGGCAGCCATTTTAACAAACCTTGCATCTAGCCCTCCCCTACAATCACCAAATGTATCAGGCAAAGAACAAAGCAATTTTAGAACTTCGGTAGCGGGTAATCCACCTGAACAAAAATTTAGATGAAAAAACATTTTCTGTATGTCTGACAAATATATCAGATGTAAAATAAAATTGTCTAGATGATCCATCTTTACTCAGAGACCCAGGAATCAGACTAGAGACATCAGAAAAACAATGATTCAACAAGTTGGCCATCTCTAGATGGTCAGTAATCAGTTGCTCAGAAAACTGAAGCAAAGTACATGATGCTTTGGCTTTAGGAGAAATAATTTATAGTATCCCAAAAAAATCTTTGAATCCGAGGTCATACCCTCCAATTTTAGTAAAAAAAATGATCTTGGCCTGCTTTATCTTCTTACTTAACAAATTCCTAGCTGCCCTATATTCCTGTAAACACATCTGAGAAGGAAATATTTTGTAGGCCTGCCAAGCTACCTTCTTTTGTTTTATAAATACCTTTCGTGAACCACTGATGTAATGTCCCTCTGACACATAAAGGTTGGAGAGGAAACAGTTTGTTTTGAATAACTAATAATTGTTTGCAAAAAAATCAACAGCACACTCTGGGTCAGATACAGATTCCAAAAAAGGCCAGTTCAAATTCTGCAATTCACCATTCAAAACATCAGATTGATTACGTTTAAAATTACAGAACTGAGCTAGTCTAGATGGAATCTTGCTTCGTTTAAAATTGAGAACACCATAGGTGACCTGATGGTCACTCACTGAGTCACCAAGAACACCAACACGAGATGCAATGTTAACTTTGTTGGTGACAAACCAAACCAAAAGTAAATGATTCATGGAAACCATGTTTAACCTGGCAGGTTCCTTAATGAGTTGAAACAGCTTATATGAATTTATCAAACATTCAAGATCACTATCTGCCTTCACCCAGTTCAAATTAATCTCACCTACCATGACAAAATCTGGGTTTACAATAAAGGGGGCAGTTTTTTTAAGAACATCTTGTAGACCTGGTTGGCCACATTTGGGGGGATTGTAAAGAGCCCCCACTACAATGTGTTTGCCACCTAAAAACAAATCAAAACATACCCAATCATTTTTTAACTCTGAATACATACTGGAAGAAAGGACAGTGACCTCCAAATGTTCAAAATAGTAAACAGCCATCCCACCACCTGATTTAGTACCATTGCGATCAGACCTCAAAATCTTATGTCCAGGCAGCATACACATTCCATCCGATATAAGGGTTTTTAACCAGGACTCGGTAACAACCACCTTATCTGGTTTGTATACAGTTATAAGAGACTCAACATTAGCCAATTTAGGGAGCAGACTTCTAGTGTTTAAGTTTAAAATTTTAAATCCATAAAAAGATACAAATGTGAAACTGGCACTACCTCTGCAGAAAACGAAGTACACAGAGGCACAGGATTAGGTACAATATCACCGGATAAAACTAGAAGCAAAAGAAGAAACATACATTTTCTGAATGACCAAATGTGTATTAGCAACCCCCTAGCCAATGATGATATTAGCAAAATCAGACTACAACCAACCATCCTCAAGGTCACTTTTTTTGAATGCAACAAACAGAATGCATTTGTTTCACCCTTGCCCCATGTTAGAAGGTTAGACATAGTAAAGTCATCATGATGTTCCTTCAAATTTACAAATTCAATGCTCTCTGTAAATACTCCCAAATCACTGAGGGCTAAGCAGCAACTCAGCAAAAGAATCCAGCTACAAGGTAGCAACAGACCCATTTAACAATATAAACCGATTGTGACAAAAATATGCAGATCAATACGGCTGTCTACCACCTCTATCTCCTCAAACTCCTCTAACTCCGGAGCACTTAGTCACACTTTGCTGCTCAGAGGCTGCTGCTACAAATGCCGCCACGGGGCAAGATTTGAACTTCTCAACCCCACCCAAGTGGGTTGCCACTACCAATGGGGGAGGTGGCACAACTAACTGAGGGTATAACTGGTTGCCACAGTAACACCTCATGGCTACCAAGTTGAAGCAGTTGATGATAGCAGGAATATGCCGTAAAAGCAAATATAAACCCAACCCCCCCAGTCAATGCAATTAGCAGCAGCAAAAGCAAACATTAAACAGCAGTAGTTGAGAGTAGCACAACATGTGAAAATAGCTTGTGACTGCACAGTACAGTTGAAAAATCCCCAGTCACTTGCAGAAACAAATGTTTAAAAATGAGTGCTGAATTATAGTAACCCAGACACAGGCGCACAGTAGACCAGCTTAGTCCAGCACTTCAGCACTTTATAATACGCCCACAAGTCAGTTTCTGTACTTAGCCACACCAAAGACTTGCAGCTTGCAACACTGGTTCAGCCTTGTGGTAGTTATCAATAATCCAACAATCTTGATGGTTCCTTTGGCAGCGCTATGGACTTGGTGCAGGTGATGTTTCACAGGGATAGAGGGAGACTACCACCCTCCTTCTAACTCTGGAGCACTTAGTCACAATTTACCACTCTGAGGCCGCTTGGGCCGTCACTGGAAACATCACCGCATTTGGCAGGGGCAAGATTTGAACTCCTCAACTGCGCCCAAGTGGGCTGCCACTACCAATGAGGGGAGAGGGGCAGCACAACTAATTGAGGGTATAATTAGTTGCCACGGTAACACCTCATGGCTCTCAAGATGAAGCAGCAGATGATAGCAGGAATGTGCCGTAAAAGCAAATATAAAATCAGACTCGAAGCTGGCCCGGTTTTGCTGAGGGTTGAGGTGCTGAACACCACACCTCGCGCCATACCGGCCACCCAGGTTAGGGAATCAGCCTGGGTCATCAGGGGTTGGCAGGGATGGGGAAGGATTGAGCGTCCTATGGACTGCTCTCCTTCCCCAAGGAGGGGTGTATCCACATGATGATGCATTGACGACCTCTGGCAGAGGCTAGAGGTTCCACAGTGCTCGGCCGCAAGAAAGCAGGGGAATAAGCTGCGGTGGACATCCTTCAGGGGTGCACAGGAGTGTGCACCGGCTGAGCTGGATGTCATTGCACATCCGAGCTTAGGGGCTACACAGAACAGGGAAAACAATGGTGCCATGGACAGGCGACTGCACCTGTCCCTCATGCCCTACGCTGGGCCATCCCCTACTGGCCTTCCATTTCCTCCACCTCTGGCCTTCCCTTGCAGCCAGAGTCTGACTCTTAAGAGCGACCAAGTAGGAGGGGGTGACCCACCCCGGGTGGGTTAAACCAGGGGTGTTGGCTGCAGGGAAGGGGGAGAGAGGATGCACGGATCAGGGGGCTTCAGGAGGGCAGGATTCAGACCAGGATGCCCGAGAGAGGTTCCATGGGGCCGTGACCAGAGGGAAACAAAGTTGGAAAAAAAAATACAACCCCGCAGTCAATGCAATTAGCAGCAGCAAAAGCAAACATTAAACAGCAGCAGTTGAGAGTAGCACAACGTGAAAAAATTGCTTGTGACTGCACAGTACAGTTGAAAAATCCCATCACTTGCAGAAACAAACGTTTAAAAGTGAGTGCAGAATAATAGTATCTCAGACACAAGTGCACAGTAGACTAGCTTAGTCCAGCACTTCAGCACTTCATAATACGCCCACAAGTCAGTTTCTATACTTAGCCACGCCAAAGACTTGCAGCTTGCAACACTGGTTCAGCCTTGTGGTAGTTATCAATAATCCAACAATCTTAATGGTTCCTTTGGCAGCACTATGGACTTGGTGCAGGTGATGTTTCACAGGGATAGAGGGAGACTACCACCCTCCTTCTAACTCTGGAGCACTTAGTCACAATTTGCCACTCTGAGACCACTCGGGCCGCCACTACAAACATCACTGCATTTGGCAGGGGCAAGGTTTGAACTCCTCAACCCCATGCAAGTGGGTTGCCACTACCAATGAGGGGGGAGGGGGCAGCACAACTAATTGAGGGTATAATTAGTTGCCATGGTAACACCTTGTGGCTACCAAGCTGAAGCAGCAGACGATAGGAGGAATATGCCATAAAAGCAAATATAAAATCAAACCCCGCAATCAATTCAATTAGCAGCAGCAAAACCAAACATTAAACAGCAGCAGTTGAGAGTATCACAATGTGAAAAAATAGCTTGCAGCTGAACAGTACAGTTGAAAAATTCCCTGTCACTTGCAGAAACAAATGTTAAAAAATGAGTGAAGAATAACAGTAGCTCAGACACAAGCACAGAGTAGACTAGCGTAGTCCAGCACTTCAGCACTTCATAATATGCCCACAAGTCAATTTCTGTACTTAGACTCACCAATCACTTGCAGCTTGCAACACTGGTTCAGCCTTGTGGTAGTTGTCAATAATCCAACAATCCTGATGGTTCCTTTGGCAGCACTATGGACTTGGTGCAGGTGACATTTCACAGGGATAGAGGGAGACTGCCACCCTTCCTCTAACTCCAAAGCACTCAGTCACACTTTGACACTTTGAGGCCACTTGGGAGCCACTACAAATGTCATGTCATGCTGATGCACAATACATGCACACAAGAAGACATGCATCACAGCACCAATCATGCATGGGGACCTGGATGCCCCTCCGTACTCGTTCATGCAGTCAGATACACTGGACCGGTTGCACTACACCTGTCATGCCACTGATCCTGCATGGCACATGCACGGAGATGCACCGCAACACTTGCACTGCATTCAGGAAATGCCCCAGGTCTAATGGGCATGTGTGAGGAATGCACCGTAGGGGATTGCACCAAACACATCAGTTGTGCATTGCTGATTGAGATGAGCTAGAGGCAATTATGCAATTCACAGACAATGCTCCCAAATCAGCTCATTGCCAAATTCAGGGGCATCTCATCAGTTTAGCATCTCACTACACTTGCTACCACTCTCATGTGCATGCCCTGAGTTATAAATGCTCCTAAATGCACCTCCACAGAGCTCAGGTGAATGACAGGAATTGCATCACTGAAGGTAGGTTTGTTTACATTTTACTATATTCAGTGTGTCAGCACAATATGACAGTGGGGGGTTTAGGGCATACAGGCATACCTCTCAACTGTTCCTGTTCTTCAGGCATGTCCCTGGGTGTGACTCACAGTGTTCCACAGTTCCAGCTACAGTAGTTGTGGTCTGTTGCCAATTAGTTGGGAGGCAAAATACAACAGACTGCCAGACATGTGTGTTGCAGTCCAGCTGCCCTTCAGATAGGACCTGGAAAATAAAGCAAGACACATCTGCATGACATGTTAGCTACTATTACCATTGTTAACATTGTGTCCCTGACATTGGTCACCAGTCCCTGACATTCCTATGTCTTGTACCTGATGTGAAATGCAGACAGTTGAGAGGTATGCATACAGGGTGCTGTGACCCTGCAGCAGTCAGTCACTCTGCATACACACATACATATATGCCAGTACTGTGTGAATGCCTGCATATTGTCACCCACAGAAACCACTATGTCTGGATAGGGCAAAGCAGCGGGACAAAGACATTCAAATTTCACTACAGGCAAGGACAGGGTGCTGACTGAGGCATATCTCATCTGCAAGAACGTCCTGGCTGGCAGGGGTGACAGCTACCAGTAGAGGAATGAGGGCTGGGAGGAAGTGGCAAGGCATGTCATTGCCCATGGGAAGTATAACTGAACACCCCAAGAGTGCAGGAAGCACTTTAGTGATGAGATGAGGAGAGCAAAGGAGAAGGTGGCACACATTGAGGCCTCCATGGGTGGGACAGGGGGTTGGCTGCAGACAAGTGTGTGCCTCTCATGCACAGAGGAGCTGCTGGTGGCCAGCATGAGCCTGACGGCTGTGCACAGAGTTCCAGGAGGGGGCTTCCAGATAGGTGGCAGTCCATCACAGCACTGTGAGTATACATGTCCCAGGAACTGTGCCTGTCCCTGTGTGTGTGTGTGCCATGGGTGCCCTGACCAGCCCCACTATAGGACACCATGCTACCATGTGCTTGTGTGCACTGAACATGCAGCAGAGTTCCCCATCTGTCTGCTGTGCATTGCAGATGCACAAGAAGCCACTCATGTGCAGCCCAGTGGGGGGGGGGCTCAGGGGGTCCCAACTGTGGTGTATGGTGCTGGTGCTCAACTGAGATGTCATCCCTGTGGGTGTTTTCCAGGATGTTGAGCCAGCCACACACATGTCCAAGGGCACCTGTACAAGTACTGGTGCATACCTGCATTTGCTGGTGCTTGGCCACATTAGTGGCCCATTGTTTGAGTGTCACCTGCATGGCATGTCAGACACACCTATGG
This sequence comes from Neoceratodus forsteri, assembly GCA_016271365.2. Lineage (NCBI taxonomy): Eukaryota > Metazoa > Chordata > Ceratodontiformes > Ceratodontidae > Neoceratodus > Neoceratodus forsteri. The sequence goes on along the minus strand of CM057450.1, from coordinate 255,888,499 downwards.
CACACATGAATGTGCCCCCTGTACATGCCTGTCTGATCACAACAGTCACACATGTCAGTAACCATGTATCCCTTCTTTCTTTCACAACTCCATCACACCTCACGGGTGCTGCCGTGGTGGGCGGTCTGCAAGAAGGCCTTGCGGGGGATGTTGCCGGGCCATCACACTGGGCTGCAGCAGGGGCTGTGGATGATGCCATGCCAGGTACTTCTAACTCCACAAGAGCCCTGACTGCAGCACCAGTTGTAGCAGGGCCATCCGACTCCTCTGAGACCAGTGCCATGGCTGGAGGCCAGGACAGATCATGACTGGTCAGCACTGTGGGTTTGGCTAATGATGCCACAGTGGAAGGGTGGACGTAATGGATGCCCTGCTGGTGTTGGCATCCAGTATGCAGGGGGCATGCAATGATGATGATTATCAAGGCACCACACAAATCTAGGGGGACATGGCCAACAGCAGACTGGCTGAGACACAGGTGCATGCATGAGTGGCACCATACAGTTTTTACAGTCCTGCAGAGCCTGCACACCCACCCATCCATGGTGGTGGTTGATGGGAGCTCTGTGGCTGGTGCTGCTTGGGAGCACCAGCATGGTTCAGCAAGGTGCTATGGTGCAGCAATGGGCCTGTGGGAGACCATGATGCAGCCATCCCTGGACACACAGTTGTTGCCCAAGCCCAGTCCCTACCCATTCAGTGGCCTGCTATGTTGTGTCCAATTATGGTGGATGCAGCACAGCAGGCCGGCACCCCACCTGCCCTTCAGCACCATCCCCATAACCCATCCCCTGCGACAAGGTTGAGGGCTATGCATGCTTCCTTCGGGACACCGTGGAGGGGCAGGCATACCTATGGGTGGAGCTCAGAGGCATTTGGATGCAGCTGGTCATGGAACATGAGTCATCAGTTGAGTGGTGCACCCAGATGTTGGCAGAGGCTCACCTACTGAGGGTGGGCATGACCGCAGCTCTGGAGCGCATTGCACTCTGCAAAGATGGCAAGTGTAAACAGTGCACCACGTTGCCGCCAGGCTGCCAGCTGCACCCCCAGGAGTGCTTCATGCACCCTAAGGTCACAACGTCAGATGAACCCATTGCTGCTGATGCCATCACCATGTATGACCATCCACAGCAACCCTGGAGCCCACATGGATCTCAGGAATGACACACCAGTGAGCATCCATTCATGATCTCGTTGCAGTACCACTCCAAGGGTGGTGGTCACCCCCTGTGCAGTCAGTGGCATTGACGCAGCATCCACCAGGCATGGGTATGGCCACTTACATGTCCATGGCAGCCTTGGTACCTCCCACTGATGCCTGGGTGACAGCCCACATGTCGCCTGTCACCTGCACCAGTTGCAGCCCACACACCAGGCTGACTGTGCCTGGGGTGGCATGGGTGGCACACTCCTGCCCAGTGCGACACCTGTATGGGTCACTTGTGCATTTGCACTGTGCATGGCTGGGGGCACAGTTGTGCTGTGTGTCATGGGCATGATGAGTGTGGATCTGTATCTGCCATGCATGTGTGCCAGCAGCTGTACACTTATCCATGCCATTCCCAGCACATACACCGTGACCCCCCCCGGCCACGTGTGTGTCCTGCTGTGCATGTGAGTGTACAGTGGTTTCACCCCTCATGGGCACGCTACACAGCTGCTGAGTTGCCATCGCCTGCCCTGTGGGGTGGTTGTGGGTATGTGAGTGTGTGTGGGTGTGTGGGGGTGTGTGGGTTGAGGGGTCTGCCATATTTGACCCACCTGTGCTACCCACCTGTGCTCCCTGAAGTGCTCTTCCACAATGGTGTCCCTGTGCCACCGGGACCTGGCGACCAGGCGTGGGTCCCTGCATGCCAGTGGCAGTCTGCTGTGGGGCACTTGCTCTGCTGCATCATCCTTCTCCTCCCCAGAACTGTTGCCCTCCTTAACCTGAATGGCTATTACATGGTCAATGGCCATGTTGTGCAGCATACAATGGGCTAGGAATATGCCACAGGCTTTCTCTGGGCTATATTTTAGGGTACCACCTGACCTATCCAGGCACCTAAAGTACATCTTCAGCATGCCGAAGACACGCTTGATGCTGATGTGCATAGCTATATGTGCCTCATTATAGGGCTCTTCCACCTCTGTACCAGGTCAGTGGAAGGGTGTGAGGAGCCAGGGTCAGAGAGGGTACACCACATTACCTGTGGGGGGGGCAAAAGCAATCTGGTACAACCCCACACATATGTGCATTGTGTCCCACAGCCCCCCTTTCCACTATGGCACACTGCTGTGGCTGCTGACTGTCCATGTGGCACCTCTCCAAGTGTGTCTCCATGCTGCACACACCAGCAACTGCATGCCCTGGCTGCACTCAGCTGCCCTGTACCTGCCCTTGCATGCTTTCACTGCTGCCCACACCTGTACTATCCAGCATTGATTGCCCTTCATTGCCCAGATGTCATCCATGCACGTCTGCATGTGATGCATTCCACCCTGCCATTTGTGACTGCTGTTGCACATCATCTCACCTCCCATGCTACGCTGTTCTGCTGTGCTGTTCCCCATGTTGCATGTGCAGTTTCCCTGGTGTGCCCACCTGAAATGTTCCACCTGTACAATTCCCCCTGCACAGGCCTTTCTGTGGCCCATGCACTCCTGCTCACCCTCCCATCATTTGTTGTGCCATGGTGTCCTATTTGTGGGCATATATACATGCCCCACTCACCCGCTAGGTGTCCGCTGAGTATGTTCTCAGTCTCAAACCAGTGGTACAGGGTGGATTGGGCCCATATGAAGGCATTGTGTGTACTCCCAGAGTGTGTGGCACAGATACTGCTGATGCACCCTGTAGCATTGCATATCATCTGGCAGTTCACAGAGTGATACCCCTTGCGATTCACGTATGTCACGGCCTGTTCACCAGGTGGTGCATGGATTGCCACATGGGAGCAGTCAGTGGTCCCTATGATGCCTGGCATGTGTGCCACACTGTGGAACTGCTGCATGGCTTCTGTCCCCTCTGCCTGTGTGCTTGGGAAGTGGATGACTTTCGATGCATGTGGGAGCAGTGTGGTGAGGAATTGTGTGAGGAGACAGGACATGGATGGCTGGGATATACCAGGTTTGTCTCCAGCTGGCCTCTGGAAGGTTTCCATGGTGAGCAGGCACATTGCTGTTGTCACCTTGGTCTCCACAGATACCTGTATGGCATGACCCCCTTTCAGTGGGTGCCTGCATTTCATCATGGCACAGCTCACAGAGCTGCCACTGAATTGCCCTGTTCATTTGGTATTGACCAACTGTTTCTGTGTCCGTCAATTGTTCAAACGTTAGTCTGGCATGATACCACCATGAGGCAGACCACCTATGGTGCCTTCTGCCACCACGTTGCATTTTTGCCTGTCTTCTCATCTTTATTATCATTCCCACCATCAGGAACAGTTCACCATCCATGTCTGTGGCCTGTGTTCTGCAGATGCTGTTCTGCCAGTTGCTGCTACTATCCTGCAGTCTGCCTGCTTGGGGTTTGCACTTAAATCTACTTCTTTTATACTTGCACTGTGAATGCACCATGTTTTCACATTCATTTTGCTCTGTGAATGGCTTTGCACTGGGTATGCAGATACACGCCCCCTCCAGATGTGCCGCATATACTTATTTTCACTCTCTGGTGCATCCGGTGCTGCGCATTGTATCCGGTATGCAATGGGGCATCTCTGCTCTTTCTGAATGGCACCATGGCACATTTCTGTGTTGTACCGGTGCATCTTATTTGCACCCAGTACATCTGCTTTGTGAATCCTGCCCTTGGTTCTTACTGCATCTAACTTCCATGTCCTAGAGAGCTCACTAGTTGTAGCGAAAAGTCTTGCCCTACTCCAAACACTAATCACATCCAAACCCTTTATGAACATTCCATATACTAATATTCCTTAACCTTTTTCTCTCCTTTTCTTCAATATGATATATATGTCCTAAAAAAACAGTTTACACAAATGTAGAAGTCAAGGTTTTTGACTACTGTACATAGTTGTGTATTACATTACATTTGCAATGCAGGTATTTTAGGAGCCTGTATCAAGCAATAGCCTTCTGTAATTGTAGCAGTTCTTATTTCTTAATATCATCCATGTATTTTCCACATCTAACCCTATAAATATGTAACTTTCTTGAATTAGTCTAAACTTGTTTTATATGGTTGTCAAAATACATTCTTTTCTATGCAGGCCATAAAATCCCCCATCCTTCTAAATTACAATTTTACTTGAATATGCTAAGATGAAATCTAGCTCAGTAGAAATGATAAAATAACACACTAAGAGATGAGTAAAGGCTCCGAACTGCAAAAGCATTTTCACTATGGATGAATTATAGTACCCCTGTTACTGCATGTGAGTACTGGCATAGGGTGCGTTGATCAAGAGGCAGCAATACAAACATGATTCTTGTACTCCAAAATGGTGTCTCATCAGTATAGCTCTGAATCAGTGGATAGATAGATAGGTAGATGGATGGATAGGTACAGTAGGTAAGCAGGTAGGTTAGTGGGTGGGTAGGGAGATAGGTGGATCATTTTCTGTAGTTTAGTACTAGATGTCCCTGGCATCTACCGCCCCCATACCACCCACACTGGGCAAATCACCCTGCCACTCCCCCTTACCATAGCCCTCAGTGCCACAGAAGCACATAGACTGACTGGTACCACCTTCCTCAACCAACTTTGACTAGCCACTGTAGGCAATGACCTCATACTGTAAACTTCATTTGTAGGATGCTCACAGTGACATCCTGAAGAAATCTCACCTTTTGCTTGATTATTGTACTAGACAGTTATGAAGCACAGTACCCCGACAGCATCAGCTGAGTGAAGAAATGACATAATTCCATGCATCATATGTGGCAGTAAGAGAACTCATAGTTTTTTTTATTGTATAGAGCAGATGGATTCATTTTATGATAAGGAATAATAAATATTTTCTGTGAATTTATCAAATTGGAGGACTGATAGTCCTTTTATTTGCTCTGCATGACTATTTTTTTATCAGGTAACAATCAGATCTATGATGAAAGAAGGCACACAATCCCTTCAAATCATGAGAAACATCACCAGCAGTCCTCAGAGTGGCTAAGGAAGTGCAGATGAGCTTCTCGACAGAATCTCCAGTCAATTGCAGTACACATTTGAGAGCCATGGAAATTTGTTTCAATTTGACATCAGTTTTTAGACTTTTCAGAAGGGGTTCTGGTACATAGCTCAACATTAAAAGCAACTGTTCTGCTGTCTTTGTATTTGAACAAACCCCTGTGCTTTGATAGAAAGCTTATGTTATTGTTCAGGTTATAGGAGTGTATGTAAAAAAAAAAAAAACTAGCAGTGGTCTAGGAGGCCCATACAAAACTATCCTCTGCAAACAAATGTGGCCCTACCATCTCCAGGAGTAACCTCTACTGGATGACCAATATCCAGGATCAGCATGACAAATGCTAAGCACGATTAAGGCTGGTCAAGGTTGGATGAAGAACTTAAGAGACTTGAGAAAAAATATACCCTGCAACAAAGGAATATGTAATATATTGATATGTAAAATAACACTATAGAAAAGCATTCAAAAACATATCCATAACACCACACTAGCAAAAGTGACAATACTGTCATTGCTGTCCCATAATACTATTGTTCAGAGCTCGTAATACTATCACTCAAAGCTCTGAATAATAATATTATTATTAACAAAATTTCACTCTCAAAAAAACAACCAACCAAATGCTCTCCCCAGTCTGTCACCTGAGCGCATGAAGTGGTAACTGCTGTCTGCTCTTTACAGTCAGTGGAGATCCTTCTTGACCCCCTCTCTTAAATGTGGCACCATTTTCTGAACATAATTATTCAAAAAGTGCATCAACACCCAATAAGAACACACAGTGATGTTTACAGATGTGAGGATGTTGTGGCATCCATAACAATGGCCTGGCAACTATAAGAAAAAAAGCCTCAACTAGAACAAATATAGCGTTACAGCACATTTTACAGAATATTTGCAAATCCTTTGATCCATATATTACAAAAAAAATAACAGATAGATGAGTGTGTATTTCAAGAGTGTAATACCATCTCGAGGTTATAGGGACAAAGGAACCACTTGAGCTTCACTCACAAGATTTTCATGTCTCAAGAACCTCTTGATGGTATTGCACACTTCTAATACACACTCATCTATCTATCTGCTTGTATTAGATAACCATAGTCTGTGTACTCACAAACCTTGTCAAGCTCAGAACTGTTATTAAATCTGGTGTGGTGTGGAATATGGTCATGTCCTGCAGCACCGATTGAAATGATCGGAAGTGATGCCCTTTACTCTGTTTGTAAATCCAACCTATGTGAAAATGATAGCCTTCATTCCAGCTTTCAGCTGTGAATTGTTTTAACATCTGTAACAGAACCCATTGCCATATTGAGTTCTTACAGCATCTAATTTCCAAATCCTGGAGAGCTCACTAGTCGTAGAGTAAAGCCTTGCCGTACTCTAAACACTAATCACATCTAAACCCTTTACGTAGATGCCATATGCCACTATTTCTTAACCTTTTTTTCTCTGTTTCTTCTGTGTGAGATTTTGTCCAAAAAGAAACAAAACATTTTATCACATAAATGTGGAAGGCAAGGTTTTAGATTACATAGTTGTGTGTTACATTACATTTGCAATGCTGGCATTTTAGGAGCCTGTATCGAGCAACAGCCTTCTGCAATTGTAGCAGTTCTTATTTCTTAACCTGATCCATGTGCATGTTTACATATTTTCTCAACATAATTTTCAAAGTGATTACACACGAATCTTCAGAAAATTGCCTTCCAACATTGAAAAAAAAATAACAACAGTAAAACATGTTGACTTTAATGATTTCCCGAGGACTTCATCAATATATGCAGTCCTTTCTTTTATTTGTTTACTTATTTATTTTGGCTTTCATATTTATAAATAAAATCATACTTTAGACTGGACTTTTTCCACATCTAAACCTATGAATATGTAATGTTCTTGAACTGGTCTAAACCTATCCTTATGGTTCTCAAAATGCATTCTTTTCTGTGCAGACCATAAAATCATCCATCCTTCTAAATTACAATTTTACTTGAATACACTAAGATGAAATCTAGTACAGTAGAAGTGATAAAATAACGCACTGAGAAATAACTGAAGGCTTTAAACAGCAAAAGCATTTTCACTATTTATGAATTACCATACCACTGTTACTGCAAGTGAGTACTGTCATAGTATGATTTGGTCAGTATTTCATCAATACAGCTCTGGATCAATGGATCCATAGATAGGTAGGTAGATGGATAGGTAGATACATAGGCAGGTTAGTGGGTGGGTGGGTGAGTAGGTAGGTAGGTAGGTAGGTAGGTGGACCATTTGGTGCAGTTTAGCACCAGAAATCCCTGGCATCTAGCAGGACCCACACCTGGCAAACCACCCTGCCACTTCCATTTACCACAGCCCCTGCTGCTGCGGGAGAGCATAGGCTGACTGGCACAGACCTCCTCAACCCACTTTGACCGGCTACTGTAGGCAATGACTTGCATACTGTAACCTCTATTTGTGGTATACTCACGGTGACATTCAGATGAAAACTCTCCATTTGCATGACTATTGCACTATCCAGTTATGAAGTACAGTACTCTGACATCACCTGCTGAGTGAAGTAACATCAATTTCAAGCATGGTAGGGGGCAGTAACAGAACACATATTTTTACTTGAATAGAGTAGATGGATTTGTTTTAAGGAAAGGAATAATACACTGAGTTTTATATCAAATTGGAGAATTGATAGTCCTTTTATTTCCTTAACATGTCTTCTTTTTCTCAGGTAACAATCAGATCTATGATACAAAAGGTACACGATCACCACAAATCATGAGGAACACTGCCAACGGTCCTCTGAGTGGCTTAAGAAGTGCAAAGGAGCTTCTCTAAAGAATCTCAGATTGATTGCAGTATACGTCTGCGAAACCATAGAAATTTGTTTTGATTTGATGTCAGTGTTTAGACCTTTCAGAAGGGGTTTTCTGTTACCTAGCTCAACACTAAAAGAAAGTGCTCTGTAGTCTTTATGCCTGATTTGAGAAACAGATGCAGCAGTGCAGGGGACTTGCGGCAAAGGTGTTTGATGTAAGTTGTGATTTGTGGTAAAACTTGTGACAAACAGGATTTTCCAACATAGCTTGCATCTGTGCTAGACACAGCTGTGTACAAACCCACATACAACAGGGTTGCATCCAACAACCCTGGGTGCCAGATCACAAGTGGGCTTGCACCATATCGGTTCTGCCACATTTCCTTATATGGGATTTTGGAAGCCCCATTATGGATACAGGAGGGGCTGCCAGTTAGACCAGCCAGAAGGGTGATCTAACTGGCATGCTCCAATGGGATGAGGTGGGACTGGGGCCTGCAGTGGCATACCGGGGCAGAACAAGGTGTAGGGGCATGGATGGGAGCTGGCAACCTGCCCCGAGCATGTGTCTCCCAGTGTGAGGGTGAATAGGGTGGTATCCAACCCAATAGGCACCCCTGTGTGAGGACAGTACAGTGCAGATGCTGCCTACCCCATCCCTGCTTGGTGCCCCAGACAGTGTTGTAGTGCCCCTCCCACTATCAGCTAGTCCCTATCCTAATCCTGATGGTAGCCAAGGGTCCCAGTCTGTGATCCCCCCTCCGTGCTCCTGCCATGCATGGACAGAAGTGGATATTCCTTACCTGGTGGTCTAGTGGCCCCCACCCTCCCCACCCCAACAGGCAGTCACCTCTACCCCCCACCATCCCAGACTGGCTTATTCAACTGGCAATACCCTCCACACACCACCATGATGAACCACAGAATTCGATCACACAGACCTCATAACTGTACTGTACAGTTACATGATCTGTGCAATCGCATTTTATGGCTGACCATAGTGGTGTGCAGAGAGTATTACCAGTTGAAGAAGCCATTAGTGATGGTGAGGGGAGCAGGGTGGGTGACACTGCCTGTTAGGGTTGGGAGGGTGGAGGGGCACTAGGCTACCAGGAAGACAAACCAGTGCTTTTTTTTATTTAATTCCAGGAGATCAGGGATGGGGGTGGTGTAGTCACACAGTGATGTGCTTGTTTTTGTTGGGGGTGCTCAGGGATTGTGGGGGGCACTATAGCACTGGAATGTGGGCATTGGCAATAGCTTACATACGAGTGGCACAGGTGTTCAAGGAGGCTAGTGGGACCTTGCCATAGTGGTCAACACACCCTGTGCCACAGCCTGGCATTTGCTGCCCCTTCTGTGGTCTGGTTTCAGGCTTGCTGCTCCTTGGGGCACATGGAGTGCCCACTGGCACTAGTCCCAGGATTTTCCCTGGCTCTGTGCCACAGCATCTCACTGCATCACACGTCTTGGTGCAGGGCCACATGTTGCAGCTAATCCAGCAGGTTTTCCTCAAGTGGCAAATTGTGGTAAACCTTCTAAAATAGCTACTTTTGGCCTTGCTGCAGCTGTGTCATATGCAGCCCCTTACTGTGCTGCAAGCTGTGTTCAGTGCAGGTGGCTTTGAAAATTGGGAACTTTGTATTTGAACAAACCCCAGTGATTTGATAGAAAGCTAACATTATGTTTCAGGTTATAGGAATGTATTTAAAAAAAACTTGTGGTGATCTCAGAGACCCATTTAAATCTATACTATGAAAACAAATGTGGCCCTGCCACCTCCAGGAGTAACCCCTACTGGGAGACCAATACCCATGCTCAGCGTGACAAATGCTTGGCATAATCAACACTAGTCAGTGCTGGATGAAGAACTTGGGGACTCAAGACAAAGTATACACTACAACAAAGGAATATGTGTTCAGTTGCCATCATCCATGTACTGTACCTGCTAACATTGTCAAGCTCAGACTGTTATTAACTCTAGCAGGGTGTGGAATATAATCATGTCCTGTAGCACCAATTGAAATGCTTGGAAGCACTGCCTTTTACTCCGTTTGTAAATCTACCATGTGTAGAAATGACAGCCTTCGCTCAAACTTTCAGCTATGAATTGTTTTAACATCTGTATTTGGTCCTTGGCATATTTGGTTCTTACTTCATCTACCTTCCAAGTCCTGAAGAGTTCATTAGTTGCAGTGTAAAGCTTAACCGTGCTGCAAACACTATTCAAATCCAGACCCTTTATGAAGATGCCATATGCCAATATTCCTTAATCTGTTTCTCTCCTTTCTTTCTGTATGATATTTTTGTCCTACAAAACCATTTTACGCAAATGTAGAAGGCAAGGTTTTAGACTACACAGTCACAAGTGTTACATTACATTTGCAATGCAGGCATTTTTGGAGCTGGCATCGAACAATAGCCTTCTGCAATTGTAGCACTTCTAATTTCTTAACATGATCCATGCATTTTTTAACATATTTTTTCAACATGATTTTCTAAGTGATTAAACTTGAATCTTCAGAAAATTGCCTTCCTACATCATCTTAAAATAACAATGGTGAAATTTGTGGACTTTAACGATTTATTTATTTGAATTTTGGTAACTGGGTGAGCCCACTGAGACCATGCAGTCCCTTTTTCAAGGGTGACCCAAGCAGACAATACAATACAATGCAGTACAGTACAGTACAGTACAATACAATACAAATACAATACAAATACAATACATAGAGTAGGAATACGAATAATGAGCAGCAAATATTATCAACAGCAGATATACAAACAGTGCACAGTTGACAAGTGCAGCTAAACAACAGTTAGAGAATTATAAAGTCAGGGCAATAGGCAAGGTAACAAAAGTTGCAACACTGAGTAAATAAAATACATAAATTAAGAAGTTGTACACAGTGAGATTTACAAATCTACAGAGAAATATACATGTTTACCAAAGTTCAAAATAGTAGATTCAAATGAAATTTCTACATCAGGATGTAGAAAAGTAGTAGGGGAAGGGTGTACATGATAAAGTAGAGAGAAGGCATGCTTTGACGTCTGCTCATAAAAGCATTGATTTGATAGTAAATAGGGTATAGAGAAGGCAGGGATTAGCAAAAACAAATGCAGGATGGTGGTTTAAGCAAGTGAGTAGCAAGTGATTTTTTGAATTGTAATAGGGACGGGCAAGCGAGAAGATGAGACGGTAGTGTATTCAAGGTTGTGGTGACAGAGTAGGCAAACATTGCTTCCCAGTGAGATGGTGAGGTTTTGGGGTTGCTAAAATAGGTAATGTGGATGACCTTAGTGGACGAACAACTTCTTTGCGATAGACAACACTCCTTAGAAGGTAGATTGAAAAAATTCACTAGTTTATAAACAAAGCATAATGTGTGGTACTGTAGCCTTGAGTAATAATCTGGCCAAAGGAAAGTAGTCATGATGTCACAGTGGTGTTTTCTAGGATCAGCCCCTAAGGCAAAGCGCCCGACCCTATAATAGAGTTGTTGGAGTCAGGCAATGGATGAAGGTTGAGCAGAGAGAAGTAGAGGTGCACCATAGAAAAGTATTGGGAGGAGGGATGTGGAAGCAATTGTCTGGCAGGAGGTGGCAGATAAAAGAGGTCAGAGACGGTATAACAGAACTAGTTTCTGGTTCATGGATTTAGTTAGCAAGGAGATGTGGGTTTCTATGGAGAAGGGTGAGTCAAGGTGCAGCCCTAAGTATTTAAAGGTTTGGACCACTTTTATGGAATCTCTGGATAGTGAGCAGATTTTGACAGGGTGTTGTGAAGATGTTTTAGAGGTTTTAAAGGATGGATTATGGAATATCATGGCTTTGTTTTTTTCTATATTAAGAATTAGATGGTTATCCAAGAATCATGATTTGAGTTTAGTGAAGTCTGAATTAAGACTTTGATTAATCCAGTCCATGTTTTTGGAGGAACGGAATAGAATAGAATAGCACTGTCAGTGTAAAGTTGCACTGATGCACCTCTGCAGAAGTCGGGGAGCTCATTAATGAAGAGAGAAAAAAGCAATGGACCTATGCAAGATCCCTGGGATAGACTGTGTTATAGGCCTGAGAGAAGACAATGATCTGGACCACTTCACCATTTGGGATCTCCCAATGAGATAACTTTTTGTCCAGGTTAGCAGTAAGTAGTCAAGACCCTGGAGGTTAAGTTTTCTCAGTAGGAGCTGATGGTTGACAAGGTCAAAGGCCTTAGTCAGGTCAACAAACACAGTTCCTGTAACAAGGTCTTTGTCACTTGCATTAAGAACATTGGCAGAGACCTTTACAAGGGCTGTAGTCATACCATAGCTCTTTCTAAAGCCATGTTGGCAATGGGTGGGAATGGATGAGTAGGTAGTGGGTCTCCAAATAAGACTGTAGTTGGTTATAAAGTATCTTCAATTGGATATTAGCCAGGGGACAGAGAATTGAAATAGGTCTGTTGCTTTCAATGGCATAAGAGTCACCCTTGTGGAGGAGGGCTACCACAACCACTTTCCATTTGCTCAGAACAGATCCAGAAAGGAAGGACCTATTTATGAGATTACAGATAGGTGCAGCAAGTGCAGATCCCCCCGGTGTAAGGAACATGAGCTCATTGGTATCATGACCAGAGGAGCTCTCTTTTTTGAGTTTTAATAACAACCTAAGAACTTCCATTTTGGTTGTGTTTTTTTAGTGGGAAGCAGGGCATGAGCAGAGATTAGCATGTAGATGTACAGGGATGGAAAAGTCAGGGGTTGGTAAATGATGTGATATGTACCTATCCAAGTCCTTGAAAAATTAATTTATTCCCACCATGATGGACGAGAGGTCTTTTAAGAAGTTGTCACCTGACAAAATGAAACTAGGACACTGCACTGATGTACCCTGATTAAAGAGTTATTTTGTTTCCAAAATTCCTTAGGCTTGCTGAGGTTTTCTGTTTGGAGAGAGTGGTAGTAGGCTCTTTTGGCTCCCTGGAGCTTCGTTTTGCAAGAGTTTATCAACTGTTGATAGACTAACCAGTCAGAGTGATGATGACTAATCTTGAAAGATTTCCAGGCAGTATTCCAATCCTTCATGAGGGACCTTATTTCCTTGAAAACCGAGGGAGCATTGATGCCTTTGGACTGGTGCTTGGTTAGGGGTGTGTGCTCATTGATAATGTTGGCAAAGGTCACAATAAAATAGTTTAAGGCCTGATTAAAGGTGGGAAAGTTGATAAGTTGGTCCCAGTCTACATTATTAATTGAGGCCAGAAACTCATTTTTGTTAAAATATGTCATATTTCTGGACTCCAAGATTTTGGGAGGGGGTGCTTCAAAATTGTTGTGCCATACATGATAGACAGGAGAGTGGTCACTGATACAGCCATGGAGTACACTGGCTGATTTGATCCTGTGAGAGCAATTAGACACTATCCAGTCTAAGAGCGCTTATGTGCCAGTCTTGGAGTTTAGTTGAGCGGGGTTGTGTATGTGTTGAGTGAACTTATTGTCAAATAAGATTGCATGGGCCTTATTTTTATTAGGGGAAAACCAATCATTAATTAAGTCCCCACAATGCACTATATCATGTGAGGGAAGATCAGATAGTAACGACATAAGGGAAGGTAATATATTGGAGGCATCTTCGGGAGGGAGATATATACATCCGATTATTATTTTTTTTTTAGGTTAACAAGTGTTGGAGATATAAATAAAGATTCAACAGAGGGATGATTTTTGACTGGTGAGGTGATTTCTCAGTCAGCTAGACTAGATTTTACATAAAATAGAACACCACCATCCTTTTTGCCTACATGGTCCTTCCTGAAGCATGAGTAACCTAGGATGTTTACCTTGTGTTCGTGTATGAAAGGCTTTAACCAAGTCTCTGTTATGCCAAGAATGTCAGGGTTATGCTGATCAATCCAAGATTGAATATCAGTCACTTTGTGGTGTAGACTTTATCCATTTAAGTGGGCAGATTTGATTCTTTTTTGTACTAGGTCTGATATGTATGGATAGTGATGAAGGCACGAATAATGGACCAGAAGGTCCAGGATTACGCTCATCATCACCAGCATGGGTAAAGAGTAGGAACAAGGGTAAGAAGATTGCCAGCTTTTGTGGGGGTAAGCCAGCAGGGCTATGAACAATCCTGCTTAAAGAGTGAAGGAAGCCCAGGGTGCTGATCACTAGGTAGCAAGCATCCTTTTTACACAAATGATAAAGGTAGTTAGGGGGTAATGCAATCTCAGGGTAGTGAGCACTGATGGGGAGAGATGAAGGACAGAAGTGCAGGTACTTTGGACAGTGCACAATGAGATCGTCAATTAGTGAGAATGATAGAACATAAAAAAAGAGCAAGAACAACTCCTCAATGAGCCATGTTGCACACAAGAGTTATGAGTTGTGACTATTGATAATATAATGATCAAGCTCTGATTTGGGATCCATATGGGCTGAAGTAGAGGAAACTGATTTCAGAGTAAGCAGGGGAGTGATGAGACATGAGGAAGCCATCAAGACAAGAGCAATTGGTGTGGGGCAATGAGAGGGCAGGGAGAGGTGGTGAGGGGGAGGATGTACAAAAAGTAAGTACTTGTCCAGCCTTCAAAAGATCAATGAAGGGCCAGGGAAAAAAGTCAGGCATAGAGCAGAGCTAAATTAGATAAATTTGAGGAGGGAGCTGTAAGCCGCACAATCTGTAAATAATTAAGGTTGTAAAGGATGTACTCACAAGTTGCAAGCCTTCAAAAGAGCCAAGATGGGCCAGGGAAAAAAGCCAGGTGTAGAGCAGAGAAAAATTAGGTACATTTGAGGAGGGAACTGTAAGTCAAACAAGTCTGTAAACAATTAATGCTGTAAGTTATGTACACGTAAGCTATAGGCCTTCAAAGGAGCGAAGGTAAATGAGGAAAAAAAGTCAGGTGTAGATCAGAGCTAAAGTAGGTACATTTGAGGAGGGAGCTATAAACCACACAAGACTGCAAATAATTAAGACTATCAAGGATGTACACACAGGCTGTAAACCTAACAGGGAGTAACAAGCAGGTGCAGAACAGAGCTAATTGGGTAGGGTTCAGGAGGAGGCTGTAAATCACACAAGGCAATTGGGGCACACGTAGAGCTGGAGAGTCCTCAATAGGCTAAATTGCCTGAATGAAGGTGTGCAAGTAGCATACTCTTACCTTCTCAAAGGTTCTACCGGTCTATGGTAAGGGAGAGGAACGAGACATCCACACCATGGAATTCAACAGATGGCTGAAGAAATGGTATACAGAGGAAGGATATAGCTTCATTGGGGATTGGGCTCTCACATGGAGGGATGAAGGACTATATTCACCAGATGGCCTACATCTATACAGGGGTGCGGGGCCAAGGTATCCTGACTGAAAAGTTCAAATGCTTCCTCCCCAGGCATTTAAACTAGCCAAGGGCGGGAGGCATAATCAGTCAGTGGGTAAAGGTAGCCCTCTCCACATAACATATCCAAAATAAGACAGAATCCAATTAGTACAAGAGCACTATCAAACCTGATAAATTAGATACAATTGTGGGGAGGACAGAAGATGTAACCCAAAAACATCACAGGGCCAAAAAACAGAAAAGGAGAGTGGGCACACAAGCTGGAAAGTTATGTGCACAAATGCCCTCAGTCTGGGGACCAAAATCCCAGACCTAATGGAATTAATGGAAGATGCAAACCTGGACATAGTAGCTATTACAGAAACATGGTACACAGGGAACAATGACTGGGATATAGCTATACCAGGATACACACTTTTTGGGAAGACTAGGGAAGGGAGAAGGGGAAGGGGTTTGCTATGTATGTGAAGGAGGGGATTAAAGCAACTGAGGCTTAGGGGTCACAAGGAGGAGCAGAGGTACTGTGGGTCACCCTGGAGGTGGGAAAAAGGACAGTCATTCATACTGGAGTGATTTACAGGCCTCCGGCACAGAGAGAGGAATCAGATGAAGGTCTTGTGGAAACCATCCACAAAATGGCAGCCAAAGGGAAATTGCTACTAATGGATGACTTCAACCTGCCTGAGGTAGATTGTAGCACTTAGACTGCAAATACGACAAGGGGCAGGAACTTCATGACTGCCTGAATGGGGCAAACTTAAGACAGCTTGTAGCAGTACCAACCTGCTAGGAGGCTGTAATGGATTTGGTCCTGACAAACGGGGACAGGATCACAGATGTGGAGGTGGGCAGTCCCCTTGGTACCAGTGATCACAGCACAGTGTGGTTTAAGGTAACCACACTGGAGGAGGCAAGCCATACAAGGACAAAGGTCCTAGATTTTAGGAAGGCTAACTTTAAGGAGATAGGTAGAAATCTTGAAAGAGCCCTAGCAGCAGAATGTACAAGGAGAGATGTGGCAAAACAATGGTCTAGACTCAAGTGAGTCATAACAGAAGTAACAGGTCACTGTGTGAAAATGCATAGCAATGGTAAAAGAAAGAAAAGACCATTATGGTTCTCAAAGGTAGTGGCTGAAAAAATAAGGGAAAAGAAAAGAGCCTTCAGAAGATACAAGGAAGCACAAATGGATGAGGACAGAGAACAAACATTATCTGGAGAAGCAGAGGGAATCTGGGAAAATAATTAGAAGGGCTAAAGCACAGACAGAGGAAGGTGTAGCCCAGGCTATTAAGAAAGGTGACAAAACTTTCTTCAGATACATTAGTGAGAGGAAAAAGACCAGAAATAAGATTGTTAGGCAGAAGAAGGAAGGAGGAGAAAGGGTGGAGGATGACCTAGAAAAGGCTGATATACAGAACAAGTACTTTTGCTCAGTATTCACCAGGGATGGGGAGGATGAGGTACCAAGACTCAGTAAAAGAGGCATTTAGGGGAGGGAGGTACAGACCAGCCCATTCAAGGTGGAAAGAGTCTTAGAGGAACTCTGGGAAACAAAAGCAGATAAGGCAACAGGGCCAGATGGGATCCACCCCAGAGTGCTAAAGGAACTCAGGGACGTACTGGTGGAACCGCTGGCTGCACTTTTCAATGCATCACTAAAGACAGGAGAGTTACCTGAGGACTGGATGAGGGCAAATGTGGTCCCTCTTCACAAGAGTGGAAACAGAGAGGAGGCAGGCAATTACAGGCATGTAAGCCTGACCTCAGTAGTGGGGAAACTAATTGAGCCCTTACTTAAGGAAAGGATTGTGAAGTTTCTGGAAAATAGTGGGGCACAGGATCCAAGGCAGCATGGATTCTCAGTGGCAAGGTCCTGTCAGGCAAATCATATAGACTTCTTTGACTGGGTAACCAAGGTGGTAGATCAGGGAAGGGTGGGGTGGATGTAGCCTATCTGGATTTCAGCAAGGCCTTCAACACCATCCCTTACAGGAAATTGCTAAATAAATTGAGAAGCCTGGGAGTGGGTTCTACGGTGGTTAAGTGGGTTAGGAACTGGCTAAGGAACAGGACTCAGAGGGTGGTGGTAAATGGCATGGAATCTGAGGAGAGGAAGGTGACCAGTGGGGTGCCTCAGGGGTCAGTGCTTGGGCCAGTCCTATTTAATGCCTTCATTAGTGACATTGCAGAGCATCTGGAGGGAAAGGTGTGCCTCTTAGCAGATGACACCAAGATCTGTAACAGAGTGGACACACCAGAGGGGGTGGGAAAAATGAAAAAGGACCTAAGATTTTTAGAGGAGTGGTCAGGTGTCTGGCAGTTGAGTTTCAATGCCAAAAAGTGCAAGATCTTGCATCTGGGTCACAGGAATTCAAGGGAGTGTACAGGATGGATGGGGAAATTCTGGCCACAAGTCAGGAGATAGACCTGGGGTTATCTTATCTGATGACCTGAAGGTGACCAAACAGTGTGAAAAAGTAGTGGGGAGAGAAACAGAATGTTGGGGTGCCTAGGAAGGAGCATAACAAGCAGGAGGAAAGAGGTGGTGATGCCATTGTACAGATCACTGGTGAGGCCTCAGCTGAAGTACTGTGTCCAGTTCTGGAGACCACATCTCTGGAAGGACATTGACAAAATAGAGGCAGTCCAGAGATGGTACATGGACTGAACCAGAAGTCCTACGAGTAAAGACATAAGGACTTTATATCTGTTCACTGGAAGAAAGAAGGGAGAGGGGAGATATGATAGAGACATTTAAGTACCTCAGGGAAGTAAACAGGGTACAGAATGGACAGGTACAGATGGAAAGCATATTTCTGAGAAAACTCTGCACAAGAACAAGGGGGCATGATATGAGGCTGAAGGGTGGAAGATTCAGGGGTAATGTTAGGAAGTACTTTTTCACTGAGAGGGTGGTGGAGCCATGGAACAGCTTTCCAGCAGAAGTGGTTGGTGTGAAAACAATACAGGGGTTCAAGAATGCATGGGATAGACATAAGGGTACCTAGGAAATGTGCAGAACAGGACAGTCATAGATCAAATAGGATCTGGGGCTGCAGTAGTGAGTAGAGAACTGGCAGACAAGGTGGGCCGTACAGTCCTTATCTGCCAACAGATTCTATGTTTCTGTGTTTCTAAGTCACAGCTAGACTGGAGGGGTGACCTGGTGCTGGAGAGAGCATGTCAGTATACATTATCAGCTTAAGGCTATAGCCAGGTGCAGCTTGTTGTGCGAATAGACAAGCGACTGGTAGAAGGTATATAGAAAGGGAACCCCCAGGGTGGGGGAAGGGAGGATGGGTGGGATTATTCCTATATCAGTACCAGGTGAAGTGCAGTACCATGTCCAACAGGAGTGCTGGAAACAATCAGGCTAGTCTACAGGCACATACAGCATTAATGTCCAGAGGTGTCCAACAGGAGTGCTGGAA
Source organism: Neoceratodus forsteri (assembly GCA_016271365.2). Classification (NCBI taxonomy): domain Eukaryota; kingdom Metazoa; phylum Chordata; order Ceratodontiformes; family Ceratodontidae; genus Neoceratodus; species Neoceratodus forsteri. Next base: position 255,869,769 of record CM057450.1, on the reverse strand, counting down.
ACAATCAGGCTAATTGAGTAACTACCTGCTGGGGAGCTCCGAGGTACAGAGAGAGCAGTGGTGGTCATTGGGGGAGGGGGTATGGGACCCTTCCTATGTCCCTTTCCCTTCCCTTCTGCAGACTGCCGAGAGTGGTGAATACAAGCTGCCCTGCTAGGGAGCTCTGAGGGGTGGGGAAAGCAGTGGCAGCTGATGGGGGGGCATGGGACCTTTCCTATATCTCCTTCCCTTTCTTCTGCAGAATGCTGAAAGTGGTGAATACAGGCTGCTCTGCTGGGGAGCTCTGAGGTGCAGGGAGAGCAGTGGCAGTCAACGGGGGGGACATGGGTCCCTTCCTACATCCCCTTCCCTTCCCTTTCTTCTGCAGAGTGCAGACTGTCAAGGACTTCATCAATATATATATATAGCCATTTATTTTCTTATTTTTTGCTTTCAAATTTATACATGGACTCAGTAAACCCCTTCGATAGTGACACCAATACAGTGACCTACATTGCTGCTAACAAAATCGACAGTTCGTCAACAGGTTGCTGTATTGGTGTGCCAGAGACAGGGGCACACTGTATCCCGGTCCTGCACCCCCTCCCTGAATCAACTCCATCTCAGAGTTGATTATAATTAGAACGGGGGTTCTGGGCCAGAGCCCCCCATGTGGGGGGGTTCAGGGTACAAAGCCTCCCGATAGAAAAATGGAATGTGAGTCCATCGGGAATTATGTCAACTGCAACTTGCGGTCAACATAAATTCTGTCGCTGTGATGCTGGTTGATGAAATTGTTGTCAAACTGGCATCGTAGAATGCACAAAATCATATTTAATATTGGACTTTTTCCATGCCTAAACCTATGGATATATAATTTTCTTGAATTAGTCTAAACTTATTTTATATAGTTTTCCAAATACATTCTTTTACTTGCAGTCCTGAAAATAATCCATTCTTCTAAATTACAATTTTACTGGAATACGCTAAAATGAAATCTAGCACAGCAGAAATGATAAAATAACACACTGAGAGGTCACAAAAGGCTCCAAACTGCAAGACCATTTTCACTATGGATGAATTTTGGTACCACTGTTATGGCAAGTGAGTACTATCATAGGGTGGTTTGGTCTGGTTCAGTTTGAAATTTATTGAGCGACAAATATCTTTACAATATAGTAAAATGACAGATCCACAAAATACAAATAAATAAATTAATAATAAAATTTATTTGACAGCATGCAGTACAAGGAGGGCAATATATACAGCAAAAATTGATCATTATTATCATAAGCACTATTATATTAGTTTATACACATGATAATAGGAGAATAAAAAAAAAAATTACAGAATTTGTTACCAGATAAAATCAGGGAACATTAGCACTATCCATCTCTCATTTCTCTTCCAACCATTTAACCTGACAATTCTATTTAATATGGACAACAATAACAAAACAGCAAGAATTGTACAAAGTCTACCTATAGTTTGAGAAGGCAAAGGGGTGATCTGTTATTGATGTACAAACCAGTTCATGATCCCAGGCTGTTTAAGACATGTGGATTAACATTAGCCAATAAGAGAACTGTAGGTAGACTTCATTCTAAGCAGTTAACTGTTGAATGGGCCAATACAAAAAAATTGTTAATTGTTTCAACATAAGAACAGCAAAATGTTGGAACTCTCTGTCTATTGTAGACACAGTTGGCTTCTATTCTTTCAAATCTAATCTTGATTCCTGGCTATTGCATAATAATCTTGCCATAATATCCCACTTTCACAGGAGGACAGTCTCGATGGGCCTTGTGCCATCTTTTGTACTACCCAATAAACCCAGTTTGGTAATAATAATACAAAATTTTAAGATTATATGATTAGAATATTAAATCCAGTTGGTACAAATATAGGATCGAAAAACACCATTTCTGGAATATCATCATGAGGAGAAATTTAACATAAGCCACAGTTTACACAGGCAGGCAAACCCATTTCAGTTATAGTGCAATATTGTAATTATTATAATTATTGTGCAAAGTATAAGAGGTTATAACCTTTACAGTAAGTAACCTGAAAACAGGAGAAAACTGAACACAGATGGTCAGGTCTGATTACCTACACCCTTGAATAAGTATTGTCTTCTGTAATCTCATACCATCTGAAAGACAAGCAGAAGAAAAAAAAAGTATTTTGAAAGAAAGAGTCATCATTGACAAAAAAGGGGGAACCTCAAATACTCACTGGACTGCAACAATATAATATTGATTAGCTGAAAACATTATATCACGACTTATAAATTTAGGGACATAAAAAAAGCCAACCAGCCTTTTCAAAGTCATAGGGTCATGTAAACTGTATAACATATACATTGTTTGATTTGGATTGAGTTAGCAATTAACCAAGACAGGGCCTAGGCAAAAAGATCTTTTATGTTTATATACAGGACAAAAAGTCTAATATTCTTCAAATCATTTATGAACTGTTTGCCATATTTACAAAATTTGGAAATAGTGCCAGTATGTTTTTGTCTATAAAATACGTAATTTGCTTCATAAAGTTCCATTTGAAATCTGGTGATACATTTCCAGTTGTGAGGATTAGATATACTTATCAGATAGTATTCAAGCTGATGACAGGATTTAAGTCATCTATGCCAATAATAACATTTTAGAGATGTTTAATGTCTTGGCTAGCAGCAGTATCAGTAACCCTGTTTTTTTTTGTACACTTTCTTTATGCACCCTATGGCCCGGGTATCCTTCTGAGGTACTCACTTGGCAAGGCTTCTGCTCCCTGCCTGAACCCCTCACTACCAGCTTCCTCCCCCAAACACCCAGACAGGTATAGCCCCCCAGATCACCGCCCCCAGAGTGGGCCTGCCTTCCCATGGCAGCCTTTCTGAAATTAGAGAGGTCTTCCAGACTGTTGGATCGACCATGGAGTCCCCTGTAGTGCTGGGCTGGCATTGGGATGTGGGTCTTCCCCTGGAGTCCCCATCATCTCTGTGGTGCCATAGAGGTTTTTTTTTGTTTTCCCCCTCAGAGTGCAGCGTACAATGACACCTGCACACAGCTGCCCTGCTGCTGTCTGCTGCACTCCACCCTTATACTGGCTGGTGTACCTGCAGTACCGCTGATCTCCATTAGGGATCACCAGGACACCGAGCAACCCTGGATTTTTCTCCAGGGAGAGGAGAGCTGTCCTCTGATTGTTCTATCCTCTCCCTTCCCTGCCAACCCCTGGCTACCTGAGTTTTTTCCCAAACCCGGGTCACCGGCGTGGCATGAGGTGTGGCATCCACAGCCTCAACCCTCAGTGCCACCTGGCCAGCCCCGTAACACTGCTTTTAATTTGCATTTTAATTTCCAAAAAAGGCTTAGAGTATATTTCATGTAACAAGTTACCCAAGTTCAGTGGGAACAAATGATCTCTAATAACTTTAATAGATGAACAGCAAAATCCTTTTGGGATGTAAAATGTGTCTAGATAGTCTCGTATCCGACAAAAGGAGCAGGCCCAATAAAAAAATTAAGGATCTCTCCTCGGCACAAGTGGAAACAAAAAACTCACCTATTTCAGCTCTTAGTACTTCAAATGGTACAGACCTTTGGACACACTGCACACACTGGTATATTTTGCTCACAACAGTTTCTAAAGGAGTAAATTAGAAGTACCACATATTTCTGCTGCATATAAAATGCAAGACTTAATTTTGCCATTAATGGCAGTAAGAAGGCCTCTTATTGAGCCTTTTCCAAATTTACAGTTGAAAATTTTAAATGCATTAAATGTCAATGTTATTTTAGCCTCCAGCATCTTCAAATGTTTTCTCCAGGAAAAGTTATCAAAAAATCTTATGCCCAAAGAGTCATAATAAGTTTTAGTTGCAATCACCTTATTCCCAAGTACAAGCGTGGTGCTTTTTTAGTTTTAATTCCAAAGATCACCAAATTGGTTTTGTCTCCATTTATGACCAGACAATTATCCTGACATAACTCAGCAAAGCAATTCATCTTCCTCTTCAAGCCTAACAATGACGTGGAAATTAAGACAATATCATAAGCATATGTTAGATAAGATACAGGACTGTCAATGGGAGAATGAAAATATGTGTTATATAATTGAACTGTTACAGAATTAATGTATAAATTGAATAGTGGAGCAAAAATACATCTCTGATGGACTCCGAAATTTGTCTGCGTTCTAGAAGTTAAATTGCCAAATTGATCATACTGAACTTAAACCCATGTGTTGCAATGGAGCCTTATTATGGTATCCTATAAAAAAGGGTTCCATACCTATTAAACTTAATTTTTGCCATAGAAGTTGATGGCTAATACTGTCAAAGGCTGCCTTAAGGTCCACAAAACATCAGCAAAGTTTCATCTTTTTTATCTTTGTGATTTTATGTATTAAATGAGAAAGAACATTAACAAAGTTAAATAGTTGAATGATTACGTGTGAAACCATTCTGGGCCTCATTCAATAATTGATTTTCATGAATCCAGGTTTCTAGATGAACTAAAATGATTTTACAGAATATGTTTTGTGATATGTCTAAAAGGCTGATAGGCCTGTACGTGCTGGGATCAGCCACTGATCCTTTTTTGTTGATAGGGTATATTATTCTTCACTTCCAACTATCAGTGAGGTCTTCACCCTGAATTAATCTGTTAAATAATTCCTGAAAAATAGGAGACCACCAGTCTGGAAAGGTTCTAGAAATATCTGTCAATATTTGATCCGGACCAGGGGTCTTATTTCGCTTGGTCATCTGGAAAGCCTGTTGGATTTCTTCTGAAAAAATGAATAATGGCCTAGGATTAAATAAGAATATGTATATATTTTAAGTTTGTCATATATTGAACCTCTTTGTTCCTCTAGAAGTGAGAAATACAGGGTTGAAAAATAAGTCTCCCAAGACCAAGGCTTTAGGCTATCCTGGGATAGACATTGTGGTAAGCTGAAAGGATAAATCTACTTGGGAGGTGGAAATCCAAAAGGATAAATCTACTAGGAAGGGAGCAGTGAAACGGGCAGACTAGATGGACCACGCGGTGCCCATCTGTTGGCACATTCTTATGTTCTTATATAATGTAAGCCTCAATCTTGGTACAGTAGAATATTAAGTATAACACATACTTACAAAGGACCAGAATGCCTTACTGTTTTGTTCCAGTACTGTCTGTCTTAAATTATTTCACATCATAACGCAATATTTTTCTCTCTCAATGTCTAGAATTTGTTTGTAGTCTTTCCTGCTTTTGTTCAAAATCCTAAGATTGTCCCTCTTTCTATGTTTTTTAGTGTATCTCACTAAGTTATTTAATTTCTGTTTTGCATTCCTACATGTCTTCTTAAACCAAGTGTGATTGCTATGGTTTTAAAAAGTCCCTGACATCATTAAAAAAACTTGGAAAAAATGTGAGATTTAGACAGTTCAGTTTATATTTCATGTATTTTCTATAATTCTTTACCAATTTTCTTTATTGCCGAGGACAGCTGTATGAAAGAGGCTTACTGTCCCTTAGACTTTCTCTTTTCTTTCTGCTATCCCACATATGACATCATAATCTGGGTTGCACCTGGAAATGAGCTTCTGGTCATGGTGCTTCTCCCAGTTAACAACTTTTAAATAAATAAATAAAATAATTCCCTGTTTATGGCACCGTAATTATCCCCACAGCAACAGACTGTGATGTCATAAACAGAACTGTGATGTCATATGTTGGCAAGCAGCCAGAACAGATAGGGCAGTGATCCTGTTTACATGCATATGTCCTTAGTGATAGAGAAGAATGAGAACTACAGAAACAATATTGAAGTATAAGCTCACTTGTGCTAAACATAACATTTTCTCAAATTTGTCACAACGGTGTCAGGGGATCTTTAAACGCTGCTTGTTCTGAAAAATGGTTGAAGAAAAAGATTAATTTCAGTCCATGTTCCCTTGACAGCTTCCCCATCTTTAATATCACCAGAGGTTATTTCAGTTCTCCAGGACAAAAATGGTCTGAATTTAGTATCACAGAGAATGTATCTACTGCATCAGCTTTCCATTTTCTTTGTTTATGATTTATAACCTTCAGGATATTATCATCCACCAAATTTCAAGGAGGTTCTAAATTATTGTCTAGAAGAGAGAAGGTGACCAATTTTGGAGAGTGTGACGACTCTGAATGATTCAAAATTTGGAAATCCAACAGGATTTCAGCAGCCAACTGGTTAACCCAGGCCAGGTCAATGACTGAAGACCCCAGAGGACCAATATACAGTAGGTAAATTTCTCCTCTGCATTGCCAAAGGTTTGACTATTCACCAAAATTAAGTTCAGTCAGTCATTATTTCATCCAAGATCATTCCCTGCTAATTAATTTTATTATATTTAGAACTTCTGATTACTTGAGTAATAGGGTTAATTATATTAAGTCTAATATTGGATTGATCCTGAGATACATTAGATTCATTTCTTGACAGAATTATGACATTAAAGTCACTAATAACTATGAAAAAATAATTCTGAAATTTAGCTGGCAACTCATCCAAGGTATCTGCAAGTTGCTTCCATAATGTTAGTGAATATATTCCACTATTTCTTGGGGGCAGATAAACATTCAGTAGGATGATTTTAGAAGAATTATTCTGTATTTTAAGAGCCCCCCCCCCCAAAAAAGAATAGATTGTAAATAAACTGGACTATTTGAAAATTTAAGGAAGTGTTTAAAAAGTGATTAAACCTGCTTGGCTTCTTTCAGCCTTCTTAGATTTTATAGCAGGTCATATATAGGGTTTATATCCTGGTATCAAATGTGGAAGTATTATTAGAAAACCAAGTTTCTTGGAGACACATCTCCAGGAAACGTGGTGGTGAGTTTGATTAGCAATATCATGACACTTACTTCTTATTGATTTTAGAGCCTATGTTTCTTGCTGTTTTAATTTAGTAACTTTCATTCTTTTATTAGTCTTTCTTTTAATCAGAAATAATACTCTTCCTATTTTTATCTTTTTTTGGAAATGTGAGCATTCTGCATTCAATTATTACAACTGAATTTTCTCTGGAAAAAGGCTGGGGCAGATTAACTTGGGTTCTCCTGTTCCCCATATTTCTACAAGTAAAAGGTGGATCAGTAACAAGAATATCACTAACAGAAGGCTTGGGATGAAAGTTCACAGACTTCTCCAATTGTGTTACTAAAGCCTGATTATAGAATACATTCACTTTCAAATTCTCCAGTTCTTCCTTGACAGCCTACTTATTGTTCAAAATAACAATATTAGCATAATAAGAATGTGTGTATGATTTTCAAAATTCGTTTAGAAAGTGAAGACGAGGAAGCAGAATTTTTTTCATCCCTACAAAATTCTTGGTTAGTTTCTATATGATAAATTGGATTAAATCAGGTAAAACTGATGGTTCTCTCTTATTACATTCTCTGTTTTAAGCAGAGGAATCTGTTACTAATCATTTAAGCACACATAAAGTTTCACTAAGATCCTGCATAACCAGAGCTAAGTTATCTGCTGTAGGTAATTTTAAAGTAGTGGACTTTCCACTCTCCATCCTAGAGGATTTATGTAATTGGAGTCTAAAATTGTCATGTGGGCTATCCTGTGTTGGTCCTTGAGGTGAAAAGACTAAGGAGCAAGACTCAATATTATCACTGTCTTGTACTGGGCTGCAAGTCAGAGGATATGAAGCAAAACTGATATTAGATGTTAACAAGAAGATTTAATCTGGTTGGGAAAAAATAAAAGGACTCCTAGAAAGAAGGACATTTTTAGTATTCCCCACTTGAGTTCCAGGGGAAATATCCTTGAAACCAATTAAGGGAGTAGACAGTGATATGGGGGTGAGAAATAAGCCTTCTTAATAATCAGTTATTCTAGGCTGCAATGGATCTTCCTATATTGAACTGTTTGTATTATTATTATTTTTAATGTTCCCCCCTTTTTCTTTCTAGGGCTGCAGTGGGTGTAGCCCTGCAGTCCTTTTTATGATCACTTCAGAAAAAAGGACACTGCAGTCATTTCGAATGAACAACATGTTGGATTGCATCACAGATGCCTACATGTCCGTGAAACAGTCCACCCATGTTGTCCCTACTGACCACAGCACTGCACTATTTCATGGTGTAGGCAGTCTGCATGATGCCTTTCATTTTGCAGCAGGTTTCTGTGCTGTTGCCCCTCTCCTTCAATGTGTCCCAATGTCTCTCTCTCTCTTGTGTCCCCTCTAGTGCCATACTGCAGCATGTCTCCTACCTGTGGCCACTGTCCCATCCTCCAGCATGTCATTGACAGTACAGAGACAGAAAGAGTTCTGAACAACTGATTTTAGTGATAGAGAGTGCCAGAGCCCCCCCCCAAGGTGTCCTGTTCCCTCCTGGGCTCATCAGGGAGCACACATTGTGTTGCTGTGCTGCTCTCTGTGTTCTGTAGGCAGAAGTTGTGTTTTGGCTCCCCCCACCTCAGCAGCAAGTAGTGCACTGCACATTGCGGCAACTGCTTGACAGGGAGAGAGACCCTCCTCCCCCACACATGGTGTCCAGTCCTGGGACATGTTGCTGAATGCCGTGGTGCAGACCTGTCAACCTCCTTGCTTGCATGCTGCTTGTGTTTCTTGTTGCCCTCCCCTCCTCCCATGGTGAGACTCTGTCCAACCTGCTTTCACTACTGGCAGATCCCATGGTGGTTAGAGAGACACGCTTGTTCACTACATGTCATTTATATTAGCGGGAAAGGATTTTTCCAAAATACATTATCTGATTGATAGAAACTGCTACTTAAAATATTTTTGTGTGCATTTAAAGAGCAACTGACACCACTAAGTAAACTTTGAGAAATAAATTATTCAGACAAGCAATAGCTTAGAATTACAATATTTCCAGAACAAATCTTCCCCTTGTTCTTTAATATTAACCCCCATCCTGCCACTGACGAGTTAACTCATCCTGCTGCACTGCAGTTCCTGCTGCCACTGACGGCATAACTCGTCCTGCTTAACACTTTTTTCAAAGCCCTACTGAATGCATGCTGCTGCAACTCTTTGAAATTTGCCAAGTGATATACATTGGAGAGAGCTGCAGCTTACAGTAATTGGCAGTCAGACTAACCAGTCACAGCTGAACACAAACTTTTTTTCCCTTTTCCGAAGCCCCTGGTGCTGACTCTGCACTCACTTGCATTTTCTCTTCTGGAGTAGAAGCAGTGTCAGGACACCGGTCATTGTTTGCTTGTATTCATTTGAATCAAGGCAGAGCACTGGACTGAATTCCACGCTTTGTCAGAGAGCAGCAAAACGTCTTGCAAGGTCTGTATTTTTCTGTTTGAACTGACGCCACCAAACAACAGCTTTGACTATAAAGTAAAGGGTAATCTTAAGTTTTGAAGGCTTGTCAAATGTATTATTATTTTTTGTGACATGTGCTTAGTCTAAAAGAAGTGATTGTCAGGAGAAACGGAAAGAGAAACTTTTTTTGTCAGGGAGATGTTAGGGAATAAATAACCTGCATGTTTTGTTCTAAATGTGCATTTCAGCTTTCATAGTTTCAAATGGGAAGAACAGTATGAAAAAAGTTGATGCCTTTATGGCTTTCAAAAATGCGTTGATAGGACATACTACATAGTTTTTCCCCCGATGCTGGAACAAAGCATAGTGTAAAATAGTTTAGTGAAGATAATTTTGAGGAACAGATCCTTCACGAATTCATATTGGTTGAGTTTTGTGGCATGTGTCCTAAAACATTTTTTTTTACATAATGTACATAATTTTCATGCTTATTATTTATTTATTTATATATATATATATATATATATATATTTTATCATTTTGTAGTTCTGTTTTGGTGTGCGATTCAGACTGATTGCAAGGAGCATTACTAAATGGCGTCCCACCGTTCCTAATGGAGTCTGAATATTCTAGCTGGCAATTGTGTATGCTAGTTGGGGGGCCATTTTGTTGACTACTGTAATTTGATTGTCCGACATTTTTTTTTTGTATCGACCCCTATGTCTGTGTGGCCAAAACCTGCACTGGGTGAGCATACGAGACTTTTGACATAATAGGCTGGATTGGGTGGAAAAACACTCAATTGTACCCAATTTAACATACAAAGTTCAGTAAGATCAGGCAGCATACAAAATGATCCAATCTAAATTATGGGCAGCAAATATGTGTGTAAAACAGCCACATTTTGCAGTGTCTGAGTTTGTGAACGAGAGAGTGTGACAAGAAGTGCTCCCGGCTACTGCCGTGTAGGTTTTCCACCCAACATACAGATCTTGGTGCAGGGAGCACACAGTGAGGTCCCTGCTGTTTTGGTCCACGCTTTGGGTATTTCTTTCCTCGCCTGTTGTGTGAATGTGGTTGCTACCGTGTGTGACTCCAGTCCAAGCAGACCGACCAGGAAGGCTTGATTTGATCATCGGATGTGAGCATTGGGAGGGAGTCACCACTTACACCAACATGGGACTCATGGTTGATTTGACTCAATTATGTCAGAGGAGGAACTGGAGGCACCAGGTGTGAGCTACTAATTTCTGTGGGGGAGTCCTGAACTGCAGCCAAACAGGGGTTGTAAAGGCTTATTGGGGATCAGGGTGTACTGCATTTGCACTGTTCCGGGTGTGTGGCTTGGTTTGATCAGGAGTTTCCTTTTCTTTTTTTTTTTTTTTGCTTTGCAGCAGCGGCGACGGAGTTCAACTCCGCAGTCTGGAGAGAGCCAATCAGGCTGCCAGGAAACAATGCCATTTTTTGATATGCAAGGCATCCTAACTTGCAGCCTTCACTATCATTAAGGAGGATGTTCAGGAGAAAGTGCTGCGATCATGACCTACATCAGGCAGAGGCCTGGTTTCCGTCTGGCAGGATTGCAGAGTGAAGGAGGTCTGCGACTGGCAAAGGACACCAGATGTGAGCTACTAACTTCCGTGGGGGAGTCCTGAACTGTGTTTTTCTGCTTGGTGTGTGAGGTGCTAATTACATTGCTGAAGGGTAATGCCCAAGGGAAGGCAGCTTGAGGGGACTACAGCCAAATGTGGGTTGTAAGGGCTGATTGGGGAACTAGGTGTACTGTATTTGTGCTGTTCTGTGAGTGTGGTCTGATTGTTTTTTGCAGCAGCAGTTGTTTTTTTCCCACCATTCCTCCCCATCCCACCCATCTCAGGGTCCTCACCATTTATAGGGTGCCCTGTGGGGGACACATGAGGCTTACTGACAGGGACAGGAAGAGGTGGAGCAAACCCTGCCCATGCTGTATGTGTAGGAGTACCAGTCATAACCTCACATAAGAGTATCAAGGGGAGGCAGTTGGGGTAAAAGAAGACACATGGGAAGGAAGGGTCCTCGTCAGTACAGGAGGTGGGATACTTAAACCAACATGTGGCAACCTATAGGACAGGTGGGACAGAAATATGGTATGGGGGTGAGAGATGGTCCGGTGAAGATACATGGGGGAATGCAGGTGAGATGTAATGGTTGCGGTGTGGCCATATTCCTGCAAACAATGTGGAATACAGGGGGGTGTCTAGTCTGCAGACAGCTTGGGCAGCCGAAGGAGGAAATGGAATGGCTATGGTGGTTATTGAGTATGAGTATGAGGATGAGATGTGGTTGGGCTGAGGAGTGGAGGGGTACGCTAACATGTCATAGCAGGAAGGGGACCAAGGCAAGACACTAGGCCAGGGGGGAAGGAATGGAGGAGGTAGGGAGAGGTGTTGAAGAAGGGCTTGAGGCGGGTCAGAAAGTAAGAAAGAAGGACAGCAGGAGGTTCCAGAGGGCACTACAGGCAAGGAGATATAACCTCGAACAGGTTCACTGTACTGCAGGATATGGAAGGCTAAGAGGAGGCTGTGGTGCCCAAGAAGCAGAGGGACAATCAGACAGACCCAGGTATAGGGGATCAGGAGAGAAGGTTAGGGAGTCTGGGCAAGAGGGACAGCTGTGAATACTTGTAGCAAACTAGCATTAGGGAATAATGATGTGTCACTGGTAAATATCAGATGGGCCAGTAATGTCACCAGTTTGCATTACTGCAAAGCTTTTCATTGTAGTAGGAGGACAGGGGGATACTGTGTTGAAGGCCTTGGTGAAATTTGCTCTGGATTATCACAGATTGGGGGGGTTGAAGCGATAGACAAATTTGTCTATTAAGCTAAATGGTGGCAAGGTTGGGCCTCACTCCTTGCCCAGGCAATACTGGTTCACTGACCCAGAAATGAATATTTCCTAGCCCACCCTGGTCATCACAGTTACTTGCAACTAGGCCACCTTGGAGGATGTCATTTTTTTTTCTCACCCTCTTCCCAACCAAAAGCTGCTATTCTCTTTTTCTATCCGTTTACTAATTTTATTTTACTATATCTCTATTTTCAATCTTAGCTTTCACCATAACTTTTTATCCAATGTGCCATTGTTTACACCAGTTTTGTGCTAAACCATTTCCATATAACTCCGCACTCTATTATGTTGCTACTTATCCGTATCAATATTAACCTTTTTACTTTTTCTGTTTTACAGGTCTGAAAGGATGTGGACTACTTAACCATCAGATAAGTATTATTATTATTATTATATGACTACCTTTGCTATATGTACTATTTACTTTACAAGAACTACAGATCCTTTGTGACTCTTTTGCTATACTTTTACTTCACAGGTTTGATAGTTGTCTCTTCAAGATTATTGCTTCTGGCTGCCGAGTACCTTGGTAAGAGACTCTACACATAACCTGAGTTTGTCAGGTTTCATGTAGCAGTTCTTGATTGTTCTTGTTGTGCATGTTACAGAGAGAATGTGCACGAGTGTGTGTGTGTGTGTGTGTGAATGAGTAACTGAGTGTGCATGTGAGCATGTCTACTTATACTTGTGTGTGCTTGTGCGTTTGAGTCTGTAGGTGGGATAGTGTGTGTACTTGTGGATTTGAGTGCGTGTGAGTGCTTGTTTTATTTTATTGAGAAGTTTTATGCATGAATTTATCTGTGCTAGCTGTCACTGCCCTGAACACTGGATTGTGTCTTATATTCGCAGATGGCAACAGGTGATCCAGGTATGAGTAAGTCTAAAGGACTGAACAAAGGTGCATACCTTGGATGTGTTACTGCAGATGAAAACTGATTAAAGAATTTTTTAGTTGATTTTCTTGCATGGTTTTTTTTTCCTCCCCTTTTTGGCTATGGGCTGTGTTATGAATGCCAGCCCTGTACCGTGAAGATGAATGGTGGGGTTAGGGGTTGGGAATCTGAGGCTGGAGCAACTCTGTACATGCAAGAACAGTAACAGAAGGTGGATAGAATGAGCTGCAGCCTGCCACACGAGCTTGGAACTGACAATGTGGCAGGAGGAATATACACAGTAGTTAACATTTGTTTTTGAAAAAAATAGTTTCCCCTTGAGACCTTTGACCTGTGCCATATTGGTGGGGGAGTGTGTGAGAGGGTGTATGGGGCATGTTATTTAAACATATCAGAATTACAATCCTTTTGAGTCAGACTCCTTTACAAAGGATCCATGTCGGATAACACATATGCCAGTTCCTTCAGGACTTTTAATACACTGTCAGTCCCTGATGCCTTTCCCATCCACAGTGCTTTAAGGTCTTTTTGAACCTTATTCTCCTGGATGACCCAATTGGTTACCTCTGCCAGGTTGCATCCCAGTCCCACCCACCCATACCCCGCCTCACACCATTCCCCGAGCTGTACATTTATTTCTCTTATTATTTGCTTGTTATCCCAGTTTTCTCCTCTCTCTCCCTCCCTCCATGTTATCCTGTATGTCTCCTACCCCCCCCATGCAAAATTCGGACCTGTCCCTTCCAGTCCAACCCTTATTTCTCACTGACCTTATGTCCCCGGCCTCTTCCCTGCCTGCTATGTCACTCTGGTCCATTCCCATATTAACCTATTGTTTCACATTTGCATGCCTGAAAGGATGAGGAATCCTTCCTCATCAGATAAATATAACTGGGTCTTCCTAACACCAGTTTAGAGGCACATATTTTGCTTCTTTTTTGCAGTCCAGTAGGTAACCCATCTAGTTATTGAGCCCTCATTGATATACCTCAGCTTCAGCTGTAATACAAATAAAGGGGGTGGGGGTCATTTTCAACTGTAAAATCTCCCTTGCCCTTTGGAAATCACAGCCTGGGTGGTCTGCAATAGAGAGAAATTCATAAGTGAGTCTGAGGGGTTTATATTGTAATTCAACTGTTTTTGTATTGCAGGTTCAGAAAGAGGGCATGCTCTGCAGTTTTTTGTTTTTTGTTTTTTTGATGAGGGGGTCAGTGATGTTGGCAAACCATTAGTAGCTGTAGTGGGACTAACTGTCTGTTATTGTGTAGACCCCCCACCCCAAACTGATCCACTGCCAGATGTGGCTGGGAAGGCTGTTTGGTCCTCTCTGTGGGTCTATAGGATCATCAAGTTTGTCTGTTCTTGGCTGAGTGGGGTCTGCCATGCGCACCTCCGGGGAGGGGGGTAGCTGTTCAATAATCCATGGCACTTTACACAATGTTATGGTATTTTCTACTGTATCATGCCCATGGGTGGGAGAAATTGATGGGGGCCAAAAAGTAATTTTATAGTTTCACAAATCACTAATAAATGTTATTCCTCAGTATGGCTATGTTTGTACGGGCAGGGAAGGGCAGGCTGGCAAAATAAATATGTGAATTATCTCATACAGAGGGGAGTGAAGTAGACTACTGGGGACCAAATAGACATTTTGCAGTCACAGAAATTGCAAATGGAATTCTTTTTTTGCCTCAGTGCAGCTGTGTGTGTGTGTGTGTGTACAGGCAGTGCAAGGGCAGGCTGAAAAAATAAATCTGACCTGTGTCATGGGGGGGGGGGGACTACTGGGGACCCAATAGAAATTTAAGTCACAGAAAACACAAAAGAAGTTTATTCCAGGCCTAAGTGTGGATGTGTGTGTACAGTCAGTGCAAGGGCTGGCTGGAAAAAATACATTTCTGACTTGTACCATGTAGAGGGGGAGAGAGAAAGAGACTACTGGAGACCTAAATAAAGTTTTACAGTAACAGAAATAACAAACTTTATTCTTGGACTCAGCATGGCTTTATATGTACAGGCAGGGAAAGTGCAGGCTGTCAAACTAAGGAGAGAGGGAAGTTAACTGCTGTGGACCAAAAAGACGTTTAATGCAATGGTGCTCCTGTATGTCTCTGGGTATGGTGAAACCCACTCACACATGGCAGTGATGTGTGTTTGATGGTGCCAGCATCAAATGGTGGTGGACAACCCATGAACATCATGTAATGCTGTTTGTTGGATGGTGCTGGGTGTTGCAACAATCCTATAAATTGTATTCCCTGTGCTGGACGGTCACCCCACACTCTGAGACCCAGTGCCATCAAACATGCAGCATTGCCTGGTGCCCGTTGGTTCCACCCCACCCACCAAGACATGTCACAGCCTCAGAAAAAGCAACTCCTTGTGTACGTGGGTTCCACCCCCACACACACATTAGGCATGCTAATGTGCTGTGTGTGTACAGGCAGAGCAAGGGCAGACTGGCAAAATCTTTGGCATGTGCCATCGAGACAGAAGGGAAAGAGGGGGTCAGGGATTTCGTACTTGTTTGATGTTTTTAAGTTTTGTTATACATTTTCTTTCTATCAGTGTTACCAGTTTATCAATATTCCTGTCTGTTCAGATCAGGGATGGATGGGGCAGAGTGGGGATACTTATTTGTACCTTTCTTGTGGGTATTTTGTTTCTCTTTTCCTCACCCCACTCTCTGAGACCCAGTGCCATCAAACATGCAGCATTGCCTGGTATCCGTTGCTTCCACTCCACCCACTGAGAAGTTGCACAGTCATAGAAAAAGCATTCCCTTGTGTACGTGGGTTCTACCCACACACTCAGACAAGGCAATGTGACTGTGTGTTTACAGGCAGAGTAAGGGCAGCCTGAGGACACTGGTCTAGAGGTGGGACAAGGAAGCATTATTGTTGTAAATTAATTTTTTTCTTTCTTGTATTTATTTATTTATTTTTGTTATCTCTTCCTTTTTAGGGCCCACTGGTTGAGAGTTGGTGGTTTCTCACGGCAGGCCATATCTGTTGGAGAAGGCACCATATTGGACTCAGAGGTGCTACAAGGTGGCCAACAAAGACTACTGGCCAATATTAAGGTAGGAAAAAATTGGAACATTTCTAAACAAATTCAGATGGTAGATGTAAGTGTAACTAGCCAGGGCTCAGGTTGATGTTATTTTTGTTTTATTGGTGCTGTGCAGTGCCTCCATTATGTAACCCACTACCTGGCTGCCTGGGTTCGGGGAGAAAACTGTTGGTCGGTATTTTGGCTAGGTTTGCACTTCTGTACAAGGGCACCCAAGTAACTCCGGACACAGGAAGCAATAACTGTAATGTCCAAACCAGGAATGGGATTCTAGAGTATGGTTTTTATTCACAACACCAATAGAACAATAAAGCATAGCTGGACCCCACTGGGCTACACTCCTGGTAATGCAGATATACGGAGACCAGAACACAATCTTCTCACACACTGTAACCCTCAGGATTAGGAACACACTGGGCCCTCAACCTGAACTTGCACATCATCTCTGGATTTCCCTGGCATGGCACATCTGGCCGGCACTTGGACTACTTTCCATATGGCATGGAACATTTCTCAGTGGCTCCCTATACCACCCATGAGCACATACAGGCTCAATCAGGGAAAACCTTCCATCTAATCCCACATCTGGGTACTTTCTTCGAACACTGGCCAAGTGTCCGGGAGAAAGCTATAGGTGCCCAAACTGAACCTGTAGAGGTAAATCTGGTTACTCCATATGGGGGGTATCCCACCTCTTGCTCCCAAATCTATACCCGGCCATTCATTTGGAATCAACACCTTTCCATTTGAACCTCTGGTTGTAGATTGCTATCTCGAAATGTATATCACACTTAACAATCTACTATCTCTAGAAAAAATAGTGTCCTGACTGGTAATGTTGTTTAAGTGACTCTGTCCATCCCTGTAGGCCCCTACTGGTTAGAGGCATTCCCAAGCCATACACAAATTAAGCACTGTACTTGGCTGTCCTTTCCTGACCCACAATAACAGATACTTATCACAACAGTCTTGGTGAAAACATAGGCTCTCTGGCAGAGTGACTCACCCTGGTTTGCACGTGCCCACTGGCTTCTTCCATAGGACAGCTAAAAATACTTTTTGTTGCTTCAACACAAATCTTCAAGGCAGCTTTTCTCCTGCCAGCAGGTCCAGGGGATTGCCCCTGAAGAGCTGGTCTGGATCCCTCCCATCCCTCTCAGGGATGGGGCCCCTTGAACAACTGGGAGGCGGTCTCAACCACTTTAAACAGGTATCTTCTGTGACTCTATCTCGGGTGAGAACACACACCCACAATGACAGGTAGCTCTGGCCAAAGCTGAGGGCTCTGAGGGACTGCTCATTGCAGTGTACCTCCTCCCTCCACTGAGTCTCCCGAAGAACTGACTTTGAAAATCCCAACATTCTAACCTAACTCCCAGCTGCAACATTCCATTGTGGCTCATGCTGCTGCGGAAATTCGATATGATGTCATCCCTCCAGCTCAGCTGAGACTGAGGACAGAGTGAGACAGTGTGAAACCCATTTAAATGGAGTCTCACAAGCTGCCTTCCCTGCCTGCCACTAGGTCTAAATGGGATTCTTGTAACCCAGGGTGACAGAGGGGTTACATAAGGGTGGGTGAATATTGCAGCTCCTGGGGCAGAAAATATGGTGGATGAGTTTCTTTACAGAGGGTTAGAAGCAGTCTGCACCACTGCATATGATGACTGCTCATCTTCTCTCAGGTGGAGAGTGGGGAGGTGACCCTGTGCTAGTCAACTCTTGGTGAATACCAGGGGTAAAGCAATGCTCTGGTCCCGATGTCCAAAGGGACATGGTGAATGTCTGCGTATGCCTTGACATTAGTGAAACACCATGCCCCCAGGGGAGAAAACGAGGGAAAAAGAGCTTTGTGGCTGACCGGATGCCATGGAGCCCCAGGCAGCCAAAAAAACTACCTCAGTGGCACCCAGGCAAAATAGAGAGTGCATTGGCTTGTCCCCACCGGTGCCTTCTCCCTTGGAGGAGGGGGACCCATCCAGTGAAGGGTTATGATGGGTTACCAGAGGGGGCAATGTGGGGTGGCAATGGCTGCAAATCAGGGTAGGGTGGCAGCAAGGGCATAGAAGGCTGAAATAAGAGGCTGGCCAGGAGCTAAAGGATAGCAAAAAAAAGGATATTGTGGGATGAGGTGCAACTAATATGCATTGTCACTGGGGTGGCATCAGATGGGAGGGGAGCAGATCCAGCGACTACAGGGTGGGGGGATGGATAGGAGGTGGTGGAGGGGGGACTCCCTAAATGTGACAAGCCTGAGTAACAAAACAGCTGAGCTCCATTCTCTTGGCCGAGGGGATGGTGGACTTCACAGCCATCACTGAGACTTGGGCAACCCAACACAAGGATTGGGATCTGACATTGCCAGGGTACAAGATTACCAGAAAGGTCAGAGGGGTCGACTGTGATAGGGGTTGCAGTCTATGTAAAGGATGGGATTAGATGCACAAGAGACAAGGGAGAGGAAGGGAAGGGATGACAGTCATTATGGATGTAGCTCATGAACAAAAGGGTAAAAAGCTGAAGTTGGTGATGGTGTATAGATAGAGACCCATGTTTTTGTTAAATAAGAAATAGCAAGGAATAACAAGAAATTCAAGGTATAACAAGAAATAGCAAGAAATTCAGCACATAAAAAGAATAAAATGAAAAAACATATGAATAAAGTGAAAAAACTGCTTTTTGGCAGGCAAAATCTAAATAAATGCTTGCAGCAGTTGTTTAGGCTCCGTTGTTACCACAGGGATGGTCCACAAGGAGGCAACAGTGGAATTGTTTCAGTCACAAAACCTTGTAAGACCATAGCATAATGTTGCTTAATACAATGTAGCATACTAGGATTGTGATTGCTAGTGTGTATAAGGTCATTTTGAGGTAGTTTATGAATGTAAATGTCATAACAAGAAATAAAATTAAATTTTCAATGAATAAAAAGAAATAACAAGAAATTCCAGAAAAATAAAAAGAAAAATTATAAAAAGGAAAAAGAATTACACAGGTCTCTATGTATAGATCACCAGCCCAGGCCGAGTAGCTAGATAAGGAGTTAGCAGAATATAATAGATGGGCATGTAGAATGGGGAGCATGGTGACCGTGCTTAGTCTTGGGAGGGTGGAATGGACCCCATGGACACCTGGGAATGCATTCTTTTTTCCTTTTTTGGACTGAACCCCCTTATCTTGGGACTCGTCCATTCACCACCCCATGCCCTGGCTTACCACCCTAGGCAGTATTGCTGAGGGGGGCTTCCCACTCTTTTAAGACATTGTGGGCAAGCCCCCAATTCCCCCCTTGTAGGGGCCATGAGAGCGAGCCCCCCTCGGCAGGTTTTGGAGGCAGTGGATGGTGCAGCGGATTGGGGCCGTCATGCCAATGCCTGCATTTTTGTATTGTTTTTTCTTCCTGGGGGCTCGGACGTGCCATGACATCCAGTGTCCATCCCAATGCAAAGGCACCGATCACTGTAGTGCACGAGGGTCCATTACATGCTGGACACTTACACCCCCCGGAGAAGGAGAGCAGTCCACAGGATGCTGAATCCTTCTCCACCAGCCGGCTGTCTGGCTCCCTGGGTCTGTTCCCAGAACGCAGGCCATCGACATCACAAGTGTATATCTAAACACCGTGCCAACGGGCCAGGTCTGGGGAGTGTGTTTTCTGTGAAAGTGCTGGTTATCAGAGGTGGGGAGGGACCAGGGAATGTTTTTTTGTTATGGTGATGGGTCTTGAAGGGTGGTATGATCACCACAGACATCTGGGAATTAATTTTGTGTGATGGTTTCTGGGCTTTGGACTGTTGGAATGTGTTTTATGTGATTCTGCTGTGTCTCAGAGGTTTGGGGGGGCAGAGAGTGAGTTTTATGTTACGGTGCCGTGTTTTAGAGGGTGGGGTGAACATCATGGACATCTGAGAATTAGTTTTGGGTGATGAGTTCTTTGTCTGTGGGGTGAACCTCACATACACCATGGAATGCATTTTGTGTGATGGTGCTGGGTCCCCATGGTCTCCCATAAATGCCTTTTGTGTGATGGTGCTTAATCTTGGAGGGTAGGGTGGACTCTTTGGCAGTCGTTAGATGGAAGGTGAAGATGTCGAGAGAATGTGAGGGAAAATTTAATTAGGTGAGCCTCAATGGGTGTGGGGGTAACAGGAATTTCAGGTGCAACATGGCATGTGTGTCTTGAATGGTGTCAGTGTTTCTGAGAATTACAGAACAGCAGTTTGAAGAACATGGTTCATGTTAAGGTCAGCATGCGCTACGACTGACTGGCATTGGCTTTGTAAGTCCTGGATCTGATGTGGGTAGAGTGATTTCAAAGGGGGTTCCTGATATGGCTGTCTGGTAGCTGGTACCTCTTCCTGTGGAGTGATAGAGTCAGCAATGAGGTACATAGATAACTACATGAGGTGGCAAGTGGCAGAGTACAGAAATAGGCGACAGGAGTCTCCCGGTGACCCGGAAGAATACCAAGGTTCAAAGCAGCAGGATCAGTCAGATCAGAGTACAAAGAGCATTAGGTAGATTAACAGCGAACAACATCAGGATCAGTCAATTCAGGGTAATAGAGCACCCCACTGGTAAACCCCCTTTCCTCAGACTGCACCCCATTTACCACCACCCACTTCTAAAACTGCAGGATGACGGAGCAGTCATGATTCTGGTGGCCCCATATTGGCCCAGATAGATATGGTTCCCTCTTCTGCAAGGGCTAGTGAGTGAACCACCACTCATCTTTGATTCAGATTGCAATGTCACAAGAAAATGTGTCTAATTCACCCAAAACTAGGGTCCTTGTACCCACACGCCTGGCTCCTAAGGACCTTGCAATGTCTTCAGAGGATCAGAGTAATTTTGTACAGTCACACAAATCACAAAGAAAGTTTCTTCCCATCCTCTGTGTAACTGTGTGTGTATAGGACAGGGGCAGACTGGTAAAATAAATCTTTGAATGATCCCATCAACAGGGAGGGGGAGAGAGAGAGAGAGAGAGAGTGTCCCATGAGCACCAAAGAGATATTGGCACAGTTACCGAAATCACAAATAAAGTATATTCTGTCCTCGGTGTGTGTGTGTTTGTATAGGCCGGGCAAGGGCAGACTAGTAAAACAAATTGCACAACCGCACAGCTCAATTCAAGTGAGAATGAGAAAGTGCATGTCCAGTGTGTCAACTGAGGCAACAGTTTGCTTGGGTGGCGGATGTACTCAGCGACACTGTCCGTGCCATTACTTGTGATTGCTTGTCTGTGGTTTTTCAGTGTGGGGGTTGTGGAAAGATAGACAGTGCTGGAAAATGCACTTGGGGAGGGAAGGGGAAGAAGTGGTTACAAGTCCAAGTCAGAAAAAGTCCCTGTTGAGTGCACAATACAGTATAGTGAGAAACTGGCACTCATTGGCACAGCAAGCCATCACATTATTTTATTTACTCTTTGGTAATCTGGTAAAGGCCAAGTGCCTTTTCAGGGGTGACCTGGGAGCACTGGGTGGTTAAGTGACTTGCTCAGTCACACAGTATATGCAAGTGGAGGCTGTAGGAATCAAATCCAGGTCTGCTGGATGTACCAAGCTCATTCCCAGCTCATTACTCCACCATCTAGGCTATACTGCTAGACCCTTGAGATGGTGGTGGATAAATGGAATAGGCTGGGGGTGGTGGTGGGTGTCAAGATGAACAACTCTGAGACTTGTAGGAGGGCATCGGCCAAAGCAAGTAGGATGCTGGGTTGCATCGTTAGTTGAATTACCTCCAGAAGGATGGAAGTAATACTCCCTCTGTATAACTGCTTGGTTAGGCCACACCTCGAGTACTGTGTGCAGTTTTGGAGGTCGCACTTAAAAAAGGGACATTGCACTCCTGGAGAGAGTCCAGAGTATGGCAATCAGAATGATCTGGGTCTTGAGGGAAAGGACCTATGGGGAGAGGCTCGAGTAGCTCAACAAGTACACATTGGAGGATGGGAGAGATGGGGGTGGGGAGACATGATTGACATCTTCAAGTACATGAAGGGGATAAATAGGGGGGCTCAGCTGGTGTGTTCCAAAGGAAGGAGGGGGACCAACCAGAGGGCACTGGTGGAAGCTAAGGGGGGAGAGTCGGGGGAAAGGAGGAGGTGCTACTTCACTGAGAGGGTGGTGTAACCATGGAATGTGCTGCCCGTGGGACTAGTGGAGGCAGAGACTGTGGAGGGGTTCAAGAGGGGTTGGACAGCTATTGGGGAAAGGGTGTGCTCTTTTTATCTCCCATTCTGCCCGTTTCTCTGTTTTTGTGGTCACCTCCGGCCACTTGCTTGCTCCCTGCATTGCTCACTTGCACAGTCGTTCCTGCATTTTCTCTCTTTCTACTGCCTCCTGGCTAGCTTTCCCCCTTTCATTTGCTTCAGTGTCAGTCCTCCCCCCCTGCTTCCCTGCTCCTGTCTCATCCTGTTTCCTATCTCTGTGCTGTCCCTCCCCACTTCAAAACCCTCTCTCCTACTTGTGTTGTCTCTTCCCCTCCTCCACCACTTCTCCATGCGCTGGTTTTCATTCCTGCACTGGGATTCATAACCTGGTGCTGCTGTTGCCTCCCTGCTATCCTGGCATCACTGTTCTGCTGCTCCTGTCAGCTCCCATAGTTTGCTCCATCTCTGTTCATTGAGTGCCCCCATGACCTCTCTCCTATCTATTTCCCCTTGTCACTGTTTGGGGTGGATTTCATGCCCATGTTCCCTCTGAATAGTTCAACCTCCTGTACCATGCAGTACCTTTCCTCTTGTTGCACTGTTTAGATGAGGTCACAGACCTACATGATGGGCTTGCTTGGCTTTCCATCCATGTTGGCTTGACAGTGGAGCTGTACTGGCTATGGACATTGGCATACTAGGGGGCCCAGCATCTACAATGGTGAGAGAGGGGCTCCAACAGTTGCATGTGCATGGTGTGGGTGTCTTGCTTGGGGGTCGCCTCTGAACCTTTTATTCTCTTTCTTTTGGAAAGCTCATACTGGGGGGACAATCAAGCATTTGTGACATGACATCTGCCAAAGAAGTTATGTGAGTACCCAAGATGACGTGGAACATATCCTGATTGTGCTGTCCAAAAGTCTATTACAGGGACGAATACCTCTATAAACATTGCTCTTACATGGGTTTTCAGTGATTGGTGCTCTCCATGACCAATGGTTTCTCCTGGTTGCACAACAATAATAAAAAAAAAACTCGCTTTGCACTGCTTTCTTTATTTAACTCATCTCATTTGAAGGAGCAGTAGTACTTGTCTGACGCCTGATTAACGTACTGAGAGCTATGTTCTTTCCAAGAGAATCAATATATTTCAGCCACTGCTGTTCTCCAGAAAGTAATTATATGCTTTCTCACTGGTTCTTAGTTCTGATTCCCACCAAGGTTGCTCCTGGGCCCTCCCTCTATTCCTCGCATGATCATCTCTCCCTCTCCAGGCTGACTATCGTGGACCTAGCCTCTCATCGAAACATGGCTTTCCTACAGTGTATATTCAGGTTCCTGCCTATAGCCTTCTCAATTGTTATCCAGAATTCCCTCCAATCCAGGCCTTCAATCAATATTTCCTTGTCCTGGCCTTCTTGGCTTCTCTCCATCATCATCCTCTTCACTCCCATCGCTCGCTCAAGCTTTCCCTTCCATCCTGCCCTCGATATTTCTTTTTGGGCAAGCCTATCATTACTCATATGCCCTCCTCATCGATCTGCAGCTCTTATTCCACATGTATCAGGTTCCTGATTCCATCCATCGTCAGCCATCAAGGATTCACTGCAGTCATGGCTTCTATCTGTCATCATGCAAAGGTTTATTCACTTGCTCTGGCATTCACATCATTGGGCCATCTATGGCTGACTCAATCTGGCCTTCCATTGAATCTGGTCTGCATGCCACCTCATCTAGCTCACCCTGCTGCAGTTCTCATCCCTTATCAGCTGGATCCTATGCTAACCCATTGACCTCCTTACCGTCCTTTGTCCTTTCATACCTAGCTTTCCTATAACAGCCTTCATGGCTTCAATCCATCATCGTACCTCATCCATTTCATGATTTTACCTTTGTTGTCCTAGCACCTTTTCTAGTACCATCCATCATGGCTTCACTCCACTCGTAGCTTCCCTTCTCATCATACATCATCCACATTTGCTCCTCAATAGCTCAAGGTGAGTTGCTCCTCTGATGCTCCTTCTGAGCATGTCCTCTGGCTCACATATCTTCTGGTTCCGGACGTGACTTGTTGGCCTCAGAGTCTACCTCTTTTTGAGGAACCTACTTATTCCTACTACCTTCATATAAGTTCATTTTCAAGTTCATTCCTGTCTCCTCCTCTTCGCGTTCCATACCAGCCATCAAGAATTCAATCCAATCAAGGCCTGCAATCGATGTTTCTTTTTGTGCATACCTATTATGATTCCTTTGACACCTCATCGATCCACGGCCATCCTGCTGCATGTATCTGGCTCATGACTCCAATCATCATTCACTCATCATTACCTCAAGGTTTATCTTTTTACATTGCTTACTCGAGCATTCCTATCATTGAATTCTATGCTACCTCATCGACTACAACCTCAGGATCTAATTGTTCAAGGTCTCATTGTTCCCATTGCATAATCAAACATGTCTCATCAGCCTCAGTGTCTGCTCACTCGTATCACCCAGTCAGACCAGTCTGCATTTTCCTCCATCTTCCCTATCCTATCCTATAGAAAATTAGAAAATTAGTTGTAACTGTTGTTGTACTACCCATATTGGAGTATGGTAATTTGATATATATGGGTGCGTCTAAAGAGCAATTATATAAGCTTGATGTTATGTATAATAAATTAATTAGATTTATACTGGGAGCTGCAAAGAGGGCACATATAGTAGACATGTATAAAGAATTAGACTGGCATGCTTTGTCTCAAAGGTGGGCTCTTAGTACAATTATGTTAATGTTAAAACGTATCTCAGGAAAAGTCCCTAAATATATGGCTGAGTCCATTAAAATAAAAAGACCTATTGAAGGTCTGCGCTTTGATAATTACTTGGACTGTGCAGTTCCAAGTCGCAGAATGGCTTGGGGAGATAAGTATTTTTTTAATATCGGACCTTCTATATTGAATAAATTGCCTGGGAAGCTTAGACCCCTTGAGGGAAATTTCCAGTTGCACCAAATTAAACAATGGCTTATCAAAAATATTAGTTATGATGGGAACTAGTTTGAATCTTAGGATGGTAGATTGTAACTTGTATTAAATGTATACTGTGAATTAATTATTGTTTTTTGTATGTTCTTCTTGTCCTAGTTTGTTTTATGATTTGGAACTGTGTTATATTTATCGATGTATAATTATAGTGTAGATGTGTTTTCCTTCGTTATATATTGTTAACTTATAAGAGTAACTGGAAATGACACCTGGATCTCACTGTAAAGGAGCTTTGGCTCAGTGGAGATATCCTTATTCATTTTTTGTATGAATAAAAATTTTTTACTACTATTCATTTTTTGTATGAATAAAAGTTTTTTACTACTACTTACTACTATCCACAGCCTCCCTATAAGCACATCTGGAGTCTCCTCAAGAGCACATCTGGATACCCTTTGTTCCTCTGACTTCTTCGTGGATCTACTCCCTTCCAGTGACTACTCGAGCATACCATTCTTAGGTCCCTGCTGCCTCATATTCATTTTTTAATCTGTGCTTCTTTGGAAATTTTTCACTATATTGTCATCATCATCCTCCCTACTCATATCCCTCATTAATGGACCATTCTCTTTACCGACATACGTCCTCAAATCAAATGTCGTCAGCCTGGAGGGAAGGCGATCTAGTCTTTGGATCCCCAGAGGTTTCCTCCTCAAAGGGGGTTTTTCCTCTCCTCCATGCCAATGGTCATAATATTAGTTAGAGTTAATGCTTTCTTCAGTTAGTTAGGTTCTGCTGTTGGATGGAGGCGGATGGCGGCCTCGGCTTTCCTTTCTCTCCTTTGTAAGTCCACCCTTATCTTCTCAGAATTCATTCATCATCCTCGCCTCTTCGAAGCTTGACATCTTTGGATACTCTTTTTGGGCTTCTTCCTAAACTACATTTTGCCGACACATTCATTCCCATGGCACCTGTAGGGGGGATCCCTCCTCTAGGGTTCCTTGCATTGTACCCCTACAGGGTGATATATCCCATGGATAGAGAGGCAGAAAGCCACAAAGCAAATCAAGTTACACAAGCATTGTCTCATATCCTCTCATCCAGTTGCATAAGCACATCAAATGAGAGGGCCTTAAGCCTGAGGTTTGATGGGCTGCACAACAACGTCACTACCCCATTGAGCTTAAAAGGTCAACATCCTGGGCCTCACCAGGATTAGTTTTTTTGTTGCCCACCATCCACTGCTCTTCCAGCAGATCATCTCTCTAACCCATGTGCTTCTTCCTAACCTACCTTTAGCAGATGCATTCATTCCCGTGGCACCTGTAAGGGGGAACTCTCCTCTAGGGTTCCTTGTGTTGTACCTCTACAGGGTGGTATGTCCCACAGATAGAGAGTCAGAAAGCCTAAAAGCAAATCAAGTTACACAGGCATCATCTCATACCCTCTAATCCAGTTATGTAAGCACATGAAAAGTATGTTAGTACGATGGTGCCACTGGGCACCAGAGAATTTTTTTTTTTGGTGTAATGGCTCCAGGTCTCAGATGGTGGGGTTATCCCCTTGACACCAGTGAATGCATTATGTGTGATGGTGCTGGGTGTTGTATGGTGGGTGGACTCCTGGACAGGAAGAGTGATCAGAAGAGGGTAAGTGACACCATTAAGGAGGGTCAACTAGGGGGAATGTATTCAGATTAGGAGTCTGTGGAGTGGTCCAGAGTGAAACAGAGGAATTATTGATAGGTAAGGAATGCCTGGCCCATCTAGTCTGCCCTTAAGCCCTTGTACTGGATTTCTGCTTCTGACCCACCTGCTTTTGTATCTCCTATGTTTTCCCTCTGCCTTTTCCAAGGATGATTGAATCCATCCACAGTCCCCCCCAAACACCTTGTTTATACCCTTGATGTACTTGAATATTTCTATCATGTCTACTCTTTCCCGCCTCTCTTCCAGCGAGTACATATTGAGATCCCTTAATCTCTCATAAGTCTTGTGTTTCAAGCCCTGTACCATCTTAGTCACCCTTCTCTGGACCATCCCCAGTCTGTTAATGTACTCCATGTAAGGCCTGACCTTGGTTTTATAAAATGGCATCACTACCTTTCTCCTTCTGCTGGTGATACCCCTGCCTATACACCCCTGCATGTCACTGGCCCATCCCAGCTATCTTAGCATTCTGCTTTGACATAACCCCCCATTCCCTTTCCTCCTTTGTGACTTGCAGTGACCCCCTCTTCCCTCCCCACACACATTCTGTAGCTTTCCCCAGGGTTTCTGTGTCACAGGGACATAATTTTGCACTTATTTAAATTAAACTTCGGTTGCCAATCCTCTGACCATTTTTCAAGCTTCCCCTGGTCCATACTCATTTTCTCCACCCCCCTGGGGTTTCCACTCTGGTAAAGATCTTGATGCCATCTGCAAACAGGTAGACCTTTACCTAGAACCTTTCTGCAAATGTCGCTAATGAAGACATTGAACAGGACTGACCCCATGACAGATCCCTGAGGCACCCCATTACTCCACCACCACTCTCCCTAGACTGAACCCCATTTACCACCACCCTCTGCCTACTGTCTGTTAGCCAGTTTCTAACCCAGTTTACCACCCTGTCCCCTATGCCCAGATTACCCAGCTTGTCTATCAGCCTCAGGTTAGCCTTGTTACTAACAAACCTGTCCTCCAGGTGGAGGCACCCATTTCAGTACCAAGGCCCCTTAACCTGCAACTAGCCATGCAGGCAGGGGTAGTAGCCCTTGGGATAGTGCCATCTAGAGGATACACAAGTGTGGGATGACATGGGAATGCTGGACAACATGTAATGCTTTATTCATGCTAGGTCATCAGATATGACTACTCCAAAATCCCTTTCTCATTTGGTGACCATCAGTTTCTCAAACCCCCAATTATGTAATGTTTTCATGGGATCTTGTGCCGCAAATGCATAATTTTGCTCTGATTGCTACTACTAGTAATCACTCTTAAATGTTTTTTATTTCCTGGAAGATACCAGACATGTTGTCTTTTGCCAGCAAATGTCAAGAATTGAGTACTACTACCTGTCATAGATTGGATATACTCCGATGCTATAATATGTATGTTTTCTTAATTCAGATATGCAGTGTCCAGAGAAGACGGTATGGATTTGCAGACACTCCTTCATCCATTGGGCAGGGATTCGGGAGTGGTCTCGAACTGGGGGACCTGTTTTGCTCTTCGATACTCCAGTAAATGTGCATTAGTTAGGTGAGAGGGGTATGCGTTGGGATCAACTGGTGCCAATATTGTGACGGGAGTGCCTGAGGGGATCTGAACCAGATGTCATCATCATCCACATGGGAGGCAATGATTTAGGATTGAAGACATCAGGGATGCTGCTACGGAAGATGAAGGAGGACATCGCCTTGATCTAGCGCCGAATGCCGAGGACCATGATCCTTTGGTCCCACAGCATCCAGCGTCGGCAGTGGAGGAATGTTTGTAATATGAAGGCAATGGACAGAACAAGGAGGAAGATCAACACAGAGATGGTGTCGTTCATGAGAGAATTGTCAGCCGGCATGGTCAAGCATGATGGCATCATGTCTGTCTTCTCAGAACTGTATCGGCAGGATGACATCCACTTAATGGATCAGGGAAGTGATATGTTCTGCAGTGGCATAAAGAGGGCTGTAGCTCCAATCCCATACAGGTATGCAATTTATAAGGGCAGTGGCGGCGGAACCAGCATTGGGTGTGTGGCAGTGGCACTGGCTGGGCTGTTGCTTGTCCAGGGCTGGAGGGGTGTTTCTTGTAGTGAACCCAAGATCCCCCCTTCTCTCTGCATGGGCACTTCTGACGCCGGCGCAAGGCAACCCTGCCTACGTCAGCCATGCTCTTACATCCAGCCCAGTAGCTTGATGGTGCCTCCAGTCTCCACTGGGATCACCAGAGCACCGGGCATCCCTAACCCTCCCACCCAGAGATGGGAGCTGCCCAGAGGGTACTCAATCTGTCTCCCTCTCCTGCTGACCCCCGACTCCCGAGTTCGCTCCTGAATGCGGGTCCTCGGTGTGGCGCGAGGTGTGGCATCTAGCGACTCAACCCTCAGCATCACCGGGCAGGTGATAAAATAAATCTTTGACAATGCCATCCAGATGGAAGAGAGAGAGAGAGAGACAGAGAGAGAGAGAGAGAGACAGACTACTAGAGAACAAAAATACCATTTACAGTAACATAAATCATGAATAAAGTTTTCTGGTGCAGTAGTGCTTGAGTGGGATGGAGGGGAGTGAACTTATTTACAAGGGAATGACTGTACAGGTAGTCTGGGGAATGATAAGCCAGTAGGGAGAACTCCATTTCTGCTCCTGCCCTCTGCAGCCTGTGTCCTGGTTCAGCTACACTTCAGTGGAATGGAGGAGGGGTGAGAGCTTGTTTAATTGGTGATGTCTGACCACAGAGTCAAGGGGGAAAGAAAACAGCAGGGAGGTATCTGTTTCTGCTCCTTCCCTCAGCAACCCTTTTTCTGATGCAGCTGTGTTTCAGTGGGATGGAGCTTATTTGCTATATGATGTCTGTCCATGAAGTCAAGGGGTAGAGATGTCAGCAGGAAGAGCTCAGTTTCTGCTTCTGCCCTCAGCAACCCATTTTTATATGCAGCAGCACTTAAGATGGATGGAGGAGGGGTGCAAGCATATTTGCTAGGTGATGTCTGACCAGGTAGTCAAGGGTGAGAGATGCCAGTACGGAAGTATCCGTTTCTGCTCCTGCACTCAGCAACCCATTATCTGGTGCAGTAGTGCTTTTTTTCCCCAAATTAATAAACTTTATTAGAAGGAAGGTTGATTTTTCTTTCCAAACATACCAAAAGGGTCTTCGAGTACAACGTAACAAAGTACTATACAGTATCAAAGTAAGGAAATGACATATCATCTTACATTTGTGGTTGACAACATACTTAATCAGACATAGAATTGCAATTTAGGAATATATGCAGTAAAGCTAATAATCCTACTTATACTTATCTTCCCTCCTTCCCACCCCTCCTTCTACTCTTTCCTTCTTTTCTTCCCCTCCCCCTCCCTTGCCATACACAAGGTCTTTAGTCTGTAGACAGTTAGATATCCACTGTAATTATTGAGAGTTACAATTTCAATAATACAGTTTTTGATTTTTTCCTTTCGAAATATGCTATTTCTTATTTCCATTTATTTGATGGTTAGCAGTGTGTACAAGCTTGCTCATACCTTTTGGTAGTGGCCTGGTCTTTTAGCCATATGGGCAATAGTGTTCTCTGCTTGAAGAGCCAACAATATCTTTCTAAACCACTCTGTAAAAGAGAGAGATGGTGTTTAAGAGGGACAGAGGAGGGGTGTGAACTTGTTTGCTAAGTGATGTCCATCCAGTGAATCGAGGGGGAGAGATTCCAGCAGGGAGGTCTCCATTTCAGCTCCTCCACTGCGCAACCCATTTTCTGGTGCAGCAGTGATTAAGTGGGATAGAGAAGGGATGAGTGTTTGTTTACTAGGTGATGTCTGTCCAGGTATTCAAGAGGTAGTGACACCTGCAGGGAGGTCTCCATTTCTGATTCAGCTCCCAGTAACCCATTTGCATGTACAGCAATGCTTAAGAGGGACAGAGGAAGGGTGTGAGCTTGCTTGCTAGGTGATGTCTGTCCAGGTAGTTGAGGGGGAAAAATGGCAGCAGGGAGGTCTCTGTTTCTGCTTCTGCATTCAGTAACCCATTTTCTGGTGCAGCAGTGCTTAAGAGGGATGGAAGAGGGGTGAGAGCTTGTTTGCTAGGTGATGTCTGTCCATCCTGGTTATTAGTGAGTAGAGACACCAGCAGGGATTTCTCCATTTCTGTTCCTACACTTAGCAACTAATTTTCTGGTGCAGCAGAGCTTAAGAGGTACAGAGAAGGAGTTTGAGTTTCTTTGATAGGTGACGTTTGTCCAGGTAGTCAAGGGGGAGAGATGCCAGCAGGGAGTTCTTAGTTTCTGCTCCTGCCTACAGTGACCAATTTTTCTGGTGAAGCAGTGTTGAAGAGGGACAGAGGATGAGTGTGTGCTTTTTTGATGGATGATGTCTGTCCAGGTAGTCAAGGGGGACAGACACCAGCAGGGACGTCTCTGTTTCTGCTCCTGACCTCAGCAATTCATTTTCTGATGCAGCAGCAATTAAGAGAGATAGATGAGGGTTGAGATCTTGTTTGCTATATGATGTCTGTCCAGGTTGTCAATGGGTAGAGATGCCATCAGGGAGTTCTCTGTTTCTGCTCCTACACTCAGCAACTATTTTCTGGTGCAGCAATGGTTAAGAGGGATGGAGGAGGACAGTGAGCTTCTTTGCTAGGTGATATTTGCCCAGGTAGTCAAGGGGGAGAGATGCCAGCAGGGAGATCTCTGTTTCTGCCCCTGCCCATAGCAACCTGTTTTCTAGTACAGCAGCGCTTAAGAGGGATGGAGTAGGGTTAGGAGGTTGTCTGCTAGGTGATGTATGTCCTGGGGGTCAAGGGGGAGAAAAGCCAGAAGGTTTCTGCTCCTTCACTCAGCAACCTGTTTTCTGGTGAAGCACTGCTTGTGTGGGACAGAGGAGGAAGAGAGATCTTGATTGCTCAGTTATGTCTGTATAGGGAGTAAAGGGGTATATATGCTAGCAGTGAAGCCTGTTTCTACCCCTGATGTTAGCAACCTGAGTCCTGGTTCAGCAGGCCTTGGGTGGAAAGGAGAACATATGAGTGCTTGTTTGATAGTGGATGACTGAGCTCAAGACAAGGCCTACTTGTCACCAGACATGGCAGACCAATTGCAAGTGCATGACCAGCTTTTACTGTATCAACATCTCACCACATCACAGCAAGAAAATTCCTATGGCTACTAAGGCAAGTGGCTGAGGCCATATCTATGGTACCATTGACTGTGATGGCAATCATAGATGTTTGTTATGCCATGACTTTAATGATTTGGTATATTAATTTATGCTTAGGATACATGATGTGATGAATGACCATTTAATACAGTAGAATGAAATGTACTGTATGTAATCCAATCGACAATAACTTTCAGATTATCATTGGTATAATGTCTTTAAATTTTATTTTTCAGATTGGAGTATATAGGCCAATAGTCTTTAAAAACGAACAACGTATAAGGATATACGTTCCAAATGCCCTATCGCCTGTCGTCAGGGTCATCTTCCATATGACAATCACTGTAATCTATGTACACAGTGTGTTGCACAAAAGATGTCCCCTGGCTTCAGAAATACTCATGCAACAGTCAGATTGGGAAATAAATTGGAAATAATAAGTGCATGAGGTAGGCTACTACGTGATGTCACTATCGGTAAGTTACATTTTAGCTTGGGTTTTGATATTTGTGTA
This sequence comes from Neoceratodus forsteri, assembly GCA_016271365.2. Taxonomy (NCBI): domain Eukaryota; kingdom Metazoa; phylum Chordata; order Ceratodontiformes; family Ceratodontidae; genus Neoceratodus; species Neoceratodus forsteri. The sequence continues at coordinate 255,837,157 of CM057450.1, read as the reverse complement.
TTGATATACAATATGTGTTCATGTTTCAGAATTAATTCAGGGTTTGACCTCATGAAACTGCTAACAATGTTAGTCCATTGGGAACCTCACCAGTGATTCACACTTGTGTTCAGGCTTGTGACCTGTAGAAAAAAAATTGTCTGCTCTTACCCTATGATACAAAGAGTGTGCCCTTGTCCTGCATCAATTGTTTACAGCATTTTCGACTGCTTTTAAAATGAACTGTGGTAAAGAAAAGTGTGGAAGACTAGGGGTAGCAACAGGAAAATTGTGCCCTGGATGTTAGAAATGCTTTTAAAATGAACTATGGTAAAGAAAAGTGTGGAAGACTAGGGGTAGCAACAGGAAAATTGTGCCCTGGACATTGGAAATGCTTTTAAAATGAACTGTGGTAAAGAAAAGTGTGGAAGACTAGGGGTAGCAACAGGAAAATTGTGCCCTGGATGTTGGAAATGCTTTCTGAATGAACTGAGAGACTTGCAGTGTAAATGGCTATGTTAAATGGCTGAAATGGGCTCCCGCCATGGAGTCAGTTGAGAAAAAAAAATGCATTCTGCAGTTTAAATTTGCCTGCTCTACGATCGCCGTGAGGAGAAGAGCACTTGTGAGGAAGAAGAGGCTCATTTGCATGCCATTGTGTGATTGGTGAGGCTGCAATCAGTCCCACCCCTCAGCCAGCTCTACAGTGACTGCCCCAGCATTCGATTGGGAGTGTGAGTGGAGTGCGTGTACTGGCTTGTGGAGGAGCATCGCAGAGTGTTAAAAGTGCTGAAAACATTTAAAAATAGATTTGTTTTGTTTAAAATTGGGCTCAACCCGCTAATCGATCATCTGAATTGCAAGTGTGGCAGCTGAGGAGACGAACGGCAGGACTGCCTGCCTGTTTCTGTTCTGAGGCCTCCAAGAACTGGCTGCAGGCCATTTATCCCCATCACAGCAAACAGCTACTGATAACAATAAGTACTAACATTGAAATTGCTCAAACAGTGATTTTCTGCCATATGCCAGCAAAATATGTGTCTAGCAGTGTAGTCGCTTTGCAAGTAGCGACTGTGTCAAGTTTTTCCAGCAAGTGCAAGTATGCTAAGTCATTGACTATGTTCATAGTAATGAGTTCAGCATCAGTTTAAAGTTTAAAGCTAGGGAGAGACTGTGAGTTGTAGCCAGATGTGCAGCACTAGTTTTACAGGCAATCCTGTGCTTAAAAACTTGAAGCTTTAAGGGACTGTGAGTTAAATAAATGTTTCCAGCAAGTGAAGAGTCCATGGAAAATCATGTAAATGTGTTTAGAAAAAGAACAGTGCAAGTTTGTGCAGTTTGAGCAATGTTATCAGTAGTTTGTGTAAATCGGGTGCGCAGTGGCTTGACCCAATTTCTGAATGTTGATGCACAGGAGTGCTGCCGCCGCCATTACAGGGTGGGGTAGTAAAGTAAATATAGCAGCAGAGGAGCCATTTTAAAAGTAAAGAGAGTGTTCAGTAAAGTGGGACATTCAGTTACAGTGAGCTTTTGTTTGTTTTTCTGCAGTTATGGCCTAAGGACTAGCTCGCTATCCGGATCATGCCCGGGGTGCAGTAACAGCAGCAGTAAATAGACTGAGAGATATTGAAAAGTGGTGCTATGGAGGACAACTGCCTCCTCATGTGGCAGTTCCTGGTTTTCCAGTGCATGTGTGTCAAATATGCTTGAGAGCTGGAAGGGACGTCTTCATGATTCCTCACTGTGCTGGATGCCTAGAAAAATATGGCTTGTGTAAAGTGCCTCAAATTCATTTGACTCCCACATGGGCAAAGGTTCAGGAATCTACAGTTGGCAGCACACAGCACCAGGCGGAGCCTGTGGAAGAAAGCCCCTCGGGGGAGTGTGGCACAAAGCTAGAGGGTGCAGATTTAGAGACAGAACCAGAAGCTGAAGTTTCGGATGCTGGATCCCAGAAGGAAAGTTCAGATAAAGCATCAGTAGACCCTGGAGGGGCTAGCCCAAGTCTCATAGGAGAAGATGAGATGCGGGAGGCCTTTGAATGAGAGGTGTCGAACTCTGCACCTAGTGATGAGTGGATAGTCTCAGGAGTGAGAACGACTGCTCACTCCTGAGCTCAGATCCTCAGTGAAGAGGAAGATGAGGGGGGACCTATGTGGCCTTGTGAAAAAAGAATGGGTACACAGCCTCAAGATCTTGCCTCGGAGGAATGCATGGAAGAGAGTGGTGATGCCACTGCCCTGGCTATGCAGGAAGAAGAAGTCAGGGATCTGTTTTTATTTTCTTTAAGGTTGCGAAGCTGGCAGAACCAGGACTGGCAGCCCCAAGCCAGGCCAGCGGTCTCAGGTTGACCAAAGCTAGTAAAGAGGAGAGACTGGTTCTTAGGAAGGAGAATGAGATCTATGGTATGACTTTTCCTACCTTTCCTCGGAAAGTCTGGGAGGAGATTGAGCACAACAGGAAATCCTGGATCTGGGCTGAAGCAATGAAAGGTGTGCATCCTGTGGCAAACAAGCATGCAAAGGACAGACTGTTTCATGAGAAATATACCCAGTGGAAGAGAGGCAGAACACTGTTTATTGACAGAGTGCGAATAGCGGATGGAGAGGGACGTGAAATCTCCCACTGTGTGAAATATGTATGCCCAGATGGGATAATAATTCAAGCTCCTGACCCCTTGTACTATTGGCCTCAGTGCAAGGACCTTCCAGCAAATGTGACCGTGCCAACTAAATGGAAAGCCGAGCAGTGGTAGTCAATACTGCCACACCAGCCTGTGAAGTGCCTTTATTGATCCGCCAGTATGAACATCCAGGACTCAGGTGCCCCACATTCATTAGCTCTACAGTGTACTGGCCTTTCCAGAATCCATCGGCTGGCCCACCAGATTACTTCAGATCCAGACAGGACACCATCCCAGCTGTATCCTGCTTCATCGCCTGGTAATTGGATGACATCAGACCAGCTGTTTTCCTTTTTGTTCCTGTTCTAAGGTTCCATCTCCAGAGATGACATCAACTCAGCAGTTCCCAGATGTGCCCTCCTGTGGTTCCCGGAAGATGTCCTCCCAGCTGTATCGGAAGAAATGCTGCCAGAGAGAGTCTTCGTCAGACATGCAGGTCGGTTCAGAATTTTCATACTACAAGGGGCTGGTAAGTCCGAACTTTTCTATCTTTATGACGTTGCAGTACACACCCTACACTAGCAGACTCTAAAATGTGTGAACTGTCCTCAAAGACTCTCCCCTTCGGGACTTTGGCCTGTTAGAACTGTGCTTCACCGGGCTCCGGCCCAGGACAGACTCTTTAATGGATTAGCCTTCGGGCACTGTGGTCACTAGTTGGGACCTTTAGAGCACTCCAACCCCCCCCAAATGTGTATTGTAAATAATGCCATTGTTTTTCTACTGTTTTCTAGTGTATATACTGTTTTTCTACCTTTTCTAAAAAAAATCTTTTTGGGATTCTTCAGTGTTTTGATGGTAGGGGTTTAGGTAGACTGTGTATGCAGAATAAGAGTGTGTGTTGTCTTTCTTTTTCTTGCAGGTGTTCCTGGAGAAGACAGAAGAGAAGAGAAGACAAGAAGAGGAGGAGGGGCTCATCAGAGTTCCTCACTAGTACTTTAGTGTGTAGTAATTTAAAGTACTGTGGTGTTGTTATGGTTGTTGTTACTTTATTAACCCTTTCCTTCCACAGGTGTGGTTGTGGGGGTAGGGAGGAGGCAGTAAAGTAATGTAATAATGTGGTATTAGTTTCTTGGTGTGCAGTTGCAGGGTGCCTAAGGTCGGGGAGGTCCCCGGGTTGTTTTTGTTTTTGGGTGTTAAGTTAGAGGCAGATAGGTTTTCCCTAGAGGGCTGGGGGGATAGACAGGCTGTGGCCCTGACCTGCAGTAGGGGTTGCAGCGCTTATCTCTTAATGCTATGCTGTAGATAGTTCTACCAGATCCACTAGGCGTCCATAGTAAGTGGGTAGAGTAGAGGCTGATATGTCAGCTAAAGGCCTCTAGACCCTTAGTATTGCCTGCCTGTGCTCACACATGGTAGGAGGGGGCCTGATCATCCCCCTCCGCAGGTAGCACATAGGGTGGGATGGCCTAAGCTGGGTAAACAATGACTACGGACAGTCATTTTCCTGGTCAAGGGTGAGTGTAACCCCCCGTTACCTGGGGTTACTAGAATCCCAGTAAGACCTAGTGGTAGGCAGGGAAGGCAGCTTGTGAAACTCCAGTTAAATGGATTTCATACTGTCTCACTCTGTTCTCAGTCTCAGCTGAGACTGAGGGATGACATCACCATAGAACTGTCGCAGCTGCATGAGCCACAATGGAATCTGCAGCAGGGAGTTGGAATAGAATGTTGGGAGGTTAGAACAGTAGTCTGCAGGTCAGTTGGAGTTTGGAGCTTGCTGAGTGAGGAGCACAGCAGCTCTGTTTAGGCTCTTGGAGTCTCAGCCCTGACATAGGACTACATTTAGTAAAAAAGGTGTGTGTGTTTCCACTTAAAGAGAGACACAGTGAGCAGTTTTAAAGTGGTGGAGATCGCTGATTCAGGTCTCAGTGCCCCCTTCCTCTGGGGATGGGGGCTGAAAAGGTTTTCCTGCATATTCTAGGGGCAACCCCATGGTTTTCTACTAGTGGAGAAGCTGCCTATTTGTTCAAGAGTTTTTTGGGAAACAAGAAGATTTGTGAATCACCTGTGGGGCACCTGCAACCGGAGGGTGAGTTTCTGTTCTTTCTAAAGGGCCCATGTTTTCACCCTAGGACTTGTGTGATAGTGTGGATTGGCCTACTGAAATAGTGGGAGGCCTAGAGTAATAGGCTTAGCCAAAAGTAAAAATATGTTCAAGTTCAGCACATATGGGAAGTCAAGACATGTAGAGGAGATGTGACATACATTTACCCAGTAATCTACATTGCCAAGCTTTCAGAAAAGAGTCATTTAGTTTCCAGAGAAATGGCCGGGTATGGATTGTGGGAGCTGGAGGAGGGAGACCCCCCATCTTTAGTAACCAGGTCCACCTCTACGGATTTGCTCTGTGGATTTCTACTTTGCCTCATGCACTTGGCCAGTGATGAGGGAAGTACCCAGACATGGAACTAGAAGGAAAATTCCCTCTAGGAGTTGAAGGCTCTAAGGTGGTTTGGGGAGTCACCAATTGGAAAACTGGTTCATTTCCCAAAATGTACCATGGATCAAGTGGCCAGCAGGGGAGCCAGGCCCGTGGGGAAAACCCAAGTAGTGTACAAGTCGGGCTGTGAACCCAAAGCTGCATGCAAGTCCGGGCTGTGTGCCTGGTGGGTTCAAAGCCTGAGGGCTGGAAATAGTGATGAAGTGTTCTGTTGTCTCTAATTTGCATTACCAGGAATGTAGCTCCATGGGGGACCATCTATGCTTTGTTTGTTCAGCTTGGATGTGAATAAAAGCCACACTGTAGAATCCCATTCCTGGTTCTGGAAATTACAGTTATTGCTTCCTGTGTTCGGATTTACTTGGGTGCCCCTGTGCAGAGTAGCCAAATCTAGGCCCCCTGTGCTGAGTAACCTTATCCTTCCCGAACCCTGTCCCCACCAGGTACTGCTGTCAGCTTCAACAGCATGCCACCTGTCGTTTTGCAAAAAGGCAGGGGTCGGGGGTTACATATATAAAACACAATCACATGTGAATAACAACAATTTGTCCATGTCAATGTGGCTCAGTAGGTTGCACAATCACCTCTGAGGCTGGGAGATCATTAAGCAGTGGATTATATCCTTACACCAGGCAGTTGGGTTAATATCCCAATACTGACACTGTAGTGTAGCATGAGGAGGGGTGCTGCACTCCTCAGATGCTGTCTTTCGCATTAGATGTTAAACTGAGGTCCCATCTCCCAGTTCTGGTGGTTCTTCAGGTGGACATTAAAGATCCCATGGCACTTCTCAAAAAGAGTAGGGGAATATTTTTTTTTTTTATTCAAGTTTATTGAAGTTTTCTGTTAACAGAGCAAGAACCATTTCAGCAAAACATAAATTGAGATAATATGTATTACATTGTGGAGGGAATGAAATATTTCTTACTCTCCCATCCCCCCTCCCTCCCTTCCTATCCTTATGGTACCCCCTTCCTCGCTATCAAACCCTCCCCCTTCCCCAATGGGTTAAGATACAATAAGAAATTCTGTTTAAGGGTATTCCTACCTAGTTGCTTTACACTCAGGTAGAAGGCTTAGGGGGAAGCAGATAAAGCATATGAAACAAACCCATATCAAATCATATTTCTGAGCGACTCTCCCATCTCATAGCCCCGAATTTCTCCATATTCAAATTAAATAGCAGTTCTTGTAACCACTCAGTGTAGGTAATTGGGATGTCATCCAACCAATGCTTTAACACAACTTTCTTGAGCGAGGATGAAATCATGGCCATATAATACCTCTTAACTTTAACTGCCATACTGGAGTAATCTCCTATCAGACAGACTTCTGGGACAAAATGCTGGTTAATACCCAAAAGTGGGTCTGCTTTATGTTTAATTTGATCCCACAGTTCTTTTATCGGGGGGCATTCCCAAAAAATATGATATACATTTCCCTCTGCATGGCAGCATTGAAAACATAGTGGATCAGGTCTGCGTCTGATTTTGTGTAGTTTAGAAGGGGATTTGCATGACATGTAGCCTATCTTGAGTGACATATCGGTACGTATGACACCAGATTTCATCCCATTTCCTCTCTTGAGTACCTAGTTGGCATAGCCAGTGTGTGAGTTTATTGTCAAGATCCACATATGCTTGATTAAACAACGTCTTATATAAGTTGGAGACCACATGTGGTTCCCAAACCATCTGGGCCAGAGATTCAAAAAAATTTCCTTATCATTCATCCATTTCTGAATTTGTTCCTTGATTGTTCAAGTAAATGCTTGACCTGATACACCTTAAATATTTGATTGGGTCCCATGTGATACTTGCTTAATATTTGCTTAATATTTCCGCTATCGGAGGACATCTATCTCCCTGTAAAATATTTTCAATCCTTAAACCCTTTGACAGGGGAAGCCAGGAATCTATAATCATGTTCCCCCCAATCTTCAGATTAGGGTTGTGGCATATTGGTTGGTGTCTATCTGTATTCGGAAAAAATCTCAAGAAAGCACAGAGCTGAATAAGAATTCATAAAGAGTCTTTTATTGGGGTATCCACCAGTTTAGGGGGAAGAGTAGAGTAGGGGATATTTTATTGCAAATGAAATAAATAAAAATTGTACAAAAATAATCAGACAGAAAAAGGAAACCATATATAAATACAACAGATCATACAAAATCCCAAAAGTGCAGTACACAGTCTAATCCCATTCACCAGATGAACCTATCTTATTTAACCTTATGGCAAATCACTGTTTCACTCCACAAAATCAATCAATCTTCTAATAGTAGGGTTACATGGCACTTATCGAAAAGAGTTGGGGAATTTCCTCAGTGTTCTGGCCAAATTTCCCACATCCACTAGAAATTCCACCCACAGATGGTGACCAACCAAATCTTGTTCAATTTCTGTTGGTTACCATCTGCATCCTCCTCCCAGTCACCCCTGAAAAAGGGACTTCTAGTCTCAGTGGGCCTACCGGGTCAACAAAATTCAATAAATAAATTAGGGTATAGTAGCATAGGGTGAATTAGGAAAAAAAACTGTTTCTTTTCCAGACCAGTATAGTGATATAAAATAAAACTAATAGTATATGGCAATAGTAGTCAGGTATTTTTTTGTCCACTAGTCACTGGCAGGAAGACGGTAGATAGATATAGAGATAGATAGTTTTTTTTTTCATAGAGGATCGGAAATGGTGTGTTAGGAATGAAAAGAAAACAAAGAGTAGACTATATGACATGTTATACAGTAGGAAAAGGATAGGATTTTTCTCCACAGGTTTTAGAATAGGTAAAGGATAGTGCTTTTCTCCACAGGTTTTAGAATAAGGAAATGATAGGGGTTTTCTCCGCTGGTTTTAGAATCAGACAAAGATAGGGTTTTTCTCTGCAGGTTTTAAAATAGGGAAAGGAAAGAGATTTTCTCCACAGGTTTTAGAATAGGGACATGATAGGGTATTTTTCCACATATTTCTGGCATTACCATGTCTGATGGAATGCTCTTTGTGTATGATGATCCATACATTTGAAAAAGTGTTGCATCAGCAAAATACCAAAGGTGAAATGTGGACCATTGATGGTAAATGCTAACGGTAATAAACAGTAAACTATTTTGGTTTCTTTCTTATTGTATAGTACACTATATAAGATACTGTATGGTGGCCTAAATACACAACGCTTTTGTTAAAACCTTTCTTAATTTGCTGTCCTCACTGTAACCATGACAGACTGAAGAAACTAGGTCTATTTTCTATTAATTATATAAGACTCAGGGGTGACTTATATCTAACTTTTAGAGTGATCGAGGAAGACGTTACTCTAGAAACAATTGGTCTGGAAGACATACATATAAAAACAATAATAGCACCAGATCAGATAACTTAAATTCATTGGCGAAACAAAATCTGTCAAAGTTCATGTCCTTATCCACATACCCCTCCCTATGACAAAGGACTAAAATCTATCTCTCTCCTCTTGACTGCCCAGAAGCAAAAATCCAATTAATGTCATAGCCCTTATGTTATGAAACTGTAATTGTCTTATGTATCCCCTGACTATGAATGTACTCTTATACTGTGTTACTTTGTGCATACCTAATGTAAAGTGGTTGGTTTTCTCAACCCCGGGTCGCCCCTGAAAAAGGGACCTTGGTCTCAGTGGGCTTACCTTGGTTAACAAAATCTAAATAAAATAAATAAAATAATCACAACCCGGCATGCTCTACCCAAGAATACATTTGAGAGTCAAAATATGAATACATTCAAAAAGAGACTTGATGAACATATGAGTAACTAAAAATTCTCCTTCCACCAATAGAACGCTGAATGGTGGCAAGTTCACAAAAGACCAATGGTCTACATAACTTGTATTTCATCTATGAACCTTAGGGTGAAGGTGTATCATTGCTGTGTATTGACAACCACCAACTATTCTATAATAATGTATGGGGAAAAAACATCGAAAAACATGGGACTAAGACATAGTAGGATATGGTAACATAAGAAAAATGTGTTCCTTTTCCTGGGGCAATACAGTGATCTAAAACATAATAGTATAGGGCAGTAGCAGACAGGTATTTCCACTGTTCACATGCATAAAGGCAGGAGATAGATATAGGGAAAGACAGATCTTACTTCGAGAGGGTTCCTTCAGTAGGTCATCACATATAGGACTTGCGCCACCTAGCGTCGGGCCGCACGGCAAACTTTTCTAGCAATACTGGACAGGGGACCACCCACCCAATGTCACGTGACCAACGGATCCCTTTCCAGTGCCAGATCGGGTTGCACCGGTGCTGACGTCAGTGACCCTGACATGGGCTGTCTCGATGCCAGACCCTTCCCCTATCTACACTATGGCCGGTCTGATGTGGATTCCTCTGATGCCAGGTCTGACATCGGGGGCTTATAATCGATCCCAAACTGTCCTGCATTACCTTTATGGGTATCCAAGAGATCCCTACCCGGGGGGGGGTTCCAATCCAGATTGGAGTCATTTGAGGCAGTTATACCCTGGATTTTGCCCTTACTCCCACTACATGGGGTTTCAAGGGTATTATCCACTACCAGTAGCCCATCCTCCTCCTCCTCTCCCCCCCCTCAGTCTCAACTGGCTCCACCTCCCCCTCCCCCAGCTACTCTGGATTTCAAGACCCTGATTCAGTCTTGGTGACAGGGGACCAGGTCAGAACTGATTTTAGATCTCGAAACTAGGCTCCTGCAACTGCAGCTTCTAAAGTCTCCTTCCCCAAGCAGGTCTCTTGCAACTGTCCATGTCTCGGGGAAGACTCAGCAGGACTTTTCCCTACTGGACTTTAGACACCGTCCTGTCGAGGAGAGTGGACTTCTTGATGTGTTATATAATAGGGGAAGGATAGACATTTTCTCTACAGGTTTGAGAATAGAGAAAGGGTAGGGTTTTTCTCCACAGGTTTCAGAATAGGGAAAGGGTAGGGTTTTTCTTCACAGGTCTTAGAATAGGGAAAGTATATGGTTCAAACAACATGAAGTCTTGCTGTATTCTGACAAATTGCAGTTAGCTCCAATCTTTAAACTGCCCCGGAGAACATAGGGTTAATTTTCTATACAGTGCATAGAACGTTGAGCTCGAGCTCGGTTGAGGTCTCTGTCTGCAGCCCTTTGAAACCCAACTGCCAGATTCTTTACTCCACCTCACTGAACAGTCGCTCCAGAGATTTCTCCTTCAGCTCGGTTCAAATGTCAGTTAAAGTTGGTTAAAGTGTCGATTTTAAGCAGAAATTAATCCGAATTCATTCCGCATAGTCTGTTCAGGCTCTGTCTGCAGTACCGTGAGTACTAGATAGTGGTTTCTGATTATTGTGTGGAAATTGTAAGTTTATTTGATCGGTTCGGCTGAACCGATTCTATATATTGATTTTTTGTACTTTACTTTAGTATGTGATTACCGGTCCTTATTGGTTCTAAAAAAAATGTATTTTAGACATTTTTTCCAATACCCATGACACGGTTAGGAACCGATAAGGGAGTCTTGCCTGGCGGTTGCCGAAAAAAGAGTAAGTTTGCGTAGGTTGGCCATGTCTGAGAAACCCAAGAAAAACATCAGGTCCACTGGGTTTCAACACTGCAGTGAGTGTGGGGAAGTCTTTGCCAAGGCTGATCCCCACACCACCTGTGTTTTTTGTCTGGGGTTTGAACACCTCGATACAGACTACCAAATTTGCTAAAATCTTCCTATGTCTACCCTAGAAAAGAGATTAGGTAGACTTAGGGAAAAGGAGGCCGAGAAGTCCGCTGATCCAGATGGCCAGCCCGGTTCGGTTCTGACTGAACCAGAAGGAGTGCCCTCTGACCAGGGCGATACTTCTTTGGGCAAGAGGAGAGTCAATCCTGAGGGATCGGTTCCTACAAAATGGAAAAAGAAAGACAAATCAGTTGGTTTGGATCCAGACGTTCATGTTCCAACCGCTGATGAGATTGCCCGAGTGATTCAGATTGTTGAATCACTTCGCCCGGTTCCGTCCAATCCGGCTCCATTGACTAGGGGCTCAATTCGGTCGGTTCCACCGGTTCAGAAGTTTGTCCCTGAAGATTTTTATGAACCAGAATTTGAGGAGGAGGGGGATTTTGAACAGGATGATGACTATGATGGAACAGAAAGTCTGGATGTGCCCATTGAACCGGACATCTCCCCAGACAGACCTTCTGGTGTTTCCCCTCCTAGGCTCTCTGAGTCCCCTTCCCACTATTTGTTTTACAGGAAAGTGGCTGAAACTCTTCAGCTTCCTATGGAGGAAGCTACAGAGGATCATAAGGAGCCTGATTTTGTAGAGATGATGGACATCCCAGAGTCCAGGAGGCTGCCTGTTCCCTTGCACAAATCTTTTGGGAAACAGACTCAAAAAATGTTAAAGTCTCCTAATTCTGTACCTCCTGTTGATAGAAGAATGGATAAGAGGTACACCTAATCAGGCTCGACACAGAGTTTTTCTACCAACAATGCAGCCATGTTGGGGTCATGCAGGCTGCAGCCTGTGACAGGGCTAATGTCCCCTTGGCTTCACCCCCCCAGATAAAGACTCCAGGAGGATGGATGTCTTGGCAAAGAAACAGTACATGGCATCCTCCTTGGGACTCAGGCAGGCTAATTATATGGCCCATACAGCCAGGTACTAGAAGTCCAGGTGGGACTCTGTACTGGCACTGGCTAAACAGGCTTCCCCCCAGCTGGCCAAGGAGCTGGAGGAGGTGGCTGTGGATGGAACTGAGGCATCTAAGGTACAGTTCCATGCTGCTGCTGTGGACTCCAATGATGTGTCATCAAGAGTCATGGCTACATCTGTGGCTCTTTGGAGAATGGCTTGGCTCAGTTGTACTAGCCTCTCACAGGACACCCAGGCTAAGGCCATGGATTTCCCTGTGGAAGGTAATTCTCTGTTTGGGGAGCAGACAGAAAATTACATGAAGAAGATTGAGGAATACAGGACCACTTATAGGACTGCACAGACCAAGGAGAGGTAGGCAACTCCTCAAAGGCAGAATTCTAGGGGCAGGGGCAGGCCTTTTCATAGGCCTTTCTACCAAGCACAGGCCTCTTCTCCCTTTTCACAGAGGGGTTCTTCAGAGGGAGAGGCAGAAGGGGAATGAGCAGGCTGCATCCACTCCTCAGCCTAAGGGCCCTGCCAAGCAGGAACCCTGATGGGTCTGCCCAGGTCAACTCTCCTATCCCTGTAGGGGGCAGTCTGGCTAACTTTGTCCAGGACTGGGTGTCTGTTACTTCAGACAAGTGGGTCCTGGAAGTAGTAAGCCAGGGACTGGTTCTCAGCTTCAAAAAATATCCGAAGATGAGAGACAGATCTTTTCCACCTGCAAGTCTCTCCAAAACCCTTGCCCTAGAGGCCAAGGTTTTATCTCTTCTGGCCCTAGGAGCCATAGAGAGAGAGTTCTTACCCTACACTGGGGCAAAGGTCTGTACTCCAGGTTCTTTCTTACCCCCAAAAAGACAGGGGAGTGGTGACCTATCCTAGATCTAAGATACCTGAACAAACATCTTTTAAAACCAAGGTTCAAGATCGTGACTCTGGGAATAATTCTTCCCTCTCTAAGGCCAGGGGACTGGCTAGCCTCCCTGGACCTCAAAGATGCCTACTTTCACATTCCCATCAGGTGCTACCACAGAAAGTACCTCAGGTTCAAGTTGCCCTCAGGCCATTATCAGTTCAAAGCAATGCCCTTTGGCCTAACATCAGCTCCAAGGGTTATCACAAAGTGCCTGGCAGTAGTAGTGGCCTTTTTAAGAAGGCAGAAGATTTCCATCTTTCCATATCTGGATGACTGGCTCATAGTGGGTCAGTCTCCAGACGAAGTCAAGTCAGACCTGCAAGTGACACAGCAAGTGCTATCTTCCCTGGTGTTTCTTCTCAGCCTCCCCAAGTCAGTATTCAAACCAGCCAGCTTCTTACATTTATAGGGCAGAACTAGATACTGTCAAAGCAAGAGCCTTTCTTCCCCTGGAAAGGGCAAGAGTTCTTGTGGAACTGGCTTCTTCTTTCAGCCTTCAGGTGTCCTGACTAGCAAGGCACTTCCTTCAGCTCTTGGGCCACATGGCAGCTTCTACAGCAGTGGTCCAAGGGGCAAGATTTCAGATGAGGGACATTCAGTTCCATCTGAGGGTCTTGTGGTCCCAAAAGAAGGACCCTCTTACCAAACTGATTCCAGTGACTCAGACACTGATCCAAGCCCTTCAATGGTGGCAGGATCAGTACAATTTAAGGCATGGGGTCCCATTTGTCACTCAGTCTCATTCGGTGGTCCTTACCATGGATGCTTCCCTTTTGGGGTAGGGAGCTCATCTGGGAGCTCTCACAGCCCAGGGACTGTGGTCCCCTCAGGAGTCCCTTCTTCATATCAATCTTGTGGAACTCAGGACAGTTTTTCTGGCACTGCAAGCTTTCTCTCAGTCTGTGCAGAACAAGGTAGTTCAGGTCAGAACAGACAACACCACCACCATGTGGTACATCAACAAGCAGGGAGGCACTTGGTCTAAGGCCTTGTGCACAGAGGTCATGAAATTGGTGTCCCTGGCTTATTCCCTGCAGACCTCTCTGATAGCAGTCCACCTTCCAGGGAAGGACAATGTACTAGCAGATGCACTGAGCAGGATCTCCCAGGGCCATCACGAATGGTCCCTGGACCCTTAGTGTTGAAAGTAATTTTCTCAAGGTGGGACACTCCAGAGATAGATCTCTTTGCAACCCCAGACAATTATCAGCTTCCTCTGTTTTGTTGAAGACCCCCAGTCTTGGGTTCATTCCTCTGGATGCTCTGATTTTGAACTGGGAAGGGAAATTTCTGTAATGCTTCCCTCCCTTTCCTCTACTGTTCAAGGTTCTAGTCAAGATAAGGTCACAACCTTGCGAAGTGATTCTGATTACTCCAGACTGGGCCAGACAGCCTTGGTTCCCCTGTTGCTGTCTCTAGCAGTCCATCTTCCCTTGTCTCTTCTCAGGAATTACAACCTGTCAACCACCTCTCAGGGGAGGATTTGGTACCCCAATCTTCGGTCTCTCAATCTCAAGGCATGGTTCTTGAAGTGTTAGAGTATGCAGATTTGCATCTGTCTCAGGGGGTTCTGGATATTCTCAAAGCTTCTCAAAAGCCCTCCACCAGAGAGACTTAAAACTCCAAATGGAAAAGATTCAGCATTTGGTGTTTCAAGAACCATATTTATCCAGACACTGCTGAATTGCCTACAGTTTTGGATTATATGGTCCATCTTAATGGCCTAGGCCTCAGACCAGCTTCTCTCAAGGTACACTTGTCAGCTGTTTCTGCTTTTCTGTCAGTGGGGAAGTCTTCCTCACTATCATCTCATCCTGTGTTCTGTAAATTATTCAAGGGATTGCCTCATACTAATCCTCCCTTTAGGGACCCTGACCCTGCCTGGGACTTAAATGTTCGCATTGCTCAACTTATGCAACCTCCTTTTGAGCCTATGTCCTCAGCAGAGCTTAAGTACTTGACTTAGAAAACTGTGTTTTTGGTAGCCATTACCTCTGCCAGATGTATCAGTGAACTGCAAGCCCTGCCAGTGGAACCTGATTTTATCTCTTTCCATAGGGGTAAAGTGGTCCTTAGAACCAATAGGAGGTTCTTGCCCAAAGTGGTTTCAGACTTCCACTTGAATCAGTCTACGTCTCTTTCTGTCTTCTTCACTGATCATTCTTCTTCAGAAGAGAGGAGGCTACAGAGTTTAGATGTTAAGAGAGCCCTTAGTTACTACATTGAGTATACCAAGGGTCACATGTCTGATTCCCTCCTGTTGTTCCTCACTTATGGGGAAGTGGGAAAGGGCAAACCTGCTAACAAGAGAACTATTGCTAGGTGGATTGTGTTCTGTATACAATTCAGCTATGAGAAACTAGGAAAGATTCCACCCTCAGGCCTGAGGGCTCACTCTACAAGAGGTACAGCTGCTTCCCTGGCTGCAGCCAGGGATATTCCGTTGTTAGAAATTTGTCAAGCAGCCACCTGTAAAACAGTCCACACCTTTACCAAGCATTACTCTCTGGATATCCAGGCTAGGAGTAATGCTCAGTTTAGCACAGCAGTACTTCAGAGTCTATTCCCAAAGTAGGTTATTTCCCTCCTCCATGGAGGTACTGCTTGGTAGTCTGCAGTTTGTCAGATTACAGCAAGACTTCATGTTGTTTGAAGAAAAAATTACTCACCTTAGTAATTGTGTTTCTTCTAATGGAGTCTTGCTGTATTCTGACCTCCCTTCCTGCATCCCCTCTCAGAACCTGGTTTTTGGGAAGTGGGTGGGCAGATGCAGTGCTGCACCCCAGAGGTGCTTCTTGCACACCCTCCTTTTTATTTGGGTGTTTTGTTGTATTGTTATCCTTATTTTGGATTTTTTTTTTTGGTTTTGGGTTTCCTGACCTGAGTCTCCCTTGGGAATCCAAAACTCTCTGTTGCCAGTTGGCTAGTTTAAAAATTTTACAATTTCCACATAGTATATTCAGTGAGTTTTTGCTCATAAGAATCTGGCGGTTGGGTTTCAAAGGGCTGCAGACAGAGACCTCAACCAAGCTTGAGCTCAATGCTCTATGCATTGCATAGAAAATTAGCCCTATGTTCTCCAGGGCAGTTTAAAGGCTGCAGCTAACTGCAGTTTGTCAGAATACAGCAAGACTCCATTAGAAGAAACACAATTACCAAGGTGAATATTTTTTTTCTTTTGCTCCACAGGTTTTAGAATAGGGAAAGGATAGGGTTTTTATCCACAGGTTTTAAAATAAGGAAAGGATAGGGTTTTTCTCCACAGGTTTCTGGTATTATTTTGTCTGATAGAACACTCTTTGTGTATGATGACCCATACACTTGAAAAAGTCATTCTGCAGCAACAGTGGCTTTGATAGTAAAGCAGAATGACTTCCCATTCTGCTATGGTTTATAAAATGGACAAAGAATTTCAAGCAACCTCATTGGTTGTTAGCCGTGCACTAGAAGTGTCTAATGCACAGCTAAAACAAGAAACACAACATAGAATACACAGGCCCATTTTATAAGTGCAATAAGCCACTCCAGGGATGTACATTAGACAGTTCTAATTCATGGTTTGGGGACTGGATGCACTCGGCCTGTGGTCTCATGCCTCACTACATCCTACTAGCCGTGCATTATATCTGTCTAATGCACTCTCCATCATGTCTTATTGCTTACATATTGATGACCTTAAACTATTCTGTATAAAGTATGGGGAGATAAAACATTGGAATAATAACAACCAAGGCATAGTAGGATAGGATAAATTAAGAAAAATGTGTTCTATGTCCAGGAGCACCCCATTGGCCATCATGGGCATACCATGGGTGGTTGGGTATGGCACCCCAGCTATCTGCAGATGGGTCTGTAATGAGAAATTAAGGATCATAAATTTCATCCAAGCCCCTGCAGATGTAAGAAAAGGTGTAATCCATTGACATTCACCACTTTTATAATGTAGTTATTGCTACAAACGTGTAAGAGAAGCAGTTTGATGCAGAAAATGATTGAATGGTAGCTACCATCTTCTTTTTGTTCATGTGACCCAGAGGATGTAGCTATGGGTACAATCTGGGCCTTGATTTACTCATTCACTTCCCCGTCATGTACAACAGGCTACATCTTACTTTTCCTTTCTCAATTTTTTGGGATGTACCCCATAATGCAATAGGAGGGTCCCTCATGGGCCAGCATGGCCCTACCTTGGGTGGTTGGGTATGGCACCCCAGCTATATACTGGTGGGTCTACAATGTGAAATTAGTGATCATAAATTTCATCCAAGCCCATGCAAATGAAAGAAAAGGAGTAATCCATTGACATTTACCACTTTTATAATGTAGTTATCCCTACAAACATGTAACAGAAGCAGTTTGATACAGAAAATGTTCGAATGGTAGCCGTCATCTTATTTTTGGTCATGTGACCCAGAGGATGTAGATATGGATATAGACTGGGGCTTGATTTACTCATTCACTTCCCTGTGATGTAAAACAGGCTACTTTTTACTTTTTCTTTTTGAATTTATTGGCATACACCCCATAATGCAATAGGAGGACACCCCATTGGCCAGCATGGGCATAACATGGATGGCTGGGCATGGTACATTGGCTATCTGCAGATTGGTCTGTAATGTGAAATTAGGGATCAGAAATTTCATCCAAGCCCCTGCAGATGTAAGAAAAGGTGTAATCCATTGACATTCACCACTTTTATAATGTAGTTATCGCTACAAACGTGTAAGAGAAGCAGTTTGATACAGAAAATGATTGAATGGTAGCTACCATCTTATTTTTGGTCATGTGACCCAGGGGATATAGATATAGGTACTATCTGGACCTTGATCTACTCATTCGCTTCCCTATCATGTAAAACAGGCTACTTTTTACTTTTCCTTTTTGAATTTATTGGCTTGCACCCCATAATGCAATAGGTGGACACCCCATTGGCTAGCATGGGCATACCATGGGTGGCTGGGTATGGCACCCTGGCTATCTGCAGGTGGGTCTGTAATGAGAAATTAAGGATCAGAAATTTCATACAAGCCCTGCAGATGTAAGAAAAGGTATAATCCATTGACATTTTCCATTTATATAATATAGTTATCACAATAAATGTGTAACACAAGCAGCTTGACACAGAAAATGACTGAAAAAAGGTAGCCATCTTGTTTTTGGTCATGTGATCCAGGGAATGTAGCTAGGGGTACAATCTGGGCCTTGATCTTCCCATTCACTTCCCGTCATGTAAAACAAGCTACATCTTACTTTTTCTTTCTCAATTTATTGGGATGTACCCCATAATGCAATTGGTGGGTCCCTCATGGGCCAGCAAGGCCCTACCTTGGGTGGTTGGGTATGGCACCCTGCCTATCTGCAGGTGGGTCTGTAATGAGAAATTAAGGAACAGAAATGTTATCCAAGCCCCTGAAGATGTAAGAAAAGGTGTTGTCCATTGACATTTACCACTTTTATAATATTGTTATCCCTACAAACGTGTAACAGAAGCAGTTTGATACAGAAAATGATTGAACGGTATCCGCCATCTTATTTTTGGTCATGTGACCCAGGGGATGTAGATAGGGGTACAGTCTGGGCCTTGATTTACTCATTCACTTCCCTGTCATGTAAAACAGGCTACTGCTTACTTTTCCTTTTTGAATTTATTGGCATACACCCCATAATGCAATAGGTGGACACCCCATTGGCCAGCATGGGCATACCATGGGTGGTTGGGTATGGCACCCCGGCTATCTGCAAGTGGGTCTGTAATGTGAAATTAGGGATCATAAATTTCATCCAAGCCCCTGAAAATGTAAGAAACAGTGTAATCCATTGACATTTACCTCTTGTATAATCTATTAATCCCAATAAATGTGTAAGTGAAACAGTTTGACACAGGGAATGACTGAATGGTGTCAGCCATCTTATTTTTGGTGATGTGACCCAGGGGATGTAGCTATGGATACAATCTGTGCCTTGATTTACTCGTTCACTTCCCTGCCATGTAAAACAGGCTACTTTTTACTTTTCTTTTTTGAATTTATTTTCATGCACCTCATAATGCAATAGGTGGACACCTCATTTGCCATCATGGGCATACCATGGGTGGTTGGGTATGGCACCCCTGCTATCTTCAGGTGGATCTGTAATGTGAAATTAGGGATCAGAAATTTCATCCAAGCCACTGCTGCCATAAGAAGGGGTGTAATCCATTGACATTTACCACTTTCATAATCTAATTATCTCAATGAATGAGTCACAAGCAGTTTGATACAGAAAATGACTGAACGGTGTCAGCCATCTTGTTTTTGGTCATGTGACCCTGGGGATGTAGCTATGGGTACAATCTGGTCCTTGATTTACTCATTCACTTCGCTGTCATGTGAAACAGGCTACTTCTTACTTTTTCTTAATGGATTTAGTGACATGTACCCCATAATCAATAGATACCCCCCATAGGCCAGCATGGCCCTGCCATAGATTGTCCGTTCTGGTCACTCTCATAATCTGTAGGTGGGAAACCTATGTAAAATTTGTGTTTATATAAAGAATTTGTAACCTGAAAGTGAAAATTAGTTACATTTTAGACAACAATTTTTATCAGTGATACAACCGATTTTAATGTTTTTACAAACTTCAATATTTTTTGCGAATACAAATTTGCAAAAACAATTGAAATTTCACTAAATAAACATATATATCTCCAAATGACTTAGTTGGAAAAGTTATATTTTCACTTTAAATTATAGTTGTGTTAGGTTCTTACTACCCTGACAAAAAAAGTTTACCAGGGAATTAAGAAAAATTATGTAATAACGTCATAACCGGTAGGTGTACAATGCCCAGTGAAAAAACCTCTGGCAGCAGGGATATGCAATTTACAGAAAAACCTTGGCAGTGTAAGGGTTAAGATGATGTGAATGAAATGGGTCTGTATGGTCCTGCAGTTTATCTACCATTACAGTTTGTTACCCACTTGAAATCATAGTCCTCTCTTTATGACATCATAATCTGCTGCCAAAGAAGCAACTGCTTTTTTTATTGTTGCTCTATTTTCCCCTCATCTGCATGCCATACCCACTTCAGGTCTGACCCCACCAGCCCCATCACCTGCCTTCCAGCAGGCTTAATATTCAACCCACTTCTTCCCCATGACACTGCCCCTGTGGCAGAGGTGTCAGGTCTGCTGCAGAAACAGACTGTCAGTTGGGGGGAGGCACCATTGCTGATGCAGGGCCTCTGAGGGGCCAGATTGTCATTCTGCTGCTGGTCAGGACTTAACCACTTTTCTCCCCTGTGGGACACCAACACTAGTATAGACACACAGGCATGTGGAGCATGTCATCATTGGCACCCCCCCACACACTTTCTGGTGCTCCATGTGCACTGTAACCTGTAGTGACCATAGGTGGCAGTACTGCATTGAAGCCAACAACCTCCTTCCCTAGAGGAGGAGGAGAGTGTCCTCTAGGATAGTCAATCATCCTGCCCTGGCCAGTTCCTCACAACCCATTCTCACGTGTGAGTGGTAGCACTACTGCAGCACTACCAGAGCAGCACCAAGGAAGCAACTGTGATGTCATAAGTAGAGGATTATGACTAGGTGGAAATAAGCAGCTGTAAGAGATGAAGTCTAAGAGGGGGAACATGTTTACATGAAAACAGCAGTGCAACGAAAAACTGTTTTCTGAAAAGCTACCTTCAGTTTCAATTAATAAAAATATCAGCATGCCTGTCAGATCTGCTTTTCTAAGTACCTCCTATGCTGTGCACCATAACTTTTTTATTTTGTTGACCCTAGTCCTTGCCAAGTCTAAACTGTTATTTCTAAGCCAAATGTGGCAGCCATCTTTATGTTTTTTGAAGAA